>CM077078.1:110201487-110944169 GCA_039513925.1 Platanthera zijinensis
TCTTCCAGCCTCTATGAGAGTCCTATTCTTCCTCTCAACAATCCCATATTGATGGGGATTTCTTGGAGAAGAAAATTCTTGATGAATCCCTTGCTCTTCAAAGAACATTGTCATGATTTCAAATTGGAATTCAGTTCCATGGTCAATTCTGATTTTGACCATTGAATTGTAAAACTCATTCTGAATTTGCTTGATAAACTTGATGAAGATGTAAAGGGTTTCATTCTTTTTCTTGAGAAAGAACACCAAAGCAAATCTTGAATAGTCATCAACCACTAGAAGGGCATATACTTTCCTACCAAGACTATGAACTAGCATAGGACCAAACAAGTCAATATGCAAGAAGTACAAACACCTCACAGAGTCTTTAGTCCCAATGTCCCTGAAGGAGGCTTTGGTCTTCTTGCCCTTTTGGCATGCACAACAAATGTCCTCCTTGGTGGACTTCATATTAGGACCATTCCTAACTAGCTCTTGACTATAGAGGTTGCCAATATTCTTGTAATTCAAATAAGCTAGCCTCTTGTGCCATTGGACACAATATGAGACTTTCTTATTTGCCACTAGACAAATAGGAGAGTTTGTATCTAGACAAAGAAAGTTTAAACAGTAAACATTTCCACTCCTAGTGCCTGTCAAGATGACCTCTTGGTCACTTGACCTCTTAATCTGGCAGTCATCCTTGTGGAAGACAATAACATTGTCAAGATAAGAAAGTTGGCTTACGCTTATGAGGTTGTGTTGCAACCCTTCAACATAAGCCACTTTTGTGATAGTGAATATGATATTGGTAATCTTAACATAGCCTTTAGTAACCCCTCTATCTGAATCACCAAAGATAACCTTGGGTCCATATTTCACTGGAGTGTACTCCTTCAAGTTGCTCCTTATCCCAGTCATGTGCCTGGAATAACCACTGTCCAAGTACCATATTGGGGTATGGCCACTTGCACAAACCTGCATCACACAATTTACTTTACCTTATGAACCCAATTTCTATTGGATCCTAAGTGCATGTTAGTCTTATAATGAACTTGTCTACCAGCAGCATTTCTGACAAGCAAACTTATAGCTGCTCTTGGCACATTTGGATTGTGCCAGCAGTCTACAACAAAGTGGCCCACTTTTCAACAACACCAACATTCATAAATGTTCTATCTTCTTTTTTATGCAGGCCTAGCAGTTTAGTTGACTGCTGGATGAATAGTAGGAAGAGGATCAGCAACCTTCTTCTGATTCCTTTCAGCAAGGATCTGACTAAAGGTGAGTCTTCTAGCTGGCTTATTTTGCCTGCTCTGAGTGCCAGCAGCAGCAAGCTTCTTTTCAGAAAGCATGCTTCTAATAGCATTAGACAGCCAAACCAGGCTTGCAGGAGGACTAACCCTTTGTCTGAGTCTTGTTGAATGGTCCTGAACCTTTGTTATAGCCACATTCTTGAGAGTGGAGGCTGGAGCACCAAAGACAAATGGTCCATGATGGGCCATTTGAATTTCTTCATGAGCAGCCTTAAAGGCACTCACTTTGCTATACCTTCCACCCTGGCTGTGAACATCTTTGTTCACAGCAGGGGATCTGCCATTCATCCAGTAACTAAAGATGTTTTCTTGGTCATACCTATTCGATGGCAACAAAACTTTCCTAAACAAAATGAGAGTCTTAGAAGCAAGAGGGTGAGCTGGAGCTTTACCCTTCCCTTTGGAAGGAGCAACTCTTGTGATTCCCTGGAATCTCAACCCCTTCTTACACTTCTAAGAGGAGAAGGATTCTATCAATGGTAACACAGTACATGGCTTAGAATAGCTAGCCACTATTCTTTTCTCCCTCCCTAGCCTCTCTTGAAAATCCCTGATAAGACTATTCTTGTATTTTATGGACCCTATCTTGATGTAATTCAAGCCCCTAAGTTGGCTAAGTTCTCTTTCCTTCTGATCCAGCAAAGCTGATATTTCAATCAGTTGGGAAGCAGCCAACTGTAGAGAGGCAATCTCCACACCTTGCTTCTTAGACAACTTCTTGCATTTCTTAAAGGCATTCAGAAGTTCTTCATACCTGTCAATCATTTAATTGACATCACCTTCTGATTCAGAATCATCTTCACCACTGGGTGAAGAGGTTTCTGTACAGGGACTAATCTCATATCCAGACTTAGAAGGAGTGCTTGATAGAGATATTACCTTCCTTTGACCAGGCTAATCCTGGCGTGTTTCCTCATTAGTCATTTCCATCAGTCCACAGCAGCCGTAGGCATCTTCTTCATCTTCCTCATCCACCTATGAATCACTGTCGGAATGTGATAGAGGGGCCCTGATACCTATCCTAGCAGCAGGATAATCTTCATCTGCTGCTACAGCTATCTGTTCTACAGCAGCATCAACTAGCCCAATTAGGCTTCTTCTTCTTCAGACTCAGATTAAGATGAATCTGTCCAGCTCTTCTCTTTCTTAGCAATGAAGGACTTCACCTTCTTGCCCTTGTGTTGGTGTTGTTTCTTCTCAGCAACTTCCTTCCTCTTCACTAGGCATTCAACAATCACATGCCCTGGTTTGCTGCAACAGTAGCAAGCAACTTTAGAAGAATTATATTTACTAGTTTTACAATCATACATGTCATCCTTGGAATGATTCCTCCTTTGATGAGAAGAGGTGGAAGGTCTGCTCTTCCAGTGTTTCTTCTTCATCAGCTTCTGAAAGTTCCTAGAGAAGACAGCAAAGTCCTCCTTTGACATGTTGCTTTCTGATGCATTTGACTCTGAGTTGTCTGAATCAGCTGGACTTCTTGGAGGAGAGGGAATCCTCTCCTTGATCTTACTAATGTTTTCTACCTTGAATGCCAAGTACTTCTCCTTGGCTTGGGATCTATTGGTGGCCTCCTCCTCTTTCCAGACAGCTAGCTGTATCTCATAAAAGAGCAGCTTTCCAAACAATGTTTGGGGGGAGTCTCAGCAAGCTTGGCCACCTCTCTATGGCACAAATCTTAGTACCCCAGTCTCTAATGAATGATCTAAGGAACTTGTCATTTATTTCATAATGACTGAAGACCCTCCCATAGGTCCTCAGTTCATTAATGATCCTGAAAAATCTTTCATAGTAAGTTGTTATTTTCTCTTTTATGCATTGCCTGAAATCCTCATACTCCTGGTTGAGCATGGACTTTCTATCAACTCTTACTTCTTCAGTACCCTCCATGTAGACCATAAGGGTGTCCTACATATCTTTGAAGGCATGGCAGTGGACCAAGTTATGAAATATAGAATCATAAATAACACTGACTATGATGTTCTGGGCTCTCTTGTCCAATGCAGCCAAAATTGTTAGATCTCGTGGCCAACCTTAAAGGGGGGTGAATAAGGCTTCTGAGTTTATTACAGTTTAAAATATTATTGTCCATAAAATCGAGTTCTGGAAGCTAATGCCGAGCGTTAGGTAGCTAACACGCGTCGATAAGTCTCGTAACTCATTTTCCCGGGCAGTTATGCTTGAGGAAGCCCCACAACACAAACACTCACTTAACAAAATAAGGATAATCACAGCAGTAATCAACACAGAAACCGGAATTTCATTGCCTGAATTAAAATGACAATTGTTCTAGATGATTACAAAACTGTGATCTTCGTGACGCCAAAGATCGAAAATGGTGATGAGAAATTTTTTTTGTTTCTATACCAATCTGCTACACGGACCGGTTTGCTCTCTACCTTTCCCTCCAAGAAAGGTCTTCGAGCCAGCTTTTCACCTCCTCACAAGGAAGGGTCTTAGAGCTAATGGAGCCGACTTCCCATGACATGTGGACAAGGAGCGTCCTCCCTCTGACGATGCTGGTGACCCAGTAGATATGAATGGAGACGATGGCCCGCAACTACTTGAAGACGGCGATGGCGCACTGACACATGACCATGAAGAGCGTCGCCACAATAGCCGTCCGGAGCGCAAGCCCATTTATAATTTATTAATAATAAATATTAATAAATTATGACAGAATAATAATATATTTTACTATTTTTTTTATTTCAAAATTATCATTGTTAATTCATGTTTAATTTCATGTATTAGTTGTTACATGGTTATGATATAAAACCATGAGTTTAGATTTCATTTTTTCAAGTCGGGCTGCATGTAGACAGTTGGAGTGTTTGTTGTAGCCTATATATAGGCATGTACCCCTTTGTTTCTCATTAGTGAATGAATGAAAAGAAAACCAATTTCAAGAATTGAAATCCTCCTCCTCCTTCAAGGCAAGTTTTCGGCCCTCCTCCGTCTTCTTCCTCTTTGGCCGCCGACCACCTCTCCCCCCCCCTCTCTATCTCGGCCTCCCTCCTTCTTCCTCTCCTCTACTCCCTTGCAAACCCGAGCCCTAGCCACCACCTTCCAACCCGGCCCCTCCTCCAACCTCCAAGTCGCCACCTCCTCTCTCACAAACTCGGCCACCACCAAACTCCAACAACCCGAGCACCTCCCTGCTCCACAAAATCTTAGCCGCCAACCACCAACACCAACAAGCCCGACCCCTTACTCATCCCCATCCTAAATCCAAATATCACTTTCCAAATTAAGCTCTTAGCCTACCATAATAGAAATATTTCATTCCCTAAATATTTCTCAATCCACCACCTTTTCTCTCTCCTGCCTTATTTGGAGATATTTGTTTCCATATTTAGAAGATTCCTCCGGGACTTTCCAAATACAGCATGCCACGAAGAAGGCGATGAATTTCTCTCCCTCTTGCGTATCTCTGGTGGTGCCGTTAAGGAACGATTCTAGTCGAGTGAATTTGATTCATCAAATCTGGTTGGGTAACAAAAATTTCCACCTTTATGAGTTTCTCTTCTTTAAATAATTCCTGTGGTATTGGCAAATAGCACGCCTTGTGTAACGCTTGATTTTTCATGGTTAAATTTATTTTAGTTATTGTCGTGTTTATTTCTTTCGTTTAAGTTCGTGAGGTGTGGCGGCCCTCATTTGTATTTTGTTGTGAGAGAACCACCCTTGCGCGAATCTTTTGTTTTCTGTGGTTTCTCTATTGGTACAACACGCTCGATCGAACTGTGTGGTTCTTTTCGCTTGAGAGGACCTTGGCTTATCGCCTTGGTATTATCTTTAAGGGCTTTGCGAACCATCTGTAATTGTTAGTGTAGTAATAATATTAATTAAACCGCTGCGACGTTAAATGCTTGAGAGTGACGTGAAAGTTATTCGAGAGTGTCGCGTTTGTTTCGTCGACCACCAAAACGCTCGAAAGAGCGGGCCTACATCAATTTGGTATCAGAGGGAGGTTCTCGTCAATTTCCTAATTGGCACTCCTTCCCCTCTTATGTGGCACGTACGTACGCACTCACCCGTTTCGTTGCAGATCAATATTTAGAAAATTAGTTTTCATGAAATGCATTGAAATTCCACAATTTCAAATTTCAAATTAAAAAACAAATAAATTTAAAATTTAAAATTTAAAATTTCAGATTTCAAATTTCGAATTTCAAAATTCAAAATTCAAAATTAAAATTTCAAATTTCAAATTTCAAATTTCAAAATTTCAAATTTCAAATTTCAAATTTCAAAATTTAAAATTCAAATTTCAATTTTCAAATTTTCAATTTTCAAATTTCAAATTTCAAAATTTTAAATTTAAATTTCAAATTTCAAATTTCAAATTTCAATATTTCAAATTTCAAATTTCAAAATTTAAAATTCAAATTTCAAATTCCAAATTTCAAATTTCCAATTTAAAATTTCAAATTTCAAAATTCAAATTTTCAAATTTCAAATTTCAAATTTCAAAATTCAAAATTTCAAATTTCCATTTTCAAATTCCAAATTTCAAATTTTTCTCCAAATTAAAACAAAAAAATGGCCTATGATGTTCACGTTTCCCGAATGAAACCTTTAGGTTCCGTCATGAAAGTTAGAAAGCCATTCCATTGTCCGGTAGTCGAAGAAATTAAGGGGTTGATTGGCCAACTAAAGGCTAATCAAGTTGCACCGCACTCATCTAGGCATGTTTGAGTTCCTGCTCCGACCTAGGATGGGCTAGGTGGAACGCAAGAGTTTTTATGCTGGATGAAGGCTATGGAGCGCTATTTTGAGATATATCAGATTGTGGACCCCCACAGGATTCCCATTGCGTGACTTCAATTATTTAGTCGAGCCAAGACCTTCTGGCTCAATGAGGAGAGACGTTTTGGGACATCCCTCGACGATTCCCCTGTAGGTATGAATATTATAAAGAATTTATTAACAGATGAGTATTACCCTCCCCAATGTCATTCTCAGTCATCTGAAAATCTGAGTGAAGCGCCACCTACGATTATGCCTACACCGAACCAGTACGATACCCCTTACTCCCGTAGTAGGATGTCACATAAGTTTACTTCTCCCCACTAGGGCACTAGACCCCTACTTGATTATGAGTGTGTTCCTATTATCGTGGGTAGTAAGGCGATCAAGACACGTGAGACTAGTGATACGTCTGGGTTTGGCACTATCGATCATTCTATTCTGACTACGCACGTAGTCTCCTTAGAGTAACCCCTGAGCTGTCAGATCTAGTTATTGATTCCCCTGATGAGTCTGAGGCTAATTCTACGATTGCGCCCGTCACTGAGGACGAGGCTATTATCACTGACGAGTGTAGCGACGTTGAGGAGATTGGTTACCCTAGTGACCTGGATGAGGTTTTCTCTTTTGAGGAATCATTGACAGCCCCCTTCAACGGTATTTTAGTCATAGAGTCTTCTGATGACCCTGAGTCAGAAGACATTCCGGCAGAGTCGGTAGAGTCATCCGAAGCTGAGAGCGTACCTGTTATAGATTTAGGTGATGACTTGCTAGGACCGAATATTATTATAGTTGACCCAGGCTTATTAGATATTTCTACCGTATTGGAAGAGTCACCTTTGGATGGTTGTTCAGTTTGGGATAATTTTAGTGTGATACTTCCGGGAGTTAGTTCCTTTTCGATATCATCTCTGCTTAGTATTCAAGCCAATTTATATACTCCCCGGGACTCGATTTGTCCATCCCCATATTTTCAATTAGACGATGTCTCTACCTCATGGGAAGAATTGGTCGATATAGGATGTGATGTTGTAGTAGATTTACCCTTCGAGGAAAATTTATCTTTGGATGACGGTAGCACTAAGGGCCCGATAGGCTTTTCTTTGATGATAGCTCCTTCGCCTGAAGCCCGAGTTAGTTTGGAAATTTTATCGGATACGAATCTGCCTACTATTGAGACGATCATTGTTTCTGACTTAAGAAAAATTTCTAATGATTTGGTGGATTCATTCTGGGGCGAAAAGTTAACTGAGGATTAGTTTTCTGTGAGGGAGAATCCACTATTCGAGTTTACTTTTGGTTTTTAAGTCTTGCAACCTGAGGCGTTCTCTTGGACGCTTAATCCATGCTTTGACGTTGAGTGTGACTTGGTTCCCCCTACGGAGTCAACCCTGTCGACTCTCCCTTCGAGTCCCTTAGCTCGAGTAGATTATTTAGTCATTTCTAGCCCTTCATATTTAGCGAAGTTTATTATTCCCGCTTTTCCGTTAAGCATACTTAGAAGGACGTGGGCGAACGTAGTTGGTGATGAACGTTTTCTGCTTACAATTTATTATGATATTTTAAAATCAAAATTTAATTCCAAAGATAAAACGAAAACGTTGGAACCCACTACATTAATTTTTGAACTTAAAGCACCTGTGCCACCAGACCTAATTCCGTTATACTTTACTATTAATTCAAGTCATGTTGCACATGGGTTCTCCCCTCATGGTGTTAATTTAACTAGGCGCATTTTTAATTCTTTTACCCTTCTAAATGCGTCCTTTAAATTACTTGCGAGGTTGTGTCGAATAGTCGTCCACCATTATGTGAATGGTTTTGTTTTGGTTTGTCTAACCCCTAAACGGATGCCCCCGGGCACTTTAGAAATATTAACGAATTGGCTAGTCTATTCTTTACGAATTTTACGAAGGATTTGGTGACATGACATTCCTTTTAAAATTTTCCACTGAGTAGGGCATAGCTCCAATTTTCATTGTTACATACTTTACGCTTTATGCTTTAATGCCACCTGAAATGTCTACCTCTCCGTATATATTTTCCACTATGCTTTCTATTGGGTTGGGTGGTGACAGTTTTCTAGGATTGTTCTCCTTCTCGGTCTCCATCGGAGGTACGTTGGTGGATGTTGTTGAAATTCTTTTTCCTTCTTTGGCTAACGTGTTTTTGAGGTCCCTCCAAGACCACCTTTTGCCATGCAGGTCCTTCTTCCCCGCCGACGACCTTCCAAGCAAGTACACACAGGCATACTCATCAGTGATGAGTATTTTTAAGAGGGGGAGGATTGATGGAGCCGACTTCCCACGACATGTGGCCAAGGAGCGTCCTCCCTCATACGATGATGGTGACCCGGTAGATATGAATGGAGACGACGGCCCGCAACTACTTGAAGGAGGCGATTGCGCACTGACACTTGACCATGAAGAGCGTCACCACAATAGCCGTCTGGAGCGCAAGCCCATTTATAATTTATTAATAATAAATATTATTAAATTATTATAGAGTATTAATATATTTTATTATTTGTTTTATTTCAAAATTATCATTATTATTTCGTGTTTAATTTCATGTATTAGTTGTTACATGGTTATGTTATTAAACCATGAGTTTAGATTTCATCTTTCATGTTGGGCTGCATGTAGCCAGTTGGAGTGTTTCTTGTAGCTTATATATAGGCATGTACCCCTTTGTTTCTTATTAGTGAATGAATAAAATAAAATCGAATTTCAAGTTTGAAATCCTCCTCCTCCTTCTAAGGCAAATTTCGGCCACTATTCATCTTCCTCTTCCTCATGGCCGCCGACCACCTTTCTCCTCTCTCTCTCTCTCGGCCTCCTCTCTTCCTCTCCTTCTTCATCACCTCTTTGCAACCTAGCAAACCCGAGCCATCTTCCTTCCCTCATCTAGCCGACCACCTCCAACACTCCTCCAAACCCGTGTCCCCTCCTCCAACCAAGAGAATTGGCCACCACCCTTTTCCATCCCTCCAAGCCGAGCCATCATCAACACCACCAAGGCTAACCACTACTTCCCTTCATAAAACCGGCCACCACCATCTCAAACCTGTGCTCCCTCCACCACCCTCAAAACCGACCCCCCCCCTCCAAAAATCCCTTTCCTAATCCAAAAATATTCATTGCCATAATCCCCCTTAGTTACCATATTCAAAACATATCCCCTTCCATAAATTTTCTACCTACCAAATTTGAAATATCCAATTCCTTAAAAAATCCACGATCGTGCCACCTTTTCTCTCTCCTACCTTAATTGGAATATTATTTCCACATTTAGAAGATTTCGCCGGGATTTTCCAAATATAGCGTGACACGAAGAAGGCGACGAGTTACTCTCCCTCTAGGGTACGTCCGGTGGTGCCATTAAGGAACAATTATAGTCGAGTTAAACCAAATTCATCCAATCCGGTTGGGGTAACGAAAATTTCTACTTAATGTTGTTCTCTTCCCTAGATAATTCTTGTGGCATTGGAAAATCGCGTGGCTTGTGCAACGCTTGATTTATCGTGGTATAATTTATGTTAGTTATTGTCTTGCTTAACGTATTTTCGTTTAAGTTCGTGAGGCGTGGCGGCCCTTGTTTGTATTTTTTTGGGAGAGAACCACCCTTGCACGAATCTTTTGTTTTCGGTTGTTTCTCTTTTAGTACAACTTGCTCGATCGAACCGTGTTGGTTCTTTTTCGCTTGAGAGGACCTTGGCCTATCGCCTTGGTATTATCTTAAGGGGCTTTGCGGACCCCACGTAATTGTTAGTCTAATAGTAATATTAATAGAATCTCTGCTACATTAAATGCTAGAGTGTAACGTGAGAAATATTCGAGAGCATCGCGTTAATTTGTCGGCCACCCAAAATGCTCGAAAGAGCGGGCCTACATCATGAGCAGATCCCGCTGTCAGGCTCTCACCTAGCTGGTAGGGCTTAATAGTACTCGAGGGAGTCATCCCCAGACCCCAAGCAGATCCCGCTGTCCGGCTCTCACCTAGCTGGCAGGACTGGATGTCACTCGAGGGAGTCTACGCCAGACCCCCGAGCAGATCCCGCTGTCAGGCTGTCACTTAGCTGAAAGGGCTGGATGTCAATCGAGGGAGTCTGCCCCATACCCATAGCAGATCCCACTATCAGGCTCTTACCTAGCTGGCAGGGCTGGATATCACTCAAGGGAGTCTTCCCCAGACCTCGAGCAGATCCCGCTATCAGGCTCTCACCAAGCTGCCAGGGCTAGATGTCATTCGAGGGAGTCTGCCCCAGACCCCGAGCAGATCCCGTTGTCAGGCTCTCACCTCTATGGCAGGGTTGGATGTCACTCGAGGGAGTCTTCCCCAGGCCCTGAGAAGATCCAGCTGTCTGGCTCTCACATAGCTAGCAGGGCTGGATATCACTCGAGGGAGTCTGCCCAGACCCCAAGCAGATCCCGCTGTTAGGCTCTCACCTAGATGGCAGGGCTGGATGTCACTCGAGGGTGTCTGCCCTAGACCCCGAGCAGATCCCGCTATCAGCCTCTCACCTAGCTGGCAGGGCTAGATGTCACTCGAGGGAGTCTGCCCCAAACCCGGAGCAGATCCCGCTGTCAGGCTCTCGCCTAGTTGGCAGGGCTGGATGTAACTCGAGGGAGTCTACCCCAGACCCCCGAGCAGATCCTGCTGTCAGGCTCTCACCTAGCTGACAGGGCTAGATGTCACTCGAGGGAGTTTGCCCCAGACCCTTAGTAGATCCCACTCTCATGCTCTCACCTAGCTTGCCGGGCTGGATGTCACTCGAGGGAGTCTGTCCCAAACTAAGAGCAGATCCTGCTATCAGGCTCTCACCTAGCTGGTAGGGCTGTATCTCACTTCAGGGTTTCTGCCCCAGACCCTGAGCAGATCTCGCTCTCCGGCTCTCATCTAGCTGTAAGGGCTGGATGTCACTCTAGGGAGTCTACTCCAGGCCCCGTGCAGATCCCCCTATTAGGCTCTCACCAAGCTGGTTTGGCTGGATCTCACTCGAGGGTGTCTGCCTCAGACCCCGAGCAGATCCCGCTATCAGGCTCTCACCTAGCTGGCAGGGCTAGATGTCACTCGAGGGAGTCTTCCCCAGACCCCGAGCAGATCCCACTGTCAGGCTCTCACCTTGTATGCAGGGCTAGATGTCACTCAAGGGAGTCTACCCCAGACCCCATGTAGATCCCGCTGTCAGGCTCTCACCTAGCTGGCAGGGCTGGATATTACTCGAGGGAATCTGCTCCAGACCACGAGCATATCTCGTTTTCAGGCTCTCACCTACCTGGCAGGGCTGGATGTCACTCAGGGGAGTCTGCCCAAAACATCGAGCAGATCCCGCTGTCAGTCTCTCACCTTGCTGGAAGGGCTGGATGTCACTCGAGGGAGTCCCACCCTCTCAGGGAGTTATTTAGGAAGATTGCTTTCCTAAGGGTGTAGAGGATAAGGTCCTTATAGGCGAGTCGGGGCTCGCGGGCCCAGCTCGGCAAAAAGAAGGCGAGCCGTCCTAAGTCTCCTATTGAGGAAGGAGAGCTTCAACAAGGCATTCTACCCCCTTTAGTTTTATTTGGGAAATATTTTAACAATTTTGGCTCGACATTGGAAAGAGAAGAGACATCTCGCGCGCGATCTGGGTTGTGGTGAACCCAGCTCGATGGGTGACTCATTCCTGGTTAACCAGGTGGGGGGCGAGCTCTCGGAATCCGCTCGTTGGTATTGTTGGAACACCCTATTACTAATTTGGGCAAGGATCACTATGTTATTAGGAAATTGGTTTGACCTAGTTATATAGTTGAAAAGGTCAACTTAGAATGAGTCTAAGGCTTAGAACTTAGGTTTGGAGCTTCCCCCAAGACCATTCAAAGATCAGGATTCATTGCTGAGACAAAGACAATTTTCGTCGAGCTAAGGTCGACGAAACGTCGAACTCAGTTCGACGTTCTCTAAGCTCAACTCTGCAAGTCATCGAATTCCGGTCGACGTTCTTCGAGCTCAGATCGACACTCTGTCTTCAGCTATTTTCCAAGTCGCCTAGCTCATTTCAACGATCGTAAAGCTTAGGTTGACATTTTCTGTCTCTAGTATAAATCCAATCTATGAGCTCAGTTCAACGATCGTAGAGCTCAGGTCGATGATTTCTATGAGAGATCGACGCTTTCAGAATTCGAATTCAAGAACAGTTATGGAATTCATTCAGATTCATTCAGAGTTATTTCCTGTATTTATTGCAAAGGATTTTCTTGCCGTTTCAAGCAATCTAATGCAAGTTTCAAGGAACACTAAAAGGAATGTTACTTAGGACTTTCCCCAGAGACAGTTGTAATTTATGGAAGTCATTTATGACTGAGTAACGACCATCTAAGTCAGAATCTGATATTCTCCTACAGAATATGTTTTTGAACAACACAGATCATATATAATTATAGAGAAAAGAGATATACAGCAGAATCAGATTGAAAGAGACACAGAAGAGTGAACAATAAAAACACTCTGATCAAGAGTTCATCTTCTGAGATTTACAAATTTACTGAATCCCAAATCTTCAAGAACACAAGAAAGTTTTCTGTGGAGGAAATCTTCTGCTACTCAACTGCTCCAAATCATCAAGTGTTCAAAAGCTTCAACATCAAGAACTCCAGACATCAAACATTTCAGCATCTGCTGAAATCATTAATTACTAGAGATCTGAAGCAACTGAAGACCTATCACCCTAGCAAAGCTCACCTTCCTTAACCCTTACAGATCTCAAGGGGAGCTTTGACATCATCATCCACTTGTCTTCTCTCAGACTATTGACAAAGAAGAACAACTCAACTCCTTCTTTCTTTTTCCTTTCCCTCCTGTAAAAGGGTTTCTCAAAACTCCCTTCAAAAGTTCTAAAACTGGTTTCTGAGACCTTGTCAAAACTCAGTGGTGGGAAGACACCTTATCAAAAAATCTTGTTTTAGTTATTGAGCACCTTATCAAAAGCTCATTGGTGCCCAGGACACCTGATCAACTATTCCTGTAGTTGATTCCTACCAAGGGTGGTAGAAGAGTGGATGTACCCAGGTTGTTTAGGAACCACTATAGATCCTTGTGTCATCTGGTTGCTGTGTGTTTGACTTTGCTTTGTGCTGTTTTTTTTCTTAGTTCTTGCTTTAGTTTTTATTTCATAACAAGTACCTTACACATATACAGAATTAAGCCGTCCACTGCTTTATATTTTTAATTATAAATAATTTTAAAAAAACTCTATTCACCCCCACCCACCCACCCCCTCTAGAGTTAAGGTAGATATTTTCCTCACTTTCAGGTATGAACCCTAAACATGCACTCTAGCGACAAATTCTGTCCTAGCAAGGTCCATCAAAGAGGAGGGCTCATGGGTGAGTGTGTCACAGAAGGAAAGTTCAAAGAAAAGAACATAAAAAAGTTTACTTTTCATTTATTATAAAATTGATTACCATAGGAGAACTCGCCTAGGCGAGGTTACAAAAGATGGGAAAGAATTACAAGAAAGAAAAAGGGGGTGAGTCAGCTCTCGCCTCCTCCCTGGGATTGGCGATCTCCGCCCGCCCCGCCAGAGGGATTGTCCTTGAAATCCTTCCCAAAAAATAGGTCGAGGCTATCTTCCTTCTCGCTTGGAGGCGTGGATGGGAACAGACTCGACATGAGGTCTTGGACAATGACCTCATCGCAGCCCTCCACCAACACCTGTATATCCTTCATGATTTGCAGGGTGCATTCGGCAGATTCAATTGAGTTGACCGACAGCCTTTCAACGACCTCAGTCTCGCCAAAGATCCTCGGGCTCTTGTATGGGAAGGGGGGCTCGCTGCCGCCTGGAGAGAGGAAGGCTTCTGCCTGACGGGTGATCTCGCCATGAAGCCCCTTGTTTTCCTCGCTAAGCTTCGCGTTCTTCAATTGCAGCTCAACAATGTGAGCCTCCAGCTCGGCGGTGCGAGCTTCCAGCTCAGCGGCGCGAGCTTCCAGCTCGGCGGAGCGAGCACGGAGCTGATTATTCTCTTACTCTTGCCCGACGACGTGAGTCCGCAGCTCCTTAGAGGCCTTGGCATCCTAAGGTAAGAACAGGTAAGTAAATCTGAAGCTAAAAAATCCTAAGTAAAAAGGGAAAGGGATAAACAGTGCTCACCAGTCCGCCAGCACCCTTAGCGAGCAAGTCCTCGGCAATGTCGATCCTCCTCTCCAGGTCGACGACCTTGTCCTGGGCTAGGTCGCACTTCTGCTCAGCCTTCTGCAAGAAGTTGCTGAGGTTGTAGCCACGACGAACCACCATGTGGTGGATCTCCAGCGCTCGCATGTGGGCCTGCAAGCCCTCGTGGCCGAGGGTGCATAGGGTCATGCGCTTGTAGGCCGCGGCATCCCCGCGCCTTTAGAGGTCGAAGCCGAGCGCGTAGGCATGACTGGAAGAGAGATGGCAGTCATTCCATGAGGGTTGGAGGGTGGAGACGGAGATCTGGTGGGCAGACTCATCCCATTGAACCACGAGCTCGCCGGCCGAGTCCTTCCACCTCCCCAAAAGTCCGAAGAGTGGGTGACTCTTCGGCAGACCCGACTCGCAGTCTGGGGTCTTCTTGACTATAGAAGGAGCAGAGGGCTCACATCCCTCCTGCTCTTTGCCTGTTTTCTCCTTCAGTGGGCTCTCCAGCGATCCATCCAAGGAGGGATTGGGGGAGCTCATGTACTTGGGTTGTTGATGTTGTTGTTGTTGCTTCGCCCGAGAAACCACCACCGCTTTAAGCTTCTTATGCGATGGATGACGGCGAGGCAATCTGGACCCCACAGGATTAGCCCGCTTCTTACCAGAGGGCTTGGACGATGCTGACTCATCCAAGCAGGTGGCCAAAAAAGGCGGGTTCTCAGGAATCAGTCGCTCCCCTACATAAATAACTTAGTTAAAACTCCGATGGATTTTGCGAGATCTAGAAAGGAGGAAAGTTAAAAGGTATACTTTTGCTGGGAAGGATGGGGAGGAGCGTGTCGAGGCCCCTTCGGAGGAAGGCGACCTCGAAGTCTTTGTGGAGAAAAAACTTGTGGAGCTCATCATCATTGCCGGACACGGTGGGGGGTCGGTACACCTCCTCACCCTTTTGCTAGGGAGAGTTGGGGACGTTGCCGAGATCACCCTTGATAAAGAAGATCTTGGTCATCCAGTTGTGTTATTTGTTCGCGATCTTGCGAACCTTGATAAAGGAGCCCCCGAAGTAGGCGATGTCGTTGGGGGTCGCCCTGTAAGTGAAGAGTTTCCAGAACACAGTCAGTTTAAACTCTATTCGCTCCCTGCTGAGGAAGTATGCGAACGCCACCATCATGGCGATGGCGTTCGAGTTAAGCTGCGCGTGCACCACGCCGAAGTATTTCAGGATCTGGCAGATTTCCGTCCAGAGGGGCCGGCGCAACCCCATCCCGAAATATGAGATGGGGAAGGCAAGCTCCTCGGGGTAGAAAGTGTTGATGCCCTCGCACTCCCTGGGCCAGCGTGCCTCGAAGCCAGGGGCATGAAATGGCACGGAACGCCGCGAACTCCTCCTCCGTCGTGTTCCCCTCGAAGAAACAGTAGTCGGTGAAGTGTTGGGCGCACTTAAAGCGACCATCGGAATCAGGATTGGTCTTACCCATGCTCGTGGAAGGTGTAGGGAGCGACTATAGGAAGGAAGAAGGCGAGCAGGCGAGGAAGGTATAGAAGCAATAAAAGCAGTAAGTCGGAGTACGTGAGGGGGCCTATTTATTGGAAAGAGAAAAAGGGTCGAGCCGACCAATCGGTCCAACTCGCCTAACCCAGCTCGCCGACTTCTCAAACCTTTCACATCACGTGCCAAGCAAGGATAATATATTCGAACAGTAGGCAATCAAATCTAAAAATATTCTAAGATATTACAGACCCAGGAGGGGTATTGTTCAAGGAAATCAAATGTGATGAAAGAGCAGCAAGTTCAATACACGCGCGAGCTGGGGGGCCGGAGGCGAGTGCCGGTAGGCCCGGCAGGGGGGCCATTTTCTACCTACCCCGGCCTCGCGTCTCCTTCCCCCCAGGTAGACGCGAATCGCAAAGCTCACAGATCTGCCACAAGGTTCTCATATAACTCCTCCAGCAGCGGTGAAAGGGACGTCGCCTCGCCCGCCAGGTCCTCCCTCGCCTCGCCTAATAGCTATGTGAACTCCCGCTGCAGTAACTCGTTGTCCTCCCGCAACCCGTGGAGCTCGCATACCATCTTTTTGAGGACCTCAATTCCTCACTTCGTCAGCTCGGAGCCCCCCAGCTCGGCGTCCAGGAAGGACTCCAAGGTCTTTGGGGAAGGAAGGGGCGAGTAGCGAGCTCGCTTTAGGGATTTGCCGGCCTCCGACTGACTGAATAAGGCTGCAAGAATAGTTGAACAATAATGTGAAGGTGGAGCACACCAGTGAAACTACGGATGAGAACCAATAAAGGACAACTTGCCTGAAGAGCTCGGCACCTCGAAAGAGAGGCGAGGTGGAGGCATCTTCAGATTTTTACCACGGCCCGGAGGATATATTCTTGGCGGAAGAAGGCTGAAGCCCGACACTGGGATATTTCCAGCACCCTCTCTCTAAGTCTTTGCGAGTTGAGAAAAAGGAACGCGGGCTGGCAAGCCCTGTCTTTGCGAGCTAAACCCGAGAGTCCCGAAGGGCGGGGATAGGTCGCGTTGACGAACCCCTGGAGTCTTAAACCGCGGATCGGTACAAAGGATATCGGCTCGCAGAGAGGTGACCTCGCCGCCCCATCCCATTAGTTTGAATTCGCGCAGAGATCAATAAAATTCCCCTCCTTCCTAGGGACAGGGAGGGTAGAGGAGCCAGTCTCAGGCTCTAGGGTCATTTTCAAGTCTTGGAAGACGCGCTCAGATGCTTCTACATCTGGGTTCGTCCTCTTGGCAGAATTAGACTCGGCTGGGATGCTCTGCGGGATGTTAAGGCGAACGGAGGTAAGGCTGGCGACACGGGCAGAGGAGACCTCACGAGCAATTGCAAGCCTCTCTTGGAGCTCCTTGGGGAAAGGCATCTCGACAAATTCTGAGTGAAGTTGAGTGACAAAGGTCACCAAGGTACGTAGGTGCATATTTATAGCCGCTGGTGGAACCCGCCGAAAGATTCACTGGCTCCTGCCAAACTCGGTGAATCTTGTGGAGTTGGTTGTTTATTTCTGAGTTTGTACCAACCTCGTAAAGAGCGTGGATTGTGTACAACCCCGTATCCATCGAGTGGGTCAAAAGGAGCCAGACCAGTCAAATCGAGCAGTTTGAGTCCCTAGGCGGCTCGGTAGGAGTGGGAGCTCGGTAGTCTCCAACTCTCCTAGGCGGGGTGAGATTCTTTTGGGATGCGAGCTTATACTTGCTAAGCCCTGTTCATCAAGATCTGGGCCTTTCGCCGAGCTTTGGGTCTTTTGTCGAGCTCTTGACTGTTCATCGAGCTCTGGGCTGTTCATCGAGCTCTGGGCTATTCGTCGAGCTCTGGGCTGTTCGTCGAGCTCTGGGCTGTTCGTCGAGCTCTGGGCTATTCGCCGAGCTCTGGGACCTTCGTCGAGCTCCGAGCCGCTCGCCGAGTTCGAACCAATCAATAAGCCCACGTCGTGCAAGTAGGGTAGGTCGGGCATATACTCGCCTAAGGTCGAAGATAGGTGGCAAGTGCCTGCTCCATCGAGCATTCACCACCCTTGCCAAGCAGGGGTTGTTGAGGGCTACTCCTCTAGTGATCTGCGAGGTGTTTTTACCATTTTTTTCGCCGCTAGCCTACCCATAGCCAGTTAGAATAGCTTAGTTACGTTGTTGGCAAACGCAGTTGGGCTGCACATAGCTGTTTAAAATAGCGGAGGTTGGCTATTTGCAGACCATTTTCAGAAATCTATAAATAGGACCCAAGGGGTACCTCAGAAGGCATGCTCACTTATCTCCCAACATTCTAGCGCTTTTTGAGGTACCTTATCCCGGCAATTGGCTAAGGTGGGGAAGCGCTCAGAGATCTTCCGGGTGTGTGGTGGGTCCTCTGCGTCGGGCCCTTGGGTCAGTCCCTTGTTCTTTTTCCTTTTCATTTTTCTTGTAGGAGAGAAGTATGTGCGCGATCACCACTTCCCCAAGGGTGAACTCCATTGAGACCGAATTCTCGGTTTCAACACTCTGAAATCGGAATTCCCTGTAAGCCCTCTACTTCTCCCCTTCAAGTCGTGATAGATGGTCAGCAACCACATTGTCAATTCTACGGTGATCTCGAATTTTGAAATCATATCCTTGTAGCAATAGAATCCAAGGTATGATCCACGGCTTAGCATCTTTCTTATGCATGAGATAACGAATAACTGCATGATTAGAATGTGTAATATCCCATTTACGACTAGACCCCTGGGAGTGGTTTTGTCTTAACAGAACCCTGGGAAGCCCAGGAATTGAAGTTTATCGACCAAGATTTCGAGTGAAGGGCTTGTCACGCCCGTGACCGACCCGTCACGCCCGTGACCGACCCGTCATGCTCGTGACCAAGGGCGTGACCCCTTCGACGATCATCGACCACAGGAAGAGATCGTCGAGCTCAGAAATGTCAACATGGGCCTGACACGCCAGTGACCAATCTGTCATGCCCGTGACCTTCGAATGGTGATGAGTGAGCTAAGCTCACTCAACGCCGTGGTCTGGATGGCGTTGAGTGAGCCTAGCTCACTCAAAGCCATAAGTGGAATGGCGTTGAGTGCACTGACTACACTCAACGCCATCTTGTGTCATCAGGTTGGCGTTGAGTGAGCTGAGCTCACTCAACGTCGTAGACTGGATGGAGTTGAGTGAGCTTAGCTCACTCAACGCCATAAGTTGTCAGACGGGATGGCATTGAGTGCGTTGAGTGCACTCAACGCCATAAGTTGAACGGCGTTGAGTGCACTGACTGCACTCAACGCCATTTGGTGCTCACTGGAGGGCGTTGAGTGAGTAGAGCTCACTCAACGCCATAATCGGGACGGCGTTGAGTGAGCTAAGCTCACTCAATGCCATAATCTTGACGGCATTGAGTGAGCTAAGCTCACTCAATGCAATAATCTGGACGGCGTTGAGTGAGCTAAGCTCACTCAACGCCATCATTTAAAAGGGGCTTATTCATGATGGCGTTAAGTGAGCAGAGCTCACTCAACACCATGAGCCGGATGGCGTTGAGTGAGCTGAGCTCACTCAACGCCATAGTCTGGGAGTCCACTCTGATGGCGTTGAGTGAGAAGAGCTCACTCAACGCCGTATCTGGGATGGCGTTGAGTGAGCTGAGCTCACTCAACGCCGTAGCATGGATTGCGTTGAGTGAGCAGAGCCCACTCAACGCCATTTTACTTAGTTTTTTCTAGCAGATCTATTTTGGCTGGGTGCTAGTTCAGCTGAACCGGGCCGGTCTAGGAGGTGGGCCAGAATGCATTATTGGACCGTTTTCTCTTATTAAGACTTAGTTAAGTCTTATTTTATGAAGTTTGACCAGTTGTGCCACGTGGCAGTCGTCTCCTCCTCCTCCAGTCATGGCCGAGCGACGGTTTGCCTTGTAATTTATGGATTTTAAAGCTTGGATCCACCCTCTCGCCCTTGAAACGGCTGAATTCAACTCCTTACAGGGAGAGGAGTTTCCAGCCTTCTCTTAGCTTTTTTGGAGCCGTTTAATCTCCCCTCCACCATGGCAGAAGCTTGCATGTAAGAGGCATTAATGGCTGGACCGTTTCTACCCCCTCCCGCAGCCTTGTTCTCCTATAAAAGACTCCCTAGACTTCGATAGGAAGGTTTTACCCTTGCCTGATAAAGCTAGAGCTCATTACCTTGCTGTTGAAGAATTCCGGCAATGCCACCACCACGCAAATAGCATCCCAACAATCGGCTCGGCTCCAAATCGCGAATAAGGTCCTCCTCTACTCCTTCTATGGGTAGATCTTACAAATTATTTAGGAGATATGTCGAGCTCAAAGGAGCAAGATTGAGTGAGCTTTTCCATGGTTTTTCAAAAATAAATGGTTCTCGGGTTCGCCGGAAACCTCCTCTCCGGCGACCGTGCCGCCACCCGACGGTAACCCTCACCTCAACAGAGGTGGTGGTGGTGGCCGGTCATGGAGTCTTCTGATGACCCTAAGTTAGTAGACGTTCTGGTAGAGTCGGTAGAGTCATCCGAAGCTGAGAGCGTACCTGTTATTGATTTAGGTGATGACTTGCTAGGACCTGATATTATTATGGTTGACCCAGGCTTATTAGATATTTCTATGGTATTGGAAGAGTCACCTTGGGATGGTTGTTCAGTTTGGGATAATTTTAGTGTGATACATCCGGGAGTTAGTTCCTTTCCGATATCATCTCCGCTTGGTATTCAAGCCAATTTATATACTCCCCGGGACTCGATTTGTCCATCCCCATATTTTGACTTAGACTATGTCCCTACCTCATGAGAAGAATTTGTCGATATAGGATGTGATGTTGTAGTAGATTTACACTACGAGGAAAATTTATCTTTTGATGACGGTAGCACTGAGGGCCCGATAGGCTTTTCTTTGATGATACCTCCTTCGCCTGAGACCCGAGTTAGTTTGGAAATTTTATCGGATACGAATCTGCCTACTATTGAGACGATCACTGTTTCTGACTTAAGTAAAATTTTTAATGATTTTGTGGATTCATTCTGGGGCAAAAAGTTAACTGAGGATGAGTTTTCTGTGAGGACAAATCCACTATTCGAGTTTACTTTTGGTTTTAAAGGCTTGCAACCGGAGGCGTTCTCTTGGACGCTTAATCTATGCTTTGACGTTGAGTGTGACTTGGTTCCCCCTACGGAGTCAACCCTGTCGACTCTCCCTCTGATTCCCTTAGCTCGAGTAGATGATTTAGTCATTTCTAGCCCTTCATATTTAGAGAAGTTTATTATTCTCGCCTTTCCGTTAAGCTTACTTAGAAGTCCATGGACGAACGTAGTTGGTGACGAACGTTTTCTGCTGACTATTTATTATGATATTTTTAAATCAAAATTTAATTCCAAAGTTAAAATGAAAACGTTGGAACCCACTACATTAATTTTTGAACTTAAAGCACCTGTGCCACCGGACATAATTCCATTATTTTTTACTATTAATTCAAGTCATGTGGCACATGGGTTCTCCCCCATGGTTTTAATTTAATTAGGCGCATTTTTAATTTCATGACCATTCTAAATGCGTCCTTTAAATTACTTGCGAGGTTGTGTCGAATAGTCGTCCACCGTTATGTGAATGGTTTGGTTTTGGTTTGTCTCACCCCTAAATGAATGACCCCGGGCACTTTAGAAATATTAACGAACTGGCTAGTCTATTCTTTACGAATTTTACGAAAGTTTGGTGACATGACATTCCTTTTAAAATTTTCCACTAAGTGGGGAATAGCTCCTATTTTCATTGTTACATACTTTACGCTTTATGCGTTAATGCCACCTGAAATGTCTACCTCTTAGTATATATTTTCCACTATGCTTTCTATTGGGTTGGGTCGTGATAGTTTTCTAGGATTGTTCTCCTTCTCGGTCTCCATCAGAGGTATGTTGGTGGATGTTGTTGAAATTCTTTTTCCTTCTTTGGCTAACGCGTATTTGAGGTCCCTCCAAGACCACCTTTTGCCATGCAGGTCCTTCTTCCCCGCCAATGACCTTCCAGGTGAGTACACACAGGAATACTCATTAGTGATGAGTATTTTTAAGAGGGGGAGGATTGATGGAGCCGACTTCCCACGACATGTGGCCAAGGAGCGTCCTCCCTCTGACGATGATGGTGACCCGGTAGATATGAATGGAGACGACGACCCGCAACTACTTGAAGACGGTGATGGCGCACTAACACAAGACCATGAAGAGCGTCGCCACAATAGCCGTCCGGAGCACAAGCCCATTTATAATTTATTAATAATAAATATTAATAAATTATGATGGAGTAATAATATATTTTACTATTTGTTTTATTTCAAAATTATCATTGTTATTTCATGTTTAATTTCATGTATTAGTTGTTACATGGTTATGATATAAAACCATGAGTTTAGATTTCATTTTTTTCATGTTGGGCTGCATGTATCCAGTTGGAGTGTTTGTTGTAGCCTATATATAGGCATGTACCCCTTTGTTTCTCATTAGTGAATGAATTAAAAGAAAACCAATTTCAAGAATTGAAATCCTCCTCCTCCTCCAAGGCAAGTTTTCGGCCCTCCTCCTTCTTCTTCCTCTTTGGCCGCCGACCACCTCTCCCCCCTCTCTATCTCGGCCTCCCTCCTTCTTCCTCTCCTCTACTCCCTTACAAACCCGAGCCCTAGCCACCACCTTCCTACCCGGCCCCTCCTCCAACCTCCAAGCCGCCACCTCCTCTCTCACAAACCCGGCCACCACCAAACTCCAACAACCCGAGCCCCTCCCTCCTCCACAAAATCTTAGCCGCCAACCACCAACACCAACAAGCCCGACCCCTTCCTCATCCCCGTCCTTAATCCAAATATCACTTTCCAAATTAAGCTCTTAGCCTACCATAATAGAAAAATTTCATTCCCTAAATATTTCTCAATCCACCACCTTTTCATTCTCCTGCCTTATTTGGAGATATTTGTTTCCATATTTAGAAGATTCCGTTGGGACTTTCCAAATACAGCGTGACATGAAGAAGGTGACGAATTTCTCTTCCTCCGGCGTATCTCTGGTGGTGTCGTTTAGGAATGATTCTAGTCAAGTGAATCGGATTCATCAAATCCGGTTGGGTAACGAAAATTTCCACCTTTATGAGTTTCTCTTCTTTAGATAATTCCTGTGGCATTGGCAAATAGCGCGCCTTGTGTAACGCTTGATTTTTCGTGGTTAAATTTCTTTTAGTTATTGTTGTGTTTATTTCTTTCATTTAAGTTCGTTAGGTATGGCGGCCCTTGTTTGTATTTTGTTGGGAGAGAACCACCCTTGCCCGAATCTTTTGTTTTCGGTGGTTTCTCTTTTGGTATAACACGCTCGATCGAACCGTATGGGTTCTTTTCGCTTGAGAGGACCCTTGCTTATCGCCTTGGTATTATCTTTAAGGGCTTTGTGAACCCTCCGTAATTGTTAGTGTAGTAATAATATTAATTAAAACGCTGCGACGTTAAATTCTTGAGTTTGACGTCAGAGTTATTCGAGAGTGTCGCGTTTGTTTCGTCAACCACCAAAACGCTCGAAAGAGCGGACCTACATCAAGAGCCCTCTAGATCCTCCGATCTAGACATCCCTATCCCAAGGATGATTTACCGTGTAATCCTACCCAGATTCCGACGACCCTTACCGGTCGATTTTCCATACCACAAGATTTAGAAAAAGAGAACGATTACAAGAATGAAAGATGTAAATAATCAAAAAGTAGAAATTCTCCCTCTTGACGACTTCTACGTTGAGCGATCTGCGGCTAGTGCTTGAGATCTTCATTTGCTAGCAACCAGTCCGCTCTTCGTATTCGATGTAAATCTTGGATTGCCGGAGTTCTTCGTTCACGAACGGGAAGGAGACGACTTTCTTCTTCTTTGATGGAGACTTTTGGAACGGAGCGCAAGAGAGAGCGGCCGAACCCTAGAATTCACAAACTCCCGTCACTTTTCAATCTTAGTTCCTAAGGCACGGAAACCGAGGCGGACTTTTATATGTCTTCATGAAAATAGGTTACCGCCGGCGGTAAGACTAGCGATCGGCTGTAGGTTCGGACGCTTGTTGTGCCAGCTGTCATCAAAATTTTGAATAATGTTTCAAAATGAACTTTTTTCCTTTTCATAGAGCTAGCGCCCTGCATTAGAAGGTAGCGCCACGCGTTAGGTCAGTAGTCGATGAATCCTTTTAGGGAAACGGATAGCGCAACGCGTGTTGGAACCCCAATTTGTATTTGGGCAAGGTTCATTATTAGGTTTGTTGACCCAACATGTATAGCCTACGGTCATTTGTTAGTTCTAGGGTTAAGGTTAGTCACATTAGGTTAGATTATTGAAACCTGCCTTCATAAGACTTCAGAGACTTAAGACGTTAGAGACAAGACAGTTTAAAGATTGCAGAAAAAGTCGCTCGACGATAGCTGAACATAGCTCGATGATCGTTGATCTAAGATCGACGAACTCAGAGTTCCTTCTCTGAGTTGAGCTCGATGAAAGTCAAGCGGAGATCGACAATCTGTGAACTCTTCTTGAGATTTTTTCGTCGAACCGAGATCGACGAAATCTCTTTGAGAAACATTTTGGTCGACCGGAGATCGACCATTTTGCTTCAGAAATAATTTCGTCGACCTGAGAATGACGAAATGTTTTCCCCCTCTTCAAACTGAGATCGATGCTTTTTATTTCTTCATGAAATTTTTCGTCGACCTGAATTCGAAGTTGTCCTTTTGCATTGGACGGAGTTTGCCGTTTCAACTTCTGAAAACTTATAATAGGGTTTTCATCGAACTCCATCCCGCACTTTCTAGTTCTTTTGCACTTGATCTCTCTCTCGTTTTTGCAGAAACATAATGGCGACCTTGGCGGCGACCCTTTCTGCAATGAAGTTTGATGCAGGTTTCGACATTGACGTCGACTCCTTCAGTCACTCTGATAAAATCTTCAAAGACATCCTTTAGTTGTTTGAAGGACCTCAGCTGAAAGAGTTCAGACCTTCAGAATCAAACTTCTAGTGGCTGAAATTTATGAATGGGTATTTACAGCAACATTTCCAGAATAAACCATCATCGCAGGATCAATTTCTGGAAACAAAGTTTTTCTTACTCCTGATGTTTTAACAGAAGTTTTTGGTTTTATAAATGGAGAAGATGATTTTGGATTAACTAGCAATGAGTTTGAGGACATGATAGTTATAATGGGTCACTCCCAAGGAAACCCTAACAAGCTATTGAAAAAGAACTTGTCAGTTGAATACAAGTTTCTAGTAGATGTGGTTAGAAAGGTCATCCTGGGCAAGCACTCTGCCCATGAACATATTACCAGGCATCAATTTGACTTGATGAGTGTCTTGATAAACAAGAAATCAGTGAACTGGGATAGGATTATATTTTATTTGATCAAAAAGAAGATCAGCAAAAAGGATGTGAGTTTTAGCAAGAATTCTGGGAATCTTCCTCCAAGAAAAGGTTCAAGAATTATTGGTCTCCCAAACCATCTTTATTAATGCATCAAAGAAGCTTACCTCTACCCAATTTGGAACATGGGAGAGGACTATCCCCAAGCCCTTCAGGGCCTCCTCCTACAGGATTGCTTTATAGGACACAAGGGCTAAAACAGCCACTTCTCCAACCCAAAAAGAAGCTCCTGCTCCTCCTCCATCTCCACCTCATTCTATATTTCCTTCATCAACTCCACTTAAACAACCTTCTACCTCCATTCCTCCAGTCTCACCATCTCAACTCCAATTACCAATTCATATCCATGAGGATACACCACCATCTCCACCTCCTCAATCACCTATTCCACAACATCTTGATGCTATCCCATCCTCATCTACTCATCCAGATCAATCTACATCATCTCCTACATTCAATCTACTCTCATCTCCATCTCTTCAACCATCTCCACAACATTCACCTGTTCAAGATGAACTTCCTTATGTCCCCCTCCATAAAATCTTCCACCAACATTCCCAACCTTCATACAGTCAGACTTCCCTCAAGGATTCTCTGTCTGTTCAACTTGTGGTCACCAATCCACCTATACACCATCTACTCCTGAACCCTTATATCTAAACTTCTCTAACATAGCCAATGATCTTCTCAAATTCATCACTCCCTCTCTGAAAAAGCTAATTGAGGAAGATGTTGCTTCTCTTACTTTTGCAATTGCGGAACTTTCTTATAGAATTGCCTCCTCCTCTTCTGTCCCTTCTTCTAGAGGCATGGGTTCAGGTATCTTTGAATCCAGGCAGGGGGAGATGTTCAATAAAGAAGCTCCTTCAGCAGCAACAACTCCAGTAACAGCAGCAATTCCAACAAAGATTATTAAAATTCTTGATGAAGATACTGAGATGGTTTATTTAGAAGAAGAATCAGTTGATACAGTAATATATACTGTTGATGATTTCATTATAAATCCCATCGTTGATATTCATTCCTTATTACATTCTTTTGATTCAGTGCATAGCTCAAATCTACCAGCTTTTTTTGATACAGTTTCAGATTTTTCTAAAGCTATAGTTTGCTACTCGGCTCCAATAAGTCCTTAAGTTTTGGAACAACTAAGGACAAGTTTTTCAATTACTGATATTATTATAGAGCCAATAACTAATACAGAGCCAAAGGCTTTTTGTCCTACAACTTTTGGCTTGGTTGAGTCCCATATGCCAGATCTTGATGAGATTATGTTTCAAGACATGGAACCAGAAAGTGACAGTGTTTAGGCTCAAGTCATCACAGATATTGCATCTAAAGAGCCATTAGTTCAAACTATAAATCAAACTAATTTGTTTAAATAAATTGATAAGTTATATGATAATCCTACTGATGAATCTGATGATGATGATGATGATTCTGATGATTCAGAATATTTTGGTTCTAAGAAGAGAAAAGCAAAGAAGAAAGTTCCAACAAAGGTTGTACCTATACCAAATCCCACAGCTGACACTCCCTACTACATTCTGCACAACATTACTCTCACTACAGATACTCCCTATTGGATGAGACTGTCTAAGAATGAGCAAAAGAGAAGAAAGAAGATGAAGAGATATAGTTCTCCTCCTAAGAAGTCTTGGAGAGGACCTCCTCCTCCTCCTCCTGCAGTAGGATCAGCAGGAAACATTTCTCAAGCCCAAAGGCCTGCTTCTTAATCTTATTAATCAAGACCAACTCATAAAAGAAAGGAAAGATCTTCAAGGTCAGAGTCTCAATCTAGTACCCAACAGAGAAAATAACAGCAGAAAGTTCAATATGTTCAAAAAGAAGAATCTAGTCAAGAGATACCCCCTCCTCTCAATTCTCTACTATATCATCTTACAGGAAGAAAGAATTTGAGAAATATTAGGTAAAAAATCTATTTAATGTTGATACCTATATGAATTTACATCCAGAAGCTATAGTGCCCAGAGCTGCAACTGTAAAGATTCTTGGGGCTCAAGACATGAAGATGACCCAAAGAGAAGCAGAAAACCCAAAAAGGATAATGGTTTTCACAAAACCTTCTTCAAATCCCCCTACTGATGATTCAAAGAAAAACTCTTAATATTCTGATTTTGCATTTTAAACTTTATTGCTGTGTATTATATCAACAAGGAACATTTGTTCATATATGCTTAATGATTTAAAATTCTGTCAGATATTTTTATTGCTTTGTGATTTTCCTTATTTTTTTTTTGTATAGTGACCTCACCCAAATAGGGGGAGATTGTTAGAACCCCAGTTTGGATTTGGGTTAGGTTTACTATTAGGTTTGTTGACCCAACATGTATAGCCTAGGGTCATTTGTTAGTTCTAGGGTTAAGGTTAGTCACATTAGGTTAGATTATTGAAACCTGTCTTCAGAAGACTTTAGAGACTCAAGACTTTAGAGATAAGAAAATTTAAAGATTGCAGAAAAAGTCGCTCGACGATAGCTGAACTCAGCTCGATGATCGTCGATCTCAGATCGACGAACTCAGAGTTCCTTCTCTGATTTAAGCTCGACGAAAGTCCAACTGAGATCAACGATCTGTGAGCTTATATCAGATTCTCAGCTCGACGAAGTGCCTTATCAGCTCGACGAACGTGGAGCTCCGTTCGACGATTGTCTACCTCTAATCTACCATCTCAGCTCGACGACAGCAAGTCTAAGCTCGACGACCTCTGAGCTCAGATCAACGAATAAGCATCTTTAACTCGACGATCTCTCAGCTCAGGTCGACGAATTTCTTGCTCAGTTCGACGATTTAAAGACAGAGTTTTAGGCAGTTATTTCTTTCCAAAAACAGATTATTTTCAAGACTTAATTTTAGGCAAATTATTTTGAAGGCAGAATATTCTAATGGGATTAATTTCGGGCAGTTATGGCTCTGACATTTAATGCAATATATTCTTATGAATATAACCGTTTAGAGGAAGCATTAAATGTGGATATTATCAAGAGTTAAATGCTAATCTTTTTCCAAGGTAGTTACCATTTCTAGGGAATGTTCCAGCTGTTCAGAATGAATTCAAATATTTGAATTCCTCAAGCATACAGACATAGAATATTATCAGAAGTTTTTCTGCTTAAAGGGACACACACAGACAGTTACAGACTTACTGGTTTAGACTTTTTGCCTCAAGCTTTTCTTCCAGCAAACAATCATCATTCTGAGATCAACTGCACAATCACTTAAATACATATACTAGAAGAAGAAGTTTGATTTGAAGGCGTACACCCTGAAGCAAATCTCCACTCCTGATCAGATTTCTATAACTCAGGGGGAGCTTTGGCAACATCAATAAATCCACTAGTCTGCTCTCAGATTATTGACAGAGAAGAACAACATCAACTTTCTTTTTTACTTTCACTGTAAAAGGGTTTTTAACTCTCTTTAAAAGATATCCCTTTGGTTGTTAAGTCTCCTTATCAAAAGACTTTGTTTGGTTTTTGAGCATCTGGTCAAAAGCTCAGAGGGTTTTTAGATCTCCCTTGAAAATAGATCTTGTGGTGATATGGAACCTGAGCAAAAACATATGGTGGCAGGGCACCTGATCAAAAACCTATAGTGGATTCCTACCAGGGTGGTAGAAGAGTGGATGTGCCCAAGTTTTAGGGGAACCACTATAAAATCTTTGTATCGTCTGGTTGCTCTATTTGTTATTTTCTGTGCTGTGGTTTTCTGTGTTTTATTTATGTATATTTACATATAGATATCACTTATTTTAATCTTATATAAAAATTAATCAAAATATTTTTAATACTCTATTCACCCCCCCCCCCCTCTAGAGTTAGTGTGATCTATCCCATCACTTTAAGCGCGGTAACCACTGTCGCCTAGTGGTAGGTCAGTTACTCGAGGAATTCATCTCGATACTCGTCGAGAATCTAGTACGGCGTGGTAACGACTATCACCTGGAGGTTGGTTGTCACTCGAGAAATCATACTCGGCATTCGTCGAGAGGCTAACACAGTGCGATAAGTATTACCGCTTGGCGATAGTTTCCTGAGATACTGGCCCGAATAATTACTTGTGCTAGCGTGGGAATTAGGACTAGCGCGGCACGGTAGGTTCATGCGAGCTCTATCCAATTAATTCACAGCTACCACTCGACGGTAACTTCTACCGCTCGGCATTAGTGTCCATAGGAGTCTTCTTCTTCTTAACTTGCACCTATCAACTCGCACACTCTATCAACACAAGACGTGATCAAATACAACTTGGGAGTTGATACTCTCAAACACAGGGAATGTGAAACATCGGTTCCAAAAAACATGACCTCATCCTTGGTCATTTCTGAATAAGTCGTGGGAGTCTGGACATTAGCATCCAGAACTGAGACCTTCATAGGTATGAAGGGTCCCTCTCTGACAGTCACAAAGATTCTAGGGTCAGAGGCTTCCATAAACAGCCTGACCATCTCTTTCCGGATTCCAAAATTCTCCTTCTAGTAGATGGGGAGTTTCATGGAACCTAGCTCCTTATGGTTCTCTCTAGAACCCATAAGTATAAATCTGTAGCTACCCTTGGAAATCACTCAGACTATTAAATCCTTTTTGAGAAACCTCCCTCTGATACCACATAAAAGTCTTTGTTTTCAAGGTAGCTTGCAACATAGAGGGGGGGTGAATAGGTTTATTGATATCTTGTGACTTTCTTTAAGTTTCTTCTTTAAGTGCTTAGTGAGTTAACAGTTATCAGCTTTCAAGAACCTACAATAAAGAAGCAACACAGAAAAGCACACACAGAAATTATAGTGGTTCCCTAGATTATGAGTACATCCACTCTCCTCCCAGCTTTCTAACTTTCAGTTAAATAATGCACTTCTCCAAAACACAACTCAAAGAGCTTACACCTCAGATCCCTCAGAATCACTCAGTCTCCTCTAAGACTTATAGCTCAGGCACTAGGCCCTACAACTTAATGATCAACAGATCACCTACCTCGGGCCAAAGGCCCTACAACTCAGGCTGGGAGGATAGCCCTACCTCAGATCCACAAAGGATCCTACCTTAGAGAGAATTACTCTGCTACAGCTCAGGCACAAAGGCCCTACCTCAGATCCAAAGGATCCTACAGCTCAGGCACAAGTGCCCTACAACTTTATTAGAATGCCTCACCTACCTCAGACCCAAAGGCCCTACAGCTTAGTGATCAAATGATCACCTACCTCAGATCCAAGCTGGATCCTATACTCAGAGAGTATAACTCTCCAACAACTCAGGAAAATTTGCCCTACCTCAGGCCCAAGGCCCTACAGCTCTGATCCAAAAGGATCCTATAAGAAAAATAGTGGTTTAATTAATTTTGACACAGAGAAATTTCTGTGTCAACTACTAGAGCTGAGTTATCTCAGCTCTAACTTTTCTTACAGTAAAAGAAAGAAGTTATGAAAATAAATGGCTGCTTGTGTTGGAGGTAACTAAGAATGTTACTTCCGAACTTGCTGTAGAAGACTGAAGAACAGTTAGATCTTGAGTTCTTCAAACAACTAACTGAACCTATAAAAGTATGAAGACTCTCCTTTCTTTCTTTTTCCGAAGTATTTATGAGCTATTTATAGCAGAAGAAAAATCTACAGCTAACTGAACTTTTTGTTCTGCTGGAAGACTTCAAGCTTTTTCTCGGCAACAATGGCATGGAAGATAAAGTCCAGCAGCTCTTTTTCGTTTTAGATAAAACCCTAAAAGTTAAGTTCAACATCTAAAGCTGTCCCTTTATATCTTCCGCCGATTAACGGCTCCAAGAAGCAGTAGGGACCACCTGTAGCAAACATTTGCACCTTGCTTTAACGGAAGAAGACGTATAGTAGCTCACTGGAAGCATTTGTCGTGTTCTATGCTTTCCTGCACTTAATTTAAAGTCTATTGACTTTGTTGAATTTGCTGACATCACCATCTGTGGACTTTGCCAAAATCAAACATCTTTAGTATAGTCATTGAGTGAGTAAGCATCACTCAATGCCAAAACACTTAAAAAAATTTCTCTGTCATTAGGCGTTGAGTGAGCAACCTTCACTCTACGCCAAAACACTTAGAAAATATTTCAGTCATTAGGCATTGAGTGGGTTAGCTTTACTCAATGCAAAAACACTTAGAAAAATCTTTCTACCTCTTGGCGTTGAGTGAGTAAGCTTTACTCAATGCCATATCACATAGAAATGATTCTAGTCACTTGGCGTTGAGTGAGCAATCTTCACTCAACGCATTTGAACTTAGCCAATTTTCCTACTTGGGAATCGTTACGTGTTGCTTCTTCACTCAATGCTTTCAGCATCTGTCAATTATATTGACATGGAGTTGAGTGAGTAGACTTCACTCAACACATCAATCGTTAGATAGTTTCTCAGTTGATTAGGTGTTGAGTGAATAGCTTTCACTCAACGCTTTTGTCCTTAGACAAAATCTTGTATTGGAAACACTATCTCTGACTGACTAAGGTTCAGTCAATGCTTTTTATCACATGGCTTTAAGTGAGCTTGCCTCACTCAACGCCAGTGGACTTAGTCAAAATAACTACACAAATTTTCTGTGTCTTTGATTGACTGAGCTATGCTCAATGATTTATGTTGTATGGCGTTGAGTTAGTAGACTTCACTCAATGCCTGTGGACTTAGCAACATTTCTGCCTGATTCTTCTTAGGCTTTGACTGTCTTAGCCTATCTCACAGCTTTTTGTTGTATGGCGTTGAGTGAGTAGACTTCACTCAATGTCTGTGGACTTAACCACATTTTCAGCCTGCCAATTGTTTGGCTTTGACTGTCCAAGCTATACTCAACGGTTTTACTCACCTGGCGTTGAGTAAGTAGACTACACTCAATTCTTTTGGACTTAGGCGATTTCCAGCCTATCTAGCATCTTCCCTTGCATCTGGCATTAAGTGAACTTGCTTCACTCAATGCCTATGGACTTAGACAGATTTTTGTCTCTCCACATCTTTACTTTGTGACCACCTATCACATCACTTGGAATACATGTCCTATCAATATTGTAAGGACTAACTTGCATATATGAACTTAGCCATACATCAAATACAACTTTGTTTATGTCATTGATATGATTGACTTCTTCAAATCTAGGACATTGTGGGCAATGGACATAACAAGTCCTATGAAGATATTTTTGTTGGGTACAACAATCATAGTATGGCCTATAGGATCTACAGTCTTGATAAGAGTCTATTAATGTAGTATTTGATGAGTTAACTATGATTAATAGTGAGCTACCAAGCTCCTCTTCTAGTCCTGCTGGTACAGAGCTGATGATGGATAAGCTGACTATCAAGGAAGCTGCTCCAATAGTTCAAGATGAAACTGACAGAGTGTGCATTCCAGAGGAAGCACAAGGCACACAGGTTGTGGATAATGATCAACAAAATGAAGACAATAAAGATCATAAAGCTGGAGAAAGATTGCCTCCAGCAGCCAGGCATCTAAGGGATCATCCAAGACACTAGATTATTGGTGATACTAAACAAGGAGTGGTGACAAGGAGTAAAAGCCTGAATATAGCTTTGTATTCTAGTTTCCTGTCACAGGTTGATCCCAAGAGATTTGAAGAGGCCAACATAGATCAATTCTAGATTATAGCTCTGCAAGAGGAACTAAACCCGTTTAAGAGGTGTAAGGTCTAGAAGCTGGTTCCCAGACCACAATGACATAATGTCATTGAAACCAAGTGGATCTATAGGAACAAACTTGATGAAAATGGCATTATAGTTAAGAACAAGGCTAGACTGGTAGCTAAAGGATACAGGCAAGAAGAAGGTATTGATTTTGATCAAATCTTTGCCCCAATAGCCAGATTGGAAGTCGTCAGACTATTCCTTACATATGTTGTATACCAAGGATTCAAAGTCTACCAGATGGATGTGAAGTCAGCCTTTCTAAATGGTTACTTAAGGGAAGAGATTTATGTTGAACAGTTTCCAGGTTTTGTTAACTCTAACTCACCTGAATCTATTTATAGACTTAGGAAAGCTCTATATGGGTTGAAGTAAGCCCCTAGAGCATAGTATGAGACATTTTCTAGCTTCCTTATTGAGAACAATTTCTCAAGGAGGAAGATAGACAAGACCTAATTCCTAAGGGAATTTAAGGGCAAGATCATCCTAGTCCAGTTTTATGTTGATGACATAATCTTTGGATCTACTGATGACAACCTTTGCAGGAAGTTTGCCAAAATTATGCAAGGGAAGTTTGAGATGAGCAGTATGGGTGAGCTCAAGTTCTTCTTGGGCCTCCAAGTCAGACAAATTGATGTTGGCTTGTCCATATCCCAGTCTAAGTTCACCCGGGAGTTGATTAAAAAGATTTGGAATGGAGAATGCCTCTAACATGAAAACTCCCATTGGGTCAAGTATGCCTATAGACATAGGTGAGGCAGAGAAACCTATTGATGAAACTTTGTATAGAGGGATAATTTGCTCTTTTATACCTTACAGCAAGTAGGCCAGACATCATATATGCTATATATGTTTGTACTAGGTATCATGCCTACACTAAAGAATCTCACCACTCTACTACTAAGAGGATTTTTAGGTATCTTAAGGGCTCACAAGATCTTGGCCAATGGTTCCCTAGAAATAAGGATTTTGAACTAACCGGCTATTCCGATGCAGATTTTGCAGGCTACAAAGAGGACAGGAAAATCACTTCAGGCACCTGTCAGTTCTTGGGAGGAATCACTACTAGAAAACTGACTTTTAGCCACGGCAGATTGCCGTGGCTAAAAGTCCAAAACCATGGCTAAAGACTTTTAGCCACGGTCTGCCCACGGAAAATGGGCGTGGGCAATACGAGCGTGGCTAAAAGTCCAAACCGTGGCTAAAAGTCCAAAACCGTGGCTAATACTGGACTTTTAGCCACGGTTCATTGCCGTGGCTAATAGTGGACTTTTAGCCACGGTTTAATTGACGTGGTTAAAAGGCCACTCATAACATAAAAAATTCAGGCCGGCCACCGGGCGCCGCCGCCGCCGCCGCCGGCCGCCGCCGCCGCCGCCGCCCCGGCCGCCGCCCGGCCGCCCGCCGCCGCCGCCGCCGCCCGGCCGCCGTCACCACCCCCGGCCGCCACCGCCGCCATATTTATTTCAAAGGCTAATTGAAATAAATTCCTTATAAACCCAAAAATCTCATTTTGTTTTTGCGGTGTGGGACTAAACGATGCCACGACCTTTTGCCACGGTTCAGGCAAACCGTAGCTAATACTAGACTTTTAGCCACGGTTCAGGCAAACTGTGGCTAAAAGTCCAGTATTAGCCACGGAATAAAACCGTGGCTAATACTCACTATTAGCCACGATTTTTCCCCGTGGCAAAAGAAACCGTGGCTAAAAGCCATTTTTCTAGTAGTGAATACTAGTATCTTAGAGCAGTAAGAAGCAGACCAGTGTTGCAATCTCAATAACTGAGTCATAGTACATCTCAGTAGGTAGTTGATGTACACAGTTATTGTAGATCCAGCATCAGCTCCAGGACTATAACCTCCAGATAAGTATAACTCCTCTATATTGTGATTCTACTAGTGCAATCTTAATTGCTAGAAATCCCATCTCTCATAGCAAGACTAAGCACATTGAGATTAGGTGTCATTTCATTAGGGATCATGTGGAATGTGAAGATATCAGTCTTGAGTTTGTCCCTATAAACAAGCAAGTGGCTGACATCTTCACGAAGCCACTAGATGAAGCAAAGTTCAACACCTTCAAGTTTGAGTGGGTATGTTGAACTTGGTATAGCTTTAATAGCTCCTTATATTTTTATTATTGTAGGTTGTACTACTTCTTGCAGGTGGAAAAGACCTTCAGTGGTATGAAGATTTTTCAAGTGGTTCAAGTTCTATCTAGACTGAAATAGACTAAAGTGTCTATCAGATAAAAAGATAGAAGATGCTCCTATTGAGGGGGAGCAAGTACTAATGATCCTATTGAGGGGGAGCAAGTCCACCATATTAGAATTGATTCAGCCTCCAGTAGAGAAGAAGCTAGCAGCTACACTAGTTGATTATCTGAAATCAGAAAGGGTGAGAAGATAATCAGAGACAGTCAGCACCTCCCTGATTATTCTACAAAAGTCAAAAGGGGGAGAAGGGAATGATCAAGGAAATGACCATTTCCAGGCAATAAAACATGGGTAATAGGTGATCATAACCATACAAGCAAGGAAAATACGGTACAAGGAATATGTGGTAACCTATAACTCTCTTTTTTATATATATTATTGTTGCATATGTTGGTGTATATCATTGACAAAGAATTTTGAATAAGGGTTTTGACTTTTTAAAATAAGGAGAGATTGTTGGGTCCATTGATCCCAATGTCCCAGATTTGTAAGAAGTCAAACAAATCAATGGTACACACCTAGTTGTATTTGATGTATGTTCAAGCTCATGCATGCTGGTGGTTCCTTGTAAAATGGATTCGACAGGTGGACTCAAAGAAGAATGTTAGAAAGACAGGAATATGTCTAAGTCCATAGGCATCGAGTGAAGCAAGCTCACTCAATGCCAGATGTCTATGGAAGAAAGCAAGAAAGATATATTCGACTAAGTCCACATGCATTGAGTGAATTCAGTTCACTCAACGCCAGATGTAAAGAAGAGATGTTAACAAAGGCAAAATTCTGGTTAAGTCCAGAGACGTTGATTGAAGACAGCTCACTCAATGCCATATGAGTAGAAGCATCGAGTAAATACCAGTCAGTCAAAGTCTTTGCTTTGACAATGAAGAAAAGTGGTAATGTCCACAGGCATTAGGTGAATCCATTTCACTCAACGCCATACAACAAAAAGCGCTGAGAAAAGACTATGTAGTCAAAGCTTAATAAGAAGGAAGACAGAAAAGTGGCCAAGTCCACAGGCATTAAGTGATGTCAACTCACTCAATGCCATACAGCTTGAAGCGTTGAATCAAGTTATTTCAGTCAAAGCCACAGAGAATCTTTCAAAGAAATATGTCCAATTCTAGAAGCGTTGAGTGAAGCCAATTCACTCAACATCATGCTAATTCTGTCAAAGCTAAAGAAGAAGGAGATAGAAAAATTAACTAAGTACGGAAGCATTGAGTGAAGCAAGTTCACTCAACGACATGCTAATTCTATCAAAGCAAAAGAAGAAGGAGACAGAAAAATTAACTATGTCTAGAAGCATTGAGTGAGGTTAGCTCACTCAACGCCTAAAGAGGAAAGCATCGACAGAGCTATGGTCAGTCAAAGCGTAATGAAGATAGACAGAAAAAATCTGTCTAAGTCCAGTGGCATTGAGTAAATCCAATTCACTCAACGCCTAAGAAAGGCAGAAGAATTGGCTAAGTCTAGAGGCATTTAGTGCATCCAGTTCACTCAACGCACTCAACGCCTAAGCAAGGTAGAAGAATTGGCTTAGTCCAGAGGTGTTGAGTGAAGCCAGTTCACTCAACACTCTCAATGCCTAAGATGCAGAAAGCTTCAGATTGTTGACCAACTATTTTGGTGATGAGTGAAGCTTGTTCACTCAACGCTCTCAACACCTAAGATGTAGAAAGGTTCAGATTGTTTACTAAGTGTTTTGGCGTTGAGTGAAGCTTGTTCACTCAATGCTCTCAACGCCTGGAAGTGCTGTTTATCTGAGTAAGTGTTTTTGTATTGAGTGAAGCTTATTCACTCAACGCACTCAACGCCTGAGTTGGAACTGAGAATTTGGCTAAGTCCACAGATGCCGACGTCAGTAAAAGTCAACAATAGTGAACAGAATTCAAATTCATTACGGGAAAGCTGCAGACCACCGCTAATGGTGCCGGCGGCCAGCTGTAAGATTTATTCTGTAAAAGGAAGGCTATATATCTTCAATTAAATATGGGCTCACGGGTCAAGAGAACTTTTGGACGGAGGATAATAAATGGAATGAGATCGGCAGAGAAGAAAACAATTATTTTAGGGTTTGTCTTTTCGCAAAGCTGCACAACTTCTTCTTCCTCGCCATTGTTGCAGAGCTCAAAACAAAAGTTAAAAATCGACTGAAACCAAAAGGTCATCAAGTTAGTTGTTGTGATCAACGCCAGCAACAACAAGATCATGGACATTTCTCTGAGAGAAAAGCAGCCAAGACATACCCTTACTATAGTTACTTCATAGCCCAAGCTGAGCTTGTCCTGAAGACTATTTTTTGGAGCTGTGAAGAAGGAATCTAGACTGATTCTTCTCAAGATAAAAGGAGGAAGACACAGAGATCATTTCTCTAATGTCTACTCAACATCAATAAACCTAATTTTCAATACGATCTTTCTCGATCTGAGTTGTAAGCCTATTTATAAAGGCTTACATAAATCTTGTATAGATTTGAGCGGTAGGATTCTGTTAAGAATCTGAGTGTAGGGATTTGACCTGAGTAATAGGATTCAAGTGTGAATCTGAGTTGTAGGATCCTTTAGATCTAAGGTAGAGCTATACTCCTAGCCTGAGTGGTAGGGTCTTTTGGCCTGCGGTAGGTGATCTTTTGATCACTGAGTTGTGGGGCTTTGTGCCCGAGCTGTAGGTCTTGGAGGAGACTGAGTAGTCCTGCAGGATTGTATTGTAAGCTCTTAGGACCCGAGTTTTTAGTGAAGTGCCTTGTCTAACACACTGTTAGAAAGGCGGGAGGGATAGTGGACATACCCATACTCTAGAGAACCACTATAAACCATCTGTGTGCTATGTGTGCTCTTCTTGAAAGCAATACTAACTAATCACAATAGCATTAACTCAGACAAAGTCTAAAAGTAAGTAAAAAGACCTAAAAATCTATTCACCCCCCCCCCTCTAGGTTTTTAGCTACCCTTGAAATCAAAGACTTATAGTAATTATATTGTTGGTTAAGGATTTGAATAGTGAACTTATGTAGATCGCAAGAGAGTGTCGACATATTGTGAATTCAGCATAAGTCTAAGTGGGATATAGGTTGGGATTAGGTTCCTACAAGTCAGAATAATACTCAGAATATCTAGTATTTCTGGGCATTCGAAGGAGATTTACATGCAATTTCTTGAAAATCAAGCCCTTTCATATTTGAATAATTTTATCACAATCATTATCCTTATGCATTAGGGGATAGTGGATGCATAACCAGAGATCTTGAAAAAGCGACTACATGGGGTTAAGATATATTGATTAAGTTTAATATGGTTTGTATGGTTAAACCCAACCATGATTGATCCTGACAAAAGTGACAAAAATTGTCACATATTAAAATGTTGAGATTTGGAGAGATAAAAACAATAATTGGTTATCATCATTACCAATACTTAATTCATATAGCCAAGTCACTAGTCACAATTGTGAACTATAAACTTTGATTGACACATCCAATCATTATATTGGATCGTTTGAATTATACCTTATAGATTAAGTAAAGATAATACTCTTTATGACTTTGATTTGATGATTCACATGACTTGGAATATAAAATTAAGTCTGATTATCACTAGTCTAACCTTGATTTTTAATAAGTGGTCACATTGATTACCCTTATTTCATCTTGTTTATCAGAGGAGAAGAAATATTCAACCATTAGTACTGATTTGTCCCATATCCCGCATATATGTTTTGAAGAAATATGAACTTACATTCGTATTCTTGTAGTGATCCCCCAAATGTATTAACATATTATAAGATACGACCTCGTGATCGAGCTCATTTCTGCTAAGAGTGGATAAATACTCATGTTTACAAGTTGAAATTAAAATATTTGGCCATGTTTAGAAGATGTGTATTACTCGTATAATGCTTTGAATATGGCCTGACAAGCTTGGGAGTTCGAACAAAGGTGTAGATCTCAGTATAATCCCCCGAGGTTAATTTTTGATTTTGTTAATAATGTGTGATATTAAGGAATGACGATCTTTCATCAAATCCTAACTTTTGGAAGTTGGATTAAGGTTTATACATAATATTGATAATTCTAGGAGTATAATGAATTTGGTGATTTAAGGACTCATACTTACTGGTCAATAATGATGTATATGAGTAGGTTCTGGGAAAGACTACTACATGCGCACATAAGTTGAAATTTAGTCATAAATGAACCTGTGCTTAAAGCTAGATTTTTAAGTGTGTATAAATTTAGGCATAAAATTTAATTTGGGCGATGACATCGCTAATGAGAAGAATCAATATGGTATAAACTATAGGTATATGGTGATCATTAGTCATAAGGGATTCTAGACTCTTGGTGCGACAATGTTCTTTTAGATAATTATTTGTCAAAGACTTGATAACATATCAACATGATCAAAATAGTGTACTGGTAAAAATGTCATGAAATTGATCATAAGTCTCACACCAAGATAATACAGGTATATTTTGTGGTTTATTCTTCCTGAAATATAATGAAAGTAAACTTGGAAGAATGAAATTAAGGGCGAATTTTGATTACACAATGAAGTATTGATTGATTTCTTAAGTGTACGTAAAAGAAATAAAAAATCTGATTGTTTGGAGAAATATGTATAAATTTGTTGCCTATACACTCAACGAGAGTCTTAATCACACAGGAAATTATGTTTATTAATCTGGACATATTGGCATGCCCGTGTGTTTTGGATACTGGAGAACCCTAGGGGAGAATGTTGTCGCCGATTGAATTTTCTTACAATCACGGTCACCAGACAAGTTTAGGCTTGGCTCCATACGAGGCTTTATATGGAAGGAAGTGTCGGACGCAACTATCTTGGGTCCAGGATGAGGATCCAAAGGTACATTGATCATATTGCATTGAGAATAAGTACATGCTTGCTCAGATAATCTATAATCGGATAATGGGGGCTCAGAGTAGAAATGTCAAGTACTATGATGCGAGGCATCAGAAGGTAGAGTTTTACATGGGAGACCGAGTTTACTTAATGATACGTCTGGTGCATGGTGTCTCGCAAGTGTAAGAACAAACAAAAATCTAAGCCCTCTATTTATTGGGCCTTATATGATCATGGAGTGGATCAGCCCCTTGGCTTATAGGTTAGAGCTATCACTAGAGTTGGCAAACCTGCATGACGTATTTCATGTATCCTCATTGCGGACAGCTTATTTAGCTGGAACAACACATTGCCTCTACCTTGGGTCCAATAGCATCCAATCTATCAGTTCATTTGGTGCCGATACGGATCGACGATACATTGATCGGTGTCTTGTGAAGAAGAGTGCCCCTTTGGTCAAGGTATTGTGGTCCAATCATGGACAAGAGGAGCACACTTGGGATCCCTTGGACCTCATGCAGTAACAACATTGAGAAATCTTCACCTCTACTACAACCTAAACCTCCTAGACATTTTGATCCACTTCTTTTTGTGTTAAACCTCGTAGACCTGAATTTAAAGATTAGGGACGAAATTCTTTTTTTGTTTATTTGGATTTGTAACATCCCCCTCACTTCTAGACACCATTGGGTTAGGGTTAGGACTTGAGTTGTGAGTAGAGGTCATGAGATGACCCTAGGTTAGCTTGAACCAAGGAAATTGCTATAGGCACCCTAAAGGCGCACAAGTCAACCTAGGTCAATTCACTTCATATTAGACTCATCAACTCAAATTTTTCTTACCAATAGATCCCTAACCATAAGAGAGACGCAAGTGACCAAAAAGCCTCATCCTAGGGTCACCAATTTTACCCAATTGACCAAGTCAACCTTGAGGTCAACCATGGTCAAAGTAAGCCCTAATTATAAAAATAAAAGCCCAAATCAAATTCAATTGGGATAAGTCATAATCCAAAACCCACCCAGCAGGCCCATGAGTCAATTTACAGCCCAAGCCCCTCTAGATTTGAATAAAGGGATTTCATGGAGGGAAAATGGGGAATTTCACCACTTTGAAGGTTAAAGAGGAAGAATACATGGAATGGTTGCCACTTGGCACCTCCTCCTCATCCCTAAAGGTATCCACAAGAGTTCCCATGCGTGGAGACTGTTTTCCTAGTACTCCAACTGGCGGATAGCAAGGAGAGAGAGAGGGTATTCAAGCCTTGGTTGACCCCCCCCCCCCCCACCCCAATTGAATTTCCACATATACAGCCAACCAAGCCATATTCTGGTATATTGGATAGCTTCAAAATGAGCTTGGTAGTAAAAATGAAGCTTTACTTTATTCTTTTTGCTGGAGAATCAAGATCGGGGGATGGAACTCTAGCAAGCTTGTTATCCATGGCACATGGACACCAAACCCACCGCCAAGCTCAACTTTAGGTATGTTTCTCCTCATCTACCTATGTGCTAGTCATGTAGATCAATTTGATCCGGATACCATGTGACCTAAGAGTGAAATTCTCAAGATTTTCTTCTTGCTCGGTTTGGTCGGAGGAGCTCCCTCCATCGGCCATGTCGCAAACAATCGATAGCTACCACCTCAATGGAGGTGGTAGTGATAGTGTTATGCGGTGGTGGTGTACCAGTGGCCGGGAAATCCATGTAGAAATGCAATTGTTCTGGTTGATCTGGGTCATCGGCTAAAGGAGGAAGATGACCAACAACTGTTGATCTGATCATGATCAAATGAAATATTAACTGTAATGCTTTTGTATATTTTTGTCACATTATACATAGTACATAGATTTATTCATTAAGAATACTTAGAAGCATTTCCAGTGAAAATGATCAACATGTAAAAGGTAGCCCTGAGTGTCTACTTTAATTAGAAATTTAAATCAGACCATTTAGAGCCCTATATCCCCATGTAAGGCTGTTATACTAAGGTGTATCCTTAGGAAGGGAAAGACCATATTTTATTAATATATTTTAAATGGTTAGGGTTATGAACTAGAAATTTGGGAGTTGTATGCATGTACCCTAGATACACCCCCTTTACAAAAATGAGAATTTTTGGATAACATATTTTTATCGTGTTAAGAAAAATGTTGTTTTTAATATTAATGAAATATATATGGTTTAAATAACCCTAATGACCCAAATTTTGGGTGGGATGTTCCTTAGGGCATTGTAAAGTCCTGGTAAAAATTCAAGTCATTTGGACCTCTTCATGTTCGTGGATCTAACCTGTATGTTTAGATATGGTAGTGATTTTTGGGTGTCTTTAGCAAAAATGGGAAAATGTAGAATTTTGCCCATTTAACTTGTGTTATGCCAATGAAACTTTATCCATGAGCTGATGATGATGAAATACATCATCCATAGTGATGTTGGGATTTTTTAGACAAAAATCCTATGGTTTTTAATTTATTTCAATTATGTAGCCTTTTTAAATTAAAGAAATAAAAGTGAGTAAATTAATTAGAAATATTCTAGTACTCTACTGCTAGTCTTATAATTGCATGTCCCACCTCTGGTAAATTATTTGAAATTTTGGAAATTACTATATATGATGATTGGAAAAAATTACAAAGATGACCTTTATGTATTTTTTGTAAATTGTGATTTTTATTCCCTGGAAAATTTTGAAATTTGGACTTGAACATTTTTATATTTTTTTGAAGATCTGTGAATTTTCTTGAATTTTCTTAGAATTTCTGGGTGAATAATTATGGCACTTCATTTGAATAATGCCCTTTTTGTAATATTGTTTTCTATGGAAATCATGGATCAATATACCTTGGAAAATCATGAATCTTTGTACAATGTGTTATTTCATCATAAAGAACTTCTGGAAATTTACTTAGACTCATTGGACCTCTGGACTTGGTACTTCATGAATAAATTAATTTAGGTCATCTATTTAAATAATTTTAATTATGCCCAATTTTAATTAGGGAAATTATGACCTTCTGATAGTCCATTAAATTCATCATGATTAACCTCTGGTAAAAATTATATATCATTTGGACAAGGCATTTGGCAGTCACCCTTATATGATAACAAATAGTTACTTTCAAAAGCTGTGCGCATTTAGTAAAACCTTGAAGTAGTAGATATATCACCAAGATCACATTACCGATTTACTAACTCAAAGGAGGACATTGATAGTGTCATAGTGCATCATTAGAATTAATTTTGGGTCACTTAGAGTAATGAGCTTATGTTAGCACCCCAATTTATAAAGTAAGAATTAAGGATCAAATCATTCAATAGATTGAGTGTAAGGATAGACGTGATTATGATCACAAGAGTGCTTCATATCTGAATTAGAGTCATGATTTGATGGGCAAAGACTTCTGGTTGAAGTCCTAGGGCATGTCGTTAAGTATGAGAAGAGTAATGTGTACGAGCACTAAAAGGGGTAGTTATACTAGGAGTCTGATGAAAGATCATCCCTCTCCCTTGAGATCATAAAACACTTAATGTAAATCCAAGAGTAACCTTGAGAAATGATTTTGAATAAAGGCATCATAAATATTATTAAATATCTTGAGAAAGGGATATTTGGGCTTCAACCCATCATATCTCCTAGTATCGCTATGAGCCCTTCACCGGATGGATCTCGAGAAGTCCAAGATTAACCATAAATCATTATTTACTACTAAAATTTATACAGGGGTAGTCTAATAGGATGAAGGAACAACATAGCAACCTCACCTATATATAGGTTGGAGTGATTCAGGACTCATTAGTCTTATGAGCTAGTGGCATGGGGTAGTGATAAATTAAGGACGTATGGTCTTGCGAGGTGATGGCTCGGTGAAATATAAGATTTGAGGACGGGATGGTCCTGCGATTTGGAGGCTCGGATAGGTATTTTTATACCTGGATTATGCTTGGTGTGGTATGTCATTCAGTACTTGTCCAGTTGGCATACTGACGGAAGTACATTGACTCTGGTGTGGAGTGCAGGTTTTAGGGGCTAGTAGGTTGTTTATACTGCAGTTTGGAGGACTATCACCTAAACACACACCCAACCATAAAGACTAGTGGATTTCTAATAAGTGTATGCAGGAGCTCCACTATTGTGTTCTTAGCATTGAGGCATGTGCAAGGTCTAGGCATTGTAGTTAAACTGCCCGCCTAGGAGTTGAGATACCCGCTCCACTACCACCATGAGCCACGATGATTGGTACCTGAGAGGCTAGCTACCTCCAAAAAGTGGAAAAGGTATAAAAGGTCTATGCAAAAATTAGGGTGGGTGAGTTTCATCATGATTCTTTGCATTGCATTGCATAACATGGTATTCATTAATTAGTATAGCTTAGATTATAACTACAGACTCTCATCATATAAATTAGTATGGACTCTTTTATATGATGAGTTATTTTGGAAACCTTAACTTATAAGTTTGTATAGGCATTCATATAAGTTAAGATACATTTTGTGATGGTAGTGTAGCTCGTTTATTTTACTTTACTATACATTAGTATACTGTTCTTACTTTACTATTACTACTATAGGGTTTTTACTTAATAACACGTCAAATGTGCGCAGCGGAATAAAGTTAAAGATAACCCTAAAGATAAACTTAGATCTTTCGATGAACATTGATCAAGAAGTTTTCATAACATAAAATAGGAGTATACCTTAGTGGGATTGAGTCCTCACTCAATCAAGATGCTCCAGAGCTATTATTGTCTAGTGGCTGAGTTCACGCAAAAATGGATTTACGGCTTTAAAGGTCTCCACACGAACTGGGAGAAAATTGGCACCATGTAAAAAAAGATCAAAGATGGAGAATGGAAAGCCCTATGCGTCTCCATAAACTGCTAGGTCTGCACCAGGATAGGCGGCGGCGGCGGGCACCGTAATCGGGGCTTACAGGAGAGATGGGATAAGCACTTTGGGAAAACACTTCAGTCAGTATCTCGCCTTATTTCTCAATAAAAAATTCTAAGGAAACTGATATATATATATATACCCAGGATTATAAACAGGCTTGAACTGTTACTATCTGCAGACCCAGAACCAATGGAATAATGTCGACGAATCATTAGCAGATATGACTCGACAATTAAATGAGATGACTCGATTAATCATCTAATGTATCAACTCACTAGACACCTTAGCTGTGAGTTCTCGATGAACACGATACAATTGATGTGAGGTCTAGATGAACTCAACGCTTTCGCTGTGAGGTCTCAACAAACTCAATACCTTAGCTATGAGGTCTTGACGAATCAGATGTGATGTCTCGACACTCTCGACGATTCAACGAGATGTCTCGACAGAGTTCAATAAGTCAAGTGTTTGGTCCTTCACTCATCACATATGAGTAAGACAAACATAATATATTCCTCCAACTTCTCCAAATGCTCTTTTGTGCGACCCTATAGAATCATATCATATTGGCAGTGAGACTACCTGTTTGACCACTTACAAATCACCACGGTAACATAAACAATCTCATGCTTTATCTTGAACGTATCAAATAAAAGTCTCACAAACATTGAATAGCATCTAGCAATACATCATTGCTCCCCAAGCAATAAGAGACCAAAATTCTAAAAGCTTTTATGACCAATGTATCAGTGTTATCATGTCCCTTTGTCCTTTATATCCGAACAGAACTAGATGCATGGACCATATCACCTTCATAATTGTTCAATCCAAGTTTCATAATCTAGAATGAACTTTTGAAAATTTGTGAGCTCAATGATACTGTGAATCGCAAAGGTGGAGAAGAGGGGTTAAAGAGAAGAGAAGGTGGATGTGGTGGAAGTTGATAATATTCTCTGATTCTATGTCCGTTAAAGGCAAGTGTACGTTATCATTTATAGTATAGGATACTAAAGATTATTGTCAAGGCCATATTTCCCTAGAGCGTAATGATTACTTCTACTTCGAGGAGATCGCTATTATTTTATCAAATGATTTTTCTATTAATTTACTTAACTAAAAATAGGAACTAAATTACTAAGCTAAAAAGAAAACTAAATTACTTGTAGAAATAAAAAGGGTTAGAGCAATGATAAAGGGGAGTACTCAATCTAGAATCACTTTGAAATAAGAAAATCAAAAATTAAATAACAACTAATTCTAAATAAAGTAAAACACCTTGGCCGTGGAGGTTCCCGAAGTATGAACACACTTCTCTCGAAGTCATGCCCAACTGAGTTTAGGAAGGTCCGACCAAACTCTCGTCCAAATCGAAGACCTAAAGCTCGCCTTAAGTGGTGAACACCGCTATTGGATTTCAATCCAATCCGGGAGATTTAACGTCTGCCTCTCTCGAGGGGTGCATGCAACTCTCTTTACTCTTGGGTGATCGATTCAATCTACGAGCCTCTCAGCTAACTATGAATGAAAAGACAAATGGAAACTATATAACGGCAATATTGTCCCACAAAATAAAAGCCAAGAGTAAATAAAAGGTAGTTACTTTAAGAAGAAAAAGAAAGTTAAAACATCATAACTTGATCGACTCATTCTCATATCATCGCGATCGAATACAAATGAGGATTAGTTAATCATGGTAAAAGGGAAAGAGAGGGGTAAATAATAAAGGTGCATGAAAACCAAAGAGAGAAAGAGAGAAAGCTAATTAAAATTCATTAAAAACAAAAATGATTACAACTAGAAAATGGACGTTACAAGTGCATAAAAAGAATGTTAACTACTGATATTACACTAAAAAAGAGATTATAGGTAATTACACTACATTACATGAAAGTAAAGCTAGAAATGAAGGATAAAGAGAGCAAAACATAAGAAAAAAACACAAAAAACTAAAAATTAAACTAGCAGCACCTCCCCTCTCCCCAAAACTTGGTCTGGAGTGCTTGGAATGGCCTGGTATTTATAGAATTTTCTCTCAGGTTGGTCACGTCCCGTGTCATGCCCGGGGAGGGTGTGTCAGGGGGAGTGTCGAGTACGGAGTTTACCTCGGGCACTGGATTCTGGCGGGAATGATGATTGCTTCTGTACGATGGTGGACACGCCCTGGGACACGCTTGTATAGGGGCGTATAAGGCACGTCGCATCAAAATCATTAGTCAGAAATTCATCAGTTGTCAGAAAAAGTGCTACACGCCCCAGGGCCACGCCCATGTTAGGGGCGTGTCGCGTACGGGTTGACGTGTAGTGATGGAAAATCTTTAAATGCGGCGGCAGGCTTCGGGATATGTGTGACACGCCTAGAGATACGCCTAGGGAGGGCGTGTCAGGGGGGCGTGTTAGCGATTTTTCTCGGTATTTTGGTTATGGCAGCAAACTTCCTTAGGATCAGGTTACATGCCCTATGACATGCCCAGGGAGTGCATGTAAGGGGGCGTGTCAGGTCATTTTTGGCCGAAATCTATAAAAAACCTGAAAAAACATAAAATAAACTAAGTTAAATTATTTACATAAAAAGAAACCTAAAAATACAAAAAGAAAGAGATTTAAAACGAAAATAATATATTTTTACCCTAATAAATTAAGCTAAAATATACATCATCAAATTCTTACATACTTATTATTTTGCTTGTCCTCAGGCAAAGACTACAAGTTAGAGAAAATAAAGAGGATTAATTAAAAAGTTTAAAATGCTATAAATGAGTAAGATAAGAATTTAGAGGTAGAGAAATTTTGAAATAGATTTGAAAATTTCTACTTTAACTTAGCACAGAATTTTATAAATTTTACGAAATATAAAAACAAATCATCCAAATTTTTTATAGAATTAAAACTTAATAAAGTAACTAGTAAAAAACGCATTGAGTCACGACTAAAGTCCAAGAGACAAATTAAAATCATAGACAATCAAGACAAAGTTCAATATTTCTATCAAAAAAACATACTCAATCTAGTTTCTCGCTACTATACTAAAAAGTAAACGTAGGAAGCATGAATCACTAGGGCTTTAATTAGGCGTACAGTTAGGCTTAGGTTTTTAAGGGTGAGATATTAAAAAGATAAATACGAGGGGTATTTGCACACTTAAAGCAAAAATAAATGAGCTTTGCCAAAATAAAGCTAGCCAAAATAAAAACATTTCACTTTTTTTCTATTCTTTTACTTTTTTCATCAAATTTTTTTTTTTCAATTTTCATACTTAAATATTTCCAATTTTGTAGCAAAAGATAATACAAGAATTTTCCCCAATTTTTTTCAAAAAGATGCACAATAGCAATTAAAGCTCAAAAACAAATTTAAATTGTGCATATAAGTAAGTTATTTGGCCGTGGTGAAATAAAAAGTGGGGCAACAAAAAGGAAAGGAAAAGGCACAAAAATGGCTTGCAATGATTATTGTTAGGCGGGATGCAAAGGCTCAAATGTTTCAAATGAAATTCCTAAATCATTTTCATGCTTCCTAAATCTACTCAAAGTAAAGCTTTGAAATTTCAAAAGAGGATAAGCACAAAAAATAGAAAATAGAGAATTTGCTTTCATGAAAATAATGATAATAAGCGTCTAGACCGGTTTGTGTCTACTACACTTAATACTAATTAATGTTTCAAAAAAAATTTAATAAGGAAAAATACAGGATGATAGGTTTTATAAAAGTAAAAGAAATAAAAGAAAGGCTAAGGAAAAGTGAAAAAGATTCAAGAAATTTTTAAAAAACAACATACTACCCTAAATAGGAACACTGCATGAGTCAACATAATACTCGCTTAACATATTTAAACATAAAATTAATCTAATTTATTCTAACTAAGAAAGTAGATACTAGCTTAAAAAAATGCAAAGTGACGGGGTACTAATTGATTTGGCAAAAATTAACTCAATTTAATTTGGGATTTTTTTCAAATTTTTTTTTTTTTTGGATTTTTCAAAAAAAATTATATATATATTTTTTATTTTTCAAAAATAAACTAACTAAGGAAACACTCCCCCATACTTAAAGTTAAACATTGTCCCCAATGTTTAAAGTTATGTATAAAGAGAGTTGTGAAAAGAGAGCAGAAAAAAAATGCAAAGAAAAGGAAAAGATGTACATAGCGCTTGATGACCAGACGTTGAAAAATGTATCCCCCCAAACTTGAGCTTAAGACCGACTTGAGTCCAAGTTGAGAGGCGAGAAGCGGCACAAACACGCGGGAGCTTATTCCTGCACAAAATAAAATAAAAAACAAAACGGATAAGCAAGCGGTGCCTCCTAAGAGCGCTCTTTGTTTAAAACATCGTTGAGCTCGACGTTATTAGTTAGCTTAATGGAAAATAAAAACTGAAATGTAATGGTAGCTTGCGTAAAATGCGTTGCGGCGCGAGTGCCAAAACATTTTTTAAGAAAATAAAAATATTATTTTGTAATTTTTTATTTTTTAAATAAAACCAAAAAGAAAAAGATTATAAAAATAAAAGTTGTTAGTAAAAGAAAATAAACTATTAGAAGGGGAAGAAGAAGAAGTAAAAGCTAATTTAGAAAGAAAAATTAAAGCAGAAAAGAAAGGAATTTTCGCAAGGATGGGGAAGAGAAGAAAAAGAAGAAAATGGCGGCGATTCATCACAAGAAATTTTTTGGAAAAAAAATTTGGTTGCTCCACTTGAATACCAATCATTTCCGTAGATTTGAAGCAAATCGGGATATCCGAAAAATCAATCTCCTCGAAAGATTGAACATAAGAAAGTTCATCTTCCTCAAAAACTTGAAAAAAATCGGAATATCGGGGGTAATCTCCTCCTCGGGAGGTTGAAAGCACAATGAAATTTATGAATAATCATCCTCCGCGAGTGATTGAAGGCACTACGGAATATCCGAAGATTCATCATTCGAAAGATAAATAGGAGGAGGAGGAGAAGAAAAAGTTGCGGCCTCAAAAGCTAAAGCGTTAAAAAACACTTTGAAATGAGCATTGATGCGAGCATCAAATGCTACAGAATCAAAAATGATTTCATTTTCGCTAGAATCTAAAGAAGGAGGCGCGCAAACTTGTATAGAAAATGCCGAGAAATCTTGATATGGAATGGGTTGATGATCACTTTGGCCCCAAGAATGATCAGGGTATTGCCACCCTGAGTAGTTCAAAGTAGGTCTAGGATCAAAATATCCATTCAAAAAATTTCCAGAAAAATTTAAATCAGAAAAAATCTGAGGAGAAGGGTAGGAAGGTGTTTGAAAATCATCGTAACCCCCATGAAAAAAAATTTGCGGGCGGAGTAATTTGGCCAAATTGATCCGATCCGGAAGGGATAAAATCATGGGTGGATGAAGGGTATCCTACCCAACATTCCTCGTGAGAGTGACTGAACTCTCCACAAGAAAGACAAAGATTATCCATAAAAAAAATCAACCGCGAAAGAGGGGTAAGAGAGAGATTAAAAAAATGATAAAATTAATAGCTATCCTTTTTTCAAAATATAAAAACTATTCCTCGGCAATGGTGCCAAAAACTTGATACTGTGAATCATAAAGGTAGAGAAGAGGGGGTAAAGAGAAGAGAAGGTGGATGTGGTGGAAGTTGATAATATTCTCCGATTCTATATTCGATAAAGGCAAGTGTACCTTATCGTTTATAATATAGGATACTAAAGATTAATATCAAGGTTGTATTTCTCTGGGGCGTAATGATTACTTCTACTTCGAGAAGATCGCTATTATTTTATCAAATGATTTTTCTATTAATTTACTTAACTAAAAATAGGAACTAAATTACTAAGAAAAAAAGAAAACTAAATTACTTGTAGAAATAAAAAGGGTTAGAGCAATGATAAAAGGGAGTACTCAATCTAGAATCACTTTGAAATAAGAAAATCAAAAATGAAATAACAACTAATTCTAAATAAAGTAAAACACCTTGACCGTGGAGGTTCCTGAAGCATGAACATGCTTCTCTCGAAGCCGTGCCCAACTGAGTTTAGGAAGGTCCGACCAAACTCTCGTTCAAATCGAAGACCTAAAGCTCGCCTTAAGTGGTGAACCCCGCTATTGGATTTCACTCCAATCCGGGAGATTTAACGTTCTCCTCTCTTGAGGGGTGCATGCAACTCTCTTTACTCTTGGGTGATCGATTCAATCTACGAGCCTCTCGGCTAACTAAGAATGAAAACCCAAATGGAAACTATATACTGGAAATATAGTCCCACTAAAAAAAACCAAGAGTAAATCAAAGGTAGTTACTTTAAGAAGAAAAAGAAAGCTAAAACAACATAACTTGATCGACTCATTCTCAGATCATCGCGATCGAGTACAAATGAGGATTAGTTAATCATGGTAAAAAGGGAAAGTGAGTGGTAAATAATAAAGGTGCATGAAAAACTAAAGAGAGAAAGAGAGAAAGATAACTAAAATTCATTAAAAACAAAAACGATTACAACTAGAAAATGGACGTTACAAGTGCATAAAAAGAAAGCTAACTACTGATATTACACTAATAAAAAGAGATTACAAGTAAACTACAATGCATGAAAGTCAAGCTAAAAATGGAGGGAGAGAGAGCAAAACATAAGAAAAAAACACAAAAAACTCAAAATGAAACTAGCAACACCTCTCCTTTCCCCAAAATTTAGTCTGGAATGCTTGGAATGGCCTAGTATTTATAGACTTTTCTCTTGGGTTGGTCACGCCCCCTATCATGCCCGGGAAGGGCGTGTCAGGGGGCGTGTTGAGTATGGAGTTGACCTCAGGCGCTAGATTCTGGAAGAAATGATGATTGCTTCTGTACGATGGTGGACACGCCCTGAGATACACCTATGTAGGGGGGCATGTAAGGCACGTCACGTCAAAATCATTGGTCGGAAATCCGTCAATCGTCAGAAAAAGTGCTATACGCCCCAGGGCCATGCCTGTGTCAGGGGTGTGTCACGTACGGGTTGACCTGCAATGAAGGAAAATCTTTAAATGCGGCGGCAGGTTTCTAGATCTGGGTAACACGCCTAGAGACACGCCCAGGGAGGGCGTATCAGGGGGCGTGTTAGCGGTTTTCTCGGTATTTTGCTTCTGGCAGTAAACTTTCTCGGGATCAGGTTACACGCCCTGTGACACGCCCAGGGAGGGAGTGTTAGGGGGGCGTGTCAGGTCATTTTTTGGCCGAAAGCTCAAAAAACCGGCTAAACATAAAATAAACTAAGTTAGATTATTTACATAAAAAGAAACCTAAAAATACATAAAGAAAGAGATTTAAAACGAAAATAATATATTCTTACCCTAATAAATTAAGCTAAAATATGCATCATCACTCATCATTATCACATATTGACTAAACCAAGCATGACCACACATTTCTCTGTCTCATTCCATCAAGTGGAACATGGATGTTACTCCTGTCTAATAGGAGCACAAATCCTATTTTTTTCCACACACAAACAATCAAATGACTCGTAACATACCCAATAACATTCCACAAAGTAGTATAATGATGGGTCTATCCAGTACAACTTGTTCACTAACAAGTACCTATATAATGACTTGATATCACAATATCATGACCTGTGAGAACTAGTCATCAGCCAATGCACATGTTAGTCTTAATGTATCATCATTGACCTAGACTTCTAAGATGATACGCCGGCCAGGGACTATTTAATAATGAAGCCTCTAAGAAACATAGGCCCTCACATTCAAGTCATCAACTTGAATCCTATGTAAGCAAACATTCTAAGGGCATTTATCGCATTAATTAATCTATCACATAAAAATAAATTGACATAATAAAAGAACTTGCCATTAATATAAAATAAAATACATAGTACTCTATTCATCAAATAAATAACAACAACTAAAAAACATACAATCTATAAGACACCCACTAGAGTTGATCATTTAGGTATTTAATACCCATTGATCTAGTATGACCATCATGATTTCTTCATTCGTTAGTGGATCCATAATATTTTCTTCATTAGGTACTCTACATATGCTCATATCTGCTCGATCAACAATCTCTCGAATAAGATGGAATGGCGAAGTATGTGCTTGGAGCACTGGTGGGATCTAGGTTCCTTAGCTTGTGCAATTGCACTATTATTGCCACAGTAGAGAACTACGAGATCAACAATGCTAGGAACTAAAACAAGCTTGCCGATGAATTTCCTAATCCACACAACCTCCTTCACTATATTTATAGTGTCCATATACTCGACCTTAGTTGTAGAATTAGGAACTATCACTTGCTTGGAACTCTTCCAGCTAACAGCTCCTCCATTTAGGCAAAACACAAACTCTTATTGAGACTTTGATTCTTTTCTTTCAGTTTGGAAGCTAGCATCCATGTAACCTTTTACAATAAGTTCTTCCTCTCCACCAAATACCAAGAAAACATTCTTTGTACTTCTCAAGTACTTTGGGATATTCTTTACCGCGATCCAGTGACCATCACCAAGATCAAACTGATATTTGATAGTCATGCTCAAAGAATAAGAGACAAAGAGGCAAGTACATAACATTGCATACAATATTGATCTAGTTGTTGAAGTATATGGAATCAACTTTAGGTAGTCCTTATCTTCAAAAAAATTTGGAGACTAGTCCTTAGAGAGACTCACACAATAAGACCAGGGTAAGAATCCTTTCTAATACTCAAGCATGTTGAATCATTTAAACACCTTCTTAATGTATTTATTTTGGGTCAAACCTAGCAACTTGTTCGATCTATCTCTATAGATATTAATACCAAGTATATAAGTCACTTTGCCCAAGTCTTTTATAGAAAAGAAGTCCCCTATATTATTCTTAACAACTTGCTGGATCAAAATCGCATTCCCAATCAGTAGTATGTCATTAACATATAATATCAAGAAGACAATAATGCTCACACTAACTCTTTTGTAAACAAGAGGTTTATCTTCATTCTTAATAAAACCAAACTCTTTGATTTTTTTTATCAAAATAAAGATTCTAACATCAAGAAGTCTATTTCAATCCATAAATGGATCTCTGTTGCTCGCATATTTTAGTGGCTTTACATTGAGATACAAAACCCTTGGGTTGTATCATATACACTTCCTCAAAGAGATTTACATTTAGGAAAGCCATTTTCACATCCATCTGTCAGATCTCGTAATCATAATACGCAGTAATAACAAGCAGAATTTTGGTGGACTTTACCATAACAATAGGGGAAAAGGTCTCATCATTGTCAACACCATGAATTTGCTTGAAACCTTTAGCCACTAATCGCCCTTTTAATGTATATACATTACCATCAATGTCGGTCTTCTTCTTGATGACCCACTTGCACCCTATAGATCGTACACCTTCAGGTGGTTCCGCCAAGGTCCAAACTTGGTTTGTATACATGAAGTTCATTTCAGATTTCATGGCCTCAAGCAACTTCTCAGAGTCTGGTCCACTCAAAGCCTCTTGGTAGGTTACAAGCTCATTATCATGATCCATAAGCAACACATTACCTATATGAGATATGAGAAATCTATATCTCTGAGGCTCAAATCTATGTCTACAAGATCTACATAGAACTTATGTATCTTGACCAGGCTCTCAAGCTACAACAACTTGTAGTCCTTGCTCAGGTTCTAATTTCGATTCATTCACTATTTGTTGTTCCTGAACTTCTTCAAGTTCCACCTTTGTAGTCTTTCTGGATAAGAACTATTTCTCTAAAAAGACACTAGTCCTTGCGATAAATGTTTTACCCTCAACCGGTAGGTAGAAGTAGTACCCTTTGATTTTCATAGGAAACTGCATAAGATAGCACTTATCCGACTTGGATTCCAGCTTGTCAGACATTTGACAACGCATGTATGCCTCACAACCCCAAATCTTCATGAAGGATATACCAGGACGCTTCCCAGTCCACATCTCATATGGTGTCTTTTGAGCCGTTTTAGTTGGAGCAAGATTTAGTGTGAAAGTAGAAGTATCTAAAGCAAAACTCCAAAAGGAAACAGTAAAATCTGCATGACTCATCATCGATTGCACCATATCTAACAGAGTATGATTTCTCCTCTCAGACAAGCCATTATGTTGTGGTGTTCTAGGTGGAGTGAGTTGTATTACAATACCACACTCTTTTAGATGATCGCGAAACTCATGACTTAGGTATTTGCCACCTCGATCAGATCAGAGTACTTTAACCCTTGTTCCCAACTAGTTCTCTACTTCACTCTTAAACTCTTTGAACTTTTCAAAGGTTTTGGATTTGCACTTCATAAGATATACATATCTGTATCTACTTAAAATATTAGTAAATATAACGAAGTATTAGTACCTACCTCTAGCCATAGAACTCAAGGGTCCACATACATCACTATGTATTTTACCCAAGTGATCATCACCCCTCTCAGTATGACCAGTTAAAGAGACTTTAGTCATCTTGCCTAATAAACATGATTCACATCTCTCAAATGATTCATAATAAAATGAGTCAAGTATTCCCTCTTTTTGGAGCTTGGATATGTGTTTCTCATTTATATGGCCCAAATGGCAATGCCAAAGGTATGTATGATCTGAGCCATTCATTTTTAGTCTTTTAGTATTTTCTATGCTATAGATCTGATGGTCTATTAAAACATACAAACCATTAAACATTTAGGATACAGCATAACAAACATCATTCATCAAAATTGAACAATAGTTATTCTTAATTATAAATGAAAAGCCTTTCATGTCTAAACATGAAATAGATATAATGTTTCTAGTTATGTAAGGAATGAAATAATAGTTATGCAGTTCTATTATAAGTCCTGTGGGCAAAAAAAGATGGTAGATACCAATGAAAAATGGCAGTAATTGTTGCTCAATTTCCAACACGTAAGTCCACCTATCCTTTACCAACAATCTCCTCCTTCCTAGTTCCTGCACATTTGTACAAATATGAGAACCACATCTAGTATCAATACCCAAGATTAAGGATCATAAAGGTCTATCTCTATTACATAAATACCTGAAGCGGAAGTCAACCTCACTTCATCTTCTACAAACCTTCAATGTTAGAAGGACAATTCCTCCTTCAATGACCAGCCTTGCCACGGTGGTTCCATTTCCCTTCCTTTGCCATGCCCTTCTTCTTAAGTACTGAAAACTTGGGGTCGAGAGATGACTTAGGCCCAACCTTAGTCTTCTTAAACCCCTCGGCTTTTCCATTGACTTTATACACCATCAGTATGGGGCTAATTGGCTTGGCCTTCTTCATATTGATCTCAGAAGTTCTTAACATGCCTAGGAGCTCGTCCAGTATCTTGTCAATCTCATTCATATTGTAGTTCAAGACAAACTACTCATAGCTATCCGACAATGATTGTAGGATCATATCAGTAGTCAACAATTGGCCCAAGGGAAAGCCTAGTCTTTCAAGGTTCTCTATATACTCAATCATCTTGAGTACATCAGTCCATACTAGGTCTCAAGCTCCCATCTGGCACTAAAACAATGCTTTGATGACGACAAACCTCTCCTGTCGAGCTTTCCCTTTAAATATTTTCTTAAGGTGCTTGTCAATTACATTATAACCCATGTTCTCATGTTACTTCTGAAGCTCGGAGTTCATGGTGGAAATCATGAGGCATTCGACATCCAAGGAGTCAAAACCATACTTCTTATAAGCATCTTTATCTTCCTGAGGGGCAGAGACGGTGGGCTCAGCATGGGAATCTACTTCCAAGAGATAAAGCTTACCCTCTTGCCTGAGAACAATTCTCAAGTTCCTATACAACTCCAGATAATTAGTCCCGCTCAATTTTTCCTTCTCAAGGATAGCTCTGAGGGATAGGGTGGAGTGAGATCCACTTGACATGGAAATTTTACAAGGAATTTATACAAAGAAAAACTGTGTGCTTCTTATCAAAATACATCTTTTATTTTAATATTGACTTTTATTAAATACTCCCACTAATTTAATCAAATTGATAACCCTCGATATAAATTCAGAGATTTTATGCGAGCTACTCTCTAGTACACAAGATCCGTATTTCACCAACACCATTAGTCAGCTTTTTCTTCTTTCACAATATTGTTATTTTGGTAGGCAACCCTTAACAATTGCATCATCATGCAACTCTTGTATAATTGGTGAATAACACTTTACTCGCATCTATCATATGGTGCATGCCAACCCTATGCCTCTGGAAACTCAACCTTTGAGATCACCCAATTAAGTTGGACCTGATGTCGATAGTGGGATATCACAATTATCCGCTTACACCCTTACCAAGATAGATTATTGTGTCTTGCTTTGGCAAGCCCACACTTTATCAATTGAGGCTGGAAGAGTGTCATCCATTGGAATGCATCAACACACTTAATATTAGATAAGGTATTTTATAATAATCGATTAACATTTAATCATGATTAACAATTATCCATTATGCACATTCACAAAATTACAACAAAAACACATGCGCTCCTAGTGGGGTTCCAAGGGGTTGCACCCCTATAAGGGTCTTAGGGGCATTTGAAATACTTTTGGGCATTTAGAACACTTCTTAATCTCCAGATCTACAGGCACTAGATGCAGTAAACTTCTGAAACAATGATCATTGGTAACCAGGCTTTGATACTACTGTATGGTTTTTACTTAATAACACATCAAATGCTCGCATCAGAATAAAGTTCAAGAAAATCCTAAAGAGAAACTTAAATCATGCGATGAACATTTATCAAGAATTCTCATAAAATAAAATACGAGTATACCTGAGTTTGATTAAGCCAACACAAATTGAAGATGCTCCAGAACTGTTCTTGGCCAGCGGTTGAGTTCGCGCAAAAATGGATTTGCGGCTCTACAGGTATCCACAAGAACGAGGAGAATATCAGCACCTTGTCAAACAAGATCTGGGATGGAGAATGAAAAGCCCTCTACATCTCCACAGACTTCTAGGTCTGTACCAGGAGAGGTAGTGGCGGCGGGCGCCGGAATCAGGGCTTATGGGAGCGACGGGATCGACACTTCGGGAAAACACTTTCGTTGGTATCTCGCATTATCTTTCTTTAAAAAACGCTAAGGCAACTGATATATATATATATATATATATATATATATATATATATTGAAAGTGAGGATAGATACAACTCTAGAGGGGGGTGAATAGAGTATTCAAAAATTATGACACCCTACTCAACTCCCTTAGAGTTAATTTGTGGAATGAGTTTATAGATATTTGAAACCCTAGAGCCTAACACAAAGTGAAGTGGACTAGAGAAAGCTAACTGTAATTACAGTTGAGTTTTGGTCCTATCACAGCAACTAGCAATCCTAGTTATTTCTACTCATAACCACAGTTCAACTATTAAAGATAGCAATACAGACGACACAAGAAAGTTTATAGTGGTTCCCTCTAAATAGGTACATCCACTCTTCTACCACCCTGGTAGGAATCCACTACAGGTTTTTGTTCAGGTGCCCTACCACCAACTTATCTGCTTCAGGTAGATTGGGTAGACCCTTTGAGCTTTTGATCAGGAGCTCAAAATCCAACACAGGTTTTTGATCAGGTGCCCTGCCACCAAGGTTCAATTTTAAAGGGAGTAATAACCCTTTATACAGGAGGTTGAGAGAGTTAAAGTTTCTTCTCTATTGTTAAAACAGATTAGAGAAGCTAGTAGATTGCACAGGGCTAGAAAGCTCTAAAGAATCAAGGCTCCCCCTGGATTAGAGAATATCCATGAAGAAGTCTTGCTTCAGGGTGCAGGAACTCTTCTGAATTCTTGACAGAGAACTGTCTTGAAATCCTGAAGGAGAAGCTTGAAGAAGACTCTTGATTTTTAATAGGTTGTTCTTCTTTAATCAGCTTCATTTCTTCTTCTTCTAGGCACTGAGTAAATGTTCCTGTAAGTAGGATGCGCTCAGGGTTGAAGAAGAATGTTGAAGAGAGTAAATCTTCTCAGTTGAATGTGAATTTCTGAGAGCTGTAGATCTTTCTTATTTTCAATCTCTATGCCAACTTGTTATCTCTCTGTATATAGCTGTGTATCTCTGTCTTTAGAAAGCACTTTATATATCGGCCTTTGTAATGGCTCTAATCTTTGTTTGAACTTTGTCTTCTTCTGAGATCTGCAATCTGGGCTGCAAATAGTATAAAGCAAAACATATCCTGCAGACAGATATCCTATAAAGGGATAAAGCTTTCTAAGAAGCTGCAAATCCAATCTGATAAAAGAATACTAGAGAAAGTCACATCAGAAGAAACTCTTTACGGCCAGAGAAGACTTTTGAGTCTAACGGCTATAAAGGACAGCATGACAGATAAAGCAGAAAAGATATTTCAACTAATAAGACAAACAACTTTGTCAGAGAAAAGCTTGACTTATGCATAAAGAAAGAAGCAAGTATTGCTTAGAAATGATAGCATAAAATCACTGAAATAATCTTTTATAAAATATGCCAAATAAATAGGAATTAAATCATAGAACAGAAGGAGTACAAAATTACTAAAGACAGACAGAAGAATGTCGAACGACCCTCGGAGATCATCGACCGAAGCAAGAGATCGTCGACATGTCGGAATAGATAGTCGAACGACACAGATAGTCGAACTATCAAAGCAGATAGTCGAACTATCACAGCAGATAGTCGAACTATCAGAACAGATAGTCGAGCTATCAGATAGTTGAACTATCAAGAATGATAGTCGAACTATCAAGCAAAACAGATAGTCGATCTATCAAGACAGATAGTCGAACTATCAGATAGTTAAACTATCAACACAGATAGTTGAACTATCAGAAAGATAGTCGAACTATCAACAAGATAGTCGAACTACCGAACAGAGCAGACAGCTAAACTACCAATAAGATAGTCAAGCTATCAGATAGTTGAACTATCAAGGAAGATAGTCGAACTACCAAGAAATCTGTACTAACAAAAGAAGTCGAGCGGGGTTCGACGATCGACGAGGCAGATACCATAGAACGTTGAGCTAACAAGAGTTGAACTAACTCAGAGATAGACGATCTGCTGACGGACAAACGTCAACAAACTAATAGACGATCGTCGACCAGTCGATAGACGATAGTCGAGCGGCGTTCGACTATAGTCGAACCAAAAAGGACTTAAGCAAATTTACATCTGGATAAGCAATTCATTACACAACAAGCTCATTCTAACCTAACACTAAACTTTGACCATAGATAAATCTTGGGTCAAGAAACTAAATGAGAGGTCTTAACACAAATCCAAACTAGGGTACCAACAATCTCCCCCTATTTGGGTTAAGTCTCTAAAAAAACAAAACTACTGGAAATAAATAAATAAACTAAGCAACAGATTGCATCAATCAAGCAGTTAAATAAACAGACTGTCAAGCAATAAAAAAACTCAAACAACATCAGAGACTGGTTTAGAAACAGAAGAACCAGGAAGGAAGGAGATTTTCCTATATGGATCTGGAGCATCTTTCTTTGATGTTTTCAAATCTTGTTCTCCAATAATTTTGGTTTCTCCTACTCTTGGAACAACTGCTTCTGGATGTTTTTCCATATATTTAGTAGCATCAAAAACTTCAGGTCTTACCTGAATCTATCTAGTTCTTTCTTTCTGAACTTGGACATAGTAGTTAAGCCTGTAACATCTTTACCTTCGGCTCTGGCTTGCCTTCTTTTTGCTGATCCAACTAACTCAAGGAATCTGGATATCCTGAAATCAGGATTAAGCTCTAGGCTTTCCTATTCATTTTCATCAGCTGGATTCAGTGGATTTACAGTTCTGAATTTGGTAGATAGTTCTAACATACTTGCAGCTGGCTCTTTCTTTTCCTGAATAACTAAAGAGAATGGAGGAGCAAAAACATATTTCTTATTTGATTTTTCACAATACACAACTCTTTTGCCTTTTGCATCTGTTTTCCTTTTCTGAGCAGATTCTCTTGAAGATATATTCTTGCTTTCTTTAACAGGTGATGCCTTTCTCTTGGGTGAAGGAGGAGGAGAAAAGGCTAGCTTTTGGTAAACTATCTCCTTCACTTGTTCTTGAGTATCAGCTTCCTGTCTTTGTTGTCAAGAGTTAGACCTGTCTTGGTAGCTTTTATTTCCTTTTCTCTGATAGGATTGAGAAGATGTGAATCTAAAAGGAGGAGCAGAGGGACTGGCAGAAATATTTCTAGATGCTCCTACACTAGAAGGAGGAGGAGGTCCTTTAGGATTCCACTTAGGTGCTGGACTATCATATCTTTTGGATTTCTTTCTTTGCTTTTGTTGATTCTTGGAAAATCCCATCCAGTGCTGATATTCTTTGGACTTGGGATCTATTCCTTTCAAGATATAATATGGGACATCATGATCAGGATTAGGTGGAGGAGGAGCAACAGCTTTCCTTTTCCTTTTAGCAGATTTCTTTTTCTTGGTTCCTTCTGAATCATTAGTGTCATCTTCATCATCAGATTGAGATGATTAAGGTAGATCATATGGGTCAGAAACATCATGCTCAGCTTGATCTTTGGCTTTCAGGGCAGCCTTTTCTCTTTCTTCTTCTAGGGCATCTTGTGCCAGAAGAGTATCCAAATCAGGTCCTGGGGTGTCATCCCACAGGGTTGATTTCTCAATTTGTTCTTCAACAACTGTCTTGGTGACCAGTTCATCTTGCACAGCTAGCTGACCTGGAGAAGTAGGTATAGGTTCTTGAACAACAGGTTATTGAATTGATTCTTGAGCAACTGCAGGTTCTTGAACATCAGCAAGTTCTTGAACAACTTGATCTTCTTGTTCTTCTAGCACTTGATCTGTAGCCAAAGATATATAAAGATGTTCTAAATGGGCTTGGATCATACCTTCAAGATACTCACATGTTAACATGTCAGTTAACAAGTCAATAAATTGAGCAAGAGACATACCTTCAGGGCTTCCTGCTTCCCATAAATCCTCTAGATAGGAGGTAATAACTCCTTCTAGATAGAGGGCTATTACAGGAGTGGAGACTTCTTCAAGACTGAGTTTGAAGGCAAATTCAGCTTCCATAATTATATCAGAAGGCCTTGGAGCTGGTACTGAAACTTTTGGAACTACTGGAACATCAGCTATGTCTGGGACAACAGCTAGAGCATCAGCTGGTTCTTGTTCTGGAGCTACAGATAGAGAACTAGCCTCAGGTGGAGTCTTTTCTGTGGCTACTGCTTCTTCTGGAACTGTTAACTCTTCTTGAGTTTCTGTCTCTGCTGGAGGATCTGCTGAATGGATGAGAAGGGGATCTGCTGGAGGAGAAGCCAGGGAAAGTTTTGAGGCATCTTCATGGAACATCTCCCCCTGCCTGATTTCAGTGGACACTGAAACCAGGCCCCTAGATGAAGAGGGCTCAGCAGATTTTGAGAGGGCTAGGATGGAAGCAGTCAGGTAAGAAATGGAAGATACAAGAGGAGCAATTGCTTCTTAAATCATGGTTTTGATTGAAGGAGTAATTAACTCCAAGATAGTTGCAATGAGTGTAGGAGAAAGATCAGAAGATGTGGATGGGAGAATTACAGTAGATGGAATATCATCAGGAATGGTGGTCTCCTGATGAGATATGTTGTGAATTGGGGATTGATGAGTGGATAAGGGAAGATCAATATGATCTGGAGGTGTGGGTGGTGCATGAGGTGGAGTAGGAAGTCTCTCAGATCCCAACAAATCAAAACTGGGAAAAGAAATCCCAGCTAGATGTGGGGGAGGTGGAGATGCTGGAGGTGAAGGATGGAGAATAGTGGAAGGGTCAAGAGGAAGAGAGGCAGTATATGGTACTTCAATTGAAGTAGATGGAACTTCAATTGATGCAGAGGTGGATGGCAATGTGGAGGAAGATGGTAATACAGAGGAGGTGGATGGAATGGAGAGAATGGATGAGCCTGCTTCATGTAGGTGGGGAGTGACTGAAACAGTCCTTGTGCTCTCAGACACAACTAGAGCTACCCCTGCTGGAGAAGGCTTCTGAAAGCTCCTTTTCCACTTAACAAACAATGTTGGATCCATCTTCTTACTGGCATTGATGGATGTTGAGACTGTAACCAACAGTTGGGAGTATTTCTCTCTTAGAAATATCCCAAGTACCCTACCCAGGGTTACTTCCTTCTTGTTATCCTTCTTTCTGATCAAGTAAAACATAATACCTGCCCAATTTATCTGTTTCTTATTTACTATTGCACAAATCAAGGCAAACTGTTGCCTGGTGATGTTATCATGAGCAGAGTGCTTGCCTAGAAGCACTTTTCCAACTAGTTCAGCTAAGAACTTTATCCTTAACGGAAAATTAACCTTTAGTAATTTAGAAGGAATGCCTTTTGCATGTCCTAATTCGATCAACATCTTCCCAAACTCTGGAGTATCTTGTTCATATTCCTCTTCACCATTCAGTAATCCGAAAATATTAGTTAATACGGCAGGAGTCAAGCTTACCTCTTCGCCGCCAATCGTCCCAGCCATCGATTCGTCACTGGAAGACGAAGTGAAGACCCACTCTTTAATCTCTAGAATGTTTATCTTGATCCTTGTGGACATAAGCCGTTCTAGTCCTTATTCCTTGCAGAGCTAGAGGATTTCTACTATCTCAGAATCACAGGCGCTGAAGGAGTCAAAATCTACGCTGAAGCCGGCGTCGAACTTCATCACTGACAGAAGAGCTGGAGAAATCGCCATTGATTGGGTTGGAGAAGACGAGAGAGATGACAAAAGAGAAACGATAGAGAGCGCGAGGCAGAGCTCAAACAGAAAGACGCAATACGAAAAGACGAGCTCCGCCGACGACAAAAAGAACGATCTATTAACCTAGGTCGACCATCGGTTTTATATTAAAACAGCAATCGTCAATCTATTTTAACAGATACTAGAGATGATGGTCGAACGGTCATTCGACGATCGTTTCCTGAAGCAGAGTAGTCGATCAGTCATTCGACTATTTCTGTCTTCATAAACAAATAAGCCGTCGTCACCCATAGGTCGACGATAGGCTCAACCTGTTCGACGATCTTCGAACGTCAATCGATGATCTTCAAGCAGATAAGCCATCATCAACCATAGGTCGATGATGGGCTTGATCTGTTCGACGATCTTAGAACATCGTTCGACGATCTTCAAGCAGATATCAATAAAGGCAGACGTCACACTTAGTCTTTTCCATTAATCATGCCTAGTTGATGCAAAAAGAACAGATGCTTCTGTTCATCTAAGGGCTTGGTGAAAATATCACCTCTCTGAAGGTCAGTGGATATGAACTCAAGGCTGATCTTGTTCTTTTCCACACAATCTCTCAGGAAATGGTGTCTAATCTCAATGTGCTTGGTTCTAGAGTGGTGCACGAGATTTTGTGCAATGGAGATAGCACTGGTACTATCACACATGATTTTTGTGTTCTTCTGTGTGTACCCATAATCCAAAAGCTGGTTTTGAATCCACAGGATCTGTGAACAACAACTAGCAGCTACTATATATTCAGCCTCAACAGTTGAAGTTGAGACAGAGGCATGTTTCTTACAGAACCAAGAGACTAATCTCTCTTCCAGGAACTGACAAGTTCCTGAGGTACTTTTCCTGTCAACTCTACAACCAGCATAGTCAGAATCAGAGAATCTAATTAACTTAAATTCTGATTCATCTGGGTACTATAGTCCTAAATTTGGATATCCCTTCAGGTATCTCAAGATTCTCTTGAGAAGAATCAAATGAGATTCCTTGGGGTTGACCTGGAATCTAGCACATAGGCATGTGGCAAACATTATATCTGGTCTACTTGCAGTTAAATACAACAGGGAACCAACAATGGCCCTATAGTTTTTCTGATCAACTGGCTTACCCTGATCATCAGAATCTATAACTATATTAGTAGCCATGGGTGTATGTATTGCTGAAGCATCAGCCATCCCAAACTTCTTTACCAATTCCTTGGCATATTTTGATTGGCAGATGAAAATGTCATCAGCATCTTGCTTTACTTGGAGACCAAGAAAGTAAGACAGCTCACCCATACTACTCATCTCAAACTTATAGTGAATCAGGTCAGAAAACCTTTTGCAAAGTTTTGGATCAGTGGAACCAAAAATAATGTCATCCACATAAAATTGAATTAACATGATGGTGTCCTTGTGGTGCTTAATGAAGAGGGTTCTATCAACTACTCCCCTAACAAAGTTGTACTCTAACAGGAAACTAGCTAGAGTCTCATACCAGGCTCTGGGTGCTTGTTTAAGTCCATAAAGAGCTTTTTGCAACTTATACACAAATGAGGGCTGAGTTGAAGAGACAAACCTAGGATGTTGTTCAACAAATACCTCTTCCTTTAGCTCACCATTTAAGAATGCACTTTTGACATCCATCTGAAAAACTTTAAACTTCATATAGGCTGTATAGGATAGAAAGATCCTTATTGCCTCTAGACTTGCAATAGGAGCAAAGGTTTGGTCATAGTCTATACCCTCCTCTTCTCTATAGCCCTGAGCTTCAAGCCTAGCTTTGTTCCTTATTATAATTCCATTTGCATCCAACTTGTTTCTGAACACCCACTTGGTGCCTATGATTAGTTGGCCTTTTGGTCTTGGAACCAAAGTCCATACCTTATATCTTTCAAACTGATTGAGCTCCTCTTGCATAGCAATGATCCATTGGGGATCTAGCTAAGCATCTTTTATGGTGAGAGGCTCAATTTGTGAAAGGAAACAAGCATGCATCACATCCTGTCTTAATTGATGTCTTGTTTGCACACCAGCTGATATGTCACCAATCACTTGAGATGTAGGATGATCTCTAAGTGTGACAAGATCAGCAGGTGGGATGTGATCTTCAGCAACAGTTGGGATTAATTCCTTAGAAGAAATTGGATCAACTGTTGGTGGTACAACAATAGCTTCTACAAAGTCTTCATCACTGTCTGAATCAATGATATGAAGAGTTGATAGAGGTAGAATCTCTTGAATGATATCTCTGGTAGATTCTGGTACCTGCAATGAACTTGAGGAAGGAGAAGTTTCCTTCTCCTTGTAATACATCTGAGATTCATCAAAAGTAACATGTACAGACTCCTCAATTTTAGAAGTTGATTTATTAAATACCCTATAAGATTTGCTTACTTGGGAATATCCAAGAAAAATTCCCATTGAAGCTTTTGCTTCAAACTTTCTAAGGTATTCTTTGTTATTATTATGAATGTATACTACACAACCAAATACTCTAAAATAATTAATTTTAGGTTTCTTTCCTTTAAGAAACTCATAAGGAGTTTTACTCTTAAGCTTGTGTATAAGACTTCTGTTCAGAACATAATTAGCTGTGCTAATAGCTTCTGTCCAATAGGAGAGGGCATATTAGCATCTGCCAACAGTGTTCTTGCTGCTTCAATCAGGGTTCTATTCTTCCTTTCCACTACCCCATTTGGTTGGGGAGTTCTAGGAGCAGAGAAGCTATGTTTGATACCTTCTTTCTCACAGAATTCTTGCATGAGAAGAGAATCAAACTCAGTATCATGATCACTTCTGATCAAGGCAACATTAGTAGAATACTCAGTCTGCACACATAGCAGAAAATCTGTAAGAACATTGAAGTTATCAGCCTTAGTTCTCAAAAGAACACCCAAGTGAACCTAGAGAAGTCATCTATAATTACTAAAGTGTAATACTTTCCTCCTAGACTCTGTACATTTATTGGGCCAAAAAGGTCCAGGTGTAATAGATACAGGATTCTAAGTGAATCACTTTTATTTACAGATTTAAAGGAATTTTTGGTTTGCTTACCTAGTTGACAAGCCTTGCATAGGCTCTCCTTCTTGTAGGGGCAAGAAGGTAAACCTCTAACAAGGTTGTATTTAGATAACCTAGATATATTCTTAAGGTTAACATGGCTAAGCCTCCTATGTCATAAGGTGTTATTATTTGTTACTTCATTAAATAAGCAGATTTCAGAATGAGTTGAGTTAAAATCTACTAAATAAATATTACCCTGTCTAATACCTACTAACACTACATTACTATTCAAAGTAATATTACAAAGGGAGTTAGTGAATGATACCTGATACCCTGCATCACATAACTGACTTACTGATATAAGGTTATGCTTCAGTCCAGTTATATATGCAACCCTCTTGAAAGTTACTGCTCCAATGGTAATCCTACCATATCCTTCTATTTGACCACAGCTAGAATCCCCAAAGATCACCTTTGGTCCAAGCTTGGCCTTGAATTTTGACAAATTGTCTTTATTTCCTGTCATGTGTTTGGAACAGCCACTAACCAAATACCATTTGTCTTTAGTAGATGGATAGGTCTTCACCTACAAATCAAATAATTAGACATTGTGGACCCAGACAACCTTGGGTCCATTATTTTTTACATAATGAAAACTTGAAATAAAAGAGTAAATAGGTTGAGGTTTATAACTTAAAAGGTAAGATCTTCTAGGTGGAATGCTCCATGCAGTTGATGGGTCAATGAACCTAGGGTTTCTATTCACATTTTGGTTTCTAAGGTTCTGGTTGTAATTTTGAAATTCATGTTGAGATCATCGAACATCGTTCGACGATCGAAGCTCAGATCGTCGAATACCATTCGACCATAGAGCCTCCGATCATCGAGCATAGTTCGACGATTTTTGTAGCTCTTTAAATTTTTGCTTTCTCTTTTCTCTCTTAGCTTTATTTAAGGCTTTGTTAACTAGATTTACTTGCTCAGTATTCTTTATTCCATCAGCTGAAATAAAGTTTACTAGAGTTGAAAGATGATTTTTAAGAACCAATGGGGGTTCACTTGATGAGGCTCCTAAGCCTAGCTTATTATTGTCTGACCTAGTGTTTGGCATGCTGGTGATTTCTAGCAGCTTAAGGCTTCTACCATTTAAAGATTCTTCTAATCTCTTGAACTTTGCTAGTTCATTTTTAAGAAACTTTATTTCTTCACTAGACTTAGTGAGTTCTGCTTCTAGCCTAGTGTTTTCATTAGAAATAGATTCTAATTCAGCTAACTTATTTCTAAGTTCCTTTATTTCTTTTTCTGAACTAATTAAATCTAAGTAAAGGGATTTAAATTTAGTTTTAAATTCAACAGAAGTAAAGTCATAAGAAGATAATACCTGATCTTCAGTTGGCATTTCTTCATCATCAAAACTCTCTGCAGCTGAATGATTGCTGCAGGCATCAATTATCATAAGGCAAATTTCCTTTGCCTTCTTCTCTTCCTCATCTTCACTGGAGCTTGAAGAGGAAGATTCCTCATCAGAATCACTCTAGGTTTCAGCAACAAAACATTTCTCCTTCTTCTTATGTTTGTAGGAGGAGGACTTGGAGTGCTTCTTCTGATGTTCTTTATCCTTTCTTTTCTCTTTGTTCTTTTCCTCTAGACACTCAGGTAGAATGTGTCCAGGTTTCCTACAACCATAACAAATAATTTCTTTAGCAGGAGATCTGTCATACCTTAGTTTATCTTCATATCTTGAAGATTTCTTTCTGAATTCCTTTCTGCCCATCTTGAGAAACCTTTTGGCAAAGAGTGTCATCAGCTCCTCATTTGATTGGCTTCCTTCAGAAGCATCAGTAGCTTTTAGAGCAAGGGTTTTCTCTTTCCTTGTTGGAGTTGGAGTCTTGGCTTCAGCCTCAGCTTCCCTGGTCTTTAGAACTTGCTCAAAAGACTTGAGCTTGCCAATGAGGGCTTCAGTTGAGATTTCAGATGTACTTATGGACTCCTTGATAGGCCAGATCCTGAGATCCCATGTGCTGGGGAAGCACATCAGTATCTTAGCATTGACCTCTGTCAATGTAATCTCCTTATCAAGAGTTCTCAGCTCATTGATGATTGAGCTGAGCCTGGTGTACATTGCTTCAACTGATTCAGCATCAGTCTTCTTGAAGTTTTCATACTGAGATATAAGGTTGGACCTTCTGTCCTTCCTTTCATCAGCTGAACCAGCTACAATCTGGTTCAGTGAGTCCCACATGGATTTTGCAGAGGTGCAATCAGCCATTTTCTAGAAGATTTCATCAGACATAGTCTGAGCCAGAATGTTCAAAGCTTTGGCATCAGCTATCTTTGCCTTCTTGTAGGCATCATTGTAGTCTGGAGGAGGCACTACACTGAGATTTGTAGATGTTATAGCAGAGGCTACAGCAGGAGGTCTTGGAGGTCCTGTCAAAATAGAAGAAAAAATGTCTTCATCAATATGGTTCATATATAATTTGATTCTTGCCTTCCAGATGCTAATCTTAGCTAAGTTGCAAGCTGGAGGTCTGGTGCTAGAGTAATCCTTGGATTGGGCCATGAAGTGAATATCTATAAGCTTGGTATCTATTTAGATCTTGTGACTCAGGTGTTAGCCTGTACAGTCAGTCAACCTCCCTCTGATACTGTAAGACCCCCATTTTTTTTCTTTTTCGACACCGGGGTCTTAGGCCTAGAACCGCCGCCTTGCGGTGATACCTTCGCACTCGGGAAGGTTGTCACTACAAGACGCCGACTCTGCCGGCCAATTTCGATCGTAACGGTAGCATAAGAAATGATGCAAGTCCACAGAAATCACATATATAGAAATAAACTCCACGAAGGGAGTGTCCACAGATAGTACATATAATGAAAATCTCGGGCTTATGCCCGGTACATCAAGTCCTCACTACAATTCACTCATCGCGGAAGCAAACTAATACAACTACTATAGTTCGGGACTCACTGTCCCTGCTGTCTGGACTCCAGTGCTAGACTGTCTGATCTCCAAGCGTGCCGACCTCCGGGGCTGCTCCTCCATGCTGGGCTCCGTGGCCCCCTAAATAATGTGGTTCGAAAACCGTTAGTCTAAAAGACTAAGTCCTATCGTCCCCCACCCCTTCCCCCATGGATCCTAAGCACCGAGCGGGGAGAAGGAAAGGGAAGGACATGAAGGTGGAGAATAGTCAAATTCCAGATGGCAGCGGAACTAAACTAATAGTGTACGCATGATAATAATTATACAAAATTAAATAAGCAACCTTAACTTATGTGGGTACACATAAGCTAAGGGATCTTTTGCAGGGCTCCTATCATATAAAAAGTCCCATACCGATTTATACGATAGGGTGTCGGTTCTATTAGCAGGCTTATAATATTGAAAGAGAACCTTGACTTATAAGCACGCTCACATGAACTTATGGGCCAAGGGGTCGTTTTGCAAGGCCTAATGTATAGAGCGTCCCATACCGCTTATACATTAGGTGTCAGGTTTTATGCAATGGTTATGCTATGAAATACAATTATACTATGATGTGAACATGCAAGTGCAACTCACCCACTCGACTCTGTGTACACAGACCTTTAGTTCCCCCTTTCGGAGCCGTTACCTCCCAGGATACCTCCATAGTGGCAGACGGAAGCGGTGGGTTGGGCCTCGCCCACCTTTAAACCAGTAAAGCACTACCGGTCAGACCTATCGTACGCCTCAACGCTTGGTGCACTAAGCGGACGCCTGCGTACTCTTGCCGGCTGGCGCACCGGACTTCTGTTGGCGAAGTGCTCACCACACTTGCCGAGCCAACGATATTGGTGTCGGTGCATCGAACTCCCCAATATCGAAAACCCACCACCTTAAACCTTTTATGCACATGCAATAGTTATGAGTCAAACAACCAACCGAGCCGAAGCTCACCGGACAATCCCGTCCATCATAATCTACAACCGAGCCAAAGCTCCCCGGACTATCCCGTCCGTCACAATCTACCACCGAGCCAAAGCTCCCCGGACTATCCCGTCCGTCATAACCGTCAACCGAGCCAAAGCTCACCGGACAATCCCGTCCGTCATAATCTACTACCGAGCCAAATCTCCCAAACTACCATACCCAATAACTACCGGGCTTATTGCCCAAGTAACCCATACTAACTCCCGGGACACTGGGGTGTGAGAGTGTAAAATCCTAAGTTTACTATCCACTCCTATGCCTACGACTTAGGTTTTACCCATTTCATTTCCAGATTATAGTAACTAGACCTAAGGTGATTTGACCTTCCACTTTATGGGGGAGACGATCTTTCGTCGATCCCAAACATCACCCAACATTTAGTCAAACTCATTCCTATCTCATCCAACCCTGAGTGATGAACTCATTCCACCAATTTTTGACTTATGTACCTAACTTGCACTCCAGATTATTTTTGAAGAATTACTATATGCCGACCACCAAGGTTTAATGTTAAGTAAAATGAGAAGTATGTCAAATAATCATCCGATACTCCTATAATAATTTATGGAGGTCCATTATGACCTTTATTGCCCAAATCCAGAGTTTTACAATTTTCCTATTTATCTAGGAATTTATTAAATATTTATAGTGGCCAAAGACTCCAAGTTTGAACTGAAGGTACCAAATTTTGACAAGATATAATCTCCCCAGATTTATGCTATACTCAATATAAACAATTAACCTAATATCCAAGATCTCTTGATTTTTCAGCAAGGTTTTGGCCACTGATTCTATTTTTAAATTATCCCACAATATTTCATTAAAATAAATAAATAGGGTAATATTACTCCTAAAATTTCAAGTAAACTTCCAACATGATAACAAAGGCATATAAATGCTCTGGGATAAATATCATAAGTGAATTAAGGAGTGATAAACTTCAAACAAACTATATAAACAATTTTCCAAAATTACTAAATGCAGACCACCAAGTCAATCTTCATGTAAAATAGGAAGTACATCAAATAATCATCCAATGCTCCTATAATAATTAATTAAGATTCACTATGACCTTTAAATCCTAAGTCCAGAGTTCCAAAATTTTCCTTACATATTTAATAATTTATTTAATTATTTTAATGTCTAAAATTTCCAATAATGAACATGAAGTACTATTTTCAGTCAAGACATCCTTCTACAAATTTTATATATTACTCAAAATAATGATATAACTTATCTTCCAAAATATCTAATTCTTTTCAGTAAGGTTTATCCTTAAATCAATATTACATTTAAACCCTTGAAAATTCATTTAAGAATTATAAAATACTATATTGCTTCCAAAAATTCAGAGAAATTTCAAGTATGAATCTAATGGCATGTAAATGGTTTGGACCAAATTTCATAATTTATTTATCATTAAATGGTCTTAAATAATTTATTGAATAATTCCATCATATAGCAAGCTTGTGAAGTAACTACTTCAAATAAGTGTCCAAGTATTTTTATAAAATTTATATAAGCTCATAATGATTTAAAACCTCCTTTGCCAAAATTTCATGACCTCTCAAGGGTCAGAGGTAGCATAATAATTTATTTACTAAAGTGAGGCATTTCTTGTGTTACAAATGAAGTGCTATAGATAATACTCCAAAATTTCTAAATAAATAACCCAAGCTTCTTAATATCATTATGACCATCCTACCAAAATTTCATATCATTTTAAGGGGTTTAGCTAACCCATTCCTATCCCACCACATTTGTGCCCTAAACTAGGGTTAGGGTTTTGAGGGTCCTAAACCTTCCAAAATACCCTAATAGTTTTACCAGAGGGTTATAGTTACCAAAATACCACGCCTACGAAATTTCATAGCCATACAAGGTGTTTTGGCCATATGTCCTTCACAAGGTACAAAAGCCCTTCCTTAGGGTTTGGCCTAGGATCTTGGGCCAAATCAACTCCAATGCCCCCAAGTTTTCATTGGGAGGTGTATATTGTCATGCCAAACAAGTGTACCAAATTTGAACCTCTGTTGAGGTGAATTGGACACTTAAAGCCAAAATAACATTTTGGACCAAAATACCCTTCTCAGGGCAAGGCTAGGGTTTGCTTGAATCCCATTCAAATCAACTCCAAACTTAATGAAATTTTAACCAGAGGTCTATATTGACCTCATATCCATCCCACCAAAATTTGGATAAATTTGGACTTCACTTGACCCATAATTTAATTTACCCTAGCATAATAAAAGTTTTTACAAAAATATAGGAAAATTATTCCCAAAAATTCCCATTTTTGGGAAGAGTCTAGGTATGGGATAGGGTGACTCTCTGCCAAAATTTCAGACCATTTGGACCAAGGATGAAGTGTGGGCAACTAGTTTAATGGCTGCCTAGTCATTTGTATAGATCCCACCAAAATGAGTGCCCTGGTCAAACCAGTAACCCAAATTGGTTCAAACTAATTTTGTTGGACAGTAGACCCATAGGGCTACATTTCTTGTGTTGACCATATTCTCTGAAAAAGGGTCTAACTATTTTTAATAATTAAAACCATTATATACATAACATGTGACAGAAAATAAAATAAATCAAACTCATATACTATAGTATCTTATCATCAGCAGCACGAATCTTGGCGCAAGATGGACGGCATCCCGTCATCTTCTTCCTCTGGCAGACGGCCAGGATTAATACCGCCTGGGCCAATTTCCAGCGGCTGCCGCCGGCGATCCGGCCACCTCCCCGGCCTGCCGCCGCCGCCGACACCTTCGTGGTGGTCGGGGCTATCTCCAGGCGGCGGCACGGCCGCCGGGGAGCACTGTTCTGGCGGTTCTACCAATCAGAAATTTCGGCCGAAAACCATGAAAATCAAAATCGGATTGGGCTCGATTGAGCCCCAACCTTGGCCCTAATGATGTCTACGATCTACCCATGCAAGAAGGGATGGAGGAGGACCTTTTTGGCGGCCTGAAGTCGGGAGGATCGCCGAAATGCCATGGTGGTGGTGGTGGTGGTCGGGTTTCTTCAAAAACTCAGTGAAACAGCTTGGCTTCTTCAGGAAAGTGGTGGGAAATGCTCCTTGGACCTCACTGAAGCTTTTAAAGAGGGAGAGGAGGGAGTTAGGTGGCTGAATTGCCATGTGCCATTTTTGGCCATGGTCAATCTTGGCGGCTAGGTTGGTAGGGGGATGGAGCTTGCTCTAATCAGTCCACAATGGCTGCTGCACTCCCCCTTGTCCTTCTGAAATGAATGGGGAGGTTGGGGAGGGGGAAGGAGGAGCACAAAGTCCTCCTTCCTTCTTCTTCCTTCTCTTTCTCTCTCCTCCATGGGTGACTTTCTCTCTCCTAGTCACCATGCCTGAATTTTTGGCTCCTACATGTCCCATGTCAGCCCACAAATCCATTTGGCCACTTAAGTCAAGGTTAGCCCCAATGTAATGGGCTTGAGCTTGAGTTAGCCCATTTGGGCTAACTTGACCAAAAGTTGGACTAGGGCCCACCTAGGTTAATTTTATCCTTGAGATTTCCTTAATAGGTCCTTGGTGACCCATTAGCCTCTCCTAGGGTCAAGGTGGGGTTGGATTGGCCCTTGGAGGTCACTTGGCCCTTAACTAGGGCATTTTGACCATTTTAGGTCAAGGGTTGACTTTGGTCAAACTAGCCCTTTTGATTGGTCCCAATGGGTCCTTGGTGACCTATTGGCCTCTCACTAGGCTTATGAGGGTATAGGTGGGGTCCATTTGGCCAATAGACTGCAATTGACCCTTATGTAGGTCAATTTGACCCAATTAGGGCTATAGTTGACTTTGGTCAACTTAGGTCCTTGATTGCTCTTCATGGGTCCTTAGTGACCCATAGATCTCTTTCTAGGGTTATAAGGGTATGGGTGGGGTCTTGGAGTCTTGGTGAAGCCCCATGATCACTTTTAACCAAGGTTTAGAGATCTGCTAAGTGCAGACCATAGTGCCCCTATCCACACCACCAGGTCCACTTGACTCTTCCTTGGGCTTCCTAGGGTTTTGTTATGACAAAACCACTCTTAGGGGTCTAGTTGGAAATGGGATGTTACAAATCCCAATAAACAAAACAAAGATTTCGTCCCCGAAATCCAGGTTAAGCCTACGGGGACTCCTATCAGGGAGCGGCAACTTGTAACATCCCATGAGGTTCAAAGATGTTTGTCAATATTAAGATCAAATTGCCCAATTGGCAAAGTCTAGACCCCAATAAACAAAAGTTTAGCCCATAACCTTGAAATTTCAGTTCTACTAGTTTAAATTAGGAAGGAAATTGAACATCTTGAGTGGTTGCGAGGAATACCTGACTGAAGAGTTCCGGATATTTTTGTCGCATCAAGTCCTGGGGCTCCCATGTGTGCTCCTCTCTTCCGTGATTTCTCCACAGGACCTTGACTAACGGAACCCTCTTGTGGCGTAAAACTCGTACCCCCTTGTCGTCAATCCGAACCGGTTCTAGGTGAACTGACTGATCAGATGCTATCGGTCCATCTGTGGTTGTAACTTGTTGCTCTGGACGTAGTAGAGCTCTCCTAAGAGAGGATATATAGAATACGTCGTGCGGACTCGCCAACTCCGGTGGCAGCTCCAGCCTGTATGCCAAGGGACCGATCCGCTCCTGGATCCTATAAGGCCCCATGTATCTTGGACTAAGCTTCTTCCTCTGTCCGCGTACTCGAGTAACTCCATGCATTGGCCGGATCTTCAAGAACACCTGATCTCCTACCTGGAATTCCACCTGACGGTGCCGAGCATCGTAATACTTAGCATGCCGGCTCTGTGCTTCCAGCATTCTACCCCGTATCAATCTTACCTAAGCCTCAGTGTCCTCGACAAACTCCTAACCCAATGCCTTAGGATCCTCATCCTGTATCCATGACAGAGGAGTCCTGCACCTTCGTCCATACAACGCCTCATAAGGAGCCATTTTAATACTGGACTGGTAGCTGTTATTATACGAGAACTCGATCAGTGGTAATAACTTCTCCCATAGTTCACCGCGATCTAATACGCAGAGTCGTAGTAAATCCTCCAAAGTCCGGTTGGTCCGTTCTGTCTGTCCATCTGTCTGGGGATGAAAAGCCGTACTGAAGGTTAGTCGAGTGCCCAAGTAAGTCTACACTGACCTCCACTCCCTGGACGTAAATCGTCCATCCCGGTCCGACACAATCGTCTTGGGGACGCCATGATAACGGACGAACTGCTCCACAAATTTCCGGACTAACACCCCCACCGAGTCATCCTTCCTGATTGGAATAAACCTCGCCACCTTCGTCAGTCGGTCGATGATCACCCATAACGAATCGTTCCCTGTCCTGGATCGAGGAAGTCCATGTATAAAGTCCATGGCGATATCATCGAACTTCCACTCTGGTACTGGGAGTGGCTGCAATAATCCTGCGGGGTTTCTGCACTCCGCTTTTACTAATTGGCACGCCTTGCAACGGGTCACGAAGTAGGTGATATCCTTCTTCATGCCGGGCCAGAACATAGTCTTCTTCAGATCTGCAGTCATCTTCGTAATCCCCGGGTGTACCGAATATCGACTGCAATGAGCCTCCATCATGATGTCCTCCCGGATCTGGCCTCCCCCTGGTATGTAGACCCGTCCTCTGAAGCATACTAAATCATCCCTCAGTGTGTAATCTCCCACAGTGCCTGCTTCTAAGGACCGGAATATCGGCTCTAGCTGAGTATCCTGCCTCTGTCCATCCTTGACCCGTTCTCGTATGTCATCCGTGGCGATTAATGATGACAGATATTCTCGATATAACTCAGGGTGATCCTCAGATACCAGGGATACTTGCATCTTATCAAACATCTGTATTAACTCCAAGGCCATCAACGGTGTTCCTACTCCAGCATTTGCGGTCTTTCGGCTTAATGCATCTGCTACCACATTCGCCTTTCCAGGGTGGTAGTGCATCTCATATTGGTAGTCTGCTAAAAATTCCACCCATCATCTCTGTCTAATGTTTAGCTCCTTCTGTGTGTCCACATACCTCAGATTTTTATGGTCGGAGTATATGTCGCAGTGGACACTATACAGATAGTGACGCCAGACTTTTAGTGCAAAAATGACCGCTCCCATCTCTAAGTCATGAACTGGGTAGTTTTGCTCGTGCTTCTTCAGCTGCCGAGAAGCGTAAGCTATCACATGGCCATTCTGCATAAGTACTGCCCCCATGCCCTGGTAGGAGGCATCGGTGTAGACCTGGAATCCTTCTTTCCCTGAAGGAAGGGCAAGTATTGGAGCCGAAGTGAGTCGCCCCTTTAGCTCTTGAAAAACCTCTTCATATCGTGGGGTCCAGATAAAGGGCACCTCCTTCCTTGTCAGAGATGTGAGTGGGAGGGCGATACGAGAGAATCCCTCTATGAATTTCCGGTAGTAACCGGCAAGTCCTAGGAAACTTCGTACATCTGTGGCCGTCTTCAATTGTGGCCAGTCCCGAACCGCTTGGATCTTGGCCGGGTCCACTGCCAACCCAGCACCACTGATGATATGGCCTAGGAAGGCCACCTCCTTCAACCAAAACTGGCATTTGCTGATCTTTGCATAAAGCTTGTGCTCCCGTAGCCTCTCCAGGGTTAGCGTCAGATGCCGGGTGTGCTCCTCTTCTGTCATTGAGTAAATGAGGATGTCATCGATAAACACGATGACAAACACATCTAAATATTCTTCGAACACCTGATTCATAAGGCTCATAAATGTCGATGGCGCATTTGTGAGCCCGAAGGGCATCACTGTGAATTCATATAGCCCATATCGACTACTGAAAGCAGTTTTCGAAATGTCCTCCTCCTGGATCCTTAGCTGGTAGTAACCAGACCTCAAATCCAATTTGGAAAAGAAATGCGCACCTTCTAGCTGGTCAAACAGCTCATCTATCCTTGGCAACGGATAAGTGTTTCGGACTGTCAATCGGTTTAGTGCTCGATAGTCGATGCATAGTCTCAGAGTTCCGTCCTTCTTTTTAACGAACAAGACCGGGGCTCCCCAAGGCGAAGAGCTCGGTCGGACAAATCCAGCCTCCACCAGTTCTTGGAGTTGGCTTCGAAACTCTGTCAATTCCTTCGGGGCCATCCGGTAAGGGGCCCTAGCTGCCGGCTTAGCCCCCGGCACCAGCTGTATCCGGAAATCCTGCTCCCGGTGCGGGGGTAGCCCATGCAGTTTCTCTGGGAATACGTCAGCAAAATCTCGCACCACTGGAATATCCGAGGTGGAGACCTTTGTCTCAGTCATCTCAAATATTACTTCATACACTTCTTCCCCCTATAAGTGAGCCTTGACGGCTTGTACAAACGATAGTATGAGAGGGGGAATAGATTTAATACCTTCAATGACGAGGTAGGAATCCCCATGTCTTACGGTAACTCTTTTGGTCGTGCAGTCAATTTGAGCATGATTCCAGTTCAACCACGTCATCCCTAGGATCAAATCAAAGATTGGCATCTTTATGATCGTCGCTGGAGCTTCAAATATCCTTCCGCCGATCTCCGCCTCCATGTTGCAGTGGGCAGAGGTGAACAACTCTGATCCGTCGGGTAGTCGTATCCTCATCATCAGACCCGTGAATCGTTCCACGCCTTCCAATCCTTCTATGAAGGCCTCCGATACAAATGAGTGCGAAGCACCCGTATCAAATAGCGTATAAGCGGGTTTGCCGCTGATGAAAACTATTCCTGGGGTTTTGGAAAAATTAAATGTCTCAGAATTCTAGCTATGGTTTTCTTTCCTAGATTGTCACTTCTATATCAAATTTAACTTCATGAGGAAATAACTTTAACCAAAATTTTCAGACGTACCAGTGATTACTTGCTCCGGGTTTCGGGGCTGAGCCAGATCCAGTGCATAAATTTGCTCCCTCTGCTGCCTACGATCTGCACCCTGGAAACCACGTCCTCGACCACGTTCTCGTCCTCCAAACTGCTGGGCATGCGGGGCAACCTGTGGTGCTGGTAGAGGTGCTTCCCTCATGGGGCAGTTTCTCCGAATATGCCCTATTTGATGGCAGTTGTAGCACTCTGGTGGGGGAAATGCCATGCCCCCGAGTCTTGGTGCTTCCCTCATCTGAAGAGGCTGAGGAGCCATTACCACCGGCTCCCTCGGCTCTCGTCTTATTTCCTGACGAGGTTGGTCTTTTGTTCTTCCTCCTTCTCTCCCATCTGTGATGCGGCCCCGCCGCTGATCATTCCGAGCTCCTCGGCCCTGGTCCTCTATTGGCCTCTTTCGGCCCCGAGTCGTGTGCCAGTCAGCCTCAATCCTCTTGGCCATCTCCAAGATCCGGGAGATAGGTCCGTCAGAAACGAACAGAAGGGCCTCCCTCAAGTCCTCTCGTAGACCCTTATAAAACCTTTTTGTGTAGCCCGCCTCATCTAGTTGATACGAATCTGCATAGCGAGCCAAGTGGTCGAACTCCCGATGGTACTCTACCACCATCCTGGTACCCTGCTTCAACTGTAAGAACCGTTCCTCCAACTCATCCCTGGCTGATTGTGGAACAAAATGTTCTAGGAGAGCGGTCCTAAACTCTTCCCAGGAGATTTCTGTAACCTCCCTATCAGCAAATGTTGTATCCAACAGCGTCTTCCACCACCTCTTTGCATGGGACTCTAGGCAGGAGACAACCAAGGCCACCTTCTCCTCCCAGGGACATCGTATCCCAGTCAGCATTTCGTACATAATATCTAGCCACTCCTCTGTCCGGACAGCGGATTCAGTCCCCAAGTAAGATGGAGGAGAGAGTCCTCGAAAGATGCTCAGCCAATTGGCCCCCGGGTTCGGCTGCAGAGCCGGAACCTGCTGAGCCCTGAAAGCATCTAGAATGGTCGTCATCGTTTGACCCATCTCTGAGTGTAAGAATGGAGTGGGGACTGGGGGAGGTGGTGCAACCGTCGGAGTCTGCTGAACTCCGCCTTGTGGTGTTGGCTGCGCTGGGGGCTGCGTAATAGAAGACAATTATAAGAAGTCTCAAAGATTTAACTAAAAGTGGACAATTTTCATGTGATTTTCCCATATGGGAACAACATTGCTTCCGCTACTTAGTTTGTCCTCGAACTAAACTCGAGCGGGGGTGTCCCAGGGTTAGTGGACTGCTACCTTTCGATCGATATATTTTGCTCTAATACCACTTGTAAGACCCCCATTTTTTTTTCTTTTTCGACACCGGGGTCTTAGGCCCAGAACCGCCGCCTTGCGGTGATACCTTCGCACTCGGGAAGGTTGTCACTACAAGACGCCGACTCTGCCAGCCAATTTCGATCGTAATAGTAGCATAAGAAATGATGCAAGTCCACAGAAATCACATATATAGAAATAAACTCCACGAAGGGAGTGTCTACAGATAGTACATATAATGAAAATCTTGGGCTTATGCCCGGTACATCAAGTCCTCACTACAATTCACTCATCGCGGAAGCAAACTAATACAACTACTATAGTTCGGGACTCACTGTCCCTGCTGTCTGGACTCCAGTGCTAGACTGTCCGATCTCCAAGCGTGCCGACCTCCGGGGCTGCTCCTCCATGCTGGGCTCCGTGGCCCCCTAAATGATGTGGTTCGAAAACCGTTAGTCTAAAAGACTAAGTCCTATCGTCCCCCACCCCTTCCCCCATGGCTCCTAAGCACCGAGCGGGGAGAAGGAAAGGGAAGGACATGAAGGTGGAGAATAGTCAAATTCCAGATGGCAGCGGAACTAAACTAATAGTGTACGCATGATAATAATTATACAAAATTAAATAAGCAACCTTAACTTATGTGGGTACACATAAGCTAAGGGATCTTTTGCAGGGCTCCTATCATATAAAAAGACCCATACCGATTTATACGATAGGGTGTCGGTTCTATTAGCAGGCTTATAATATTGAAAGAGAACCTTGACTTATAAGCACGCTCACACGAACTTATGGGCCAAGGGGTCGTTTTGCAAGGCCTAATGTATATAGCGTCCCATACCGCTTATACATTATGTGTCAGGTTTTATGCAATGGTTATGCTATGATGTGAACATGCAAGTGCAACTCACCCACTCGACTCTGTGTACACAGACCTTTAGTTCCACCTTTCGGAGCCGTTACCTCCCAGGATACCTCCGTAGTGGCAGACAGAAGCGGTGGGTTGGGCCTCGCCCACCTCTAAACCAGTAAAGCACTACCGGTCAGACCTATCGTACGCCTCAACGCTTGGTGCACTAAGCGGACGCCTGCGTACTCTTGCCGGCTGGTGCACCGGACTTCTGTTGGCGAAGTGCTCACCACACTTGCCGAGCCAACGATATTGGTGTCGGTGCATCGAACTCCCCAATATCGAAAACCCACCACCTTAAACCTTTTATGCACATGCAATAGTTATGAGTCAAACAACCAACCGAGCCGAAGCTCACCGGACAATCCCGTCCGTCATAATCTACAACCGAGCCAAAGCTCCCCGGACTATCCCGTCCGTCACAATCTACCACCGAGCCAAAGCTCCCCGGACTATCCCGTCCGTCATAACCGTCAACCGAGCCAAAGCTCACCGGACAATCCCGTCCGTCATAATCTACTACCGAGCCAAATCTCCCAGACTACCATACCCAATAACTACCGGTCTTATTGCCCAAGTAACCCATACTAACTCCCGGGACACTGGGGTGTGAGAGTGTGAAATCCTAAGTTTACTATCTACTCCTATGCCTACGACTTAGGTTTTACCCATTTCATTTCCAGATTATAGTAACTAGACCTAATGTGATTTGACCTTCCACTTTATGGGGGAGACGATCTTTCGTCGATCCCAAACATCACCCAACATTTAGTCAAACTCATTCCTATCTCATCCAACCCTGAGTGATGAACTCATTCCACCAATTTTTGACTTATGTACCTAACTTGCACTCCAGATTATTTTTGAAGAATTACTATATGCAGACCACCAAGGCTTAATGTTAAGTAAAATGAGAAGTATGTCAAATAATCATCCGATACTCCTATAATAATTTATGGAGGTCCATTATGACCTTTATTGCCCAAATCCAGAGTTTTACAATTTTCCTATTTATCTAGGAATTTATTAAATATTTATAGTGGCCAAAGTCTCCAAGTTTGAACTGAAGGTACCAAATTTTGACAAGATAGAATCTCCCCAGATTTATGCTATACTCAATATAAACAATTAACCTAATATCCAGGATCTCTTGATTTTTTAGCAAGGTTTTGGCCACTGATTCTATTTTTAAATTATCCCACAATATTTCATTAAAATAAATAAATAGGGTAATATTACTCCTAAAATTTCAAGTAAACTTCCAACATGATAAAAAAGGCATATAAATGCTCTGGGATAAATATCATAAGTGAATTAAGGAGTGATAAACTTCAAACAAACTATATAAACAATTTTCCAAAATTACTAAATGCAGACCACCAAGTCAATCTTCATGTAAAATAGGAAGTACATCAAATAATCATCCAATGCTCCTATAATAATTAATTAAGATTCACTATGACCTTTAAATCCTAAGTCCAGAGTTCCAAAATTTTCCTTACATATTTAATAATTTATTTAATTATTTTAATGTCTAAAATTTCCAATAATGAACATGAAGTACTATTTTCAGTCAAGACATCCTTCTACAAATTTTATATATTACTCAAAATAATGATATAACTTATCTTCCAAAATATCTAATTCTTTTCAGTAAGGTTTATCCTTAAATCAATATTACATTCAAACCCTTGAAAATTCATTTAAGAATTATAAAATACTATATTGCTTCCAAAAATTCAGAGAAATTTCAAGTATGAATATAATGCCATTTAAATGGTTTGGACCAAATTTCATAATTTATTTATCAGTAAATGGTCTTAAATAATTTATTGAATAATTCAATCATATAGCAAGCTTGTGAAGTAACTACTTCAAATAAGTGTCCAAGTATTTTTATAAAATTTATATAAGCTCATAATGAATCAAAACCTCCTTTGCCAAAATTTCAAGACCTCTCAAGGGTCAGAGGTAGCATAATAATTTATTTACTAAAGTGAGGCATTTCTTGTGTTACAAATGAAGTGCTATAGATAATACTCCAAAATTTCTAAATAAATAACCCAAGCTTCTTAATATCATTATGACCATCCTACCAAAATTTCATATCATTTTAAGGGGTTTAGCTAACCCATTCCTATCGCACCACATTTGTGCCCTAAACTAGGGTTAGGGTTTTGAGGGTCCTAAACCTTCCAAAATACCCTAATATTTTTACCAGAGGGTTATAGTTACCAAAATACCACCCCTACAAAATTTCATAGCCATACAAGGTATTTTGGCCATATGTCCTTCACAAGGTACAAAAGCCCTTCCTTAGGGTTTGACCTAGGATCTTGGGCCAAATCAACTCCAATGCCCCCAAGTTTTCATTGGGAGGTGTATATTGTCATTCCAAACCAGTGTACCAAATTTGAACCTCTGTTGAGGTGAATTGGACACTTAAAGCCAAAATTACATTTTGGACCAAAATACCCTTCTCAGGGCAAGGCTAGGGTTTGCTTGAATCCCATTCAAATCAACTCCAAACTTAATGAAATTTTAACCAGAGGTCTATATTGACCTCATATCCATCCCACCAAAATTTGGATAAATTTGGACTTCACTTGACCCATAATTTAATTTACCCTAGCATAATAAAATTTTTTACAAAACTATAGGAAAATTATTCCCAAAAATTTCCATTTTTGGGCAGGGTCTAGGTATGTGGTAGGGTGACTCTCTGCCAAAATTTCAGACCATTTGGACCAAGGATGAAGTGTGGGCAACTAGTTTAATGACTGCCTAGTCATTTGTATAGACCTCACCAAAATGAGTGCCCTGGTCAAACCAGTAACCCAAATTGGTTCAAACCAATTTTGTTGGACAGTAGACCTATAGGGCTACATTTCTTGTGTTGACCATATTCTCTGAAAAAGGCTCTAACTATTTTTAATAATTAAAACCATTATATACATAACATGTGACAGAAAATAAAATAAATCAAACTCATATACTATAGTATCTTATCATCAGCAGCACGAATCTTGGCGCAAGATGGACGGCATCCCGTCATCTTCTTCCTCTGGCAGACGGCCAGGATTAATCCCGCCTGGGCCGATTTCTAGTGGCTGCCGCCGGAGATCCGGCCACCTCCCCGGCCTGCCACCGCCGCCGACACCTTCGTGGTGGTCGGGGCTATCTCCAGGCGGCGGCACGGCCGCCGGGGAGCACTGTCCCGGCGGTTCTACCAATCAGAAATTTCGGCCGAAAACCATGAAAATCAAAATCGGATTGGGCTCGATTGAGCCCCAACCTTGGCCCTAATGATGTCTACGATCTACCCATGCAAGAAGGGATGGAGGAGGACCTTTTTGGCGGCCTGAAGTCGGGAGGATCGCCGGAATGCCATGGTGGTGGTGGTGGTGGTTGGGTTTCTTCAAAAACTCAATGAAACAGCTTGGCTTCTTCAGGAAAGTGGTGGGAAATGCTCCTTGGACCTCACTGAAGCTTTTAAAGAGGGAGAGGAGGGAGTTAGGTGGCTGAATTGCCATGTGCCATTTTTGGCCATGGTTAATCTTGGCGGCTAGGTTGGTAGGGGGGTGGAGCTTGCTCTAATCAGTCTACAATGGCTGCTGCACTCCCCCTTGTCCTTCTGAAATGAATGGGGAGGTTCGGGAGGGGGAAGGAGGAGCACAAAGTCCTCCTTCCTTCTTCTTCCTTCTCTTTCTCTCTCCTCCATGGGTGACTTTCTCTCTCCTAGTCACCAGGCCTGAATTTTTGGCTCCTACATGTCTCATGTCAGCCCACAAATCCATTTGGCGACTTAAGTCAAGGTTAGCCCCAATGTAATGGGCTTGAGCTTGAGTTAGCCCATTTGGGCTAACTTGACCCAAAGTTGGACTAGGGCCCACCTAGGTTAATTTGATCCTTGAGATTTCCTTAATAGGTCCTTGGTGACCCATTAGCCTCTCCTAGGGTCAAGGTGGGGTTGGATTGGCCCTTGGAGGTCACTTGGCCCTTAACTAGGGCATTTTGACCATTTTAGGTCAAGGGTTGACTTTAGTCAAACTAGCCCTTTTGATTGGTCCCAATGGGTCCTTGGTGACCTATTGGCCTCTCACTAGGCTTATGAGGGTATAGGTGGGGTCCATTTGGCCAATAGACTGCAATTGACCCTTTTGTAGGTCAATTTGACCCAATTAGGGCTATAGTTGACTTAGGTCAACTTAGGTCCTTGATTGCTCTTCATGGGTCCTTAGTGACCCATAGATCTCTTTCTAGGGTTATAAGGGTATGGGTGGGGTCTTGGAGTCTTGATGAAGCCCCATGATCACTTTTAACCAAGGTTTAGAGATCTGCTAAGTGCAGACCATAGTGCCCCTATCCACACCACCAGGTCCACTTGACTCTTCCTTGGGCTTCCTAGGGTTTTGTTATAACAAAACAACTATTAGGGGTCTAGTTTGAAATGGGATGTTACAGATACCAATTGAAAGTGAGGATAGATACAACTCTAGAGGGGGGGGGGGGGTGAATAGAGTATTCAAAAATTATGACACCCTACTCAACTCCCTTAGAGTTAATTTGCGGAATGAGTTTATAGATATTTGAAACCCTAAAGCCTAACACAAAGTGAAGTGCACTAGAGAAAGCTAACTATAATTACAGTTGAGCTTTGGTCCTATTACAGAAACTAGCATTCCTAGTTATTTCTACTCACAGCCACAGTTCAACTATTAAAGATAGCAACACAAACGACACAAGAAAGTTTATAGTGGTTCCCTATAAATAGGTACATCCAGTCTTCTACCACCCTGGTAGGAATCCACTACAGGTTTTTGTTCAGGTGTCCTGCCACCAACTGATCTGCTTCAGGTAGATCAAGTAGACCCTTTGAGCTTTTGATCAGGAGCTCAAAATCCAACACAGGTTTTTGATCAGGTGCCCTGCCACCAAGGTTCACTTTTGAAGGGAGTAATAACCCTTTATACAGGAGGTTGAGAGAGTTAAAGTTTCTTCTCTATTGTTAAAACAGATTAGAGAAGCTAGTGGATTGCTGATGACTAGTTTTAGTCATCGGTTTTGGGGTAATTCAGTAGCTTATTCTCCTAAGTTTTATATTAATTTTGTTATAAGTATGCTTGTTTTAATGTTGTTATTATTATTATTATTATCTATAGTTCCATTATATGTGTTGTTATGTTTTATTATTATTATTATGTTTAGGATATTTTCTTTATTATAATTTATATGTAATATTATATCATAATGATTTATGTTATGTTATGTTTTGATTTTGTTTTTATATAAGATATTATATTATAGGTTTAGTTTTATTAAAAAAACTTATATCATGTTACATGACTAATGTTATTTTTCTTTTCTTGTTTTGTAGGAGCAGCCCTTGTCCAATCAAGGCCTTACCCAAGCCCTCTTCCATCATGGTGCAGCTCATTTGGTCGAGCCCAAACCTACTCATCAAGTGCAGCCCGGCCCCCTACATGAAGCAGCACAAGCAGCCCGGCCCCCCTCCATTTTTATGTTACCCGAGCCCCTTCTTTGAAGCAGCCCATTGAAGCCCTCTATTCATGCATGTGCCCGGCCCTCCATCAAACACAGCAGCCCACCAGAAGAAGAAGCCCATTGAAGCCCCTTACCATGCAACCCGACCACATGCATGCAATTATTCATGCATGTGGCCGGCCACACTTCTTTTCTCTCTCTTTCATTATTCCCTTACCACCCTTTTAATTCTCATACATGCATCCTCTATCCCATCATTGAATGCATGCATGAATTCCCCCTTGCAAGTGGCCGGCCCCCCCCCTCCTTTCCACCATTCTACAAGCTTCCATTCACTCCCCCTATCCACTTTACATTTTTATTTGTCATTCCATTTATTATTATACAATGCATGAAGCCCCTCCTCTCTCCCCTCATTTAAACCCATGCATGAACCATCTTACCCCAAGTGGCCGGCCACCCCTTAGTCTTCCCCTTCTAGATGCTTCCCTCCACTCCTATAAAAGGAACCCACATCCCATGCTTTGGAGGAGTTGATTTTTTGGATTGGAGCAAGTGAGCAAGAGAGTACTTTTTAAGAGAGTTCTTATTATTGTAATTTTCATTTTCTAGTTTTTCTTTTAGTTATAATCTCAAATTTTGTTTGTAAGTTTTGTTCAAGATTGTTTTGTTTTAGCATTGTGAACCTTTCCTTTTAATAATAATGCAAATGTTCTTCTCTCTTTATTTTGTTATTTCCCTTTCCAGTATGCGTAGCTAATCTCCTATTGCATTCGATCGTGAGAATCCATGAAGTGAGATGAGAGTGTATTTTGTTTCTTAGTTTTATTTTTTGTATTTCATGCTCGATCCTTCTTTGATTCATTTTGCGTCGACTCCGTATTTCCGGTATACGGTAGTAGGCCTTGTTCTCATTTCATAGTAGCCGAGAGGCTCATGATTTGAAAGATCACTCAAAGAAGGAAGGAGTTGAACGCAATCCTAGAGATAGGATGACGTAAATCCTCCGGATTGGAGTCAAATCCAATAGTGCGGATCACCCCGATAATGCAACTTTAGACTTCTTTGGTTTGTAAAGAGATTTCGATCGAAGAGTCTATAAGTTAGGAGACCTAATTCTCTAGCGAGATTTTGTCTTATTTTCGGATCCGTCACGGTCGAGTATGGTTTGCAAAAATTAAAACTATCTTTATTTTTATCTCTCTCATCTAATTTCATGGTGAATCATTGATCGAATGCTAGCTTTTTATTATAAGTTTTTCGTCTCGTAATTTGTCTTCCTTTCCATTTAAAAAATTTTATAAAAATCCAACTATTTTCCGGTAGGATAATACTTCAAGCGTGAGTAAGAGTAATTGACAACCCCGAGTTTAAATACGACCTTGGTACTACAATTCGACAGGTACGCTTGCCTGTTCGGGTTTTGGCCCACCAAGTTTTTGGCGCCGTTGCCGGGGAACTTTTCTTCGTCAATATTTTGAAAACGCTTGCGCTATTACTTCTACAAAAATCAAAAAAAAAAATTATATTATATATATTTAAATATTTCTAATCAACCCACTTCACTTTATTTCTACCCCACCTAAAATCTCTCGAAAAGGGTAAGGGGCTTTAAGCGCCACCATTTTACCTAGTACCGGGCGAACCCTTCACCGGGTAGTCCTCGGGAAGTTCGAGAGCCAAGCCGTAAAAAAAATCTATTCAAAAAAAAAATTCCTTTCTTTTCCTCTTTTTCTTTCTTTTCCAAGCTTTCATTTTCATCTTCCCTCGCTTTCTTTGCTAGTGCATGACCCGAGCGAATCCGTCGCTACTTGTTGATTTGGACCCGGAAATCGAACGCTTCTTTCAGAGACAACTACGATTCGGGGCTTCCACTTCTCAAACAGCGGTTGAGGATTCCTTTGGGGATTGTAATTTTAATTCTGAAATGGGAGACCCTAACCCAGAAATGGCTCAGCAAAGGACCATGTCCGATTATGCTCGACCCAATCTGGAGGGGACTGAAACAAGTATTGTTCGACCTGCAATTGCGAACAATAACTTCGAGCTTAAGCCTAGCATCATTCAAATGGTGCAGCAATATGTACAGTTCGACGGATTACAAGATGAAGATCCGAACTTGCATATTGCTAATTTTCTCGAAATCTGTGACACCTTCAAGATCAATGGTGTCTCAGACGATGCGATAAGGCTAAGACTCTTCCCCTTCTCCCTACGGACCAAAGCCAAACAGTGGTTGAGTTCTCTTCCAAGAGGATCAATCACTACTTGGAATATTTTGACTGAAAAATTTCTTTCTCGTTATTTCCCCCCTGCTAAAACTGCTAAGCTACGTAATGATATAACTTCATATTCTCAAATTGATTCTGAGACCCTCTATGACACTTGGGAGAGGTTCAAAGAACTTTTGAGAAGATGCCCTCATCATGCTCTGCCTGTATGGTTGTAGGTCCAGACATTTTATAATGGGCTAAATCAAGAAACTAAGCAAATGATAGATGCCGCTTCCGCTGGTTCTTTAGACCGCAAAACTCCGGAAGCCGCTCTTGAGCTTATCGATGACATGGCGATGAACACTTATCAGTGGAATTCGTCCAGGTCTCGCCCATCTAAACCTGCAGGTATCTACGAAGTGGATTCGGTGACGCAACTGGCGATGCAAGTGGAAATGCTCAACAAGAAGATCTCGGAAATGACTGCTCCCTTCGCCGCTAAGGTATATGAAAATGCTGCTGCTGCCGAGCAGGTGGATTATCTGGGGAACATACCTAGGCCTGCTCAAAACAATTCTGCCAATAATTTTTCTGCTTTTTCGAATTTTTCTTCTCCTCCTGGTTTTAATGCTGCTACGAATTCTTATCATCCTGGATGGCGTAACCATCCTAATTTTTCTTGGAGTAATAATGCTAACGTAGTACGCCCACCGCACGATTTTACACCACCACAACCACCGCAACAAAATTTTCAAAAACCTTCCCCTTTAGAAGAGATCCTCGTTAAATATATAAGCTCGAACGATGCCACTATTAGAAATTTAACAGGGTCAATGAAAAACTTAGAAAATCAAGTCGGCCAACTCGCTAAGGCCTTTTCCGAGAGACCACCGGGAACTCTTCCCTCGAACACTGAGCCTAACCCAAGGGAGCACGCAAATGCGATTTCCCTTCGGAGCGGTAAAGTTGTTAACGAGCCCACCACAAGGGAAGAGCCAAGGGTGAGTGTTCCTCCTGTTTTTACCCCCACGAAAAATGATAACTTAGATCTTGAAAAAGAAAAATCTGCATTTGAAAAAGAAAAGGATAGCCCTATTATTTCTAATTCTGAAAAAGACAAAAATGGTTTTCAAAATGATGCTCCGATTATTATAAATGAATTTCCACCACCTCCTTACCCGGCTAGACTTAGGCAAGAAAAACTAGATAATCAATATCAACGCTTTCTTGAAATATTTAAACAAATTCATATTAATTTGCCGTTTCATGAAGCGATTAGCCAAATGCCTAAGTACGCTAAATATCTTAAAGATTTATTAACGAACAAAAAGAAATTGGAAAATCTTTCTCATGTAACATTGAATGAAGAATGCTCGGCAGTCATTAAAAATTCAAATCTTCCGAAAAAGATAAATGACCCGGGTAGCTTTTCAATTCCTTGCGTCTTCGGTGATTTATTCGTTAAACATGCGCTAGCGGATCTAGGAGCGAGCATCAATTTGATGCCTTTTTCTTTATTTAAGAAGCTTGGTTTGGGCACTCTGAGCCCTACAAGAATGAGTATCCAATTAGCTGATAGGTCTATTAAGTATCCACTAGGTATCGTTGAGGACGTGTTAGTAAAGGTCGACAAATTCATCTTCCCGGTGGATTTTGTCATTCTTGATATTGAAGAGGACGTCGAGGTTCCTCTTATCCTTGGACGACCATTTCTAGCCACCTCTCGAGCAGTTATAGACGTTAGTAACGGAAAGTTGTTTTTGCGAGTGGGAGATGATGAGGTCACATTTTCTATAAATCAATCAATGAAAAATTCTTTACAAAATGATGACTCATGCTTCTTTATTGATGTTTTAAATGAAGATTCTTCCCTTCCCCTTTCTAACATCTCTTCTAACGAATTTTCTTCTTCTTTTTCTGAAATTTCTTCAAATGGTTTTGAAAGCACGGTGATGTCAATACAAGAAAATTTTGAAAATACTTCTGTTTTTGGTAGAAAAAATTATGAAAAACTTACTTTTGAAAATGAAAAAGTTTTAAAAAATTCTTATGACGAACCACCCCAGCTCGATCTCAAACCCCTTCCCAAACATCTCAAATATGCCTTTCTTGCAAAAGATTCAAAATTGCCCGTTATAATCTCGGCTTTTCTTTCCCAATCCGAAAACGATCAATTGATCGAACTACTACAAAAGCATCACCGAGCTATAGCGTGGCAAATTTGTGATATTCCTGGTATAAGCCCCTCTTTCTGCACACACAAAATATTTTTTGACAATAATCCTAAGGGTGTAGTTCAACCGCAACGTCGTCTTAATCCGAATATGAAAGGGGTTGTGAAGGGAGAGGTGCTTAAGTTATTAGATGCGGGGATAATCTATCCTATTTCCGATAGTCAGTGGGTAAGTCCAGTTCAGGTTGTTCCTAAGAAGGGTGGGATCACGGTAGTACCAAACGAAAATAACGATTTAGTTCCAACTAGGACGATAACGGGATGGAGGATGTGCATCGATTACCGTAAACAAAATGATGCCACTCGAAAAGATCACTTCCCCCTCCCCTTTATCGATCAAATTTTAGAACGTTTGTCCGGGCACAATTTTTATTGCTTCCTCGACGGTCTCTCGGGATATTTTCAAATCCCTATCGCACCCGAGGACCAAGAGAAGACGACATTCACTTGCCCCTTCGGAACTTTTTCCTATCGTAGAATGCCTTTCGGATTATGCAACGCACCCGCCACCTTTCAGCGGTGTATGCTTGCCATTTTTGATAAATATATAGAAAATATTATGGAAGTTTTTATGGACGACTTTTCTGTTTTTGGCGACTCATTCGAACTCTGCTTAGAAAATTTAGGAAAAGTTTTAAAACGCTGCGAGGAGACAAATTTAGTCTTAAATTGGGAGAAGTGCCACTTTATGGTACGTGAGGGTTTAGTCCTTGGCCACAACATTTCCGCTAGGGGAATTGAAGTGGACAAGGCAAAAATTGAAGTAATTGAAAAGTTACCGCCCCCTACAACCGTTAAAGCGATTAGAAGTTTTTTAGGTCATGCAGGTTTTTATCGTAGATTTATTAAAGACTTTTCAAAAATTACTAAGCCTCTCACACACCTTCTTGAAAAAGACACCCCCTTCATTTTTGATGAATCTTGTCTCGCTGCATTTGAACTAATTAAATCAAAACTTATAAATGCTCCGATTATGATCGCCCCAGTTTGGGATTTACCTTTTGAAATTATGTGCGACGCGAGTAATCATGCGGTAGGCGCGGTACTAGGACAACGAATTGCTAAGAACTTTCATCCGATTTTTTATGCTAGTAAAACTCTAACTCCCGCTCAAGAAAATTACACCACGACGGAGAAAGAACTTTTAGCTATCATTTTTGCTTTTGATAAGTTCCGACCGTATGTTACTCTATCTAAGGTTATTATTTTCACGGATCATTCCGCTTTGAAGTACCTCCTTTCTAAACCGGATGCCAAGCCGCGTCTTATCCGTTGGATCCTCTTACTTCAAGAATTCGACTTGGAGATTCGGGATAAGAAAGGAGCGGAAAATCTAGCGGCGGATCATCTATCTCGCCTTGAAAATCCCAAACTTGATTTTTTAAATGAAACTTTTATTAATGACTCTTTTCCGGATGAGCGTCTTTTTAATATTTCTTCATCTCCTACCCCCTGGTTTGCCGATCTGGCCAATTATCTTGTGGCCCGGGTCCTTCCAAAAGAATACTCCACTCACGAAAAGAAGAAATTCTTTTCGGAGTTGAAGTATTATTTTTGGGAAGACCCATTTCTATTTCGCATTTGTGCGGACCAGGTGGTAAGGAGATGCGTTTCGCAGGAAGAGGGTCACCAAATTTTAAAACATGTTCATGAAGGTCCGACTGGCGGGCATTATCAAGCAAACCGCACCGCCCACAAAGTGCTTAGTGCTGGCTTCTATTGGCCAAGCATATTTAAAGATGCACAAATCTTTGTGGGTGGATGTGATCGATGCCAGCGGACTGGAAATATTTCTAACAAAAATGAAATGGAGAAAAATTACTTTCTCGAGTGCGAAGTTTTTGATCTATGGGGCATAGACTTTGTCGGCCCATTTCCCTCCAGCTTAGGAAATAAGTATATTTTAGTAGCCGTAGATTATGTTTCTAGGTGGGCAGAAGCCCAAGCTCTGCCAAATATTGATGCTCGCGTTGTTGTCAAGTTTCTTAAAAAATTATTTTCTCGCTTTGGTTTTCCTCGCGCGATCGTTAGTGATAGGGGAAGTCATTTTTGCAACGCTCAGCTCGCTAAGGCTTTAACTAAATATGGCGTTACGCATAAATTATCCACTGCTTATCACCCCCAAACTAACGGTCAGGTCGAGGTAGTCAATCGCGAACTTAAAAGAATTTTGGAAAAAACTGTTTCTACTTCTCGTAAGGATTGGTCCCTAAAATTAGACGATGCTCTTTGGGCTTATCGGACAGCGTACAAGACCGCCATCGGTTGTACTCCTTTCCGATTGGTCTATGGAAAATCGTGTCATCTTCCGGTAGAAGTAGAGCACCGAGCATATTGGGCGTTAAAGTTTTTTAATTTCAATCCGCATTCGGTTGGCGAGCATAGAAAAAATCAATTGAATGAACTCGATGAATGGAGAGCGTACGCATATGAAAACAATAAAATTTATAAAGAACGCACGAAATTGTATCACGATAAGAATCTGCGCCACCCTAAAACATTTAAACCAGGCGATCAGGTTCTTCTTTTTAATTCGCGTTTACGTCTCTTCCCGGGAAAGCTTAAATCTAGATGGTCCGGACCGTTCGCGGTCAAGGATGTTTTTCCTTACGGCACTGTGCTACTTTCACACCCCGATAAGGGGGACTTTAAAGTTAATGACCATAGACTTAAACTCTATTTCTCTAATGATTCTGTGACTCCTGTAAAGGAGAATCTTCGTTTTGATTCTTAGTTATTATTTCTGCTGGATATTTTTATTTTGTTATGAACATTTTTATCTTTCACTTTTTGGACTTATTATTATGAAACTCTTTTATTTGGATTATTGTAATAATAAAAAAACATTATCGGGCAATCTGCCCATGGACTCTATTATTTTTCTACTTTTATTTTGCTCTTTCTACCGGAGGCCAATCAAGTCCATGATCGTGGTCGCCGCTCCGCCGTTGCTAATAACAGATGGATCAAGTCATACCTGCTGACGATCAAGTACTCCAAAAAGCAAGCATGGGGGAGCGACATCCGCCTTCATCTCACAACCCCGGGGAAGTCCTGTTTTATTTTTTTTGTTTAGTTATTTATTTTTCCTGCATTTTTCTTTTCCTCTTCTTCTCAGTCCCCTTCTCTTTTTCTTTATGTTTTCTTCATTGAGGGCAATGAAGAATTTAAGCATGGGGGGGTCTAGTTTCTTTTAATCTTTTCTTTCTGTTCTTCTTCTTTCAAAAAATTTTATGTTTTATATTAGTATAGTATTTTATGTCATCATAATCTAAAATCCAAAAAAATTATAAAATTTAAAACCCAAAAAAATTAGAAAAACAAAAAGATCAAAAAAAAAATTTGTGTTAAAATCTATTTGAAAAACAAAACCTAAAATTATTTTCTATCTTTATTTTCATGTTGCTTCTAGTGAAGTGTAGGCCCATGCGGTTTTTGTAGTTCTATGTAGAATCCTTTGAAAATGTTTTCTAAACTTATCATTTTAGCATAGTCTAGTTCTACTAGTTTCTTTTTCTTAAATATAGGCATCCGGTTTTTACGTTATAAGCTAGCAATGCGTAGTTATGTCTTTTTATTCGGTTAGTTACTTACGAATGGTTGCTAGGTATCATTAGTCCTTTTTCATTTGCGGGGTAGTCTTTCTTGGTGTCTAGAACTTGTACCAAGCTACTCTCGAAGCATTTGCGCCGTTCTTATGTTCTTTAGAAATGATTTAGGCCACCATTTGAATAGTTTGAGCTTTTCTTGCCCACCAAAAACAAAACCATTGCAAAACAATTTTGGGCCTTTTCCTTATTTTTCTTATTTTTAGCTCCACCTTTCATTTCATCTTGTTCACCAAAGCCAAATGCCCTTCCTATTTGTACACTATAACCTTGAGCTTAAAATTATTTTTGTGGGAGGGGTATTATATTATTTTGGAAATGAAAAGGACATTATAAAACTTATTTTTGGAGCTTCCTTATCAATCGTTATTCAAAAAAGGAGAAAGAAAAAAATTATCATTGTAAAATCAAAAAGAAAAAAAGAATGCAAAAAGTTTATGTTTGGCCAAGCTTATAAAAGAAAAAAATACATGGCCTTATCTTTGTTTTAGTTTGAATTGAAGTACTTATCATGTCTTATGCTTTGTTTATTTTTAAGCTCACCCTTGGTTTAGTGTTTAAGCCATCATGTTTATCTTTGTTTTCATTTCCTAATCATTCACCTAAACCAAGTCTTAACGCCTATTAGAAGTCCTAATGATCTTAGAAGATAAATTTGCGTAGTGGAGAAAGTATGAACGTACAAGCCTATGGCCACCATCATTGATGGATTTCTTTGGAGGTTATCTTGGAGTGGTTTAGGGTTAATGTTTATCTAGCAACCTAGTAGTTTGTTAATGCACCGTTTATTTAGAACTTCTACTTTTGTTTTCCTTATTTTCATTTATTTTGGATGCCTTGTTTTAAGATTCAGAAATGTGTAGACTTTTATCATGTTTTAATGAAGATTTTTAGGATTCCACTTTCAATCTTTCTATTGTGCACTTCTCACCCCACTAGTTGATAACATGAATATTAGGATAGTTTAATTTTTCATGTTTTGTTTTTCTTAATTATGAAACCTAAATTAGCTTTGTTTATTTTCTATTTCCTTCCCTAGTTTTCATTTCTATTTGCTTGAGGGCAAGCAAAGGTCTAACCATGGGGGAGTTTGATGACTAGTTTTAGTCATCGGTTTTGGGGTAATTCAGTAGCTTATTCTCCTAAGTTTTATATTAATTTTGTTATAAGTATGCTTGTTTTAATGTTGTTATTATTATTATTATTATCTATAGTTCCATTATATGTGTTGTTATGTTTTATTATTATTATTATGTTTAGGATATTTTCTTTATTATAATTTATATGTAATATTATATCATAATGATTTATGTTATGTTATGTTTTGTTTTTGTTTTTATATAAGATATTATATTATAGGTTTAGTTTTATTAAAAAAACTTATATCATGCTACATGACTAATGTTATTTTTCTTTTCTTGTTTTGTAGGAGCAGCCCTTGTCCAATCAAGGCCTTACCCGAGCCCTCTTCCATCATGGTGCAGCTCATTTGGCCGAGCCCAAGCCTACTCATCAAGTGCAGCCCGGCCCCCTACATGAAGCAGCACAAGCAGCCCGGCCCCCCTCCATTTTTATGTTACCCGAGCCCCTTCTTTGAAGCATCCCATTGAAGCCCTCTATTCATGCATGTGCCCGGCCCTCCATCAAACACAGCAGCCCACCAGAAGAAGAAGCCCATTGAAGCCCCTTACCATGCAACCCGACCACATGCATGCAATTATTCATGCATGTGGCCGGCCACACTTCTTTTCTCTCTCTTTCATTATTCCCTTACCACCCTTTTAATTCTCATACATGCATCCTCTCTCCCATCATTGAATGCATGCATGAATTCCCCTATGCAAGTGGCCGCCCCCCCCCCCTCCTTTCCACCATTCTACAAGCTTCCATTCACTCCCCCTATCCACTTTACATTTTTATTTGTCATTCCATTTATTATTATACAATTCATGAAGCCCCTCCTCTCTCCCCTCATTTAAACCCATGCATGAACCATCTCACCCCAAGTGGCCGGCCACCCCTTAGTCTTCCCCTTCTAGATGCTTCCCTCCACTCCTATAAAAGGAACCCACATCCCATGCTTTGGAGGAGTTGATTTTTTGGATTGGAGCAAGTGAGCAAGAGAGTACTTTTTAAGAGAGTTCTTATTATTGTAATTTTCATTTTCTAGTTTTTCTTTTAGTTGTAATCTCAAATTTTGTTTGAAAGTTTTGTTCAAGATTGTTTTGTTTTAGCATTGTGAACCTTTCCTTTTAATAATAATGCAAATGTTCTTCTCTCTTTATTTTGTTATTTCCCTTTCCAGTATGCGTAGCTAATCTCCTATAGCATTCGATCGTGAGAATCCATGAAGTGAGATGAGAGTGTATTTTGTTTCTTAGTTTTATTTTTTGTATTTCATGCTCGATCCTTCTTTGATTCATTTTGCGTCGACTCCGTATTTCCGGTATACGGTAGTAGGCCTTGTTCTCATTTCATAGTAGCCGAGAGGCTCATGATTTGAAAGATCACTCAAAGAAGGAAGGAGTTGAACGCAATCCTAGAGATAGGATGACGTAAATCCTCCGGATTGGAGTCAAATCCAATAGTGCGGATCACCCCGATAATGCAACTTTAGACTTCTTTGGTTTGTAAAGAGATTTCGATCGAAGAGTCTATAAGTTAGGAGACCTAATGCTCTAGCGAGATTTTGTCTTATTTTCGGATCCGTCACGGTCGAGTATGGTTTGCAAAAATTAAAACTATCTTTATTTTTATCTCTCTCATCTAATTTCATGGTGAATCATTGATCGAATGCTAGCTTTTTATTATAAGTTTTTCGTCTCGTAATTTGTCTTCCTTTCCATTTAAAAAAATTTATAAAAATCTAACTATTTTCCGGTAGGATAATACTTCAAGCGTGAGTAAGAGTAATTGACAACCCCGAGTTTAAATACGACCTTGGTACTACAATTCGACAGGTACGCTTGCCTGTTCGGGTTTTGGCCCACCAATTGCACAGAGCTAGAAAGCTCTAAAGAATCAAGGCTCCCCCTGGCTTAGAGAATATCCAGGAAGAAGTCTTGCTTCAGGGTGCAGGAACTCTTCTGAATTCTTGATAGAGAACTTTCTTGAAATCCTGAAGGAGAAGCTTGAAGAAGACTCTTGATTTGTAATAGGTTGTTCTTCTTTAATCAGCTTCCTTTCTTCTTCTTCTTCTTCTTCTAGGCACTGAGAAAATGTTCCTGTAAGCAGGATGGACTCAGGGTTGAAGAAGAATGTTGAAGAGAGTAAATCTTCTTAGTTGAATGTGAATTTCTGAGAGCTGTAGATCATTCTTATTTTCAATCTCTATGCCAACTTGTTATCTCTCTGTATGTTGCTGTGTATCTCTGTCTTTAGAAAGCACTTTATATATGGGCCTTTGTAACGGCTCTAATCTTTGTTTGAACTTTGTCTTCTTCTGAGATCTGCAATCTGGGCTGCAAATAGCATAAAGCAAAACATATCCTGCAGACAGATATCCTATAAAGGGATAAAACTTTCTAAGAAGCTGCAAATCCAATCTGATAAAAGAATACTAGAGAAAGTCACATAGGAAGAAACTCTTTACGGCCAGAGAAGACTTTTGAGTCTAACGGCTATAAAGGACAGCATGAAAGATAAAGCAGAAAAGATATTTCAACTAATAAGACAAACAACTTTGTCAGAAAAAAGCTTGACTTATGCATAAAGAAAGAAGCAAGTATTGCTTAGAAATGATAGCATAAAATCAGTGAAATAATCTTTTATAAAATATGCCAAATAAATAGGAATTAAATCAGAGAACAGAAGGAGTACAAAATTACTAAAGACAGACAGAAGAACGTCGAACGACCCTCGGAGATCGTCGACCGAAGCAAGAGATCGTCGACCTATCGAAACAGATAGTCGAACGACACAAATAGTCGAACTATCAAAGAAGATAGTCGAGCTACCACAGTAGATAGTCGAACTATCAGAACAGATAGTCAAGCTTTCAGATAGTTAAACTATCAAGACAGATAGTCGAACTATCAAGCAAAACAGATAGTCGATCTATCAAGACAGATAGTCGAACTATCAGATAGTTGAACTATCAACACAGATAGTTGAACTATCAGAAAGATAGTCGAACTATCAACAAGATAGTCGAACTACCGAACAGAGCAGACAGCTAAACTACCAACAAGATAGTCGAGCTATCAGATAGTTGAACTATCAAGGAAGATAGTCGAACTACCAAGAAATCTGTCTTAACAAAAGAAGTCGAGCGGGGTTCGACGATCGACGAGGCAGATACCACAGAACGTCGAGCTAACAAGAGTTGAACTAACTCAGAGATAGACGATCTGCTGACAGACAAACGTCGACCAACTGATAGACGATCGTCGACCAGTCGATAGACGATAGTCGAGCGGCGTTCGACTATAAACGAACCAAAAAGGACTTAACCAAATTTACATCTGGATAAGCAATTCATTACACAACTAGCTCATTCTAACCTAACACTAAACTTTGATCATAGATAAATCTTGGGTCAAGAAACTAATTGAGAGGTCTTAACACAAATCCAAACTAGGGTACCAACATATATATATATATATATATATATATATATATATATATATATATATATATATATATATATATATATACCAAGGAGTATAAACATGCTTGTACTGTCGTTATCTTTAGACCTAGAACTAATGGAATTAACTCGACATATCATTAGCAAATATGACTCGATGATCAGATGAGATGACTCGACGATTCGATGAGATATCTCGATGAATCAGCTGATGTCTCGACGCACACGACGTCTTAGCTGTGAGGTCTCGACGAACTCGACACCTTTGCTATGAGGTCTCGACGAACTCGACGCCTTAGTTGGGAGGTATCGACGAACTCGGCGCCTTAGCTACGAGTTCTCAACGAATCATCTGTGATGTCTCGACGAATCAACGAAATGTCTCGATGAATTCCAATAATTCAAGTGTTTGGTTCTTCACTCATCACATATGAGTAAGACCAACACAATCCATTCCTCCAACTTCTCCAAACGCTCTTATGTATGACCCTATAGGTCATATCGCGTTGGCAGTGAGACTACCTGTTTGACCACTTCCTGATCACCATAGTAGCACCTACAAATGTCTTATATTCGTTCTCTTCAAACTTATGTATATACTGCTAGTTAGAGTCATGTCACTTGCATTTCTATACTATTTTGTTATCCTCCTCTTTCTTCCTCTCGCACTGTATCTAGGAGTCGTGGGGGTGAGGTAAAGAAGAAACGACTTAGTCTTTTAAACTAACGGTCTGTGGATTACAAAGTTTTAGGAGTGCATGGAGCCACAACAGCGGTACCACCCGGAGGACCAGCAGCTCGAGGAGGCAAGACTTGAGGAGTAGTTGTCGTGCACTATTACTATCACTACTGGACTTCACGATGATGAGTGTTTTGTTTTAGTTTCCTCTTAGAGATATTGTGAGAGAGAGATTTTGTACTTTTATTTTGGACATGTACCGGGCATAAGCCCGTACTCTCTTTTGTACTCATTGTTGAACTACTATTTCATATATATATATATAATGATATGCTGTGATTTGTGGAGTTACTGTTACAGTTTTACTTCTTTTCTCAAATTGGCTTAAAGGTTGAAATGATCGTACTAACCAGCAGGATCGACGTCATGCGATGACGACTAACACGTGAGTTGGTGTCATCGTAAGGCGGCGGTTCTGGGCATAAGACCCGGGTAACTCCCTGGTAAGGGGAGGGGTCTTACACGTGCACAATACCCTTGTGTGCTCGGTTTCTTCCCCCTATTGGGGTGACTTTGGCCCCTTTGAGCGGGCGCGCCTTGCATGCGGCTCGCTCGGCCAGGTTACATTGCTTGAACGTTCCGGTCATAGTCCTATCAATTTGACTCGGAATTTATTAGGGGGATCCCATCAATTTCTGTTCCCTCAAAATCAGAATCAATAGTTGATCGTAAGTGATGAATAATGGGGTTGGAGGAGTTTAATACATTTTGAGGATCAATTTTAAATGATATGACTCATTTTCTTTTCCATGATTGTGGAATGTGTGTAGTATGGTTTGGCTCTCGATCCCTCTCTCCCACCTCCTTCATTCAAGTTCGATACCCTTATTTTACTATCACAATATTCTATTTGTACTTGAGAATTAGATTTTAGGTTTTACTCATTTTCCGATTGGTTCATACGGACATACCTCGGCTATGTTTGACGCGGCTTACCGCGGCTTATATATTCCGGTGAGGTTGGACAAAAATGTCATTGTCATATCAAAATCTTATGTCCCAAACTAGTTTCTTTTTTTGATAACGGTAGTAATATTTGTCATACCAAACATACATTCCATGACAATGACGTTTTTGTCCAACCTCACCAGAGCAAATAAGCTGCGATAAGTTGTGCCAAACGCAGCCGAATCAGACAGCTTCTCATGGCATCACATTCAAAGCAGGCGCTTTCATTTGTCTTCTACATACAGAAATAATAATAATAATAATAATAATAATTTTCTATTTTGAATGATGTGCGAAAAGTTGAAGAGAATAAAAGAAAATTCCATGGAGAAGAGAACAACAAGGTAGGTGCTAGAAATGGGTCGGGTCAAAACACATGAATCCAATACCCACCAACCCACAAAAAAAGTGGCTCAAAATTAATTTTACTGACTGTAAAGGACCAAACACTATTTTAAGGTAGAAGATTCCTGCTTGTATATAAAAGTACAAAAATATTAATATATAAATTTCTTATACAATATATAAATTCATCGTAATGAATTTTGTTTTTCTTCTTCTTTTCAATTTCACTTTTGATTTCATAAATAAATGTAAAAAAACAAAAAATACATAGTATTAATGGTACTCCCTCTATTTTTAAAGGAAATGGGCTGTGGATAGCAAAACTCCGCCATTATGAGTGTTCATAATGGAGGAGTGAGCTTTCATAAGCCCCTCCACTATGCAAGAGCGCCTAGTGGAGAAAGCCCCTTAACAGTCAAAATCACCCACGATCATCGGGAAGGGGATTGTTGAAAAAATTGCTCATAATGTTCCTGATTTGAAAAAATTCTCACAAAACAGATGAGCACGCCATATATTTGATATGCTTGTTTAGTTGTGCTAGTTTCAGAAAGATTAAAATTTGTCTAAGACAAAATTTCACTAGACATCTAGTCGTTCGGTTAGACCACCTAGCCGATTGAGAAAATAAATCAAGACAATTCGAGTAGATGCACATAATGTATAAATCTGTCTTAAATACAAATTCGTCTGAATCATTTAAACGATCGTGCAGAAGACTTAAACAGATTCGAGTACATGTCTCTTGAATATGAGAATCTAAGTTAAAATTCAACTAGATGATCTCGTCACCCGTGCAAAAGGATAGAGATAAATCAAAAGATGACTTCTAATGTTATACCTATTCAAATATAAATTTGATTAGAAGGTATTGCCATTCATGCAGAAGAATCAAAACAATTAATCGAGCAGATGTCTCATGAATGTATAAATCTGTTTAAGTATAGATTCAACTAAACATTCAATCGAATTTGTTGAATGATGAAGACCATTCGACTAGAAGTCTCTTGAAGCTAAAGTTGACTGGAAGTCTTGAATCATTAAATTACTAACTATGTTCAAATTCGAGTGCATGTCTAGTAATTCGATTAGACCCAATCGACTAGATAGGGAGAAGAAGTAATATAAATGGAAATCTATCCTAAGTCCAGAATCGACCGGATTATGTTGTCTAGTGGAATGAACAGTCAGATTCGTCTAGATGTTAATCATTCGACTAGAAAAAGTCCGAAGGAGTCATTCGACTGAAAGCTTCTAAGAGAAAGTTATTCTAAGTTAATGGTCTGGAAGACGTCAACTCATTCGACCAAACATCAAGCAGATTCGACTATACATCTCGTCGATCGTCCACACAAGTTCGAAATCATCCAAACACAGTATTTTGACTTTAGTCAATTTATTGTCACCGCCGATTGCGCCAATCTGATCAATCTTTTAAGAAAAGTGATTTGCAACATAATGCTTGAATTGATTCGACCGTTAAAATGTTCACATATATAAAAGGGAAGATATGGAGAAAAGTAAACCCTAACTAATCGGTCAAATTAACATGGAGCATTCCATAATTTTCATTATTGAAGTTCGTTCTCATCATCATCAGGGAGCTCAAGTTTGTAGAAGATATTTTATAAAGCTAATCTTTTCATTCTGTAGAAGAACAAGATCGATTTATGTTGAAGTATTCAAGTCTTAATTTGCAAGCAGCAATAAGAAGGATCTTCTAAAGTACAAAGGAAGTTACTTTCACTGAAGTACTTTTTTCAAATCCTTTACTAGAAGATCAAGCTGGATCCACTCATTATCAGGCTCCAAGAAGACTCAAGGAATTTCCAGATCTATCTTGTTGACTCTAGAAGAATTCTATAACAATTTATAAACACTTCTAAAGTATTTCAATTGAAATATGAGGCAGGATCTTTGTGACCTGAGTGTAGGGTTCAGTTTTAGATCTTGAGGTATGATTCAAGTTGTGAATCTGAGGTGTAAGATTCTGGAATAGAATCTAAGGTGGGATCTTATGATTGGGGATCTGAGCTAGGGAATTAGGTGTGTTTTTGAGGTAGTAGTCTTGGACTCTGAGTTGTAAAATCTAAAGATCTGAGATTTGGAGGAGATCGCTACGGATAACACACTGCAAGGTAAATGAAGGGTGGAAGTGGATGTACCAATCTTGGGGAGCCACTGTAACATCACATTTTGAGCTAGATCCTCGTGTGAGTTTTGCGTCGCCTTAGGTGGCCGATAGGCACAGACAGAATGAGAAAAATCCTAAGTAGACTCGACGAACTCATTGGAAGGACTCGACGAACTCATTGGAAGGACTCGACGAATCGTCAAAATGACTTAAACTCGTCGAAAGGACTCGACAAACTCATTAAGAAGACTCGACAAATCATCGAAAGGACTCGATGAATCATCGAAAGGACTCGATGAATCATCGAAAGGACTCGACGAACTCATTAAAAGGACTCGACAAATCGTTGAAAGGACTCAATCTTGTCGAAAGGACTCAAGCGTTGGAGGGATATTGCCTCGTGGCGAGGTGACCTCGTCGTCCTCCCGTCGGCTGTCCTAGTCGGTGTAGAGGTCAATGAAGTTTCTCTCCTTCTTATGGGCAAGCAGAGAAGAGGAGCCAGCCTTAGGCTCCAGGGTCATTTTTAAGTCTTGGAAGACGTGCTCGACCGCTTGGGCACATGACTTCGCCCTCTTAGCAAAATTGAACTCCGCCGGAACGCTCTACGGGATGCTAAGAGGAATAGCGATCAAGTTGGCAACACGAGTGGAGGAGACCTCGCGAGCCCTCGCAAGCCTCTCTTGGATCTCCTTGGGGATAGGCATCTCAGCAAGTTTAGAGCAAAGGGGATGGAAAAGGTCACCCAAGTGCGCAGTTGCATATTTATAGCCGCTAGTGGACCCCACCGAAAGATTCTCTGGCTCCTGCCACACTCGCCGAATCCTGTGGGGTTGGATCTTTCTTTCCGAGCTTGTGCCAACCTCGCAAAGAGCGGGGATTGTGTACAACCCCATATTTGGCAAGTGGGTCAGCAGGAGCTAGACCGGCCAAATCAGGCAGTCTGAGTCCCTGGGCGAGCTCGGCAGGGGGGAGGACTCGGCAGTCTCCTACTCGCCCAGGCGGGGTGAGATGCTTTTGCGAGGCAAGCTTGTAATCGCTAGCCCCGCTCGTCGAGCTCTGGGATGTTCATCGAGCACTGGGTTGTTCGTCGAGCTATGGGTTGTTAGTCGAGCTCTGGGCTGTTCGTCGACATCTGGGCCTTTCGTCGAACTCTGGCCGTTCGTCGAGCTCTGGGCCGCTCGCCGAGTTCTGAGCGCTCAATGAACTCGTGGCATGCGAGCAGGGCAGGCCGGGCCCGTACTCGCCAAAGGCTGAGCGGAAGAGGCGAGTGTTAGCTCCATCGAGCTCTCGCCACCCTTGCCGAGCAGAGGTTGTTGAGGGTTACTCGCCCAATTATCTGTGAAGTGTTTTTACCATTTTTCCCATGCTGGACAGCCCATAGCCAGTTAGAACAGCAGAGTTATGCTATTGGAAAAACCAGTTGGGCTGCACATAGCCGTTCAGAATAGCGGAGTTTGGATATTTGCAGGCCATTTTCAAAAATCTATAAATAGGACCCAAGGGGTATCTCAGAAGGCATGCTCACTTGTCTCCCAGTCTTCTAGCTCTTTCTGAGGTACCTTAGCCAAAAATTTGACTAAGGAGGGGAAGCGCTCTGAGATCTTCCGGGTGTGTGGTGGGTCCTCCGCGCCGGGCCCTTGGGTCAGTTCCCTGTTCAACTTCCTTTGTCATTTTGCTTGCAGGAGAGAAGTAGGTGTGTGATCACCCCTTCCCCAAGGATGAACTCCACAGAGACCAATTTTTCGATTTCAACAGACTCGACGAACTCTTCTTGTTGTCTTGACGAATCCGTCGAATGATCTCGATGAATCGTCGAGAGTTCCTGACGAATGGACTTGGCGTAATTCATTGATCCTATCTTGATTACTTGCGATATGGGGGGAAAGCGTGGGCCGATCCAGATACTTCAGGACCTATAAAGTATGACACAAAAGTATTTTAAAGTTTTATTTTTATATTATAACTTAGTATGGTTTAATAGGATAGTGACACATGGCATGGTAGTCATTCCAAGGCATGGGAGCCATTAACCCTAGGTCAAATTATCCTAATCTCTCTCTCTCCCCAAGACTTCAAAATGAACGATAACAAAAGGCCTTCTTCTTTATCGTGTCGACTCTTCTTTCCTGAAAGACTGAAAGAATGAAACAGGATGCCTGGAGCTAAACGCCGCCATGCCACCAAGAAGGATAACCTGATCCATGGCCGAAAATTTTGTGAGCTTCCTATCCTCTCCCTTGGTTCTAGATCTTTAGATCCAATTAGGAGAGACGTCGGCTCAAGAGAGTTTTAAATTGGGAGTTTAATGGAGTTTCCTAGGATAAGGCCACGCTAGAACTTTTGTCCTAGGGCGTCGATTGCCACGAAATTATGTTCAGTCACTTCCTCTCTTCAATACAAGGTGACAGACTAGATTTTGTGAAAAACGGTGGTCTATTGAGGGAGAAAAAGGAGGTGATAAGCTAAAGCCCTCATTTATGTTGGCTGGAGGAAGAAGATGAACAGTATAGTCATCTATCTTAAAGATTCCTGCAGGAAATTATAATACTTGGACATAAATCCGTTGTGTGTTGTAACGGAATTCAAGCCTATTTTTTGCCATGATCCATTCAAATTCAGGTCTCGGGCTCAACATAATAGTTGTAGACCTTGGGAAGACCTTTCCAACAAGTGGTTGCACATTATTTGGGGAAGTCTGTAGCTCCCTAAAAGTGAATTCAAAGTTGTTGCTCTAAAAAATAATTAAGCTGTAATTACTGGACAAGATCTACCCAAATCTGCGTTGCTGGGTTCAAACCCGATTTTATGTATGATAGACATAAATGGGCTTTACAAGAAAGTTATAGGAATTGGATATACCTTCCCAGAATGGGGTTAAACTTAACTTTTTGTTGCATGTAGCTCTAGAAAATCCAGTTTCTGTAAGTTGTGTTGTAAATGTTCAGATTTGGATAACTCATGAATTTCTCTAAAACTATTTATCGGAAGCTCTGGAAGTACTGATAGATAATTGCTTGATGACTATATGGACTTCAATTTTTATTTTCATAATTTGTATATATATATATACTTGTTGAGAACTGCCAATAATATGTTATTAATTATTGGGTCATAAATAGTTGTCATGTTGATTCGAATGAGCAAAAATATTGTGTAAATGCTCGAGAAGTTAACCACGGCACAGGGAAGAAATATTCAGGGGATTTGGTTTGTCTTAACCACTTAATTAATCACTTGTTTGAGAACTGGTTGGTGATAGTAGGATATGTTATATCTGAGGTTGCATTATGTAAGGAAGCGGTTGGAAGTCCTTTGGAGTTTCTTGGCTCGTTGGTACAACAAGACTGCATTAGTTTATGATGATACACAGTCGTTGAATAATACTGAGTTGAGGATTACTTATGGCAGGTCTTCGGGATTACTGATCGTTACTCCGACGGAAGCCGACAGATAGAGTTTTGCAGGTTGGGATGAGTTCTTTGGTGCTTTCTTCCCAAAGACCCCTTCTGTTCCTGTGAGTCGGTTGGGCTGGGCTCCTTGGTGTTTACTTCTCGAAGACCCATTCCATGATGTAAGGCTAGTTGGGCTGGGCTCTTTGATGGCGCACCTCCGCCACCTCTACTTGGAGACGATACTGGCGATGTTGTTGATCCGGTTGCTGAGGCGGTTCAACTCAAGGACGTGAGGCGTCATGGTGAACCGAACGGAAGGCTACGTTACAATCTCTGCCCGCGGCGTACAACATCCGCCGCGACGCATTAAAATATTTCCCTACTTTATTGCACTTTATTTCTATTTTAGGAATATAAAATTATCCAAGTTTGAAGTGATAATTTTATATTCAATGTTTGCAAGTTTATTTTTCATTTGGACAATATTTTATGTTGGTGTGCATTTAACTATTTGGATGGATGAGATTACATCTTCATCATGAATGGTTAAGGCTTGTTTGTAACTCCTATTTAAGGAGGCCTTATTATGAGATCATGAGTGAAGATTGAAAACCTAATTCCTTCTCTTTGAGAATTCGGCCAAGGAGGTTCTCCCTCTACCGCCGCCCCCTCTTGTGGTGTGAAGCCGCCGCCCCCTTGCCTCCTCCATCCGTTCGGTGCGACTCCGGCGCGGCTTCCTTCGGTGCGACTCCTTGTAAGAAGGTTGCAACCCTTCGGTGTGACGCCGGTGGATCCGTGGAGAGAGTGAATCTCCCACAATTATCTTGTGTGAAACGCTCTCCGGTTGGGTAACTTCTCATCCCCCATCTTCGCGATTCTTCTTCTTAGTTGTGGTGGAATATGCAAGTCGTTTTATCCGTTTTGTTAATCTAATCGCTGCACTTTCATTTCGAAATCGCCGTTGCTAGGCTTTTATTTCCGGATCGGGTGGATCCTATTTGCCGGAGCGGATCTTGGCCTATAGCCTTGATTTCGCTCTCAAAAAGGAGTGGCAACCTTTGTGTTGATTTGGGGGATAATCCGACTCAAAGTTTCGATCGCTATTTTCGAGTCGACCATTCCTCCTTGTTATTTTTGTGCTGCGTTTGCGACGAGGAAATATTGTGGGCGATAGGTGCTGTGTAGGTGCGGTAGATCTAAGACGAGATTGGGCGTAGATTGACTTTTACCGTAGAGATCTCCGATTCCGGACATCCCTACATCAATTTGGTATCAGAGGTGGTCGTCTCAATTTCCCAATTGAAACGTCCTCGCTTATGCCCCATCAAATCGGTGAAAAAAAAATCAAAATTTTTTTTCGTTGGTCTGCCAATAGCGGGCTAAAATCTGCATTTTTTAGCGAAATTTCAGTAAAAAAATTTTTTAATGATCTACATGTTTTTCACATTAATCTTTTATAAAAACATATTACTTTCAGTATAGCTACAGCCCTAGGGAAATTCGTCTCTCAAAATTTTCAGGGTTTTGCATGCGCACTAGGCTAGGCACGGAGTATTCGGCACCGTCTACGTCTAGGATGGCTGAGAACGAGCACGTAATTCGTAACACTGAAGCGATAGCAGGTCTTCGTAACGATATGACGGAACTTAGGGTCACCTTAGCACAAATTTTACAAAATCAAGCTAGGCCACCCCCACCTCCCGCTAATGTTGAGTTGCCCCACCGGCGCCAACATATTTCCGATTCGGATTCGGATGGCGACTCCCCACGAGTGCCCCCTCGAGGCAATCTCCACGGGCGAGAGTTTGATATTACAAGGGCCATCAAAATTGATGCCCCCACTTTCGATGGTATGGGAGATCCACAGAATTTCCTCACATGGATAGTGGACATGGAATGCTATTATGATTGGCACCATCTTACGGACCCCCAAAAGGTCCAAGTTGCCAGGATGAAGCTAACCGGTCGCGCCAAAACTTATTGGCTGAATGAAGAGCGTAGACTAGGGACTGGGGACGGAGACCCAATTATTGGATGGACCGTCATGAAGAATTTGTTGACCGATCAGTACGTCCCCGCATACCATCGGACACAAATGTTTGACGAGCTCGCCTCCCTGCGGCAAGGCTCCAATTCTGTATCAGAGTACATGGGAGAATTAAAGGACCGGTTGGTGCGTTGTAACCTGAGGGAGATCCCCGAAGTCACCCTTTCTAGGTTTCGTAAGGGGCTTCAACCCGATATTCAGCGAAAGCTCTTGCGTTATGGTCACGCAGATCTGAACACGACATTCAATGCCGCCCTCGACATTGAGAAACATTTAGCCTCTAAGGCTCACTCCCGTTACTCCAATGCGAAGGGAAAATCCTCTACCGGAGCATCTTCCTCCACATATCAGGACAAAGGGAAGTACCGGTCGACCGAGTCCAAGTCCGTAGTAATCACTGCTAGGAACGCCAAGAACCCCACGAGCGAACGTATTCCCATAGGAAAGGTTAACAAGACTAACGCTACATGTTACTCTTGCGGCATTCAAGGTCATTATGCCTTCGAATGCCCAACGAAGACTAAAGCCATAGCCCTATTAGAGTCGACGACCGATCTTGCGGATTATGTTTATGAGGCTGCTGAGGAGAGCGACCCGGAAGGGGTCCCAAGTGATTTAGAGGACGATCACCCCCTTATGGTGATGCGTTGTATCTTGACCACTCCTCGTCCGTTAGATGACTGGAAGAGGACGAGTATATTTTCTCTGATTTTTAAGAGTGGCGAAAAGCTTTGTAAGCTTATTATTGATAGTGGTAGCTGTGTGAACGTTGTATCTGAGAATGCCATAGCACGTATGTCCTTGACCACGGAACCACACCCGACCCCGTATCAGGTTGCTTGGATCAACAAGATCTCCGTACCTGTTACCAAGCGATGCCTGGTACCTCTCTCATTCAAATCTTATATTGATGAGGTTTGGTGTGATGTTCTTCCGATGGACGCCTGTCATGTGTTGTTAGGCCGCCCTTGGTTGTACGACCGTGATGTGACTCATTTTGGTAGAGCCAACTCTTATGAATTTAAATTCAATGGCAAAACCATCACGTTGAGGCCCACCATCCCCAAGGAGCCCGTAGTTTTGGCTAAGGATACCACCATTCCTGTAGAGAGGAAGACGTTGAATCTAGTTGGTCGGAAGGAGTTCGCGAGCGACCCGTTTTATGATGGGATCATGTATGCGCTCGTTCTCCTGAGTGCGAAACCCGAATCTAGTCTTTTGGATGAGCTACCTAGTGAGTTACGGGTACTGTTGGAAGAGTATAAGGACGTATACCCGGATGAGTTGCCGTCTACATTACCCCCGCTTAGAAATATCCAGCATGCGATAGATCTCATCCCGGGGTCTTCCTTGCCAAATCAGCCCCATTATCGACTCCATCCCGCGGCACACAAGGAGTTGCAAACCCAGATAGAGGGCTTGCTTGAGAAGGGTTTTATTAGGACTAGCATGAGTCCGTGTGCGGTACCCGCCCTGCTTGCCCCCAAGAAGGACGGTACATGGAGAATGTGCGTTGATAGCCGAGCTATCAACAAAATCACCATCAAATACAGGTTCCCTATTCCCCGTCTGGATGATTTATTGGACATCTTGTCTGGAGCCACCATATTCTCCAAATTAGATCTTCGGAGTGGCTATCACCAGATTAGGATACGAGAGGGCAATGAGTGGAAGACGGCGTTTAAGTCAAAGGATGGTCTGTACGAGTGGCTTGTGATGCCTTTTGGGTTATCCAATGCCCCGAGTACCTTCTCCCGGATGATGACCCGCGTCTTTCAGCCATTCATGGGGAAGTTCGTTGTCGTCCACTTTGACGATATTCTGATCTATAGCACTTCTACCGCCGAGCACATCTCCCACATGAGAGTGATCCTTTCCACCCTGCGGAAAGAAACTTTATTTCTCAATCTTAAGAAGTGCACTTTCTATGCCTCAGAGGTAGAGTTCTTAGGCTATATAGTCGGGTCTGAGGGTATTCGAGTTGACCCGGGTAAGGTTCAGGTCATCAAGGACTGGCCCGTGCCAACCACCCTACGTAAGGTGCGTAGTTTCCATGGGTTAGCCACATTCTATCGTCGTTTCATACGAGACTTCAGTAGTATTATGGCACCTATTACCGACTGTATGAAGAAGGGAGAGTTTACGTGGACGAAGTCCGCCACCTATGCTTTAGAACGAATAAAGAAACTTATGACTGAGGCACCTGTCTTTCGTCTACCAGACTTTTCTAAAGTCTTTGAGCTCACGTGTGATGCATCTAGGGTGGGGATTGGAGGTGCCTTGAGCCAAGAGGGCCATCCCGTTAGTTATTTCAGCGAAAAGTTGTCAGGCCCCAAGCTGAACTATTCAAATTACGATAGGGAATTTTATGCTGTAGTCCGATGCTTACACTATTGGAGACACTATCTCCTCTCCAAGGAGTTCGTGATTCTCTCCGATCATGAGGTCTTACGTTTCATTAACGGCCAGCATAAAATCAGCCCACGACATGCTAAGTGGGTAGCTTTCCTACAAGGATACACATTTAATCTCAAACACCTTAAAGGAGCTGATAATCGAGTCGCTGACGCCCTTAGTCGTCTAACACTTTTACTCACTTCTATGGAAGTACATGTCATAGGATTTGAGCGGGTTAAGGATGAGTATGCTACGTGTCCTGACTTCCAAGACTTCTATTTATCAGCCCAGGATAGTTCCCCCACGACGATATCTGCCTACGTCATTAAGGATGGTTACCTGTTTAGGAACGAAAAGCTATGTATTCCGCAGTCATCGTTACGTCTACATATCATTTGGGAATTGCATAGTGGAGGGTTGAGTGGTCACTTCGGTAGAGATAAGACGATTACGTTAGTCGAGGAAAAGTTTTATTGGCCCAAACTTAAGGCTATGGTAGGAAGAGTAGTGAGTAGCTGCCGAACGTGTCAGGTTTCTAAGGGTGGTAAAACCAATGTAGGATTATATACACCCTTGCCTATTCCCTCCATGCATTGGGTAGATGTTAGTATGGACTTTGTATTAGGCCTTCCCCCTACCCAACGCCGTCATGATTCCGTTTTTGTAGTTGTGGATAGGTTTTCCAAGATGGCGTATTTCATCCCATGCAGTAAAACAAACGATGCGTCTCACGTCGCTAAATTATATTTTAAAGAAGTCGTTAGTCATCGCGGAGTGCCAAAGACCATAGTTTCGGATCGAGACGTAAAATTCACTAGCTATTTTTGGAAAACTCTATGGATGTTAATGGGGACAAAATTATTGTTTTCCTCCGCCTATCATCCCCAAACGGATGGACAGACGGAAGTGGTTAATCGGAGTTTAGGGAATTTGTTAAGATGCCTCGTGAGCGATTATTTGGGCACTTGGGATCTTCTCTTGCCCCACGCCCAATTAGCCTACAATAATTCCAAAAATCGGTCTACGGGTATGTCTCCGAATGAGATTGTCCATGGTTATAAAGCTCCTGTGCCGCTTGACTTGGTGTCGTTGCCCCCAACGTACAAGGCAAGTCAATTTGCACAATCCTTTGCCCAACACATCCATGATCTACATGCACGTATACGGGCCACTTTGAATACACAGTACGACTCTTATCAGGCGCACGCTAATTTACATAGGAGAGTATCAAACTTTAAAATTGGCGATCTGGTTTTACTCCGTTTAGTTCCCGAACGCTTGCCAACTGGCACCGTTAAAAAGTTAGCACCAAAGCGCGCCGGCCCTTTTCGGATCATTAAGAAGTTAGGTGACAACGCTTTCATTTTGGACTTGCCTGCTGATTGGGGTATCTCCCCCATTTTTAATGTTTCGGATTTAACGATGTTTGTGTCGCCACCACAAGAGTTGATTTCATTGTCGTCTTCTTCTCCCACTTTAAATTCTCATGGGTTGGGGAGTGGTAGAACGGATGATCTCTCTCTTACGGTCCCCACAGGTATTTCATCGGATGGTACGTTGTCTTCTTTCTTGCCTACTGCTAATATGTTCCCCAGGTTTCCACGGACGTTTTCCACCCCAGAGATGATACTTGATGCTGAGCCGGTTACCACTGCTGATGGCGACACCCGCCATTTTCTCATCCGTTGGCGTGACCGCCCCCCTTCGGATGACTCTTGGGTACTCGAGTTGGAGCTGCGAAGTTTGGATGCCGATCTCCTTCACCGCTATCTCTTGGACCACGCTACGGAGATGCGTGATTTTGAGCGGGGGAGGATTGATGGCGCACCTCCGCCACCTCTACTTGGAGACGATACTGGCGATGCTGTTGATCCGGTTGCTGAGGCGGTTCAACTCAAGGACATGAGGCGTCATGGTGAACCGAACGGAAGGCTACGTTACAATCTCCGCCCGCGGCGTACAACATCCGCCGCGACGCATTAAAATATTTCCCTACTTTATTGCACTTTATTTCTATTTTAGGAATATAAAATTATCCAAGTTTGAAGTGATAATTTTATATTCAATGTTTGCAAGTTTATTTTTCATTTGGACAATATTTTATGTTGGTGTGCATTTAACCATTTGGATGGATGAGATTACATCTCCATCATGAATGGTTAAGGCTTGTTTGTAACTCCTATTTAAGGAGGCCTTATTATGAGATCATGAGTGAAGATTGAAAACCTAATTCCTTCTCTTTGAGAATTCGGCCAAGGAGGTTCTCCCTCTACCGCCGCCCCCTCTTGTGGTGTGAAGCCGCCGCCCCCTTGCCTCCTCCATCCGTTCGGTGCGACTCCGGCGCGGCTTCCTTCGGTGCGACTCCTTGGAAGAAGGTTGCAACCCTTCGGTGTGACGCCGGTGGATCCGTGGAGAGAGTGAATCTCCCACAGTTATCTTGTGTGAAACGCTCTCCGGTTGGGTAACTTCTCATCCCCCATCTTCGCGATTCTTCTTCTTAGTTGTGGTGGAATATGCAAGTCGTTTTATCCGTTTTGTTAATCTAATCGCTGCACTTTCATTTCTAAATCGCCGTTGCTAGGCTTTTATTTCCGGATCAGGTGGATCCTATTTGCCGGAGCGGATCTTGGCCTATAGCCTTGATTTTGCTCTCAAAAAGGAGTGGCAACCTTTGTGTTGATTTGGGGAATAATCCAACTCAAAGTTTCGATCGCTATTTTCGAGTCGATCATTCCTCCTTGTTATTTTTGTGCTGCGTTTGCGACGAGGAAATATTGTGGGCGATAGGTGCTGTGTAGGTGCGGTAGATCTAAGACGAGATTGGGCGTAGATTGACTTTTACCGTAGAGATCTCCGATTCCGGACATCCCTACATCACTCTTGTCGCTCATGTACCCAAGACCCCTATTATGTCATAGTACGCAGGAGCTCCACCGTTGGTGTTGTTAGCATTGAGGCGTACAGAAGCCTAGACCTAGTAGTTTGTATGCCCGCCTAGTAATGGAGATGCCTCCTCCACTATCACTGTTTGTCCACGACTGGTGATGCCTGAGAGGGTCATTACCTCTCGAAAAGTGGGAACTAGAGTCTATGTCTACATAGTAACAGAGTTCATATGTAAGCATAGGTGCGTCATCATACAGTCATTACATTACATTGTATTGAATTGCACCGCATAAGATGCTCATCATATAAATTAGTATGGGTTATTTATATGATGAGTTACTTTTACAGTACTAGACCCTTAACTTATAAGCTTGTATGGACATCCTTATAAGTTAAGTACAATTCAGTTCTTACATTTCTGCCAATTGTTGCAATGCTAGCATAACATTACTTTATGCTCTTGATGATGCTCGTTGTTAATGCTTGTTTTCTTACTGAACTGATTATGTAAGAAAACTATTTTATTATTACTACATCCGGTCATTTGCTTATTAAACTACTGTGTATTTTGTCACTCTTCTTTCTTCCTTCAATTAGTGCCTAAGAGTCACCGGGGTGGGAGGATTTGAAGCCACTTAATCTTTATGACAAACGATTCCTACAACCACTTTTTATGGGAGGACACCCCACCGACGGTGCAGCAGCAGCACCCTGTGCAGGAGGGCAGACAAGCCATGGGACAGGGCCTGACACTACGATACCTTCAATCCTCTCAATCACAGATGTGAGTATTTTTGACCGCCTTGTTGTAGCCCTTCGGGCAAATGCTTGTACTCTGTTATTATAGGGGTTGGTGTAGCTTCATATTATGATTTTCTAATTTTGGGAATTTACTTTTGGGGATCATGACTTCTGTGTTCTTCTCTTTGGTTGGGTTAGCATTGTGATATTAGAAATTGGCTGGCATAATATGTGACTTGTGGTACAGATTAGCATGTGTGTTAATGCTACCTCAAGGCGGCGGTTCTGGGCATAAGAATCCCCTCGGCCATGTAATGCCCCAAAACCCTAATAAGGTCACACGGCCTAGGACATGGGCGTGTCCAGGGCCGTGTCCTACTCTGTGTTAGCCTGGCTGTGTCGAGTGTGGTACATAGTTGGAAATACGGGTATGAATAGTGTTGATATGGGGGTGTCGATTCGTGACACGGGCGTGTCAAATACCCGTGTCTTGCTCTGGTTGTGTCGGGCGGTGCCGACTGAAGTACACGGCCTGGAGCACGGGCGTGTACTGGTCGACACGGGCGTGTCAAAGTTGACTCGGGCTTGTTGGGTACCCGTCTCCGTTTCGGGATTTGTTGGTCCTGTGTCGATTGAGGGACACGCCCCTCAATACAGGCGTGTACTAATTGACACGGGCGTGTCAGGAGCTTGACACGGGCGTGTCTAATCCCGTGTCCTGGTTTGGATTGAGTCAGTGGTATGCCGCTTAAGGTACACGGCCTGTGACACAGGCGTTTCACAAGCCGTATTAGGCCCATGAAAGTCATTTTCAGAGAAATTCTGAGCCATTCGTTTCCTTTGATGAAGATCTAACGACCCTTGGTATTTCTTGAAGGGATAAGTGCGAGGATTAATTAGTTATTTCTCATTCTATCCTTATTATTCTCTTTCTAAGAAGAAGAGACAGTAGAGCAAGGGAAGGAAGAAGAAGAGAAATCCGGCCGCCGATGGTGCTACGGTGGTCCAAATCGCGAGCCGAGTCCAGATCTGCGAAGGCAAGGCCGCTGCGGTGACTTTCATCCATTTAGTTTTTCTCCCTGGCACCGAAACTTATTCCAAGGGTAACGATTTCCTTCTTGGACAAGTGAAGTACTTCTTTCCTACATATGCATGGAATCCTCCACCAAAAGGTGGGAATCGAAGTGATTCCCTTGGGATGTTGTGTTTCATCCCTTGTTTTATTGCATTAGAACCAGAAGTGAGTAGTACGGTTAGGCTTAATGTGTGAAGCCCATCCGGACGAGTTGGCCTGGATTGGTGATGCTTTGTTTGCAAATCGGAGAAAACTTCGAGTAAATTGATTGTTTGTATGGAATCCTTGGTGGATACCTGCGGCATGGTGCAACAGGAAGTACTGGAGGAAATCCAGGAAAGAAGCTTTGAGAGTTGGTACTTGGTGTTCAACTCTTGTGGCCGTGAGTGACATTCTGTGTGAAGTTGAGCCATTGGGCTGCAATTGTGGAATGCCTTTGTGGCGAACGGGAAAGGTGAAGCCATACCTGCATCAGTACAGGCTTGAGTCTAACGAATTTGAGCAACGAGAAAGGTGGATCTTTACCCGCGTTATGGTTGTCTATCCGTGGGTGCTTAAGGCCTTGTTAGGATCACATAGAGAGAGTCTTTGGCATGCGCGCCATAAAGACTACGAATGCTCATAATGGATCATCATGTCTGGGACCTCTGAACGATAGTGGAACCCTGGTTTTATGGTACACCAATAATGTGCCTTGAGTGCACGGAACGTTAGGCCGTCGTGCCGGCATTTGTGAAATGTATTGACTTGTGCGGTTGTGCACGTCCTTGGTGGATTGTTATATATATACGCTGTGTGAATAAAATGTTTTGCAGGGAAGGAATTCTGTTGCCCCATTCCAGGGACAGGGTTGTTATAATTGGTCAGTTGAATGCTGACCAATGCCCTGTTTGCCACCGCCTGGTGGATTGTCCATTTGCAGGTAATGGAGGTCCAAGCGAGAAATAGCGGGCTGAAGCCCTAGTTGCGCTACTGGCTCTCGAAGGCTATGTTTTGTTTACTCTTGTTCATGTGTGGCCGACCTACGTGCTGATGTTTAAAAACCATACTTTTGTTAAGAGAAACTTGTAAGTCCATAAGGCTAAGTACTTTGTGTATTTTGTATACATTCCTGTTTTCTTATTAGTGGACAATCTTTGTGATTCTTGAGTTAAAGTTTTCAACCATGAAGCTTCTGCTAGAATGCTCTACGTTAGGGTTCGATGGTCTTTGATATTATTTAGTAACTTCTCCGCCTGTTTGTGGAATATGGTGTGGGGTAAGGCCAAAAGGCTAAGTACTTTTTGTATTTTGTATACATTCCTGATTTCTTATTAGTGGACAATCTTTGTGACTTTTGAGTTCAAGTTTTCAACCATGAAGCTTCTGCTAGAATTCACTGTGTTAGGGTTCGATGGTCTTTGATATTATTTAGTAACTTCTCCGCCTGTTTGTGGAATATGGTGTGGGGCCCCGACCAGACCCTCTATTATATTACACGTGATGGGTAGAGGTGTTACAATTTGGTATCAGAGGTGTTGGTCTATCTCTTCCGAATTCCTGGTCAAATTCTTTTGAGGGGTGGCGAGCACGTGTAAGTACTGCCATTATAACACATAAAATGAACTCAATAATGTCCACTTAGGAATGAAAATACACTTGTTTGCTGAACCTGTGTGTTCCTTTTTGTATGTTTGTCGTTTGATTGGTCGCTAAATTGTGTTTCTACACATATAGGTGACTATAAGTGTTGCGGGTAAGTTAGAATCTCAACGTTCTATTGAAAGTGCGGCACCAGCTGAGGTGCCCACACCTCCTCCATCTGCCGAAACTGTATGTTTGATTACGAAGACAGTACTTGCTGTTATGAATGCTCAGCAGGCTGGGCAGGCACAACCTGCAATGGTGCCAATGCATGCTGGGTTAAGTCAAGAACTGGTAGAAGTTGTGGTTGATATGCGGACAGTAGATCAACAATTGAAGAGGTTCATGAGCTTCAATCCTCCTACATTTATTGGGGCGGGTTCCCCAGCCCAAGTGGAGGATTGGCTCGCAAGGATTAAGAGAATCTTGATAGCTATCAGAGTTGAGGAGGAACAGAAAGTAACTTTAACTACTTTCTTACTTGAGGGAGAGGCTTGGCTATGGTGGGATGATGTGGAACTGCATCACTTGGAAGGCAGACAGTTGTCGGAGGTCTCGATTGAAGAGTTCTCTCGGTTGTTCATAGCAAAGCATTTGCCGATGCAATAGAGAATTGCTATGGAGTTGGAGTTCCAACGGTTGACTCAAGGAGAATATAGTGTGGATGACTACCTTCATGAGTTTACGCATTTGGGACGGTATGTGGGTATTATCTTTGCCGAAGAGGAGCGTAAGACCAGTCGTTTCTATAGGGGACTACGGGATGAACTACGGTATCTTCTCTCGAGTTCTGTAAACCAGGGGTTTCAAGCATTGGTCTGTACGACTCGGTTTTACGAGACGGGCATGAAAAGAGGGTAGGGCAAGGGGAACATGGCTGTTACAAAGTCGGAGTTCAAGCCACTGCGTCCGGAGAAGTTTGGGTACCGAAAGAGATGGGTCAAGAAGTCCAAATCTGCTGGACAAACTCCTTCAGTGGTTGTTTCAGAGGCATCTTCTTGTTATGGTCCTCGCACTTGCTACCCGTGTGGCAAGCCGGGACACTATGGTCGGGAGTGTCGAGTTGGCCCTCCAAAAGTCGAGAAGAAGTCGGGTGCATCCTATGCGGAAAAAGGGAAGGCTGTGGCGGAGTCTTCTGCATCGCAGGAGCAGCCCCGAATTTACAATCTTGGACAACAGGAGGCCATCAAGCAGGCCGATATCATCACAGGTGCGAGTTGTTTATAGTTTTACTTTATGCTTTGTGCTGTGCTTGTTTTAAGCTTGGTGTTATAGGTTTTGTCCTTATACGGAACTATCCAGCAAGAGCACTGTTCGATACAGGTGCTTCATATTCGTTTTTGTCTGAAGATTTTGTCTTGCGAATCGGGGTGCCTATACGGACCATGACAGATAGTATGAAGGTTTTAATACCTAACAGATGTTTGATGTGCGCGGATAAATCTTGTTGTGTTGAGGTAAAGATAGGAAGTCAGGATTTCAAGGTGGAAATATCAGTATTGCCGATATCAGAGTTCGATATAATCTTTTGTATGGACTGGCTTTCAGAGTAGCTTACCTGTATAGATTGCACTTCAAAAGAAGTTACATTGGGGTAGAATATCGAACAAGCGACTAAGTTCAATGGCATGTGAGGGACTAGTAGGATATTGATATCTGCTGTCCAAGTCGTTAAGGCAGTTCAAAAGGGTGCGAAGTTATTCTTCACACTCGTAGATGCAGTGGAGCCGAAGGCCAGTATGAGTGAGGTGGTGATTGTATCGAAATATGCTGATGTGTTTCCAAAAGACCTTATGGGGTTACCTCCCTAAAGGGAAATTGACTTCGCTATCGAGCTGGTGCCATGTGCGAAACCTATGGCCCGCTCGCCTTACAGGGTAGCGCCAAAGGAAATGGCGGAACTGAAAATTCAGTTGCAAGAATTGCTAGAATAAGGCTATATATGCCCAAGTCAGTCACCGTGGTGCGCGCCGGTTCTCTTTGTGAAAAAGAAGGACGGTAGCTTGCGTCTATGCATTGACTATAGAGAACTAAACAAGCTGACGGAAAAGAACAAGTATCTGATTCCACGAATTGACGACTTGTTTGATCAGTTAGTTGGCTCGACTGTATACTCCAAGTTGGATTTGAAATCAGGTTATTATCAGTTGAGAGTTCGTGAAAGTGACATACCCAAAACAACGTTTAGAACACGCTATGGACACTATGAGTTCACCGTAATGCCGTTTGGGATGTCTAATGCGCCATCGGTATTTATGGACTTAATGCATTAGACGTTTAGGGAATACTTGGACCTCTTTGTGATCGTCTTTATTGACGATATCCTCATATACTCCCAATCCGAAGAAGATCATGCAAATCATTTGTGTATGGTGTTGTACACCCTAAGGAAGAACAAGCTCTACGCCAAGTTCTCTAAGTGTGAGTTTTGGCTGTCATCAGTGGATTTCCTTGGTTATGTGGTTTATGGAGAGGGCATTGTGGTGGATCCTTCCAAGATAGTTGTTATACTAGAGTGGCATGTTCTCACTATAGTAGCAAAAGTCAAGAGTTTCCTTGGGCTTACTGGCTACTACAGGCGCTTCGTAGAGAACTTCTCGAGGATAGCCTTGCCTCTCACCATACTGATGAGGAAGGATCAGAAGTTTGTTTTGATGCCCGAGTACGCACGAGCTTTCGAAGAGCTAAAGAGTCGTTTGACCACGGCGCCAATCTTGACATCGCCATGTGATCAGGATGGCTTTGAGGTTTATAGTGATGCGTCAAGGAGCGGCTTAGGCTGCGTTCTTCTACAGTTCGGAAAGGTGATAACATATGGCTCATGTCAGTTGAAGGTGCACGAACGGAATTACCCCGTCCATGATTTGGAGTTGGCGGAGGTGATATTTGCACTTAAACTATGGCATCATTACCTATATTCGCACTTAAACTTGGACCCTCTATTATATTACACGTGATGGGTAGAGGTGTTACAGGCCATGTCTTGTGTTCCGGGAGGGGGGTTTTATACTTGGAATCAGATTATACCAATCCAACAATAAGAAGTCATTTAACTTTGGTGTTACCCCCACTTGGTTATTTGGTTTGTAGAGAAATTGAATTAGCGGAAGCAGTGGTATGCCCATTTGTGATTCACACAAAGTATGTCCACTCTCTATCCTATATTAGCCAACCTAGCCCTAAGTTCATCCTTTGTGTGTAGATCTCGGTATATACAAAGCCAATGATGTGCATTCTTATTCTTCCTATCCTTAGTCCCTTCCAACAATCGGAGCTAGCGCAGACCCTAACTGCGATTTTAGATGCCTTCAAGTCTCAGCAGGTCTCGGTGCAGTAGCAGGCCCCAGGATCCAATTGGTTGGGCATCTTTCGAGCTCTTTCTCCACCCTTTTATCATTGGACAGTGTTGGATGTTTGCATGGAGGAGTGGTTGGATTCTGTGCATGAAGTGATGGCCTGAATTTGATGCCCAGCAAACATGGCTGTCACTTTAGCAGTATCCGTCCTAGAATCGCATGCCAAGTGGTGGTGGAAGTCTCTAATGGGCTCCACTTTTGAATGATGTGTTTACACCGATATCAGTTAGAATGAGTTCTCTGATGCTTTCCTAGAGCATTTTGTTCCCTCTACTGCTTGCGATGAACTCGAAGAAAGGTTTATGATGCTAAAAAAGGGATCTAAATCAGTTGTGGAGTGTTAAAGGAAGTTTCAGCACCTTGTCAGGTATGGTGACTCCTATGACTTGGATTATCGCGGTTATGCAAAGTGATTCTATAAAGATTTGCGAGACCCCATGAGCCAAGCTCTCTAATTTATAACTGACTCAAGCCTTGCTCAGATTATAGACATGGAGAAAATATTGGAGGCGGACCATCTTGGGGTCAAGACTAGTGGGAATAGACCAGTAGAAGGTGTAATAGAGGAAGAGCCTAGTAGGAGGAGGCGGCTTGGCAGAGGCAGAGGAGGAAACCAAGGAGGCGGCAGATGTTTCCATCAGAATTTTAGAATGATGCGTCCGACCTCATAGTTAGCACTACCCCCATCCCAGAAGACTCGGGCATATTGGCATCCTAAGGAGCACTTCAGGGAAGGTTACTTCAATTATCACTAGCCATGGAACATTTGGCACTTCTACCCGCAGCTGTTTCATAGTGTTACAAATCATCCTGTATTCCCTCCAGCAGCTCAGCGAGGACAATGATGTGGTCAAGGAAGAGGACCACAAGGTAGGAACCCAGGATTTTCTCAAGAGCAGGTGTTTGCTTTAGATATGACTCAGTACCGGGACCCATAGGATGTCATTATAGGTATCTCATAGTCAAACTTATCATGATATGCTTATAAACGATCGTCCTTGGCATGGCTAATATTGCGCAAAAAATCTAGTCTTGAAATTGTATAACTTAACATTTAGGTATCGTGATTGTTAGCGGGAGGCCTGCCCACACTTTATTCGATATTGATGTCACTCATTCATTCGTCTCAGCAGACTTTGTGAAGGATCTGAATGGCGTGCCAAATTTCACCGGTTACACTCGGAGAGTGCGCCTTCTAGACGGCTTCGAGATGACCTCATCTTCCAAGTGCGACTTGGATGCATATATTGGAGGGAAGCTTTTCGAAATCCCTGTGATAGTTTTGGGGATGTCAGAGTTTGATCTTATTCTGGGCATGACATGGCTGGATTGACATCATGCCAAGATTGACTGTGTGGCAAAGCAGATCACCTTGAGACATGGAGATTTATAGATCATCTTTCAAGGTATTAGATTCACACCTCGGATGATGTTATCTTCTATTCATGCCATTAAGGCCCATAAGTAGGGGGATGAGGTTTTCATGATATGTTTTGAGCTAAAGGAGATGGTGGCTAGCATGAAGGATGTACCAATGGTGCGGGATTTTCATGAGGTTTTTACCAAAAAGCTACCTAGTTTACCCCCGCCTATGGAAGTAGACTTCCAGATTAGGCTAGTGCTTAGTGCAAAGCCCATCTCTCGGAATCCCTACTGGATGGACCCAAAATAACTAGCAGAGTTTAGGGTTCAATTGCAAGAGCTAGTGGAATCAGGGGTTTTTTGTCCAAGTTCATCACCCTGGGGAGCCCCTACTTGTTCATTAAGAAGAAAGATGGATCACTACGATTGTGTAACGACTATCGAGAGCTCAACCAAATAACGGTGTGGAACACTTATCCCTTTCCCCGAATTGACATGTTATTCGATCAACTGGTGGGAGCTCTTTAGTTCTCTAAGCTCGATTTGCAGTTGGGGTACTATCAATTGAGGATATAGGAGGAAGATATCCATAAAAAACGATTAGCTAAATATATAACTTATACAAGTTTACTGCGATGCCTTTTGGAGTCACAAACGCCCCTTATGTATTCATGATCTTGATGAACAATGTGTTTGAGCCATATTTGGATGCCTTTGTCATCATATTCATGAATGACATTTTGGTCTACTCAAGGACAGAGGAGGAACATGCACGACACTTGGCCTTAGTTTTGGAGAAACTGAAGGAGCACTTTTTGTTTGTTAAGTTCAACAAGTGCGAGTTTTGGCTCTGATAAGTTGCTTTCTTGGGCCATATTATTAACAGAGTTGGACTAACAGTAGATCCATCCTAGGTGTGTGTCATGAAGGAGTGCTCGCCTTTGATTTCAGCGGCCGATGTGCGAAATTTTCTCGGACTTGCTGGGTACTATCACAATTTTGTGGAAGGATTTCTTAAGATCGCCATTCCCCTCACTGCTCTGACGAAGAAGGGTGTACATTTTATGTGGGCACCCAAATGTGAAGCTGCATTCCCATAGCTGAAGGACCGCCTTCCCTCCCATTAGGGAAGGAAAGATTCCAAATTTATACTGATGCGTCCTATCAAGGCATGTGGGAAGTATTGATGCAGCACGGGCATGTGATTGTGTACACTTCTAGACAACTTAAGAAGAACGAAGTGAATTACCTAGTACATGATTTGGATATGGGAATAGTGGTCTTTATCTGAATATTTAGAGGCATTGTCTATATGGCATCCACTACGTGATCTTCTCAGATCATAAGAACTTGAAGTGCATCCAGACCCAGATAGATCTGAACTTGAGAAATCTGTGGTGGCTAGAGTTTCTATGTGATTATGAGTTTACATTGAACTACCACCCCCAGGAAGGCGAACTCAGTGGTGGATGCTCTAAGAAGGAAGGCACCCACATCGAGCCCCGAGTCTCGATTAATGGCTATAGAGTTGGCTCGAGTGCTTGAAGAGATGGAGATTACGTTGGTGTTTAAGGCTTGTCTCGAGGCATATACAGAGTATCTGGCCACCATGAGTATAATTTGTGACATTCGAAATTAGATTCATGAAGAGAAAGGGAAAAATGCTACTTTGGACCCTATGTTTCAGGTCATTGTGGGAGTATCAGTCGAGCAGTATACGCTAAAAGAAGACCTCATTCATTACCATATCAGACTTTACATACCCGTAGGTAGTGGGATTCGGAAAGATATCATGAGAGAGGCCCATTGCACCAAGTATTCAGTGAATCTCGGAATTTCCAAGATGTACACTGACTTGCGGAGGACCATATTTTACCTAGTAATGAAGAGAGATGTCACATACTATGTTATACACTATGAGGCTTGTTAGAAGGTGAAGGTGGAGTGCAAGAGCCCTTGGGGATTATTTCAGTCATTGTCCATCCCTGAGTAGAATTTTGAGGATATTTCCATGGAATTTGTTCACGACCTTCCCCGATCACGCTCCGACAATGATTTAGGTTATGTGATTGTGGATCGCTTAACAAAGGTTGCCAGGTTTATCCCGATGAGGAAGGAGGAGAATGTTGATGTGTTGGTATGTCTCTTTGTGGAGCAGATCGTTAAATATCATGGGGTTCCCAAGACAATAGTTTCAGACCATGATGGTCGGTTCACCTCTAACGAATGGATGGCAGTGCAGGTGTATTTGGTCTCACATCTTACCTTCAACACATCTTTTCATCCTCAGACTGACAGCAAGTCTGAGAGAACAATCAGAACTATTGAGGACTTGCCACGGTTATGCATTTTGGATAGGGGAGAGTCATGGGAGAGACTTTTACCATTGGTAGAATTTTTATATAATAATAGCCACCAAGCAATCATCAGGATGGCACTCTATGAGGCAAATTATGCTAGGAGGTGCAGAACACCTTTATTGTTGGTACAAAATGAGGATGCTAAGGCATTGTGGTAGAGTACATTGATGAAACTAATACAATGATTAGGTTGATCTGGGACCGCATGCTAGAGGCTTAGAGTCGGCAAGAGAGGTACTATGATGCGAAACATAGGATTGTGAATTCCAAGTGGGTGATAAGGTATTCTTAATTATTAGGCTGATTCATGGGGTGTAACATATTCTTTGAAGGATGAAGCTTAGCCCGTGATATAAGGGGCCTTATACCATTTTTGAGAGGATAGGACCCTTAGCTTATAGGTTAGAGCTACCATAGGAACTAGAGAACTTACACGATGTCTTCTATGTATCCTCCCTTCGCAAGGAAATACTTCGGCCTGAGCAGTTTATCACTGCTATATCTTGCCCTGTGGCTTCATATCGATCTGTTTCGATGGATCCTTTGCGAATAGTGGATACTGATGTACGAAGGCCGAGGCAAAAAAGTGTTCCTTGGGTAAAGTTCGTGTAGTCCAACCATGGGAAAGAGGAGTACACTTTGGAGCCTATGGACCTTATACAGCAATGCTACTAAAAATATTTATAAGGGTATATGAACACCTAGAGTGGGGTGAATAGGTTCTTTTTGGAAGTTTTAACTCTTTTTGAATTATGTACTTGTTGTGAGTTGATGTTAGTTTGTTAGCTTTAAAGATCACAGAAAACACACAAAGTTTTTAGTGGTTCCCCTATCTAGGGTACATCCACTTTCCCCCTTTACCTATCTAGCAGTGTGCTAGATTCAGGCAACTCCTCCTTTACTCAGTTCAAACTAATATTACACCTCATATCCCCCAGGATCTTATAAATCAGACTGCTCTCAGTCCTACCTCAGAGACCACCACAAGTCTCCTACCTCAGGCCAAACAGCCCTACAACTCAGAGTCTTCCAACTCCTACAACTTAGAGACCCAGCTGATCTCCTACCTCAGATCTACACAGAGTCCTAAAACTCAGAGTGCTGCACACTCCTACCGCTCAGATTGCTTAAAGTCATACAACTCAGCCTTTATAAAATTGTCTTACAACTCAGATCACAATGAGATCCTACAAGAGAATGAATATTTGAGTAATATGACTCCAGAAAAAATTTCTGAGTCTTCTTGTTCCTTGACTGTATAACAGACAGTATTTCTTCTCCACAACAATAAGAATATGCTTCTTCAGTTTAGATTCAGCCTGTGCTATGTTGAACTTTTGCAGAGCTATTCTTCTTCTTCAAGCTTGAGAAAGATGATTGTTCTCTATATTATCAGGCTTGAAGAGAATTAGAAATTCATTCAACTCTGCCAGCTGAATTTTGCGAAAGTTAGGGTTTGAGAAATTTGTTGAAGTTCTTCGCAAAAAGTTATAAAAAATTCTTTGTAAAATAATCACTGTCTTCCCTATTATATCTCGGCAACAATAACGACTATATCCTCCATTAGTAAGCGGTATGGCTGGCTTTAATGGTTGATTCATGCCAGGATATCATTGCCCGAAAAATACGGTGGTATTTGTCTTTTAGCGCGAGATTTGCATCAATTTGAATTTAAGAATGACGTCATCAGAGTTGACACGGTGCTAAAAGGAATTAGAACAATTTCTGATTCTGCACAGGCATTAACTTATGCCCTATGTCTCGATAAATTTGAGCTTTGATGGTTAACTCTAGAAGTGTTCAGTGAATATCTTTAACTCTACGCATTAGTACTTAGACATATTTTTGTCTGATGTAGAAACATTGAGTGAAGGATCTTCACTCAACGCATTAGTAATTAGCCAAATTTTTGCCTGATGAGGAGGCGTTGAGTGAAGGCTCTTCACTCGAAGCAATAGTACTTAGCCACATTTTTGGCTAATGCGGAGACATTGAGTGAAGGCTCTTCACTCAATGCATTAGTACTTAGTCAAATCTTATCTAATGTTGAGACGTTGAGTGAAGGCTCTTCACTTAATGCATTAGTGCTTAGCCAAATTCTGTTTATCACTGATTCTTTGAGTGAATGTTCTTCTCTAAACGTATTCGTCCTTTAACACATATACTGAGAAGACATTGAGTGAAGGACTTTCACTCAACGTATTTATACTTAGTCAGTTTTCCTTTTGAGAAGGCGTCAAGTGAATGTCCTTAACTTGACGAATTTGTACTTAGACAGATTTCAGACTTCCTCACAAGGCTTTGAGTGATAGTTAAATTATCGACGGTTTCTGGCCTTAGGCATTGAGTAATGTGTAGTCACTCAACGCATTTGGACTTAACAATTTTTCTAACTTCCTTGATCATGCTGACTTATCTTCAGCCATACTTTTGACATTCTTAACCTATCTAATCACATAATTGTAGACATCTTGCACATATGAACTGAGACATATATCAAACACTTGTTTGTGTATATTATTGACTTATGACCTTCTTCAAATATGGGACATTGCGATCAATGTACCCAACAATGTCCCCTTATTTGAAGAAGTCAGAATCCTAATCAATGATATACACTATCTCACAGTAAACAATTATTTGCACATTTAAAGAACACATAATGACACACACAAACAAATTTAATTATCTTAGATAGGATAAATAATAGAGATACAGTGTGCCTATAATAATTAGTTCATACTCCAAAAACCTAAGGAACCTATAACATATAATATTGCTAAGTTTCAAGTTCATAGATTATAATGCCCCTGCCATATTTCTTTCCTTCTTTTCCTCAGCCTCTTTATTCTTTTGTCTTTGTCTCTCAAAGTAACTGTAAGTCTTTGGATAATATCTGCATGGATCTGGGGCATATATCTGTACAGTACCATCTCTCTTGTCTCTTTTGAACTTTCTTCTCACTTTTTCCTGACTTTCAAACTTGGCCCATTCAATAGAACTGTTAATTTTAGCCCTGCCAATCTTTTTCTCTTTGATTTGATCCCAGGTCGATAATATGATAGTTCTTGATTGCGGACGTCATACCTCAAAATCTGGTATTGTTTGCATTTCTTCTTTATGTCTTTTCTTGTTTGTTCTAGCTTCCTCTTTCTCATCTTCAATAGTCTTGCATTTGGCCTTGGACAATTATTAAGTGGTGGGACTGAAGGCAGGAACATCACCAATAGATTCAGCCACATCAATATCTCTATGAATCTCAAGCTCATCATATTTGATTGGTTCAAGGCACAATGCATATCTGACAACATTTGAGGTCCAGATAGCATGATTTGCACTGGCCTTTATCATTAACCTTTCCCCCTTTATGACTTATGCAAGGACTTCTTTGCCCAGGGAAGTGGTCTTATAGGAAAAATGATTGACCCTTCCAGTGATAACATTCTTTACCTACAATATATGATGATCTAGGAATTGGGTGCATGCATCCATTATTCTTTCCAGGATGATCTTATTCCCTTCCATGATGATATTGGTTACCTCATGAACCATTTTCATGTTTTTAGTTGTGATGCAATAGTTCTCAATATTTTCATTCGACTCCTTTTCTATTGCATCTAGCTTGTTGTTAATACAGTCCACAGCTGGAGCAGCCCTGGTAAAGAACTAAACAGTGTTCTCTTTCAGCAATTTGACTTCAAGTCTAATAGGAGAAATTTTAGTTGAGATGTCCTTTCTCAATTCTTTGATAGAGTCATCCACATATGGCCTCTAAGTTGATCTAGAAAGGAGGTGTGCTTGTCCTCATTCAGCTGAGTAGACTTTTGGAAATTTACTTCTGCCTCACCTTTCCTGATGTATCCCCTCATTTCTGAGATAGCTACTTCATAGTTAGAAGAGTGTTGTGGAATGTCAGCAACATGAATAGACTCTTCTTTCTCAGACACTTCAGCATTAGACATTTCTTGATCTTCTTGAGAGTCTTGATCGGATATATCACTTACCGATTCAATAACTTGAGAAGAGAGCTCAAGAAGAGGCTCGCCCCTCAACATTATCTTCAGCTACTAGATCCTGAAGTGGATCATCTTTTGCTCTATTGACAACCTCTAGCACAATCTCCCCGTGAATAGGAGCACTGTCATTCAACACTGGAGATTCAGATGGAATTAGATCTATTCTTTCTTGTAGATTTTCCAGAGAGGATTCAATCTTGTCCTGTAGACCAGCAGTTGGTAAGTGATACTCCCGCTTAACAGGAGAAACTATTCTTTGGGTTCCCCCTGAACAACATTGCAGAGACTTTCCACAAGATTTGTCACAACATCTTCAGCATTCACCATAGTTGTTTCCCCTCAATATCAGTTGGAGACATAATGGTTGGAACAACCGTGACAAGAAGCTTAGAGGAGATAGAGATTTGTGCACTAACATCCCTTCTTACTTCTTCAGTTGACTCTGTTATACTGGGATCATGAGGTTCAGTATCCCTATTGTCTGAAGACTTGCTGTTTGAGGTTTTATTAGAATCTGGAACAACCTTCTCCTTCTTTTGCATCTAAGATGGCTAAGGGTGATTAATCAGTACCCTATCCCATCTATCAAATATTCTTATGTACATCTTCCTCCTATGATGGATCTTTGCTCCGAGCCATAAGTTTAGCATCCCTGGAGCAGTGTTTAGAAAAAACATAGACAATATTACACCCAGATTGGATTCAGAAAGACATTCAATTATCCATTAAAAAATCACCTTCCTCCAGTTTGTTTTCTTGGTGAGGATAACTCTAGTCATTAATTCAAACATCTTTCTGGATATTTTGTCATGTGATCCAGTTTTATAGATTAGGGCTTTGCCAATTATATCTGTTAGGAAATTCCCCTTTAGGTTCATATCTTTCCTTCTAATTGAGCCACTTATGTGTTGTGACAGCCCACACCACTTCAAAGCAGATATAACATCCTCAAAAAATATCTAATCTTCCTCCTCACCAGGATTAAACTTGGTCATCCTCAAGGCTTTGCTTAACCTCCTTGCTATTATTTTGATCTTATTTCCACTGATGGAGGTTTTGATCTTATTGGAGGAGGAGTCTGCCTTAGCATTGGAGTATAGTTGTAGTACTTCTCTTTTCCATATTGCGCAGGGCTCTAACAGTGTTAATTCTAGTTTGGCGGCAGTCAGAAGGTGAATAACTAATTGAACTTCTTGTAGAGTGTCCTTGAAACAATTTCATACTAGTTCTGACCCCTCAAATAAGAAATCAATGCCCTTGGGATCCATTAAATCAGAGAAATTGTTCGAGAGATGATGAAGACGGTGCAAGAAATCAAGGGCAAGGATGCAGAAAATCAAAAATGCCTAAGGAATGATGTATATTATTTTAGGCACACTTTTCTATTTATAGATTACCATATTTGAGAAGCTAGAAAGTCGTGTGCCTTGTCATGATTTCCACTTTTGATGGACGGTTTTGATTCAATCTCCAAGATTTGAACCGTGTCTAACCCGTCAGAGTATATGCGTCGAGTTAACTCATCGCACTCGATGCCTTGCTTTACACTCGAAACTCTCGACGCCTGAAGTTGACTCAATGCTCTCAATGCCTGGAGTTGAACTTTTTCTTCCTTAGTTCACCTACAAAATGTTAGCCTCCAACTACACACACACACACACACACACACACACACACACACACACACACATATATATATATATATATATAGAGAGAGAGAGAGAGAATAATGCTTTAAAAAAATAAAGCTACTTCAAGTTCAACATTCCCAATTAAAACTTGAAACTATTGAACTTGGCTTCATCAAGAGGCTTGGTAAGTTGTCAACCACTTGTTTGTCAGTGTAGACAAACACAAGGCTAATATCTTCCTTCTCAACATGCTCTCTTATGAAGTGATACCTAATTTCAATATGCTTAGTCCCACTGTGTGATATAAGATTTTTAGCTATTGAAATTGCACTTGAAGGATCACAAAATATGGGAGTTTTACTTAGCTAGAAATTATAGTCATGAAGTTAATATGGTATCCATAATAACTGAGCACAATAACTCCCTCCTAAAATGTATTCAGATTATGCTATAGAAATGGCAACACTAGTTTGCTTCTAACTGCTTTAGGACACCAACCTTCTCCCTAGAAAATAACAGGTATAAGAAGTGTTTTTTCTATCATTTTTGCAACCTGCAAAATATGCATCTGAGTAGCCTGTTAGTTCAAAATCATTATTTCTAGGGTACCAAAGATCAAGATCAGGTATGCCCTTGAGATATCTCAGAATTTTTTCTGTAGCAATATAGTGAGATTCTTTAGGGCAAGCCAGATACCTTGCACAAACACATGTAGAAAACATAATGTCTGGCCAACTAGTAGTCAAATAAAGAAGTGAGTCAATTATGCCTCTATATAAGGTTTCATCAACTGGTTTCCCACTCTCATCCTTGTCTATAGACATACTTGAACCCATATGAGTTTTCATTATGGAGGCACTCTCCATATCTAACTTCTTGATTAATTACTTGGTGAACTTGGAGTGTGAAATGAACAGTCCATCATTAGATTGTTTAACTTGGAGCCCCAAAAAATACTTGAATTGACCCATGCTGCCTGTTTCAAATTTCCCTTGCATAGGTTTGGCAAATTTTCTTCGCAGGCCATCATCAGTAGATCTAAAAATTATGTCATCAACATAAATTTGGACTAGGATAATCTTACCCTTGACTTGCCTTAGGAAAATTTCTTTTCTATCTTTCCCCTTGAGAATTTGTTCTAAATGAGAAAGCTAGATAGGGTTTCATTCAAAGCCCTAAGGGTATGTTTCAACCCATACAAAGCCTTTCTTAAAAGAAATACATAATCAAGGAAATAAGGATTAATAAAACCTGATGGCTGCTCAGCATAAACCTGCTCTTTTAGGTCACCATTCAAGAAAGATGACTTAATAACATCTAGTAGACCTTAAATCCTTTGTAGGCAGCATATGCAAGGAATAACCTTATGCCTTCAGGTCTTGTAACTGGTGCAAAGGTTTGATCTATGTCAATACCTTCCTCTAGTATGTATCCTTTAGCAACCAGTCTAACTTTGCTTTTGATTATAACACCATTCCTATCCAATTTGTTCATGTATATCAATTTAGTTCCTTTGATGTTATGTCCTTGAGGTTTGGGAAAGAGCTTCCAAACATTACATCTCTTGAACAAGTTCAACTCTTCTTGCATAGCCACTATCTAAAATGAGTCTATGTTGGCTTATTCAAACTTCTTGGGTTCTATCTGAGATAAAAAAAACTTGAATACATTGCAGTGTTGTGATTTTTGCTTCTTTTGGTTACACACTGGCTTGCATCTCCAATGATCAGATCTTTGGGTGATCTCTCAAGTGTCTGATGGTAGTTGCCAACCTCTCTTCAGCTTCTTGAACTCCATCTTCAGTGGCCTGATGTTCTTCCCTTGAATCAACTTGACCTTCTTCTAGGATGAGCACACCATCATCCTTCTCTTTTTCATCTAGAAGCGTGTCACAAGTGCTCAGTTTGTCCATTCTTAAATCTACACTTGTAGCACTAGAAGAGCTTGGCAGCTCATTGAGAATCATAGTAGTTTCATCAGACATAACATTAATATACTGTTCTACAACCTGAATTTTCAATTTGTAGATCCTACATGTGTGGCAACAAAAGAAGGTAACGAGTTAGCTTTTGCTGGCTACCATCCACGAATATGTGGTATAATGACCCATCCCTCATACCCGGAGCAGTGGCATTCCTTCCCTACATATTAGTCAACAACAATAATGTATATAGAGAATAGCCTAGAAAATGCAACGATACCCAAGCCAAGAAGCTATATGCACAATCACCACAAACGTTGGAATGCACGTCCACACTTCTCGTGCCCTCATGGCACACTTTTGATGTACTCCTTGAGTCACATCACCATCCCTTGTCCCAGACAAAGATAGTCTGAACTTGAGCATTCTTCTAGTCTGACCTAAAGTCAATGACTCTCTCCTATGTCAATGATGAAAGCTAAGTATGTTAGGCCATTTAGTCAAACAACATAGTGCAGGTGCAGTTCAGATCTTTCTTGTTGCTAAAATCATCATGCCAACTAATTACAATGACGTGGTTATACCTTCCCTTTCTTGTACATGACAGAACCAACGTTATGTTCCAACACTGGCACTCACAACCAACTCAGCTGGGCACTCCAGGCTCAATAGTGTAACATGTTACCCACCTTGTCTAATTGACACAGACTTTGTAACCTCAAAAATAAATCCCTGGGACCTACTGCCGGTAGTAGCGCTACCGCCATGAGATAAATGACAGAACATCAGTTTTGTCCAATATTCTAGGTATTTCTTAGAGTTTTCCTCTCGGACTCCCTGCGGCACTCTACGACACTTAGAACCCAAAAACGACACATATCACGGAGTCTTCTCCTGCACGCAAACATAAACAAAATCATCACCAATTCAAACCAACTTGTCTTGATGGGCTTCACATGACATTCCTATGTTTGTACTTTGATTTCGAGCTACATATGCAATTTATGTTAGGGACAGACACAATCAACCCAGAGATAGTCTAGTCATATGGTACTTAGCAAAAAAGGAACTTTTATATGTGTATATAGAAACAAAAGAGGACATACACGTCCTAACGAGAGGAGGAATATTATTAACCTTGAAGTCCTCTTTGGAGCCATAAATCAAAATCCAAACAGACGGGAAGAACCGCACCGGGACGCTCTCCGTAGATCAATACTCGACTCGCGATTTGGGGCTCCGAAGCTCCGGTAACGACAAGATTTCTCCTCCTCTTTCTTTCGCTCTCCTCTCTATCTAACTCTTTAGGAAGAGAAGACCTAGGTTTAGAATGAGGAAGAACGTCATCCCACATATATAAGCCAAATGAAACCACTGCCTACCGTCAGATCATATTAGAAATTGACGAACGACCATGATTTGAAACGGTTTCATATACAAGCGCTACCGCCGTGAGGTAATAAGCTACTTTCATGCGGTACCTCAAAATATCTCTTGTTCAGAAAGCCCGGCGTTAAACTCTCTAATCCTATGCCAACACGTAGCTACGCCATAAATATCATGATATCCCTTGCGGTACCACACTATCGCCGCATGGTAGGTGATGCGTTGTTCCATTACAACGCTTACGACGAAAGATCACTACATCCATACAGTATCGCTACCGCTGGGCGGTAGCTCACAGAGAGCCATGACAATTAAATCAGCTATGCTACCGCCGACTCTAATACTAACGTCAGGCGGTAGCTCTCAAAGAGCTATGCCTAGTAAAAACTAGGGCATTACAATTCTCTCCCCCTTAAAGAAACTTTGTCCCGAAATTTAATCGTACATGCAATAATCAAGAAGTACAAAATACATAAAAGTTTCTCCCTCAACGGAATATCTCGGGGAACTCCTCAAGCATGGTTTCCTCACGCTCCCATGTGAGCTCCTCACTACCATAGTTGTTCCATTGGACATTGACCATCCGGATCTCCTTGTTTGGTAAACGCTTGACCTCCATATATTTAATTCGAATGGGCTTGACTTTCATCTTCAACCCACTATCAATCGGCACTTGATCCACAATAATGACTTGTGTAGGCTCCTGAATAGCCTTCCACAACACCAATATGTGAGACATATTGTGTAGACCACTTTGCTCTGCAGAAGAGCCAACTAATAGGTAGCTTCACCAACTCGCTCAATAACCTCAAACGTTCCCAGATACCCCGGACTTAGCTTTTTCAACGTCAAATCCTGGACACACCTTTGAATGTCTTGATATTCAAATATACTCAATTACCAACTACAAACTCAACATTTCAGTGCTTGGTAATTTAGTACTTAGCTTGCCTATCCTGAGCCAACAATCGCTCTGAATCAAACATATGGCCGAATTTGCATCTTCGACCACTTTTCATTTATGCTACTTTGTCTCGCCTGTTTCTGCTCAAGCTAACGGTGTACAACACCTCCTACCATAAAGGGCTTCGAAAGACGCCAACTGAATACTCGCTTGGTAGCGTTTGTTATAGGCAAATTCAATCATGTAGAGATGGTCCTCCCACCTCTTTTTGAAATCCAAAGCACACATACGGAGCCTATCCTCCATCGTCTTGTTGGTCCTTTCGGTTGGACCATCCTTTTGAGGGTGAAAGGCCAGGCTAAACTTCAATTTTGTACCCAATAATTGATGGATTAGCCCCCCAATCGTTTGAAGTGAAACACCCATCTCGGTCACTTACGATGCTACATGGCACACCGTGTAGTTGTACTATGTTATCAACATAAAGCTTTGTATGCTTTTCCACATAATCCTCTTTATGGTTTAGAATAAAGTGTGAAACTTTTGTCAAGCAGTCAACGATCATCCAGACGACGTCATTCTCATGCTATGATTTCGGTAGTCCATGCACAAAATCCATCGATATGTCGTCAAACTTTAATTCTAGAATCGGAAAAGACTTTAGAAATCCTCCCGGTTCTTGACATTCGGCCTTCACTAGCACGCAAGTAAGACACTTTGCAGCATAGTGGGCTATGTCTTTCTTAAAGATGCCACCAAAATAACATCTTCATGTCCTTGTACATCTTCTTGCTCCCCGGATGGATTAAGTACTTGGTATTGTGAGCCTCATACATCAGCTCCTCCCGTAAAGTGCGAAACTTTGGGACGCACAAACAAACACCTTTAAATAAAATACCGTCTTCATGCCAAAATTACACATTAGACCCATCAATGGTCTCCACCACAAAGCGCTTCACGCTCTCATCAAGCTCCAACGCCTGTCGAAATATGTCTGCAAGATCACATTGCACCTCCTTCCAGTTCAAGCATGTGCTTACAGTTGTGCTTCTCTTGACGCAAGAGATTTCCAAGGCTTCCAAATCACTGATCAGATGCTCATCGTGCATCAAAATCCAGTTAGCCTGCGTAGAAGATCTCCGACTCAACGCATCTGCAATGACATTTCCCTTACCGGGAACGTAATGTATCTTGAAGACATAGTCCCCAAGGAACTCCATCCACCTCCGCTGTCACATGTTTAAGTCCTTCTGATCAATAAAATACATTAGGATCATATAGCTCATAAAGATATCGATCTTCACAATATATAAGTAGTGTTGCCAAAGTGTAAGATCAAATATCACGACCTCTATGTACAAGTCGTGAACCGAATAATTTCTCTCATGCACTTTAAGTTGATGAGATACATAATCTATCACCTTCCCATGTTGGAGTAGAACGCAGCCTAAACCGCTCCCTATTGTGTCACTGTATATTTTGTAGCCTTCCGTACCACACAGTCACCACAAAATAGGCACCGTGGTCAGATGATTTTTTCAGTTCCTTAAAATATTTTGCGCACATCGGCGACCAAACAAACTTCTGGTCCTTCCTTATCATGGTAGTGAGGGGTAGCGCTATCTGTGACAAGTTCTCTACAAAGCACCAATAGTAGCCAGCAATCCCCAAGAAACTCCGGACTTCTGCTACCGTAGACAACACAGGTCACTCCTGTATCACAACTAGCATCACCGGATCCACCACAATTCCCTCTACGCTAACCACAAGACCGAGGAATTCCACTAATGACATCAAGAACTCACACTTCACGAACTTGGCATATACTTGACTCCTCCTCAAGGTCTCCAACACAATGCGTAAGCGATCCGCCTAATTTTCCTCTAACTGAGAGTACACCCGAATATCGTCAATGATGACTATCACGAACTAGTACAAATACTCCCTGAACATTCTATTCATCAAGTCCATAAACACTAAAGGATCATTTTTTAGGCCAAATGACAACCATGAACTTGTAATGCCCGTAACACGTCATGAATGCCATTTTGGGAATGTCACTTTCCCTAATTCTCAACTAATAATAGTCGGACTTCAAATCCATCTTTGAATACACAGTAAAACCTACTAGATGATCAAACAGATAATCGATTCTCGGAATCGGATACTTATTCTTCTCCGTCAGCTTGTTCAAATCTCAATAATCTATACACAACCACAATATTCCGTCCTTTTTCTTCACAAAAAAGATCGGTGTACTCCAAGGTGACAAACTTGGATGCACATACCCTTGATCTAGCAGCTCTTAAAGCTACACATTCAGTTCTGCCATCTCCTTAGGTGCTAATACGTATGGAGAGCGTGACACAAGCTTGGCAACTGGCAACAAATAAATAGTAAAATCAATCTCTCGCTGAGGTGGACCTCCAGGGAGATTCTCAGGGAATATGTTAGCAAACTCCGATACTATAGGAATGCTAATCAAGTCGGGCTTAGACTTTGAAGCCTCTACTAGTGTGAAGAATAACTTCATACCTTTTCAGACTGCCTTGACAACCTGGAGAGCAGACATCAATATCTTGCTCGATCCTTTCATACTAGAGAAGGGAGTTTCATGTTCAGTATTCTACCCCAGCTTGACCTCCTTAAGGTTGCAATCAATGCACTCACACTGCTTTGAGAACTAGTCTATGTCGAATATCACATCATATTCTAAAATCGATAGTATCGAGGCTTCTAGGTCGAACTCTTAATTTCCTATTCATACCCACACACTGCAATACCAATCCCCGCGCATCATGCACCCATTGGGCAATAACACATCCAATCTATCTTTTGCCATACAGGAGAAGTGAGACGCTCTTGGGTCAAACAACGCTCTCATCGGATGGTTACGGAATAAGACAAAGCCGAATACACCACCTAACATCAAACAAAAGTACGCAAGGTATATATAGTATGTAAAATACACAAGCAATATTAAGCTCGTATCTGTCACCACGACACTTTGTTTAATGGCCTTTCGTTTGCCAAGATTGTAGACTCTAGGTTGCGTTGGCATATGGCGAGATGTAGATGACTCCGCTACTTTCCCTTCTCAGCATACGATTCACCCACCTTTCAATCTGACCTTGTGAGACAGCTCCAATAGTCTCAAGTAAAATGTCCAACTTTGCCGCAATTGTAACATGCATGCGGTACTTGTCCCGAGGTAGCTCCATAACAAGTATAAATAGCTGGTCCAGATGGCCTAGTGATGTAGTCTATGTCACCCGATGAACCAAAATGGACAAACGACACCGAAGGACTCTCTCACATTCCAATTCTACACTCGCACTAGTAAAACACAGCAAAAAGGATCTACCTGATCCGGTCGAGCGTGTGTTGTACCAAAAGAGATCCACCGAAAAATAATGATTCAGAAAAGGTAGATCTCTCCCAATAAAAAGAAAATGAGGTCCGCCAATCCTCACGAGTATAAATAGATCAAGAGAAAATGATAAAAATCGATTGGATCAAAACCTCAATGAAATCAAGATTCGCAAGCAATGCCAAAGCTATTCATCATAAGATTTATCTAAGAGGGAAACACTCAAAATTAGAAAGTTTGTTACCCCAATCGGAAGATGATTCCGATGAAAAAAAAGGTTTGCTCTTCTACGGTTTTGCCGGAGTCACACCGAATGGAGAGAAACATGTATGCATTCCTCGATTCACACCATAGGAGGTTCTTCATTGCAAAAGTGAATGACCTTGGCCGAGATCCACCAAGAAGGGGGAGAACTTGGTTGTTATTTAAAAAAACCAAACCCTAGGCGCGGACAGCTTCATTTTGCAGAGCTCCAAGAGGGGGAGTCCTTCGTGTTGTAAGTAGTTAGAGAGGGGTATAGTGTTGTGGTGGAGAAGAGTGGAGGCAAGAGGGGGAGAGGGAGGTGGCCGAACACAAGGAGGAAGAAAGAGGGAGGCCGACGGACAAGGAGGAGGAGAGCAAGTGGGGAAATCTCAATTTAGGGTTAAGTCTTCTTTTCATTCATCAATAATCAATAATGCAACACACATGGCCTTATATAAGGCTAACAAAAATCCAGGTTATATGCAGCCAAACTTAAAACAACATATGGCTAAACGCAGGACAAAATTAAAAACAAGAATCTGGATAAATACAGTCCAAATTTTAAAGCAAATAATCAAAGGAAAATAAATAACACATAATCAAGATAATTATCAAGAGGACGTCTTGAGCCGAGGTCGGAGGTTGTAGCGTCGATAACCAATGTCTCTACGGCGCCGCAAGTCCTTGGTTGGAGAGGGCGAGGGATCTTCGTAAGCATGCCGGCACCATCATCAACATGTCAGGGGTCGTCGTCTCCATTAATCCTCCCCCGCTCGAAAGTACACATCACCGAGGAATTTGCTTGAATATTTTTGCGCAGAAGAGCATCATCTAAAAGAGCCTCCTCTGATTCAAGTAGCCAAGAGTCATCGAAAGTCGGATGATCACGCCACCGGATTAAGTAGCGATCAATGTCACCACTTGGAGATACGAGTACTTCATCCTTAATTATCCTGTTAGGCAAAAAGGAGGTCTTGGGGAATCTTGGAAAAGCATTAGTCAAAGAAGATGAACAAGTTTATACATCAACATTCAACGTACCTATAGTGGAAACCGTAGGAGAGAGCGATCCAGGAATAAGCTCACCCCCAACCAATTAGAGGACATGGTGGACGGAATAAATAGAGAGGAAGATAACTCAAGTGGTGGAGAAACAAATGGCATTAAATCCAAAACATTGAAAATAAGGGATATACCCCAATCAGTGGGTATCTGCAAAAGATATTCGTCTTCTCCTAACTTCTTTAAAATTCGAAAGGACCGGCTCGCTGATTCACCAACTTTTTTATGGAGCCCGAAGGCATCAATTAAGCGATGAGATGCACCAAGACTAAATCATCAACATTAAAGTTAGATGCACTTCTATGTACGTTAGCATGAGATTGATAAGATGCATATTGGGTGGTTAACGTTTTATGAATGTGCTTATGTAAATCGTGAACATGAAGAGCAAACTCTTGTGCAAAATTTCTTGATTTATAAGATGGAGGTAATGGAACTAAATCAAGTGTCACCGGTCTTACAACTCCGTGTTCGCTGAGTGGGCCCACGACCCCAAGGGAGAAGACTGGGAGAGCCCGCCCGAGTCAGAACAACAAGCAGACGGACTCAGAACGACCAACCCGCTCTCGCCAAAGCTAGGAGGACAAGCTGTGCGAGCTGGTCAACGAAGCCCGCGCCCTCCTGGAGTTCGATGAACTAAATCAATCGTCGGCCTAAGCCTCACGCAAGCCTGGAGTTCGTCAAACTCAATCTCCCATCTTCCCAGCTCGCGCCTGCCTGGAGTTCATTAAACTCATTCTCTGGGCTTCGGAGGTAACAATCTCAGAGTGGCCTGGCTCGGGCTTGCCTATAGAAGGGGGGCAGGGGGAAAACTAGGTCGCATCCACCTTGGGCATCGAGGAATGCCTCGGCATCCACTGTCTCGCACTCGCCCAGGGAGCTCGACAGACAGTAGGCGAGTCGGACCGGTCGGGCCCGTGTCCGCCAAGGTTCGGAGAGGTGGCGAGTGCTAGTCCGATCAAGCACTCGCCACCCCAGGCGAGTAAAGGCCTAAGAGTGCCACTCGCCTTATGCTCTATGATGTGTTTTTTACATTTTTCCCCCGCTGGCCTGCCCATAGCCAGTTAGAATAACGCAGTTATGCTTTTGGAAGTCCCAGTTGGGCCGCACATAGTTGTTCTGAACAACGGAGGTTGGTTATTTGCAGGCTGATTTCAGAAATCTATAAATAGACCCAAGGGGTACCTCAGAAGGCATGTTCACTTGTCTCCCATACTTCTAGCGCTTTTTGAGGTTGCCTTAGCTCGACTCTTTGCTAGGGAGGGGAAGCGATCTAAGATCTTCCGAGTGTGTGGTGTGACCTCCGTGGCGAGCCCTTGGGTCAGTTCTTTGTTCTTTTTACTTGTCATTTTTATTGCAGGAGAGAAGAAGGTGTGCGATCACTCCTTCCCCAACGGTTAACTCCATAGGGACCGATTTTTCGGTTTCAGCATTTTTGTGTGGTGAGCATGGAGCATGGTCAGCACAGAATATCTTCAGCAGGCTCGATGACGGGAGGAGAAGGACAAGGCTAGGATAGGTCTGACTCGCCACCCCCACCCCGCACCCCCCGCCTCTCTCCATGGTGGGGATGTTCGAAGACTTAAGGAGAGAGGTGCTTGTCCTCATAAGGTTCGCAATCGGCGCATGTGCCGAGTGCTCGACTCCAGTGGCGCCACTGCTCGCAGACCCAGCCCTTGGCAAAGATGCTCCCAGCAAGCGGGCTGGGAAAGAAGTTATAGAGGAAGAAAGAAGCGGCGAGCTCCCCGGGCGAGTACTCTTCCCAGGCTCGGCGAGCGGCGGCAGGTTCGATGAGATGGGGGTGCGAGACCCCCTAGCCTGCTCAATAGGGGAGGCATCCCCTTCAGCAAGCTGGTTTCTTCTGCCCCAGTTCCAGAGGGGTTCAGGGAGCCCGAGATTTCCTACTATGCCGGGAAGAGAGACCAAGTCCAGCATGTCCAGTGGTTCAAGGACGTGGTCTCGATCTGACAAATGTCAGATGGGTTCAAGTGCAGGCTCTTTTCCATAACTCTCAAGGAGAAGGCAAGAGAGTGGTTCCACCAGCTATAGGACAGCTCCATTTACTATTTTGAGGACCAGCGTTGGGGGTTTATATTGAGGTTCACCACCTCTAAGAGGAGGAAGAAGGAGTCGGATTTCCTGTTCCACATCAAGCAAGGGATGAACGAGACCTTGGTGAGCTACGTGGACCGGTTCCAGGAGGAGGCGACCCAAGTCCAAGAGATGTCGGGTCACACCCTGATGATGGACTTAACCCTAGGGCTACAACAGGGTTTCTTAGGAATGGAACTGAAGAGGGTGTCACCCCTCTCCTATGAGGAGAGAATGGAGAGGGTAGTAAGAGAAGTCGATGGGGATTCGTCGAATTCGGAGTTTTCCCGAAAGCTGTCCAAGTGGGCCACGGAGGAAGAGAGGCCAAGTGGTGGCAGAGGTTAGGAGGAGAGAAGGGTTGAGCCCCGGCAAAGGGAACAGCAGCAGTAGTAGCAGCCATGGTGGGAGCGCAAGGAGCCGAACCATCGGCTAGGTTGGAGGCTGGAGTAGTAAGACTAGGGGTCGCGAAGAGGTTTCCATGGAGGAGATAATCGCCAGGGGGGTCAAGGCCAATTTTAACATCCAGGCGGGAGACAGGGCCAGAGACCACCTCTTCCCGACCAGAACCAGGCTATGGTTATACCATGGGGGAGAGGAGGAGAGCGGGGCGGAGGAGGAGAAGAAAGGTTAGGGTGGAGTTGCCCTACTGCGACTTCCATCAAGAGGAAGGGCACGCCACGGACTCATGCCCAGAGTTCCTCGAGATGAGAGTAAATAGGGAGCAACAGTGTTGGAACACCCTATTACTAATTTGGGCAAGGATCACTATGTTATTAGGAAAATTGTATGACCTAGTTGTATAGTTGAAAAGGTAAATTAGAATGAGTCTAGGGCTTAGAACTTAGGTTTGGAGCTGCCCCTAGGACCATTCAGAAATCAGGACTAAGTACTAAGACAAGACAATTTTCGTCGAGCTCAGGTCGACGAAACGTCGAACTCAGTTCGACGTTCTCTGAGCTAAAGTCTGCAAATCGTCGAACTCCGGTCGACGATCTTCGAGCTCAGATCGACGTTTTGTCTTCAGCTATTTTCCAAGTCGCTGAGCTCAGGTCGACGTTTTCTGTCTGCTGTGAAAATCCAATCTCTGAGCTCAGTTCAACGATCGTAGAGCTCAGACCGACGATTTCTATGAGAGATCGACGCTTTCAGAATTCAAACTCAAGAACAGTTATGGAATTAATTCAAATTCCTTCAGAGTTATTTTCTGCATTTATTACAAAGGATTTTCTAGCCGTTTCAAGCAATCTGATGCAAGTTTCAAGGAAGGACTAAATGGAATGTTGCTTAGGACTTTCCCCAGAGACAGTTGCCATTTATGAAAGCCATTTATGACTTAATAACGGCCATCTACGTCAGATTTTTGATATACTCCTACAGAAGAGAATAGAGACAACAATAACAACAATACACAGATAATACAAAGAGATACAGAAGAATTAGATTACAATAAAAAAGATTGAACAATACAACCTCTCTGATCAACAATTCATCTTTTGTGATTTTCAAATCTACTGAATCTTCAAGAACACAAGAAAATTCTATTGTAGAGGAGATCTTTTGCAACTCAACTCCTCCAAATCTTCAAGTGTTAAAAAGCTTCAACATCAAGGACTCCAGACACAAAACATTTCAGCATCTGTTGGAATCATCTTCTGCTGGAGATTTGAAGCATCTGAAGACCTATCACCCTAGCAAAGCTTTCACTCCTGAACCATTCTACATCTCAGGGGGAGCTTTGACAACATCAACAATCCACTAGTCTTCTCTCAGTGATTTGAGACAGAGAATACATCATCACCTTTTTATTTTACCACCATCTGTACAGGGTTATCTCTCCCTTCAAAAGTGAACTCTTGGTTTCTGAGACCTGATCAAAACTTAGTGGTGGCAAGACACCTGATCAAAAAAATCTGGTTTGGTTTTTGAGCACCTTTTCAAAAGCTCATTGGTGCCCAGGACACCTGATCAACCCTTATTGCATTGGATTCCTACCAAAGGTGGTAGAAGAGTTGATGTACCCAGGTTGTTGGGGAACCACTATAGATCCTTGTGTCTTCTGGTTGCTGTGTGTTTGTCTTTGCTGTGTGCTGTGTGATTCTTTATTTCTTGTTTTAGTTTTTTACTTCACTGCAAGCACCTTACACATATACATAAATTTAAGTCTTCCACTGCTTTACCTTTTTAATTGTGAATTATTTTAAAATACTCTATTCACCACCCCCTCTAGAGTTAAGGTAGATCTTTTCCTCACTTTCAAACAGCAGTAGCAAGATCGCCAGGGAGTGCGGATCGAAGAAGTCCTGCCTCGGGCGGAGGAGAACATGTGTAAAGTTGGAGCCTGGGGAGGGATCAGAGTGATCCACGGGGGGGGGGGGGGGGGGGGGGGGGGGGGGGGGGGGGGGGGGGGGGGGGGGCGTCGAGGCTTCCCGTAAGGAAAGTCTCCACACTATGTACCACTTGAGCATTGGCTCCATATCCCAGACCCCACCCCCGGAAGAGAAGATCACCTTCTCGAGGAAGGATATGCCAGACCATGAGGACCCCTTCTGCGTTGCGCAAGTCATCCAGACAGCGGTCGAGAACTTCACCGTCTCCCAGATCATCATCGACAACGGGAGCTCAGTCAACGTCATCTTCAAGAAGGCATTTGACGTGATGAAGGTGGAGGCCAATAGGGTGCTGGCCTCAGATAGACCCTTTTTCAAGTTCTCGGGTGAGAGGAAAGAGGTAGAAGGAGGAGCGGGCTTCCATGTTAATCTAGGGGGAAGTACCGCACCTATAGGTTCGTCATTGTGGACTCCCCCAGTAACTACAACGCCATCTTCGGGTGCCCCCTCATCAGTGCCTTCTGCAGCATTCCGTCATCCTTCTACCAATGCCTAAAGTTCAACGTCGAGGGGATCCAGGTCCGGGTTCGGGGTGACCCCAAGATTACAAGGGAATGTTATGTCACGATAGTGAACTACATCTCATAGCAGCAGGGGACCGAGGAGATGGAGTGAAGGGTGGAGGAGGCAGAGCAGGAGGCAGGAGTGGAGATGGTGGTGGAGGAAGACCGCACCCAGGTGGAGGTGGCGGAGGAAGTCCTGGAGCCGGCCGAGGCAATGGCCGTGGAGGAGGAAGAGGAGGAGATTCCTGCCCTAGGAGGGGAGGATGCTGGAGAATGGGGTGTGCAGTCTCGTTTGGAGGCTGCGAAAGAGGTGGTGGAGATGGAGTTTCTCACCCTCGGGGTAGGGTTGAAAAGGTCTACATCAGCGGGTGGCTTACCCCGTCAGATCAGGAAAGGATACTGGAGTGCATCCAAAAGAACGTGGACGTCTTTGCTTGGTACGCTGCAGAGATGTCAGGGATCGATGCGGATGTCGCCTGCCACTGCCTTTACTTGGACTTGGAGGCTCGCCCCATCCAACATAAGAAGAGGTCCATTGCGGACAAGATAGTTGAGCCAATCAGGTAGAAAGTGGCCAAGCTCCTCAAGGCTGGCTTTGTATCCAAGATCAAATACCCAGGTTGGGAATTCAATGTAGTAATGGTCAAAAAAGGAGACGGCAGGTGGCGTATGTGTATTGATTTTTCTTTACTTAATAAATTGTGTCCTAAGGACTCTTATTACTTGCCTCGGATCGACGCGCTGGTTGACTCAGCCATTGATTTTTCCTGTAATTAGTTTTCTAAATGCATTTTCAGGTTATCACAAGATCAGGATGCACCCCCCAAACATTAAGGATGTCTCCTTCATCACAGGGGATGGGTGCTACTGCTATAAAATGATGCCCTTTGGGCTAAAGAATGCAGGGGCAATGTACCAAAAAATGATGGATAGGGTCTTACGAGAGCAGAAGGGGAGGAACCTGGAGTTGTATGTAGATGACCTCATGATAAAGAGTCGAGGCATGGATTCTCATACCTGGGACCACGAGGAGACCTTCAGCACCTTACGCAAATAAAAGATGTGGTTGAACCCCCTAAAGTGTGTCTTCGGGGCAAGCACGGGGCAAGTTCCTAGACCATCTCCTTACCCCTGTTGGTGTAAAGCCCAACCCTGATAAGGTGAGCGCAATTATGGAGTTGGGATCACCTCGAAACACTAAGGAGGTGCAACGATTGATAGGGAAGCTGGCAGGATTGAGCAGGTTTCTCTCCCGGGCCGGAGAGAAGTTCTCCCCCTTCTTCAAAAATTTGAGGGAGGTCCAGAAGTTCGAATGGACTATGGAGTGCGAGGAGGCATTCCAGGCCTTGAAGTGGCAGATGACTCAGGCCCACCTACTCTAAGGGCCAAAGGAGGGGGAGGATCTATCTTTATATTTAGGGGTCGGAGCAGACGCCTTGAGCTCCGTCCTAGTTTGAGAAGAGGGGAAGAAGAAACTCCCCATATATTATGTCAGTCAGGTCCTGAGGAATACAGAACTCCGATATCCCATCTTGGAGAAGCTGGAATTTGCTCTAGTCATCTCAGTTGGGAGACTCAGGCCCTACTTCGAGGCACACTGGATCCGAGTGGTGACTGACCATCCCCTCCGCAACATCTTCGACGGGGTGCAGCATTCAGTCAGGTTGTCTAAGTGGTCGGTGGAGTAGTTGAGCGAGTTCAATATCTTCTTCGTCCCTCGCCTCTCGATCAAGGCCCAAGAAATGCCCGATTTCCTGCCAAACTATGTTGTCAAAGTGGTGGAGGCAAAACTCACTCACCCAGTTACCTGGAAGATGATGGTAGATGGAGCTTCAGGGAGGCATTCCCTAGGGGTGGGGGTGATATTGGAGAGCCCTTAGGGAACAAGGATCGAGCAAATGGTTATGGTGCACTTTCCCATCACCAACAACCAGGCCGAGTACGAGGCAATGATCGCAGGGCTATGCCTAGCCAGGGAGCTGGGGGTACTTGATGTGGAGGTCCTCACTGAATCCATGGTGGTGGCTTCCCAGATCAATAGGGAGTTTGACTCAAGGGAGCCTACCCTCCAGTTATATTTAGCAAAAGTAAAGGGGGTCATTGGAACGTTCAAAACTTTCTACATCTAGCATGTTCCCCGGGAGGAGAGCGAGCAAGCGGATCGACTCGCAAAGCATGGCCCCCAGGTGGGGGGGCACCATTTCCGACCTATTCTTCCCTTCCATCGAAGAAGGAGAGCTGATGGAGGTGGATCAACAGCCCTTGTGGATGGACCCATTCACGACCTTCCTTTCCATAGGAGAATATCTGGAGGGGATGGATAGGAAAAAGTTCAATCATAAGTCGGCATATTATCTTATGCGTGATAGGAAACTATATAGAAAGACCCTCTCCGGCATGCTGGCACGTTGCTTGGACGAGAGGGAAATCCAGAGGATCCTGTAGGAAGTCCACTCAGGGGAGTGTGGAAGCCACTCAGGGGGCAGAACCTTGGAAGGAAGAATCATCAGGCAAGGGTACTTTTGGCCGACCATGAGCCATGATGCCACAGAGTTCACCAAAGCAGTTTAGCAAGTACCAGTTGTTTTCCCCCCTCCAACTACTGCTGGTTCAGGGCCTCAGGAGCATCACAGTGCGCTGGCCCTTTGCAATCTGGGGAATGGATCTGGTAGGGCCTTTCCCCCAGGCCAGCGGGCAGAGAAGATTCTTGTTGGTCATGATCGACTATTTTTCCAAGTGGTTAGAAGTGAAGGCACTGGCCAAGGTGACCTCCCAAGTAATCCAGAACTTTGTGTGGGGAGAGATCATCTATCGGCACGGGTTACCCTAGGTCATTGTCACGGACAACGGGCCTCAGTTCGCTAGCGCTGAGTTCATCAGTTTCTGTGGTAAACTCGGGATTGATATCAGGTTTGCTTTAGTTAACCACCCTAGGATCAACGGGCAGGTGGAGGAGGCAAACAAGATCATCATCAATCTCCTCAAGAAGAAGGTGGAAAACTTGAAGGGTAGTTAAGTGGAATAGCTTCCTTTAGTTCATTAGGTCCTTAGAATGAATCCCAACACTGCCATGGGAGAAACCCCTTCAAGCTCTCCCATTGATGCGAGGAAGTACTCCCAGTAGAGTTCGAGGTCCGAACGCCTCGGATGGTTGAGGCGGAGAAAGGAAGGGAAGAATGGAGAGCCTAAAATGAAGAGGAACTATGGCCCTCTCTAGACATGGTGGAGGAGCTACATGACCTCTGCGCCATCCGACATGAAGAAGTGAAGAGAAGAATGGCTAAGTACTTTGACAAACACGTCAGGGTCAAACAATTTGTGGAAGGGGACTTGGTCCTGAGAAAGGTGGGTTTCGCGGGGAGATCGGCCGTTGTGGGGAAGCTCAACCCAAACTGGGGAGGCCCATACATTGTATAGGAAGCATTGAGGTTAGAAGGGTACCGCCTCCAGAATGTGGAAGGCAAGACCCTAAGTCTCACTTGGAGTGGCGACAACTTGAAACATTTTTACCCTTGAGTCCTGTAAGTAGTGTTCCATTTTATAATAAAATCTTCTCGATATGCCTGTGCCCCTGCCATGATTTGTGTAAGTAGAAGTGTTCATTACTGATGATGCATAATTTGACCTAAATTATTAATATAAAAATCTAAATAATCTAATATAAATATTTTTATAATGTTAATTTTATTCGCTAAATCATATCTTTTTATAATTCTATCCTAACCATGCCTATTTTACTATATTTTATGCGCACAGCGAACTTCGGGGCCACTTTTGGACATGTTGCGGCCAGAATCAGATCTTGGGCTGAACATGAACGTTGTAGCCCTCGGAAATACCTTTCCAACGCATGGTTACACGCCTTCATCGGATTTATGTAGCTTCGGGAATCCTCCATCGAAGTTGCTGTCCAGCAGATTTCCTGCATGAATGATTCTCGTCTTTGAGCAAGAACCGAGGATCCCGGGACAAATTGCATTATCAATTCAAAAATAACATGCCTTCAGTTATGGTGTGCCAAAATAAATGTCAAGTGCACTCATGTCATGGTGTTGTTGAACAATATTCAAGAATGGAATGAAGCCACAATGGTCCTATGTGATTTTTTCATGACAAATGTGAAATAAGCTAGCCACCTTTGACTTTATATTCAACATGTGTCCTTAAAGGAAGCTTCATGGAAAGAGAGAAAGCTAGCCAACTTTTATCATGCTTTTCATGACAAGTGTGAAAGAGGCTAGCCACCTTTGAATTTTAAACCAACATGTGCTTTTTGAACAAGGGATGCTTCATGGAAACTTCATCCTCATGCCAAATTCCAACTCTACCCCTTTGGTTTTGGCCCTATAAATAGGCATGAAGAAAGGGGGAAAGGATCATTCTTCCTACTTCATTTTGAGCATTGTAGAGATCCATTGGAGTTTGTTTTTAGAGTATTTTAGTTTAATATTTTCATGCTTTAATGTTCTTACAATTTCTTTTATCGTACTTGTAATCTTCTTGCAAACTCTCTTTATAATGTCTTTTTTGAAATCTTTTGTAACTTCTTTTCAATAAGAAATAAATTAGTTTGTTATTCCCTTTCCCTCTTTCTCTTTCTTTTTATGCATATTCTTAATATGATTTTCATTTCCTATATTATGAGTAACTAAACTTTGTTTAGTGCTTGATCGAAATGATCCGAGGAATGAAATGATCTCTTTTTCTTAATCCATATCTTCTCTTTCTCTTTGAACAAATGTTTAGGATTTACCCTTGATTAATTTATAGAGAGGTCATATCATCGATATATGATTTTCTCTTCTGTTTCCATACTCTAGTAGCCGAAATGATCATGCGTATGGATTGATCGCTCATGGGTAAAGGGAGTTGAATGCAATCCTTGAAAGAGGACGACATAAATTTCCCGGATTGGAGTCAAATCCAATAGAGGGGTTCACTACATAAAGCGAGTTTTAGGGGTTTCAATTATAGAACGAAAGTTCGGTTGATCAACCTAAACTCAGTTGGGCGTAGCCTTGAAAGAGGTGCGTTCATATTTTGGGAACCTCCACGGTCCAAGCACCTTCGTTAAAGAGAATTAGGGATTTATCTATTGTTGGTCATTTTCATTCCAAGGTGATTCAAGATCAAGTACTAACCTTTTAAATTATTGCTTAATCATCCTTTTTTATTGTATAACCGTTCTCTTATTTGCAAACCAAATCAAAGTATCTAATTGATAAAATAACAGAAATCTTTGAAGTAGAAGTAATCGATGCGCCTTGGTTCTAATACGACCTTGATATTATATCCTATGCTATAAGCGATAAGGTACACTTGCCTTTATCGAATATAGATTCAGAGAACATCATCTTCATCTTCATCTTCTCTTTTTCATAAAACACCTCCGGGATTTTCTCCATCAAGTTTTTGGCGCTGTTGCCGGGGACTTGCGTCGATATTTCAAAAAAAAAGATAACTGTTAATTTTATCATTTTTCCTTTTTTTTTCTAAAATATATATATCTTAATAATATACCTAAAACCGCCTAAAAAGAACAAAAAGAAAAAAAAATTCATAATTAATTTTTAAACTCATCTTTAATCATTTGTCTTTTCTTTTTTTCCTTCTAGTATATGACCCGAGCAAGTTCTTTGAATAATCCTGAATCCCATTTTGATCCAGAAATTGAGCGCACCTTTAGGCGACGCCTTCAATCTCGTGCACAGGATTTACCAATTATTTTTGAAGAATCTATCGGAGATACTAATATAGCAACTATGGGTGACCCCAATCCTAATGAAGCCCAGCAACGGACCATGTCCTATTATGCACGGCCGAACTTGGAAGGGACACAATCTAGTATTGTTCGCCCTACTATAGCTAATAATAATTTTGAGATCAAGTCTAGCATCATCCAAATGGTGCAACAATCGGTTACTTTTGATGGTTTACCAGATGAAGATCCAAATCAACATCTTTCAAATTTTCTTGAAATCTGTGATACCTTCAAAATAAATGGAGTTACTGATGACGCCATTCGAATACGACTATTTCCCTTTTCTTTGCGGTCAAAGGCCAAGCAGTGGTTAGGCTCTCTTCCTAGATGATCTATCACTACATGGGCCGAAATGGCAAAAAAATTCATGACTAAATATTTTCCTCCTGCAAAGACCGCCAAATTACGTACTGATATCTCTTCATTTATGCAAATCGACTCAGAGACTCTCTACGATACATGGGAGCGCTTCAAGGAGCTTTTGCGTAGATGTCCTCACCATGCACTTCCTACTTGGCAACAAGTACAAATTTTTTATAATGGCATAAATTTCCAAACAAGGCAGATGATTGATGCAGCCGCTGGGGTTACTCTCAATAATAAAACCCCAGAGGCCGCTCAAGAGCTTTTTGAGGAAATGGCCATGAATGCCTATCAGTGGAATGTGCCCCGAGCGCGCCCTAGCAAGCCGGTAGGACTTTATGAAGTTGATATGACAGCTAATTTAGCTTTACAACATGAACGTTTAAGCAAGCAAGTGGCAGAGATGTCTGCTTCCTCTGCCACTCCTTCTTGGGCAAATAATACTAATAATTCTTTTATTGAAGAACAAGTTGATTTCATGGGGAATCTTACTCGTCCTTCCTTTAACCAGAACAACGCTCCGTATAACAATGCTTATAATCCAGGTTATAGGAACCACCCGAATTTCTCATGGAACAACCAAAGTAATGCCCAGCGCCCTCCTAATATGAACCCACCTAGTTTTCTTCCACCACCACCAAAGCCCTCTTCGATTGAAGAGGTATTTTCTAAATATGTTGCCTCGAACGAATCCAACATCCGGAATCTCACCGGATCTGTAAAGAACTTAGAGAATCAAATTGGCCAGCTTGCCAAAATGATTGCCGAGCGCCCGCATGGAGCTTTGCCGGGCAACACTGAGACGAATCCAAGGGAGAATGCAAATGCCATCAACCTTCGCAGTGGAAAGGAGGTAACCTCTCCAAGTAGGATTGAACCCGAGGTAACTGTTTCTATTTTACCCCCTCCAGTTTTATTTTCTAATTCTCCGAATGCTTCAAAATCTCCTCTTGTTTCTACTTCTGCACCCACTTATCCATCTAAAATTAAAAATGAGCGAGTAGAGGAGCAATACAAAATTTTTTTAGAAATTTTAAAACAAATTCATATAAATGTTCCCTTCTGCGAGGCAATCTCTCAAATGCCTAAATACGCGAAATATCTCAAGGAGTTACTCTCCAATAAAAAGAAACTTGAAGATATCTCACGTGTTTCCCTCAATGCAGAATGCTCAGCAGCTTTATTAAATAAATTGCCTCAAAAATTGAATGATCCGGGACAGTTTTCTATCCCGTGCCTCTTTGGCAATTTATTAGTAAAGCATGCCCTCGCCGACCTAGGTGCTAGCATAAATATAATGCCTTACTCTTTGTTTAAGAAATTGGGGTTAGGAGATCCAATCCCAACAAAAATAAGTATACAACTAGCGGATCGTTCTGTTAAGTATCCAGTAGGGGTAGTGGAAGACGTGTTCGTCAAGGTTGACAAGTTCATCTTTCCGGTGGACTTTGTCATTCTTGACATCGAAGAGGATGCTGAAGTACCACTCATACTCGGCCGCCCCTTCCTTGCCACCTCCCGCACAATAATAGATATGAGTAACGGAAAACTCCTCCTTCGTGTTGGAGATGATGAAGTTACTTTCAGTATAAACCCCTCAATGCGCAATTCTCTTTCAAATGATGATTCTTGTTACCATCTAGATGCATCATTTGAAGAAGATTTTTCATCATTTTCTAATTTGTGTCCCATATCTTGTGATGATGCAGAACATGATGAATTATTTTGTTTTAAGGAATTATCTCGTTCTTTGCCTCCTGAGCCAATTGGCTTAGAGAGTATTAAAATCACGACCTCTTACGAAGTACCACCTACTCTTGAGCTTAAGCAACTTCCAGAGCACCTAAAATATGTCTTTTTAGAAAAAGACTCTAAATTGCCGGTCATCATTTCTTCTACTTTGTGTGATTCGGAAATTTTCTAATTAATTCAAATCTTAAATAGGCATCGCCGAGCTATAGCTTGGCAATTATCTGATATTAAAGGGATAAGCCCCTCCTTCTGCACACACAAAATATTACTTGAAGATAATTCTCGCAATAGTGTACAACCTCGGCGACGACTTAATCCCAACATGAAAGACGTCGTTAAGGCTGAAGTAATTAAACTATTAGATGCAGGAATTATCTACCCGATTTCGGATAGCCCGTTGGTTAGCCCCGTGCAAGTAGTACCAAAGAAAGGCGGCATGACAGTAGTGGTTAATGAGAACAATGAACTAATTCCAACTCGTACTGTTACGGGTTGGCGGATGTGCATCGACTATAGAAAATTAAATGATGCCACCCGAAAAGACCACTTTCCCTTGCCATTCATTGATCAAATTTTAGAACGCCTTTCCGGTCACTCCTACTATTGCTTTCTCGATGGTTTATCGGGATATTTCCAAATACTAATCTCACCCGAGGACCAGGAGAAAACAACCTTTACTTGTCCCTTCGGCACCTTTGCTTATAGAAGGATTCCATTTGGCCTTTGCAATGCACCAGCAACATTCCAAAGATGTATGTTGGCCATCTTTGATGAGTTGGTTGAGGATGTGATGGAAGTCTTCATGGATGACTTTTCCGTATTTGGAAATTCTTTTAAATCATGCTTAGCTAATCTTGAACGTGTTCTTCAACGTTGTGAAGATACGAATCTAGCCCTAAATTGGGAAAAATGTCATTTCATGGTCCGAGAGGGGTTGGTACTCGGTCATAAAATATCGGGTAAAGGAATCGAGGTTGATAAGGCCAAGATCGAGGTGATTGAGAAACTTCCCCCTCCCACAAATGTAAAATCTATTAGAAGTTTCCTTGGTCACGCAGGTTTTTATCGGCAGTTTATACAAAAATTTTCCAAAATTACAAAGCCGTTAACACACTTGCTAGAAAAAGAGTCTTCTTTCATTTTTGATAATGAATGTTTAGCAGCTTTTAATATTATCAAAGATAAGCTTATCAACTCGCCAATTCTAGTAGCACCAGATATGTCCTTTCCTTTCAAGATAATGTGCGATGCAAGTGACATTGCTGTAGGCGCAGTGTTAGGCCAACGGGTGAACAAGTATTTTCACCCAATTTATTATGCAAGCAAGACACTCACATCCGCACAGGCCAATTACACAACTACAGAGAAAGAACTTCTGGCAATTGTTTTTTGCGTTTGATAAGTTTAGGTCTTATATTACACTCTCTAAAGTCATTGTATTTACTGATCATTCTGCCCTTAGGTACCTACTAAACAAGGCAGACGCCAAGCCCCGATTATTAAGATGGATCCTCCTACTGCAAGAATTTGACTTAGAGATCCGAGACAAGAAAGGAGCGGAGAACTTGGTGGCCGATCATCTCTCCCGCTTAGAAAACCTTGCTGCGGATACGCTGGTGGAAGCTGATATTGATGATAAATTCCCTGAAGAGCGCCTCCTCGCCATCGAAAAATTAACGAATTCTTCTACCCCTTGGTTTGCGGATTTGGCCAACTATCTAGTGGCTCGGGTCCTGCCAAAAGGTTTTTCAAGTCAACAAAAGAAGAAATTCTTTTCCGACGCGAAGAACTACTTTTGGGAGGACCCCTTCTTATTTTGTATCTGCGCAGATCAAGTGGTAAGAAGATGTGTAACGAGCGAGGAAGGCTTGCAAATATTGCGGCACTGCCATGAAGGACCAACCGGCGGACATTATCAAGCAAGCCGGACCGCAAGGAAAGTGCTGGAGGTCGGTTTCTACTGGCCCTCGATCTTTAAGGATGCTCACTCTTTTGTAAGTGTATGCGACAGGTGCCAAAGGTCAGGTAACATATCTCGCCGAGACGAAATGCCCCAAAACTCCTTTATGGAGTGTGAAATTTTCGATCTATGGGGTATTGATTTCATATGTCCTCTCCCTCCCTCATTTAATAATAAATATATTCTCGTCGCAGTCGACTACGTGTCGAGGTGGGCGGAAGCACAAGCTCTTCCATCCAACGATGCAAGAGTGGTCATTAAATTTTTGAAGAAATTATTCTCTCGTTTTGGCACGCCTCGTGCTATAGTTAGTGATAGGGGCACACACTTCTGCAATAGCCAGTTTGCTAAAATTTTAGCAAAATATGGCGTTACACACAAACTCTCCACCGCCTATCACCCACAAACTAGTGGCCAAGTGGAGGTAGTGAACCGCGAGCTCAAGAGGATTTTGGAGAAGACTGTCTCTTTTAATAGGAAGGACTGGTCTTTGAAGCTCGATGATGCTCTATGGGCTTATCGGACGGCATACAAGACCGCCATAAAATTTTAAAAATATATAAATTCCAAATATTCAAAAAAAATATATATTCTTTCTTTTGTCTTTAATATATATACAAAAAAAAGAGAAGATAAAACTTATATAAAATAATTAATAATTTGAGTTAATCTTTGCTAAATCTTTTAGTACCCCATGACTTTGCATTTTCTTGTTTTTAATCATTTATGTACTTGTTTAGTTGAAATAAATTAAATTAAATTTCATTTTGTCTATGTTTCATGAGTAATATGTTGACTCATGTAGTGTTCCTAATTAAGGTAGCATGTTATTTTTGAAAAACATTCTTAAATATTTACACTTTTTCATAGCCATTTTTTTATGTTTTTCACTTTTATAAAATCTACCATCCCTTGTTTTCTCTTTTAAAAATATTTGAAATGATTGATTAGTGTTAAGTATAGTAGATGCGAACTAATCTAAGATGCTTATTATCTTCATTTTTCATGAAAAGTCAATTATCTCTATTTTCTATCTGGAATTTGCGTCTCTTGAATTTTTTAATACCTTGCTTTGAGTAGACTTAAGAGCATGAGGATGATCTAGGCAACTTTTTTGATTAGTTTGAGCTTTTGCATCCCGAACCTTAAATTCCTAACCATTGCTAGCCACGTTGTGCCTTTTCCATTTTCTTTTTATAAGTCCCACTTATTTTTCACCAAAGCCATATAGCTTACCCATGTCGCACACTTAAAACTTTTTGAGCTTTATATCACTTGTGTGTACTATATTTTGTGAAAATGGTGGAGATTTGTATTATATCTCAAATGCTACAAAAGAGGAAAAAGAAAAAAAAAAGGGGGAAAACTCAATTGTTTCAAAAGAAGGAAGAAGATATGATATATATTTATATATATATGCAAAAAAAAAATTTATGAATGACCTTTTAACCCCAACTTTATATTGCAAAATGACTTGGGGTGTCAAAATTTTATTTTCTAGCAACAAGTTATTTGCAAAGCTCTTCTTTTTGTTTTAAGTGTGCTTTACCCATCATGTTTATCTTTTGAACTCCGCACCCTTAAAACCTAACCCAAAAATTTACACCTAATGAAAGTCCTTTTGATTCATGCTTCTGAGGTTTATTTTTAGTACGGTAGCGAGAAAGTAAATTGAGTAAATTCTTAGGTAGCAGTATTGATCTTTGATTTAGATTGGTATGAATATAAAATGTCTCTTAGATTTTAGTAGCAACTCAATATCCTTTTCATTTATCACATTACTCAATTTTTAGTTTTGCTTAAAAACATGGGATGATTTATTTTTTTATGCTAGTGAAAATTGTAAAATTCTATGCCAAGACTAAGTAAAAATATTTTGTTTTCTTTTCATAATTCCTCTACCTTAATTTCGCATCGTACTTGTGTTTGGCATAGCCAATTTGTTTGGTTTGTTTTTTTTATTTTTTCTAGCTCGTATGTCTTTGCTTGAGGACAAGCAAAATAATAAGTATGGGGGAATTTGATGATGCATAATTTGACCTACATTATTAATATAAAAATCTAAATAATCTAATATAAATATTTTTATAATGTTAATTTTATTCGCTAAATCATATCTTTTTATAATTCTATCCTAACCATGCCTATTTTACTATATTTTCTGCGCGCAGCGAACTTCGGGGCCACTTTTGGACATGTTGCGTCCAGAATCAGATCTTGGGCTGAACATAAAAGTTGTAGCCCTCGGAAATACCTTTCCAACGCATGGTTACACGCCTTCATCGGATTTATGTAGCTTCGGGAATCCTCCGTCGAAGTTGCTGTCCAGCAGATTTCCTGCATGAATGATTCTCGTCTTTGAGCAAGAACCGAGGATCCCGGGACAAATTGCATTATCAATTCAAAAATAACATGCCTTCAGTTATGGTGTGCCAAAATAAATGTCAAGTGCACTCATGTCATGGTGTTGTTGAACAATATTCAAGAATGGAATGAAGCCACAATGGTCCTATGTGATTTTTTCATGACAAATGTGAAATAAGCTAGCCACCTTTGACTTTATATTCAACATGTGTCCTTAAAGGAAGCTTCATGGAAAGAGAGAAAGCTAGCCAACTTTTATCATGCTTTTCATGACAAGTGTGAAAGAGGCTAGCCACCTTTGAATTTTAAACCAACATGTGCTTTTTGAACAAGGGATGCTTCATGGAAACTTCATCCTCATGCCAAATTCCAACTCTACCCCTTTGGTTTTGGCCCTATAAATAGGCATGAAGAAAGGGGGAAAGGATCATCCTTCCTACTTCATTTTGAGCATTATAGAGATCCATTGGAGTTTGTTTTTAGAATATTTTAGTTTAATATTTTCATGCTTTAATGTTCTTACAATTTCTTTTATCGTACTTGTAATCTTCTTACAAACTCTCTTTATAATGTCTTTTTTGAAATCTTTTGTAACTTCTTTTCAATAAGAAATAAATTAGTTTGTTATTCCCTTTCCCTCTTTCTCTTTCTTTTTATGCATATTCTTAACATGATTTTCATTTCCTATATTATGAGTAACTAAACTTTGTTTAGTGCTTGATCGAAATGATCCGAGGAATGAAATGATCTCTTTTTCTTAATCCATATCTTCTCTTTCTCTTTGAACAAATGTTTAGGATTTACCCTTGATTAATTTATAGAGAGGTCATATCATCGATATATGATTTTCTCTTCTGTTTCCATACTCTAGTAGCCGAAAGGATCATGCGTATGGATTGATCGCTCATGGGTAAAGGGAGTTGAATGCAATCCTTGAAAGAGGACGACATAAATTTCCCGGATTGGAGTCAAATCCAATAGAGGGGTTCACTACATAAAGCGAGTTTTAGGGGTTTCAATTATAGAACGAAAGTTCGGTTGATCAACCTAAACTCAGTTGGGCGTAGCCTTGAAAGAGGTGCGTTCATATTTTGGGAACCTCCACGGTCCAAGCACCTTCGTTAAAGAGAATTAGGGATTTATCTATTGTTGGTCATTTTCATTCCAAGGTGATTCAAGATCAAGTACTAACCTTTTAAATTATTGCTTAATCATCCTCTTTTATTGTATAACCGTTCTCTTATTTGCAAACCAAATCAAAGTATCTAATTGATAAAATAACAGAAATCTCTTTGAAGTAGAAGTAATCGATGCGCCTTGGTTCTAATACGACCTTGATATTATATCCTATGCTATAAGCGATAAGGTACACTTGCCTTTATCGAATATAGATTCGGAGAACATCATCTTCATCTTCATCTTCTCTTTTTCATAAACACCTCCGGGATTTTCTCCATCAATTACACATACCCAAAGCAGATCCCGCTATCAGGCTCTCACCTAGCTAGTAGGGCTGGATGTCACTCGAAGGAGTCTACCAAAACCCCGAGCAGATCCCGTTGCCAGGCTCTCATCTAGCTGGCAGGGTTGGATGTCACTCGGTGGAGTCTACCCAGATCTCGAGCAGATCTCGCTGCCAGACTCTCACCTAGATAGCAGGGCTGGATGTCACTCGGTGGAGTTTACCCAGACCCCGAGCAGATCCCGCTGCCAGGCTCACACCTAGCTAGCAGGGCTGGATGTCACTCGGTGGAGTCTACCCAAACCCCGAGTAGATCCCGCTGCCAGGCTCTCACCTAGCTGGCAGGGCTAGATGTCACTCGGAGGAGTCTACCCAAACCCCGAGCAGATCCCGTTGTCAGGCTCTCGCCTAGCTGGTAGGGATGGATGTAACTCGGAGGAGTCTACCCAGACCCCGAGAAGATCCTGCTACCATGATCTCACTTAGCTGGCCGGGCTGGATGTCACTCGGTGGAGTCTACCAAGACCCCGAGCAAATCCTACTGTTAGGCTCTCACCTAGTTGGCAAGGCTGGATATCACTTAGTGGAGTCTACCCAGACCCCAAGCATATCCCACTGTTAGGCTCTCACCTAGCTGGCAGGGCTGGATGTCACTCGGTGGAGTCTACCAAGACTCCGAGCAGATCCCATTGCCAGGCTCTCACCTAGTTTGCAGGGCTTGATGTCACTCGGTAGAGTCTACCTAGACTTCGACCAGATCCCGCTGCCAGGCTATCACCTAAGTGGCAGGGCTGGATTTCACTCGGTTGAGTCTACCCAGACCCCAAGCAGATCTCGCTACAAAGCTCTCACCTAGCTAGCAGGGCTGGATGTCACTCGGAGGAGTCAACCCGGACCCCGAGCAGATCCCGCTGCCAGGCTCTCACCTAGCTGACAGGGATGGATGTCACTCAGAGGAGTCTACCCGGACCCTGAGAAGATCCCGCTACAATGCTCCCATCTAGCTGGCAGGATTGGATGTCACTCGTGGGAGTCTACCCAGACCCCAACTGTCCAGCAGGACAGAAGGTGTTGGTGAATGCGGTGCCTAAAGTTGGAACCCAGACGCTCAAACTACTGAGGCAAAAATCACAAGGTCGCCAAGATGACCTTAATGGGTCGGCTAGCCAGAAATGCCAACTCGAGCCTATGGTTCAGCGAGCTCCCGGAAAGCAACCAAGATGACGAGAACTCAGACCGCGTCGCAACCCCATGGAGCCTAGCTCGCATGGATCCAGGTGGCTCGGGTGCGGACCGGGTTGGCTCGCCTGCTCTGCCTCGTGAATGGCACGACGAACCCGGATGAAGGACGTATATTGCCATTCGCGGTTTGACTAACTGGCGCTCCTATATTTCGTAAGCTAAGTCCCGAACAAACATGCGACCTAGCTCGCAAGACGCCGGAAGGGAGATAACAAATAGAAGAATTAAAAAAAACTGCGAGTATAAGAAAAAAAAGGTGGATTTACACAACAAAGAATCATCTGTACAGAACAGTTTCAGAGAGTACATTTCATTGATCAACAAAAATTCCAAGTCCTGGGCCTCGACCCACGCTCATGTTATAACAAAAATATCTTAGGCGAGGCGCCATTATTTGTCAAGGAGAGCCCCCGAGCGACGAGTCCTCCTAAATGGGATGGAAGTGCCCATAGCCTGGCTTCGGTACCAGAAGGAATAAGGTCGGTACAATGTCGCTCGCAAAAAGGCCCTCTCCCTTGCTCTTGATAAGTTCTGCTCGCCGCAACGTCTGGAGGGTGTACTTCACTACACCAGCGGCATTCTTCTACATCATGACCTCTAACTCGTTCTCAGTATAGTGCGCGAGCTGGCAGCCGCTATTAGAGGGTGGTGGGAGAGCCGTTGCGGCCTCCAATTCATGCACCCATGCATGTGATGCCTCTATTTCCTTTTCATGGGAGGAAATCTGGATGCCTAGACGGCTGGTCGTCGCTGCGTCTTGCGAGAAGGGATGGGATGAGATAAACTTGAGAAGAGGAGAGGCAAACTGTAAGAGATAAGTGCGAGTCGAGGGACTCACCGCTCCCCCAGGTACTGGGCAAGGGCAGCATCGGCTACGTCTGCCCTCTTTCTCTGGAAATCTTCCTCCTCCTGGGTGAGCCGACAAGCTTCCTCCTTCTCTTCTACCATCTTTTTGAGTGAAGGGGAGTTCTTCTCCAGCTGGGTTAGCCGCCTTCCCGTCATGTGGGCCATCTCCAGGTCGTGGAGCTGGGCTCGCGTGCTTTCGTGCACGAGGACCTGCATGGCCTCATCGTCATAGACTGTAGCGTCCTCACACGCATAAAGGTAGAATGAGAAGTTATAAGCCTACCCGCTGATGGTATACTGCTCTAGCCAGCTCGACAGTAGAGTGGAGATGATGGCCCGGTTCGAATCCCTGTCCTACTGGAGGAGGGGGATTCATAGCTCGTCGAGAGGTCGCTCGCCAAGGCCAAAGTTGCGGTGCTCCCTCGACACCGGCTTCACGGCTGGCTATGTCTCTTCCTGAGGCCCGGAAGTACCAGCCGCCCCGCTAGGAGAGCCATTGGTCGGGGCGGTCATGGGAGCTAGATCCCCAGCTGGTTGATCCGTCGGGGCCTTACCCTTCTCCTGACTCATGGGGGCGCGCCGCCCACGGTTTTCATCTTCTTGGGTGCCAATGGCAACAGAGGCTATTCGTGGCCAGGACACTTCTAGACGACAGGGTCTGTGGTCTCGCAATACGCAGCAGCCACGGCCTCGGCACGGATGAGCTCGCTGGAAGCGAGTCACGCACTCTCATAAGGAGGGTACAAGTGGATGTCTTGCTCGCATGCAGAGAAGAAGGATTAAAGCAGTATAGTGGTGGTAAAGAAAAATGGGGAAACGTGAATCGCTTACCTTCCCCAGGTGGGACGGGGCGAGATTGTCCAGGTTCCTGCAAACAAAATCGACTTTGAAGTTCTTCCTGGCGAAGAACCCGCATAGCTCCGCTTCGTGGCCTCCCAAGCTGGGGGGGCGGTAGCTAGCCTCGCTGAGTTGGATCGGCGAGAAGGGGACGTTGCCAAAGTCCCCTTTAACCAAAAAAAATTTCTTTAGCCTGTTATGGCTCTTGTTGACAGTCTCCCACACCTTGACCTGGTTGCTGGAGAAGTGGGTGGTTCCATCCTTGTTCGCCCGGAAGGAGAATAACTTGCGGAAGACCACATGGCTTAACTCGATCCGCCCTTCCCGTAGGAAGCAGGAGAACCCAACCACCATCGTGATGGAATTGGGGGTCATCTGCCCGGGGATGACCCCGAAGTATTTCAACATTTGATGGACCTTCGGCCAGAGAGGAAGCCGGTGACCCGCCTCAAAATGCTTCGTAGGGATGGCGAGCTCCTCTATTGAGAGGTCGTTGATCTTCTCCCCCTTCCCAGGTCGCCTCTCCACAAAACCTGGTGGCACAAAGTTGTCTATGGAATCAAGGAACTCGTATTCAGTGATGGCGGCATGGAAAAAATTGTGCTCGGAGAAAGTTTAGGCGCACTTGCTCCGTCCATCCGCGTCGCTGCTGCCACCACCCATCTCACGGGCAACTCGCTTGGCAGGATGAGGAAGTAATCGCAGGAAGCTGCCGAGTTGGGAGACGCGGGAAGTAGAAAGGGGAGGAAGTCTTAAATGCGGTAGGTGAGAAGGGGTCAGCAGGGACTATTTATAGAATGAAAAAGGGCGGAAAAATGTTCCGCTAGCGGGAAAAGTGCGGATAGCAAAATGTGCCCTGACTTTTCGACTTCCAGACCCTCCTTGAACTTTTATCCACTCGTCGGCGTGCCACGAAGACTATTTGGCCATGAGCTACTGATAGTTTTACTTTCAAGACTACCTAAACACCTAGAGGGGGGGGGTGGTGAATAAGTACTTTTCCTTGATTTAACTTAAGGCATAAATCACTACAGTTCTTTGAGTAAATCAGATATTTCTACAGCTAACACATCACAACAATCACAATCATACACACATCTCAGATTGCACACAGATTTATAGTGGTTCCCCAAGGTCTGGGTTCATCCACTTTCCCCCTTCACCTATCTAGCAGTATGCTAGAATCGACCTAACTTCTTCCTTTAGCTCAGAATCCAGAAGGATTCCTACAACTCAGAATGTCTCCACATTCCTACAACTCAGGATAACAAGCCCTACCTCAGCCTTGCCACAAGGCCTACAACTCAAAGAATACCTTCTCCTACAAATCAGGCATAAACAGCCCTACCTGAGCCTTGCCACAAGGTCTATAACTCAGAGAATACCTTCTCCTACAACTCAAGCATAAACATCCCTACCACTCAGAGAATAAATCTCCTACACTCAGCCTTTATAAAATAGGCTTACAACTCAGATCTATGAATAGATCCTACAGAATTTGATAAGGAATTTTATAATCTCTTACCCCTGTTGATAGAGAAGGGATAAGAACTTTCTTGATCAGCTTCTTGAAGAGGCTGATGGCTAAAATCAACTTGATCTTAGCTTTCTTCAAAGCTTATTGATTCTGAACTTAGTTGGGTTTATTTCCTTTGAATATAACTGACTGGCAGCTTCCTTCTTAGACTCCAGAAATAGATCTGAATCTACTTGACAGATTAGTTCAGTATCTTCTTCTTGAGAGACCTGTGAATATCTCCTTCTTGACTTCAAATAGCTGGATCTCTCTCTATCCAAACCTCTTGAAGATACTTTTGAATTCTTGATTGAATTCAACTTAGACAGAATCTGAATATAAAACTACTTCAGAACGTCTTCTTAGATCTTCTCACGAAGATCTTCTTCTTTGTGACTTGTACTTTCTTGATCAGAGATCAACCTCACAATAGGTGTGTTAGTTGTTTGTATTCTTCAACTCTTTCTTCTTCTGAATCCATCTATTTATAGACTTCATCCATGATAACCGACTGATCCTGTTTCTAACTAACTTCTGATAAGTCTGACAGCTTTAGTAAACCTGTTGAACTCACAGCTGTGAGACTCACTGTCATAAAGTGTCGAGACCAACTTTCAGTATGTCTCGACACAAGTGACTGAAGTGTCGAGACCATCAGTCAATATGTGTCGACATAAGTGACTTAAGTGTCGACATAGCCTTTGGTGATGTCCACATAGCTGCCTTGATGTCGACACAGCTTCTTGACACTACATCTTGAGAATGTGTCGACACTGATTATATGTGTTGACACAATCACTTCACCATTCATCAATAATCAACTTGGTCTAGACTCAGCTGTGTGTCGACACAAGTCCTGTATGTCGACACAGTTGATGTAGACTCAGAACAAAGCATGTGTCGACACTACCTCCAGGTGTCAACACAGTTGTTGTCGACTCTGCCTCTGTGTGTCAACACAGCCTCCCGATGTCGACACATTTGATGTCGACTATAATCTTCTGTGTGTCGACACTGCCTCCTAGTGTCGACACAAACTCACTGAAGTGTCGACACAGCCATTTCTAAGTGTCGACACAATCTTACTGAAGTGTCGACACAGCTTCCTCAGGTGTCGACATATGGACTTATAATCTTTTTCCTGCATTCTAGCACATTCTTAACCTTATCATATAAACTCAAAATAACATCAAATACACCTTGATGTATATCATTGAGCTAAGTGAGGCTTCTCCAAATCAGGTACACATTTTCCAATGTACCCAACAATCTCCCCCTATTTGGAGAAGTCATAACCCTTTAGCCAATGATATACACCACTTAGAAAATAAACATGATGTATATAAGCATTATATTATAGGGTAATTTATACCAAAACACATATCATTGTTACAACACAGAATAAAGATGTAAAAGAGAATGATCACAAAACAATGTTTTGTATATTAACTCAAAAATGTTTGTTACAAGTTGTTTACATTGATTTCTTTAACAAACTAACAATTACATAGTTCTTGGACAAAAACTAGTAAAACTTAGACTAAGGCTGGACAGGCTCCTTGATGATAATCCCTTTGCCAGATTTAATCTGAGCCTGCACAATAGGTTCTGTATCTTCAATAGGCTTCTTGCCTTTCAACTCAGCTTTCTTTTGTGCTTCAGCCTTGATCCTTTACCTTTCAAAATAATTAAAGGGCTTGGGGAAATACTTGCTAGGTTCCTGAGTATCAGGAGGTAGCTTCCCCATCTTAGCCTTTCTCCTATGTTGAACTATGGCCTCTTGCCTGGCTTCATACATTTGCATTCTTGCTCATTGTACCATTTTCTCATTTCATGTACTTGATCTTTTATAGCTTTCCAGGCAGTTAAAATGATATTCCTTGAAGTGGGGCTCCACTGCTCAAAGTCTGGCTTTAATTCTGCTTGCTCTCTAAATCTTTTCTTTGATAATAGAGCATCTTGCTGAGCTTTCAGACCAGCTTCTAGCATATCTACCTTTTCAATAATAACATTTATAACTGGTAGAGGATGGTTGTACATAGACTCAACTTGTTGATGTACCATTTCAATATCTGCAGGAGGGTAAATGACTTGGGCAACCTCAGGTTGATCACCTTCAAGTAGAATTGGTTGCACACCTGACTCAGCCATATTATCATCATGACACAAGGGTGTATATCCCAGAGTGGCACTTATGCTGTTAGTTACCCATTTGGCATGATCAGAGCCAGCATAGACTAACACCCTCTCCCCCTTTATGACTTCTCTTGCCATATAATCTCTTAAGTCCTCTTTTTGAAATCTTATTTGCCCATCCAGGTAATTGACTCCATCTTTAAAGAATGGCTTTATCTTTTGAAGCTTGTCACAAATTAACTTTTGAGATGAGGTGATTGCAGTTTTAACTTAATCTAGGGCAACCTGTAGCTTCTTATCATAGTCTTCCATTTCTTTAGACCTTGCAGCAGTCATTCCAGTAACAACATTTTTGAACTCAGTGACAATCTCATTGTGAGATTCTGTAATATTGTCATTCATTCTTATTTGATTTTCAAGGACATAGCCTTGTTTGACTGCAATCTCATCCACTTGCTTCTTTATTTCTTCTTGTTGCTTGGCAAGAAATACCACAGCATTGCCTTCCTTGTGCAAGCAATTTATCATCTCTTTTTTATTCTGATTTACCTCAAATCTGATAAACTTTATCTCTTGGGCTAGATCAAATTTAAGAGCCTTTTGTCTTTCATCAACATATTTTTCTAGAAGCAATCTCTGCACATCAAATTTTACTTGTAAGTGAAGTAGTTGTTTGGAGAGCCTTCTTATAGCTTTGACTTCTTCTCTTAAAGACCATTAGTTTTCTTTTCTTTGCCTCCCTGACTTCTTCATGCTCAGACTCTGAAGAACTTTCAATAGTAATTCTCTCTTAAGTAGTGGAAGAAATTTCTTTCTCAGCACCATGTTGCTCCTCCTCAAGATTAACCTGCTCCCCCTCAACTCTTACTTGCTCCCCCTCAAATCTTAGGGTCTCCATTTTATCTGCTGCTCCTTCAAGATCAGTAAACAACTCTTCAAGAGTGAATTCTTGTTGTGTGAGAGCAGGAGATAATACTTTCTCAGCAGTAGCAGCAACTCCAGAATTATCAAGACCAGTTTGAGAAACTATATCTTCTGATAAATTGATTCTTTCTTCCTCTTGGACCTTTTCAGAATGAGGCTCCCCCTACAACTGTGCAGTAATTGGCTCCCCCTGCACCTGTGTAGATATAGTCTCTTCCTGGACTTGGGTAGTCCCAATCCGATCCTAAACTTGTTCTCTAACTTGTGTTTCCTGTTCTTGTGCATCTTCATGACCATGCTCTGAAATGTCATGCACTGGGGATTTTTCTGTTAGCTCTTGCCTGTCCACATCAGGCAACTCTTTTGAAAGAACTCTATCCCATCTTAAGAATAACCTTATGTCCATTCTCCTCATGTGATTTATCTTTGATCCAGGAATCTGTTGCATCACCTCTGGAATTATTCCAGCCAGGTACAGACTCTTAACCTAGCCAAGTTTGGCTTCTTGATTCCTTCTTTTATCTTATCAAATAGTATTGCAGACCAATTGGTTTGAATCTTAAAGATTACCCTTGTCATCAGGCTAAACATATAGGCTGATATCCTATCATGGCCACCTGGTTTACATAAGATCACTTTTCCTACTATTTCAGATAGGAATTTCCCTTGATAATTCATGCCTTTCCTATTGATGGCTGCTCCTATCTTTAAGGTTGGATCCAATCCACACCATTGAAGTGCCTACCTGGTCTTTGAGGCTGGGACCTCTTCCTCATCATGGATTCTAGGTAGATGGAGAATCTTGCTCAACCTTTTCTGAGACAGCTTGACTTTTTCTCTATGTATAGTGGATTTGATTTTCAATCCTGTTGAGTCCATTGAAGCAGCAGTATAGAACTCGAATACTTCTTTCTTCCATATCTTTGTAGGTTCAGAGACAACATATTCCAATCCGTTGTCTGCAAGAAGAGAAATGACCTGTTTGATCTCTATTGCGGCATCGGCGAATGCATGCCTAACCAACTCATATCCTTCATTGATGTTATCTTAAACCTTGGGCGCCATTGCAATGAAGAGAAAGCTTGATTGGAGAGGAGAGAGATTGTCGACACAAGGTTTTTGTCTCGAAACCCTGTTGAGCGTGTCGACAGAATAAGTTCTTGACCTATTTATACCCTTCTAATCAAAGAAGGTCAAAAGGCAGGCAAAAATTGTCTAAAAGTGTCGACACTGTTGAAAAGTGTCGACACAAACTTTTATTGTCTCGACCACGACACTGACTACTATGTGTCAACACAATTCGATGATATGTCGACACGGGAGATACTTAGTAGTTCATCAGAAATTCTGTGTCGACTCTTATTACAAGTGTCAACACAAAATCTTAAAGTGTCGACACCATTACTCTGGTTGTGTCGACACTACATTTCGGGATGTGTCGACTCTTTGTCCCTTAGGTGTCGACACATTTTCTCTGTGTCGACAAAATTTCCCTAAATTGTCAACATGACTTCTCTGTGTTGACACTTTATCACTGAATGTGTCGATACCATTTTACTTTGCCAATTTTTGGTAAACTAACCTATGGTCAACATTCCTAATTACCTTTTAAATCTATTGAATTTAGTTTCATCCAGAGGCTTAGTAAATACATCTATAATTTGAAAATCAGTTTTAATAAATTCTAATGAGATGTCTTCTTTTTCTACATGTTCTCTCAGAAAATGGTATCTTATCTCTATATGTTTAGTCCTACTATGTGAAACAGGATTGTTTGCAATAGAAATAACACTTTTAGAATCAAACAATAAAGGTGTTCTACTTACTTGAATACCATAGTCCCTAAGCTGATGCTGAATCCACAACAGCTGTGCACAACAACTTCCTGCTGCCACATATTCAGACTCAGCTGTGGATATTGCCACACTACTATGCTTCTTACTGCTCCAGGATATCAACCTTCCTCCCAAGAATTGGCATGTACCTGTAGTACTTTTTCTATCTTCTCTACAGCCTTCAAAATCTGCATCTGAATAACCTGTTAGTAGTAAATCTCCATTCCTAGGGTACCAAAGGCCTAGATTAGGAGTGCCCTTTAGATATCTCATAATTCTCTTGACTGCAGTATAATGTGATTCTTTAGGGCATGCTTGGTACCTAGCACAGACACATGTAGCATACATAATTTATGGTCTACTAGCAGTGAGATATAATAGAGAGCCAATTATTCCTCTATACAAGACTCATCTACAGGTTTACCTGCATCATCTTTGCATCTAAGCATACTTGTTCCCATAGGAGTTCTCATGGTGGAGGATGATTCCATACCATACGTATTAATTAACTCCTTGGTGAACTTAGACTGGGATATGGACAAGCCATCTTTAGTCTGTCTTACTTGGAGTCCCAAGAAGAACTTAAGTTTCCCCATACTGCTCATTTCAAACTTCCCTTGCATAAGTTTGGCAAACTTATTGCAAAGGTTGTTCTCTATAGACCCAAAAATATTGTCATCAACATAGATCTGAACTAAGATTATCTTACCTTTAGATTCCCTTAGGAATAGAGTTTTGTCTATTTTACATCTTGAGAATTTATTCTCAATAAGGAAAGTAGACCGGGTTCCATACCAAGACCTTGGGGTTTGCTTTAACCCATACAATGCTTTACTAAGTCTATAGACATAACCAGGTTTAAGAGAATCTACAAAACCTGATGGCTGCTCTACATAGACTTCTTCTTTTAGATCACAATTCAGGAATGCTGATTTCACATCCATTTGGTATACCTTGAAGCCTTGATATACTGCATAGGCAAGGAACATCCTGATTGCTTCCAGTATTGCTACTGGGGCAAATGTTTGATCAAAGTATATTCCCTCTACCTGCCTATATCCTTTTGCAACCAATCTTGCTTTGTTCTTCACTATAACTCCACTCTCATCCAACTTGTTCCTAAAAATCCACTTTGTACCAATGATGTTGTGGCCTTTTGGTTTAGGAACTAGCTCCCAGACCTTACATCTTCTAAACTGATTAAGCTCCTCTTGCATAGCATTAATCCAGTATTGGTCTTGGATAGCTTCTTCAAATTTCTTTGGCTCCAGTTGAGATAGAAAGCTTGAGTGCAGGACTGTATTCAGATTTCTGCTTCTGGTTTGCACTCCTTATCTTGGATCACCAATTATCTGATTTGCTGGATGATCCTTTAGATGTTTTACAGCTGGAGGTAGACTTCCTTCTGGCTGAACACCTCCAGTTTATTCATTATGCTGCACCTCTTGGTTGTCATCAGCTTCTAGAGAGTCTTGTACTCCCCCTGGACAGTAGCCATCATTTTCCAATACTTCATCTGTAGTTGTTCCTTCAGCAATGGAAATCTTGTCCATTCTATTGCTTATACCTGTTAGACTGCATGAACTACAAGGCAACTCACTGTTGATTAATCTTGTTTCATCAAATACAACATGTACAGATTCTTCTATAACCTGAGAAATCAAGTTGTAGACTCTATAAGACTTACTATTGATGTTATACCCAACAAATATCCCATCTTGGGATTTGGCAGCAAACTTAGTTAGATAAGACTTGCCATTGTTAAGGATATAACACTTGCAACCAAAGATTCTAAAATAGGATAAATTTGGTTTTCTACCTTTCATGATCTCATAGGGTGTCTTTTTGTGGCTTTTGGTAATAGAGGCCCTATTGATCACATGACATGCAGTACTAACTGCCTTAGCCCAGAAATATTCTAGGAGAGAAGTGTCACTCAATAGAGTTCTACCAGCCTCAATCAATGTCCTATTCTTTCTTTCAGCAATACCATTTTGCTGTGGTGTTCTAGGTGAGGAGAATTTTTGGAAAATCCCAAATTCTTCACATAATCTTGTCATACTTTCAGATTGAAATTCAGTGCCATGGTCACTTCTGATTATGACCACTGTACTGTTCAGTTCATTCTGAATTTGTTTGACAAAACTATATAAAACACTTGGGGTTTCGAATTTCTGTTTTAGAAAGAACACCCAGGAATATCTAGAATAGTCATCTACCACCACAAAAGTATAGACCTTCCTACCTGGATTATGAACTGGCATAAGACCAAAAAGATCCATATGTAAGAGGTATAGACACCTCACTGAATCCTTGTTTTCAAGGCTATGAAAGGAGAATTTTATCTGCTTGCCCTTTTGTCAAGCTCAACATATCCCTTCCTTTATACACTTAACTTGAGGACCATTCCTTACTAACTCTTTGCTAAAGAGTTGGCCAATTATTTTGTAGTAAAGATGGGCCAGCCTCTTGTGCCATTTGACACAATGAGATGCTTTCTCATCAGCTATAAGACAAATAGGAGAAACCTTGTTCTCACACACAAAGTCAAGACAATAAACATTTCTTTTTCTATACCCAGTCAATATGACCTTTTGATCACTTGACCTTTTGATATGATATCCATTCTTAACAAATGAAATGTCATATCCAAGATCACTCAGCTGACTTATGCTTATCAGGTTGTGTTTCAAACCTTTTACATAAGCCACTTGAGTGATGGTAATTTTGTTTGAAGAAATGTTACAAATCCTTTGATACCACCTCTTTCAGATCCACCAAAGATTACTTTAGGCCCATCCTTGATAGGTGTGTACTCCTTCAGCAGCCCCTTTGTTATAGTCATGTGCCTGGAACATCCACTATCCAAGTACCATATAGGGGCATGACAACTTGGACTTTCCTGCAATACAAAATTACTTTCCCTTATAACCCAAGGATGTCTTGGGTCCTTAGTTCAAGTTAGCACCATTCATATCAAAACTACCAGCAGCTCTTATAACTGGTAGACTGTTGTTCTGTAAGATCCGCCTTTTCCCTTTTCGAAGGCATCCCGGATCTTATGCCCAGAACCGCCGCCTTACGGTGACACTAACTCCTGAGTTAGTCGACACCGTAAGACGCCGATTCTGCCGGCTATTACGATCATTTTTCACTAGAGATGCGGAAGTAAAAGTGTATAAACAAGCTAATACACATGTCCACAGAAATCACAGAGCATATCATATATATGAAAATAAATGTGCTACTATAGTCCATAATGAGTACTAAAGAGAAAGTAGGGCTTATGCCCATATACATCAAAAGAAATCAGACTCTCTCTCACAAAATAGAAAGCTGTAAACTAAGTTATCCGCTGCATCTCCTCCCACCTGAGGACGTGCGGTAGTAGTATCTGGTGGTGGTGGTAGCTGCTCCTCATGCCCTGCCTCCTCATCCCGCTGGACGTGCTGGTCCACCTCCTCGAATTCCTAAAAAGGGGGAGTCAACGTATGTTAGTCAAAAAGACTAAGTCGTATCCTCAACACCTCCTCCTGTCGCTCTTAGGCACCGGATGGAAGGAGGATGCGGAGGACAACAAGGGGTAGCAAGGTGGAAGCAGGTGACATTTCTATCTAGCAGGAGTAAGTAAAATCTAGCAGTTCTATATATAATCTAGCAGTTCTATATAAAGTGCAAGTAAGTAAAGACAGTGCAGAAAGGAAAGGACTGCAGTAAGAAGATAGAACTGCAAGTAAATGCAGTACAGAAAGGAAAGTACGCTACTGCTACTGCTACTCCTATCAATATCACATAAGTACCCTAACTTATATGAACGCCCATACGAACTTATAAGTTAGGGTTTCCAAAAGTAACTTATCATATAAACCGCCCATACAATTTATATGATAAGGATCTATGAAGCGTATGTCCTAATGAATGAATGTATGTTATGATGAATATGTTAAACATGCAAGTGCAACACACACACACGACTCTGTGATCACAGACCTTTAGTTCCCTCTTTTTGAGAGCTTACATCACTCTCGGGTACTATCGTTGTGGCTACGGCAACAGTAGAGCGGGCTCTCCACTTCTAGGTAGGTATAAGCACTACCAGACCTAGACCCCTCTCATACGCCTCTGTACACGTCCTAGGTGCACTCTAGAGTTTTGCGTACGTATTTTGCTGACTACCCGTCAGTCTTGTAGGTCGAGTGTACGTCTTCGGGGATTCCGCAGTATTATATATTTAGCATACTGGCCCCTCCACCCGTACCCCTCGCCCGAGTCATCGTACTGCCATCGGTGCATCGACTGGCCAGTCCCGCCTGACTCGCCACTAATTTTATGCACATGCAAGGTGTTAATCTGAGCTTCCTGCTCGTATTGATATTGCCAACACATTCCCTCCAATCCCATTTGGGTGAGCAAGTGCTTGTATCCCTCCAACCTTATGAAACAGGTGAGCAAGCCACTCGTATCCCTCCAACCCGGTTAGGATGAGCTCATTACTTGTATCCCTCCAACCTTGTGAAACAGGTGAGCAAGTAACCCATATGATGTTTCTAACCTTATTTAACCGGCGAACCTATCGCGTAGAACTCCAAGCCTATTAGACTACTCTTGTCTAAGGTTTATTATACATAGTGATTTAGAGTGAATCCCAGGACTGCCCAAGGCATGCCCCGTGAGGGGGTCTCGAGGGCACTAGGAACCAAGACGGGCATGAAACCCGAAGTTCCCTTTCGCAAGGATAATTAGTTTTAGTTGATGTTTACCCGTTACGCACGATTCTCCTTTAGTGTTACTCCTTAGTAGCCTAATGACTTATGGTATTAATCGGAAGTCGAGGGTCTCCCGTCGGACTCCGTTATGCCTATTGTAAAGTGATTTACACTCTATCACTCGTTACTATACTTATGATGTAACCAACACCACCCGGGTTTATTCCCAATTTCCACGACTATCCCATTTTTCATTCTATCTCCCGGTGGTCCTAGTAGAGTAAACCTACTTATTCTAAATGTAGCCCCAGACCTAATACCACCCTGCCATTTCCAAATTACACTACCATCCCCATCGTTCTGTTCATTAATCTAGGGTGGTATTATCTAGTTAGGTATTTACGTACGACACTTCTATCGAGACTGAGCGACTAGGGTAAGATGACCTAACTAATGATCACTTGAATGAACTTCCAAATGCAATGTATTGTGTTTAATCACCTGAGATTATTATAGATGTGATACATCGATTTATTCATTATTTTATCTCCCCCAGAATCAGTCAATTATTGTTAAGGGTAAAATTGTCATTTTCTCGTATACTTATAAATTAAATCTTCAATTTGTCAAGTCGAATCTCAAGGGCTCGAATATGTCTCCCATGAATTTAAATAATATCATTAGGGTTTTGTAAATCTTCTAAACCCTAGTTTGATTCATTTTAGAAAATTCTTAAGTGTTCACCAAATTCTCAAAAATTGTCAAATTCACTAAGTGTGGGATTTTTGCTCCCAAAAATCCCAGCTAATTTAGGGTTTTAAATTATACCCTACTGGTCTACTAAATCAGGGGGTGTGCATTCTAAATGCACCCCTTTAGGCAAATATCATAAACAAGTTTTACATCTGCTATTTGCACCCCGAGCCTAAGTAGTTCAATTCTTGCATGTGGGTCTTTCCCAACATGACTTGTTCCAATTTCAGAGAAATTTCTACCACTGGTCTATATGGTCCCTAATGGCCAGCCACCAAAATTTTGGGCCATTTGGAGTTAGCTAACTCCAAGAATCACCTAGTTAAGCCCTAGGGGTATTTTGGTAATTTCCCCATATTTTATTTTCCAATCAAGCCCATTTTTGGGCAGGGCCTGAATATGCCCTAATTATACCTCTGACCAAAATCTCAGGTCAAGGGGGCTTCTGGTTTGGCTTGGGCAGCCATTTGAAGTTCTGCAAAATTGCTATTTGCAGCCCAAGCCAAATATTGTTTCTCAAACATGCAAGTGAGATTCCTCAACATGCAGTGCATCAAATTAGCCCAAATTTTAACCATGGGTCTAATATACCCATGAGATGGTGCCACCAAAATTTGGGGCCGTTTGGAGTTAGGAAACTCCAAAAATCACATTTATTTACTTTTGGGTATTTTTGTAAAAACTATAGCAAAATGTTCCCCAAAAATTCTGATTTTTAAGGAGGGCCTAGATAAGCCTAATTTAGTAACCTAGCCCAAATTTCAGCCCATTTGGACCAAGGGTTTGGGCTGAGGAAATATTTGAATTTCTGTCCTACCCTAAGAGCAGTCCTAGTAAAATGGACCTACAGGACAAACCACTTAACCAAAATTAATGTGTAATATGTCAAATTAAAGGTAACACAAATACCTATAATTGTTATGTTGAACACAATTTATGAAAATGACCAGAGGTGCCATAAAAATTCACATGCAAGGATCTGTTTTTATAAGGCAGAAATGGATACTATTCATAAACCTAAATAATAACAATTTTATTCATAATATATAACCCGGCCGCACGGATCTTAAAGGCGATCGGACGGCATCTGTGCTTCTTCTCCATTCACATGCATGCAGGCCAACCCGTGCAGGACATTCTTGCGGGGCCATTTCCGGCCATCGCCGGCGGCGGGGCCTCCGGCCAAGACCTTCCCCGGCCTCACGGTGGTCGGGGCTAGGGCTGGCCGGCGACTGGGCGGCGGAGAGCGGCGGACGGCGGCGGCGCAACCAAACCGAAAAGCTCCCGGGCCGCCATTTTTTACAGAATTTCAAGCTTTTGATTTCCTAACGTCGAGCTCGTTTGAGCTCGACCTCTAGCCTAGTTGATCTAGGAAACTAGTACACTTGGAGGGGAGGGGATACGGACCTGTGGCGGCGGTTGTGGTCGAGGGTGGCGGCGGTTTCCCATGGAGTGAAAATTCCGGCGATCTCCTCTTTGGATAGCCATGGCAGCAGCTGGTCTCTCTTTCTCTGGGGTGGAATGAGTGGGAATGAGGGAGGGAGCTTGGTTTTGGGCTGAGATAAGAGAGGGGGGCGATTTCACCAATGTTTGGCGATTTCACCAAGGTGGCGATTTCACCAAGGTGGGGGGGGGGGGCTCGGGTTGGTGTGTGTGGGCTGGATGGCTGCTTGGGAGTGGGCCCCACTACTCCAGCTGGGTTAATTAGACCCTAATGGGTCGGGTTCCAAGGTTAGGGGCTGAGTTGGTGAGTGGAGAGAGGGGGTTTGGCTCACATATTGAGATAGGAGAGAGAGAGGCTCGGTTTTGGGTTTGGGTTTGACCCAATGTGGCATGGTGGGTCCCCTCTCCTCCTAATACCCCTACATGGTCAGCCAACCCATTGTGGGTTGGTGGGATGAGCCCAAGTGGCCCAAAATGACTCCTTAGCATTTTCTCTCTCCTATTCCTCCTCTTTTCTCTCTCCTGGGTAATTTCCAAAATTGCCATTGCATGCCCCTATTTTTCTCTTCCATAGGGGGTATAGGGTCACTTTAGACCCACCTAGTGATTCTGGGTTGGTTTGGGTGGACCCAACCTAGTGAAATGGGCTAGGGCACCATTTTCACTATTTAGGTCAACATGTTGACTTGATCCAACATGGGCCAACTAGTTGACCCCATGGCCTACCCTAGGGTCCAATTAGATTGTATTTAGGGTTAGGGCAATGTGGTGGGGTCATGGTGTGGCTAGGGTTTGTATTTAGCCTAGTTTGACCTAGGTTGACTTGGGCCCCATAGTGGGCCCCACATGGTCTAAATCCTCCTCCTAGGGTCAACCCTAGCTAAACCCTAGCATCCATCACATGCCTAACCCAAATCTAAGTTATTTGAAGTTTGGGATGTTACATGTTCTTCCTGACACTTATGTTATGCCAGCAGTCTAAGGGAAAATGGCTTGTCTTGCCACAACACCAGCATTCATACTTGTTGTATCTAGGTCTAGATACATTTTTGGCAGAAAAATTTCTGTTTTGTGCTGGTGCTGCTGTAGCTACACCCACTAGTTTCTTATAACCATGGGGTTTATGAACATGGGCTGACTTATTGGCATTTACACCCTTGTTATTCAGAACATTAGTCTTATTATGACCTTAAGTATTCTCAAAGTCATACTTTTTAGAAGGTTCATGCACCTTTCTAAAAACTACAGGGACTTTAAAATTCAATGGCTGAATAGAGGCTTGTCCCTTTCTCTTGAAATGGGTAGCCCTGGTGTTACCTTTATAGCCTATTCCAGCCTTACCCTTTTGAGCCACAAACTCATCTATTAAGGGTAAGACTGATTTTGGCTTAGAGTAACTAGCCACCAAATCTTTCTCTACTTGAAGTTTGACTTCCAGACTTTTAATTAGATCATTTTTATATGTGATTGTACCAATCTGAATAAAAGTAATAGTTTTTAGCTTGGCAACCTCATTCATTTGTTGATCCAATTCGTTCTCAAAATAAGATGCAGTCATCTTAAGATCTGCAATTTCTTTAGCCTGATTTTTGGCCAGGTTTTTGCTTTTCTTAAGTGCCTGTAATAAGTCCCTATATTCGTCTATCAACTGAAGAATATCTCCTTCAGATTCTGATCCATCCTCATCACTTGATGAAGATGAATCTGAACCAGTACTGTAATCAGAAATTCTAGAATTATTTTGTACGTTACTGGGACTAGGCTGATCCTGGCACTTGTTGTCTTCTGATTCAGCCATCAGTCCCATGCACTGATGGTCTTCTTGTTCATTGATGGAGTCCAGTAATTGCATAAACTCCTCTTCTTCACTAGCTGCATATAGTCCAATGTATGCTTCAGCTTCAGATTCTGACTCTGAGGAGGATTAATCTGTAAGACTCTTCTCTTTCTTAGCAAAAAAGGATTTCTCCTTCTTGCCCTTTTGTTGAGTCTTCATTTTGTCTGCCGACTCCTTCCTCTTTTCTGGACACTCAGCCACCACATGTCCAGGCCTATTGCAGCAATAGCAAACAATTTTTGATGTTGTAGCTTTGCTGGGCTTAGACCTGCTCCTTTCCTTTCTTGATGATTTTATCTTTTGATAGTAGTCATCAACTGGCTGTGATGTGGAGGGCCTTGACTTCCACTGCTCTTCTTCAAGAACCTCTGAAACTGCCTTGTAAAGGCAGCAAAATCTGCATCTGAATCACTGCTATCTGAGTTCTGATTTTATGAATTCCTTGAGATAACTTCAGCAACTTCCTTAGGAGGAGATGGAGATATCCTCCTACTCTTTCTAGTGGCTTCAACCTTGAAGGCCACTGACTTTTCACTATGCTCTCCTTTTGTATTTGATTCTTCCTCCTTCCTAGCCATTATTTGCATTTCATATGATAGCAACTTTCCAAATAAGGTTGGAGGAGAAATGTCTGCTAGTTTGGCCACTTCTCTAATGACACAAATCTTGGTATCCCAATCCTTTGTCAAGGATCTTAGGAATTTGTCATTTAGCTCATAAGTACTGAAGACCCTTCCATAGGACATCAGTTCATTCACTATCCTGTAGAATTTCTTGTAGCATTCAGATATGCTATAAGACTTCCCTTGTCTGAAACTCTCATATTCTTGATTGATCATAGACTTTCTGTCTTGTCTAATTTCTTCAGAACCCTCTGTTGGGATTTGTCTCCACAATACCTCAGATTTGTAGGAAGTCAGACCTTGAACTAAGATGAATTAAGGTGTATTTGATATTGTGTTTAAGTTGTATGTGTGCAGGTTTTATTGCCAAGTGTAGACCAAAGTCAGTCTATAATGGGTCACCAAACACAGGACCATACAATGTAATCCCTCATTGTGTGATCCAAAGTGTTGGCCCATGTATAGCCTCTCTATTGGAATACACTTCCTACATGCACTTGAATTGGTGGACTGAAGTATTGAAGTTTATTTTTTTTTCCGAAGAATTTTTTCCAAGTCCACATACTCGAGTAGCTTCTTTCATATACTCGAGTAAGTGACTTGGTACTCGAGTAAATCCTTAGACATACTCGAGAAGACTCTGTATACTCGTGTAGGTAAGCCTACTCGAGTAAGATAGTTAGTCACTCGAGTAGATCATATTTTATACTCGAGTAGATCCTTCTGTCCTTAAATCAGAAATTTTCTTCAAGTCCACATACTCGAGTACCTTGTTTGTTCACTCGAGTAAGTGAGTCTGTACTCGAGTAAGTTGGATTACATACTCGAGTAGACTGTATTGTACTCGAGTAGGTGATAACTTGTACTCGAGTAGTTGGTTAGTTACTCGAGTAAGTGTTCTGTTAATACTCGAGTAGATCTGCACTTTTCATCTCAGAAAGTTTCTAAGTCTACCTACTCGAGTAGTTCCCTATATACTCGAGTAAGTGACTCTGTACTCGAGTAGTAGTTTTTCATACTCGAGTAGATTAGTGATTACCCGAGTAATCTTCCCCAGATACTCGAGTAGTTCACTTTCCCCTCACTCGAGTATCTCCAACTCTTCTACTCGAGTAGTTCTTCCTATTTTATCTGAGAAATTTTTTCTAAGTGTTTTTACTCGAGTATATACTCTCATACTCGAGTAGTTCTAAAATCACTCGAGTGTTGATCTCTGAATCACTCGAGTAGCTTCTCTTCTTATACTCGAGTATGCTCCTCCTATCCACTCGAGTATATAACATCTTGTACTCGAGTATGTCTCTTCTCTGTCTCGAGTATATCTGTTCAATTATTCCTGAAATTCTCCAAGTACAATTTCGCTGTGTATTTCGAATTAATCATTTCTGATTGGTCCACGTGTCATCCCTAATTAAGTTTCTGACCGTTGGAGTCCACTTATAAATAGGACCTTTCAGATTTGACTAATAACAAGTTTTCAGAGATTATTATTTTAAGAAAGAGAAAAGTTCCCGTGAACCCTAGTTTCTCACGCCGCCGCCATTGCCGTTTACGGAAGAAGGTCTGGATCGACGATCTCCGATCGCTGCTTTCAACTTTGTTTCTCCAGCGATCCAGACGAAAGATAATCACTCGATCTCGCCGAGCCTCAAAGATCTCTGATCTATTTTCTCGATCGAGGTGATTCCGTTTTTCAGATCTGTGGATCTCTCTCAAGTCATCTTCAACATATTCTGATCAAGCCAAAGTTCTTAAGGAAGAAGACTATCAAAGATCCAGATCTATGCAATATATTGTTTGTATTTTCTTTCCAAACAAATTTCTTTGTAGGAGTTTTTCTCCGAGTTTTGTAGGAAGGCTTTATCTTCCGAGTGTAGATCCGATTTGGATCGAGTTTTGTAGGAACGTGGTTTTGAGGTGTAGGATTGTTTTCAATCCGAGATAGTGGAGTAGCCGAGTCTAGTGGTTTGCTAGATCAGTGAGGAAAGTGGACGTACCCAAGATTGGGGAACCACTATAAATCTCTTGTCGTCTGTGTGATTGCATGATCTTTGCTGTGTTAATTTTTATTCCGCATTTGACACGCACTTCACCTATTCACCCCCCTCTAGGTGATTTAGGTGGACAACTTAGTTTTCTCAATTGGTATCAGAGGGAGGTTGATCGTTAAAAGGTTAACACCTTGATCTAATCCTTACCAAGTTGTCTCAAGAGAAATTTCAAGCATGAGTAAGACCAAGGATTTTGCTAAGCTCCCTATCTGCACCAAGAACAATTTTCCTATGTGGAAGGAAAGAGTTAAATTCTTTATGGAAGCAGTAGATCCCCGGATCTTCATGATTGTTGAAGAAGGTCCCGACATTCCTATGACCACCTCCTCCATAGATTCATCTAAGCAAGTTCCAAAGAAATTGATGGATCTGGATAAGGACGAGATTGCACTTGTCTCTTTGGACAAGAAAGCAAAAAATATTATCGCAAGTGCAGTCGATGACTCAATGCTGCAGAATCTGATTCATTGCCAATCTGCCAAGGAGATGTGGCAATCCCTAGTGACTCTAATGGAAGGTACAGAAGAAGTGAGGGATGATCGAAGGTCCCTACTGAACCAGAAATATGAAGCCTTCAGGCAGGGTCATAAGGAAGCCATAGCTGACACTTTTGAGAACTTCTTCAAGATAGTAAATGGCCTCAGAGTTTATGGACGTGTCTTCACCAATGGGGAACTCAATGACAAATTCTTAAGATCCCTAACCAAGGAATGGGACAATAAGGTATGTGCCATTCGGGAGTTTGGAAGGTTAGCTGAGACAGACCCGCAGAATCTGTTCGGAAAGCTTATGTCTTACGAGCTGCAAATCAACTCAAGAAAAGCTGAAGAAGAGATAAGCAGGTCCGCATCCAAGGAGAAGTCTATCGCTCTAAAGGCAGATAGCTCAAGGAAGATAAAGGCTAGCCCTCCTGCCCCAATTCCTGAAGCTGATGAAGAAGAATCATCTGATCCAAGCTCATCTGGCTTAGAACTATCTGAAGGAGAGTTCTCATTGCTCTCCCGGCAATTCAAGAAATTTTTAAATAAGAAGAAGCAGTGGAGAGGCAAAGATGCCTCACTCAGAAGATCACGACGTGACGGTGATCAACGAAAGAAAGGCTCAAGTAGCCATGATAGGTATAACCCTAAACAGAACAAACAGATTTCGACTGACATCGTTTGTTATTGTTGCTATAAGCCAGGTCACGTCATCGAGGACTGCCCTCACAAGAAGAAAGAGGGCGGCAGACGAGAGGAAAAGAAATCCTCATACCACAAGAAGAGGACAGAGAAGAGTCTTGTAGCCAAGAAGAGCAAAACTCTCAGCGACTCCGACTCATCTGAGTCAAGTGAAGAAGAGGAAGCTTACTTTGGGCTCATGGCTCACTCAGATGATGAACAAGTCCCCCAGTTCACTGGGGAGGTAAAATCTCACACTCCTCTCTCTGATTCTGATGATGATAATGAGCAAGAGGGCTATTCCTCTGAAGATGAATCTGAACTCATGGCCCAGTACAAAGAGTTGCTCATGACCTACGAAAAATGTCGTAGAGTAGTGAAAACTCAAGCCAAAGAGATAAAATCTCTACAGGCTAGTGAGAGCAACTTGAGAGAAGAAGTCGCTAAGACTAACTCTCTTCAAGAGAACTTCAATAGTGCTAAGGATGAATACAATCAAGATCTCAAGCACCTCGACCTTAAAGAGGAAATCATCAAAGAGTTGGAACAATGACTTGAGGCTGAGAAGAAACTTGTTGAGAGTTTCTCAAAGCCTAAGACAGTTCTTCCACTCGTTGCTGAATTCTCAGCTAAGGCCAAGGGTGCTGGTTTAGGCCACATTGGTTCTTCTAGTAAATCCTCTAGGAGAAACAAGGCCAAGAGAAAGAATAAGGCTGCCCAGAAGGCTCTAACTGAAGAAAAAGGGAAAGCTCCATTGGAACCTGTTCTGTTCAAGAAAGTTATCTTTCCTACGAACGAACTCGACTATGAGTCTACCTATGGACACTTTTCTAGGCCGATCCCTGAGAAGCCTAAGTCAAGATACCAAGGTTGGACTCATCCTCGTAACTTTGGCGAGAGTGTCTTCAAAGCACCCTATGAAGAGATTCAACTTCAAAGCTATGGATCTTATGCTCATGGTCATAACATCAAGAAGACACCAAAGGTAAAACCTATTGTGGAAAAGCCTATAAAGGAGAAGACTTCATGTAGCTGTCTTCATCATGAAGCCTCCTCCTCCAAAATCAAGGTTCCTGCTAGACCATCACTTCAGAAAATCAAGCAGGAATACACTAAGCAAAGATACAACAGGTTCGACTGTTGGTGTTGTGGCAGAATTGGTCACTTTGCCATCGATTGTTGGTTCAATCCTAGTAATGCTACAACCCCTCAAGTTAGCAACGTGAGAATGACCACTCATGAGGCTAATACTCGTAGGGGGAGTTTTCTAACTCGAGACGAAGGACCCAAACGTGTTTGGGTTCCTAAGGCTAAGTGATTGTAATTGCAGGTATGTCTAAAGGCCACCAAAATGCCAATCTGGTATTTGGACAGCGGATGTTCTCGGCATATGACCGGGACAAGAAGCCTACTCTAGAATTTCACCTCAGTCTGCAACGGACCAAAGGTCATCTTTGGAGGTTCAGATCGAGGGATAACTAAAGGCTATGGTATGATTTCTAACGGTAGCGTTTCCTTTTCAGATGTAGCCTATGTTGAAGGATTGGAACACAATCTCATCAGCATAAGCCAACTATGCGATAAAAGATATGTAGTTGAATTTCATGCTGACAAGTGTTTGATAAAATCGGTTAATAGTCGGGAAACTATTTTATCAGGCACTCGAAGCAGAAATATTTTCTGTTTAAATTTCATTTGTATTGACACTTCTACACCAGTATGTCTTTTAGCAAAAAGTAGTGCATCTCTTGCTGACCAATGGCACAAGAGACTAGCACATATTAATTTCAAAACTATTAATATATTATTCTCTCAAAACTTAGTACGTGATGCCCCCAATGTCAAGTGCGTTACGGACAGCCCTTGTCATGCCTGTATCAAAGGCAAGCAAACAAGGAGTTCATTTAAAAGCATAATAGGCAAGGATTCTAATAGAAGCTTGCAGCTTCTCCATATGGACTTGTTTGGTCCACTGCAAGTTAGAAGTTTGGGAGGTAAGGAATATACGTTGGTTATTGTGGATGATTACTCGCGCTTTGCGTGGGTGTTCTTTCTGAAACACAAGTTAGATACCTTCAGCATTTTCACAAATTTTGTTAGGCAAATCCAGAATGAATACAACTGTTTCGTAGTCAAAATCAGGAGTGACAATGGAACGGAATTCAAATCTTGAGCCATGACAGAATTCTGCGAAAGTCAAGGTATCTTTCATGAGTTTTCCTCTCCTCGCACTCCACAACAAAATGGAGTAGCTGAGAGAAGGAACAGAACACTCATAGAGGCTTGCCGGACCATGTTGAGTGATGCCTCACTTCCAGAGTACTTCTGGGCTGAAGCCGTCAACACCGCTTGTCACGTGCAAAATCGAGCTCTCATCAACAAGAACCATGATAAGACTCCTTACGAACTTTTAAAAGGCAGGAAACCAACCATTTCGTATTTTAGAATCTTTGGCTGCAAGTGCTTCGTACTTAACAACGGTAAGTATCACACTACCAAGTTTAGCGAGAAAAGCTTTGAAGGTATTTTTGTAGGTTATAGTAGCCATAGTAAGGCCTATATAGTATTCAATAGAAAAACTCTGGTAGTAGAAGAGTCGATACATCTTGTATTTGATGAGACGAGTCTGCTGCACAGCAACTCGTCTAGTGTGCCTAGTGTAGATGCAGGTACAAAGTTGAAGGAACTTAGCTTGGATGAAAATACTAAAGATAAAGACGAGACGTTCATCAAGATCACCTCTACAACCCCTATTGGAGAGATAGATGATCAAGATGAAGAACACATCCCAGCTGAAGATGCAACTCCAGTGGCTGAAGAGATCCCAGATGCAAGGACTTTAGAGTTCAGACATTTGAAGGATCATCCCGTTGATCAAATCATAGGAGACCCTCGGGATGGCGTCAGAACTCGTCGAGGTACAACTAACGAGAATTTACACTTAAGTTTTCTTTCACAGGTTGAACCAAAGAAGTTTGAGGAAGCCAACTCCGACGCATCCTGGATCCTAGCCATGGAAGAAGAACTAAATCAGTTCAAACGATGCAAAGTTTGGACACTTGTTCCTAAACCCAAGGGTAAGAACGTCATTGGTACAAAATGGGTCTACCAGAACAAGATGGACGAAGATGGAACCATCATAAAGAATAAAGCCAGACTTGTCGCAAAGGGATATCGTCAAGAAGAAGGAATTGACTTCGACCAGACTTATGCTCCAATGGCAAGACTGGAGGCGATCAGGTTATTTCTTGCCTATGCTGCACTTAAGGGCTTTACCGTCTATCAGATGGACGTTAAGTCCGCCTTCCTAAATGGTGACATAAAGGAAGAAGTGTATGTAGAGCAACCACTAGGTTTCGTTGATTCAACTTATCCTAATTATGTTTACTTATTACAAAAAGCTTTATATGGTCTTAAACAAGCTCCTCGAGCTTGGTATGAGACGCTGTCCACCTTTCTTCTTTAGAACAAGTTCACTAGAGGAAAGATAGACAAGACATTATTTCTTAGGGAAATAAAAGGCAAGATTTTGCTAGTGCAAATCTATGTCGATGACATTATTTTTGGCTCTACAGATAACAACCTCTACAAGAAGTTTTCTAAACTTATATAAGGGAAGTTTGAAATGAGCAGTATGGGAGAGCTGAAGTATTTCTTAGGGCTTCAGGTGAAACAATCTGAGGATGGAATTTTCATCTCACAGACCAAGTTCACCAAAGAGCTACTCAAGAAATTCGGAATGGAGAATGCAACCTCTATAAGGACTCCAATGGCCTCAGCTATGTCTCTAGACAAGGATGAGAAAGGGAGACCTTTTGATGAAACCAAGTACAGAAGCATAATTGGGTCCTTGCTCTACCTTACCGCAAGTAGACCAGACATAATGTTCTCAACATGTGTATGTGATATATTTCAGGTGAACTCTAAGGAATCTCATTACATTGCTGCAAAGCGAATCTTGAGATACCTCAAAGGTACATCAAATCTTGGCTTATGGTACCCAAGAAGTAATGATAGTGAACTAATTGGATTTTCAGATGCAGATTTTGCAGGAAGTAAAGGCGACAGGAAAAGTACTTCCAGGACTTGTCAATTCCTCGGAAGGAGACTTATTTCCTGGAGTAGTAAGAAACAGAACTGTGTTGCCATCTCAACAGCTAAATCAGAGTACATCTCTGCAGGCAGCTATTATTCACAGCTTCTCTGGATCAAAAATCAGTTTGAAGACTACAACATGAAGTTCCAGAACATTCCTTTGTTTTGCGACTCATCCAGCGCTATAGCAATCACCAACAACCCAATCTCCCACAGCCGGACCAAGCACATAGAGATTCGTTATCATTTCATCCGGGAGCATGTGGAAAATGGAGACATAGATCTACAATATATCTCCACAGACAGGCAAGTTGCAGATATATTCACCAAGCCGCTGGACGAGTCCAAGTTCTTGTTTTTCAAAACAGAACTCGGGCTGCTCAACAAAGAAGACTAGCGATGGACTCACAAATCAAGAATATATCAGTGATGTTGGCTGCTCGGAGTTAAAGACTTCAGTGGCAACATATATCTCCCAAGGAAAATTGTCCTTCAAAGTAAGATACCCGAGTATATCAAGACAGATACACGTGTAAACGGAAAATACTCGAGTAAAAAGTTTGACATACACGAGTAGTTGACCACATACTCGTGTATGAACTTGACCTACTCGAGTATGCTCCATCTTATACTCGTGTATGAACTTGACCTACTCGAGTATGCTCTGTCTCATACTCGTGTATGACAAATCTACTCGCGTATACAGACTTCACATTTTGGATTTCTCATTTTTTTCTATTCGCACCAAGCTATTTGCCGCTTCATTCAGGTATGAATTTATTTCTTTTTAACCTAATTAGAATCATATATATATAGAAAAAATCAGGAAACCCCTTTCCACTTCTTATTCACTCGAGTAGCCGCCGTCTCTTCATCTTCCGGAAAACCGCAGAGCATCGTCGTCTTCGCCTCTCCCGTCCTCCAGAATCGCAGATGGCCCCCTCTTCTAAAATCGGCATAGGCTCAGAACTTGCCCCCGCGGGCATAGCCGATCTTTCAGATGATTTCCGAAATCTTCTGATTTTGTTCGAGACCGCCGGACTGTCGTTCGTTCTCCAGACACCGTGCCAAGTTATTTTCCCAGCTGTTGAAGAGTTCTATTAGAATTTGAAGGTAAAACGCAATGGAAAGCTCCTGAAATCCAAGGTCAGAGGGATAAAAATCCGACTGGACAAAGGCGCATTAGCTGCTCTGTTAAAACTACCAGTAGTAGATGACGATGATGAAATGACTGCTGAAGATTCAGTAAGAACTAGTTTATTCTGTGGAGCTAACCCTCAAGCCCATTCCTTTAGCAGAGCTGATTTCAACTTAGAAGGAAAGTTCCTAGTGGATGTCATTGCTAAGGTACTGCTATGCAAAACTTACTCCATTCGAGACATCTCTATGGAAATGTTTGATATAATACAAGCCATTATCTGCAGCAAAAGATTCCAGTTTGGACTGTTGATCCTAGATAAAATCAGAGAAAGCATTAAGCATCCTAGTTTTGCAAGAATTATTTCCCTCCTTCTTCATGAAATCAATCCTTCAGTCTTTAACTTATCCAAAGGGACTCCACTGCATCACATGAAAAAGGTTTATATATCCTCCATCCAGCAATATGAAATTAAAATTCTGAACTCAGACCAAGCATCCAAAGCTGCTGTCCCTTCAGTAGATTCCCAAGAAACCAGTGTACCTGACGACAGGATTCCATCTCCTCCTCCACATCAAACTGCTGCTACCTCTGGTGCAATAGTTGAGGGGGAGCCTGCCTCATCTCATTCTCAGTACCCAGCTTCATCAGAACCCTCACAACAAGCAGAAGTTAGGGACTCTCTCCCTCCAGTTTCTCCTCCAGCAGATCCCCACTCAGAGATTCCAGATCCATCAATCCTTCTATCTACTACAGAAGATATCAATAAATTGATTGATGAGCTCAGCTCAGATGCACCCCTGTTTCAAAATGAATCAGTTGTACTGACTCCAGAGGCTCAGATTCCTGCTCAGTATCCTGCTCAGATTCCTGCTTAGTCTCCTGCTAAGACTCCAGCACAGTCTCCTGTCCAGTCTCCTGCTCAGTTCTCTGCTACAGAGGAAAGCCAGCCTGACAATATTCTTTTGTCTGATGATGAGGAAGTATCTCCAGAACAAGTGGAGGCTCCTCTGAGGACTTTGGACTTCTCTATTCCCTCCTTCATTAATACAGAAGAATCTGCTCAGATAGAATCTTTCAAAAGAGCTGAAAGCTCAGTGGAAATTACTGAAATCCCTCCATGGGTTGTTCCTGCTCCTTCAGTCCCTCTCCCCACTTCAACTCCTTATACTTCTTCAGATCTGGTAAGCAAGATTGAACAGCTACTCAGTGAACAAAGAAAGTACTTTGATGACTCTCTAGCCTCAGTAAATAACAAAGTCTCTACTCTTGAAAAGGAGATGAGTAGAGGCTTTGCTGAAATTCAAGCCAATACTGATGAGCTCAAGAGATTGTTTCAATTGGGTGGAAAAGCTTTAGATCACACTATTACAAGTATAGGTGAACTAAGGAATCAAGCTGAAACTGTTGCTCATAATCAGATAATATTGGACAAGAATGCTGAAGCAAATGTGATGAAAGTATGTGAAGAGGTTGGCACTTTCAGAGATGAAGCAATTGCCCAGCTAGCTATAGATATCAGCAAGGGGGAGAAAGTTATCAAAGAACAAGTTGAAAAAGTAGTTGAAAAGCTGTCTGAACAAGCTCAAACAACTATGAATGATCTAGTCAAGAATATGAAAGCAGATATTCTATCTCAACTCCAATCTATCAAGTTCTACATTTATGATACAGCTGTATGGGTAAATAATCAGAACTTCCCAAATTCTCAACTCAACCCTACCATCATTCCCAAGTTCTTGGACCCTCTTGAAGAACATCCTCCAGCAGATACTCCAGCTCAGGCAAACATTCCAGGAGATGTGCCAGTCTTTTCACCCAGACCTGCTGGTGATGTGACTGAGCCTCCTCTCTTTTATACTGATATTTGGCAAGATGAACTTCCTCCTAGTTCTCAAGGTGTCCAAAAGAAGAAAAGGAAATATGGTGACGGCTCTTCTGCCAGCAGTTCTGCACCTAGAAAAGAGCCTGCCCCAGCTTCTGAAGGTAGATCAGAAATTGTTCATTCTGAAGTTTGGAGTCCAACCTCCAAATCTCTGATCCTTGATACCCTGAAGCTAGTAACAGATCTTGGTGAGCACAGAGATCAGTATTACAGTTATTCAGAATGGAAAGCATATGAAGCATCCTAGATCAAGATCAGACTTCATGACAGAAATTGGGGATACAACAACCCAGCTGCTCCTCCTAGGCCCAGAACATATTCTCCTAAACCATTCAGTTATCTAGAGAGGCAAGAGCTGAAAAGAGAAAGAATGCACAAAGGAGCCCCCTCTTGAGTCAATGAGAATGTGGAAATGGACTTTTCAATATGTTAAAAACATTTCTATATATATATATTTTTGATTCTGATTATGGCTATCTTATTATTTATCCTGCTTCAATTTATTTGTTTTTGAAGTATATGTGTGTTGTTCTTTTTACTCTAAGTAATTCACCTTAGTGTAGAGGGTGCTGACATCTACAAATAGGGGGAGATTGTTGGGATTTGTCTCCACAATACCTCAGATTTGTAGGAAGTCAGACCTTGAACTAAGATGAATTAAGGTGTATTTGATATTGTGTTTAAGTTGTATGTGTGCAGGTTTTATTGCCAAGTGTAGACCAATATCAGTCTATAATGGGTCACCAAACACAGGACCATACAATGTAATCCCTCATTGTGTGATCCAAAGTGTTGGCCCATGTATATCCTCTCTATTGGAATACACTTCCTACATGCACTTGGATTGGTGGACTGAAGTATTGAAGTTTATTCTTTTTTTAGAAGAATTTTTTCTAAGTCCACATACTCGAGTAGCTTCTTTCATATACTCGAGTAAGTGACTTGGTACTCGAGTAAATCCTTAGACATACTCAAGAAGACTCTGTATACTCATGTAGGTAAGCTTACTCGAGTAAGATAGTTAGTCACTCGAGTAGATCATATTTTATACTCGAGTAGATCCTTCTGTCCTTAAATCAGAAATTTTCTTCAAGTCCACATACTCGAGTACCTTGTTTGTTCACTCGAGTAAGTGAGTCTGTACTCGAGTAAGTAGGATTACATACTCGAGTAGACTGTATTGTACTCGAGTAGGTGATAACTTGTACTCGAGTAGTTGGTTAGTTACTCGAGTAAGTGTTCTGTTGATACTCGAGTAGATCTGCACTTTTCATCTCAGAAAGTTTCTAAGTCTACCTACTCGAGTAGTTCCCTATATACTCGAGTAAGTGACTCTGTACTCGAGTAGTAGTTTTTCATACTCGAGTAGCTTAGTGATTACCCGAGTAATCTTCCCCAGATACTCGAGTAGTTCACTTTCCCCTCACTCGAGTATATCCAACTCTTCTACTCGAGTAGTTCTTCCTATTTTATCTGAGAAATTTTTTCTAAGTGTTTTTACTCGAGTATATACTCTCATACTCGAGTAGTTCTAAAATCACTCGAGTGTTGATCTCTGAATCACTCGAGTAGCTTCTCTTCTTATACTCGAGTATGCTCCTCCTATCCACTCGAGTATATAACATCTTGTACTCGAGTATGTCTCTTCTCTGTCTCGAGTATATCTGTTCAATTATTCTTGAAATTCTCCAAGTACAATTTTGCTGTGTATTTCGAATTAATCATTTCTGATTGGTCCACGTGTCATCCCTAATTAAGTTTCTGACCGTTGGAGTCCACCTATAAATAGGTCCTTTCAAATTTGACTAATAATAAGTTTTCAGAGATTATTATTTTAAGAAAGAGAAAAGTTCCTGTGAACCCTAGTTTCTCACGCCGCCGCCATTGCCGTTAACGGAAGAAGGTCTGGATCGACGATCTCCGATCGCTGCTTTCAACTTTGTTTCTCCAGCGATCCAAACGAAAGATAATCACTCGATCTCGCCGAGCCTCAAAGATCTCTGATCTATTTTCTCGATCGAGGTGATTCCGTTTCTCAGATCTGTGGATCTCTCTCAAGTCATCTTCAACATATTCTGATCAAGCCAAAGTTCTTAAGGAAGAAGACTATCAAAGATCTAGATCTATGCAATATATTGTTTATATTTTCTTTTCAAACAAATTTCTTTGTAGGAGTTTTTCTCCGAGTTTTGTAGGAAGGCTTTATCTTCCGAGTGTAGATCCGATTTGGATCGAGTTTTGTAGGAACGTGGTTCCGAGGTGTAGGATTGTTTTCAATCCGAGATAGTGGAGTAGCCGAGTCTAGTGGTTTGCTAGATCGGTGAGGAAAGTGGACGTACCCAAGATTGGGGAACCACTATAAATCTCTTGTCGTCTGTGTGATTGCTTGATCTTTGCTGTGTTAATTTTTATTCCGCATTTGACACGCACTTCACCTATTCACCCCCCTCTAGGTGATTTAGGTAGACAACTTAGTTTTCTCACCCTCCATGTAGACAATCAAAGTGTCCCATATTTCCTTGGAGGTTTTGCAGTGAATCGGATTTTGGAAAGTAGAATCATCTATGGCACTCACTATGATATTCTGGGCTCTTTTATCCATAGTTGCCAGTATAATCTCATCCTTGGTCATTTCAAAAAAATCTTTAGGAGTTCTTTGATTTGCATCTAGAACAGACACATTCATTGGGATATATGGACCTTCTTTTACTGTGATATATATCCTTGGGTCAGAGGCCTCCATAAACAACCTAACCCTTTCTTTCCAGATTCCAAAAATCTCTTTCCTACAGATGGGTAATTTCATTGACCCTAGTTCCTTGTGATTCTCTCCAGAACCCATTTTCTTGATTCTTGATTCTGCCTTAGGGATCTAACTCAGACTGTTAAGTCCTTCTTTGAGCAACCTCCCTCTGATACCACTTGATAGTTTTACTTTCAAGACTACCTAAACACTTAGTGGGGGGGGGGGGTGAATAGGTACTTTTCCTTTATTTAACTTAAGGCAGAAAATAACTACAGTTCTTTGAGTAAAGTAAATATTTCTACAGCTAACACAACACAATAATCACAATCATACACACATCACAGATTGCACATAGATTTATAGTGGTTCCCCAAGGTCTGGGTACATCCACTTTCCCCCTTCACCTATCTAGCAGTATGCTAGAATCGGCCTAACTTCTTCCTTTAGCTCAGAATCCAGAAGGATTCCTACAACTTAGAATGTCTCCACATTCTTACAACTCAGGCTAACAAGCCCTACCTCGGCCTTGCCACAAGGCCTACAACTCAGAGAATACCTTCTCCTACAACTCAGGCATAAACACCCCTACCTCAGCCTTGCCACAAGGCCTACAACTCAGAGAATACCTTCTCCTACAACTCAGGCATAAACTGCCCTACCACTCAGAGAATAAATCTCCTACACTCATCCTTTATAAAATAGGCTTACAACTCAGATCTATGAATAGATCCTACAGAATTTGATAAGGAATTTTATAATCTCTTACTCCTGTTGAGAGAGAAGGGATAAGAACTTTCTTGATCAGCTTCTTGAAGAGGCTGATGGCTGAAATCAACTTGATCTTAGCTTTTTTCAAAGCTTCTTGAATCTGAACTTAGTTGGGTTGATTTCCTTTGAATATAACTGACTGGCAGCTTCCTTCTTAGACTCTAGAAACAGATCTAAATCTTCTTGACAGATTAGTTCAGTATCTGCTTCTTGAGAGACCTGTGAATGTCTCCTTCTTGACTTCAAATAGCTGGATCTCTCTCTATCCAAACCTCTTGAAGATACTTCTGAATTCTTGATTGAATTCAACTTAGACAGAATCTGAATAGAAAACTACTTCAGAATGTCTTCTTAGATCTTCTCACGAAGATCTTCTTCTTTGTGACTTGTACTTTCTTGATCAGAGATCAACCTCACAATAGGTGTGTTAGTTGTGTGTATTCTTCAACTCTTTCTTCTTCTGAATCCATCTATTTATAGACTTCATCCATGGTAACCGACTGATCCGGTTTCTAACTAACTTCTGACAAGTCTGATAGCTTCAGTAAACCTGTTGAACTCACAACTGTCAAGTCTTCAAACAGTTCTTGAGCCCTTGTCTCTGTCAGCAAAGCGTCAAGACTGACTGTCATAAAGTGTCGAGACCATTTGTCAATATGTGTCGACACAAGTGACTGAAGTGTCGAGACCATCAGTCAATATGTGTCGACACAAGTGACTTAAGTGTCGACACAGCCTTTGGTGATGTCGACATAGCTTCCTTGATGTCGGCACAGCTTCTTGACACTGCATCTTGAGAATGTGTCGACACTGATTATATATGTCGACACAAACACTTCACCATTCATCAGCAATCAACTTTGTCTAGACTAAGCTGTGTATCGACACAAGTCCTGTGTGTCGACACAGTTGATGTAGACTCAGAACATAGTGTGTGTCGACACTGCCTCCAGGTGTCGACACAGTTGTTGTCGACTCTGCCTTTGTGTGTCGACACAGCCTCCCGGTGTCGACACATTTGATGTCGATTATAATCTTCTGTGTGTCAACACTGCCTCCCAGTGTCGACACAAACTCACTGAAGTGTCGACACAGCCATTTCCAAGTGTCGACACAATCTTACTGAAGTGTCGACACACTTCCTCAGGTGTCGACATATGGACTTAGAATCTTTTAACTGCATTCTAGCACATTCTTATCCTGCACATATAAACTCAAAATAACATCAAATACACCTTGATGTATATCATTGAGCTAAGTGAGGCTTCTCCAAATCAGGTACACATTTTCCAATGTACCCAACAGCTACACTCATTCGGTTCTGCACGAAAGACGGGCGGTCGCGATCCGAGTTCGCCTGAATCGGCAGGCGAGTTTCTCGGGCTTGTGACCTGCGGGAGACCGGCTAGCTCCCACCAAATGCGAGTAGGCGGGCCGAGCGAGCCGGTTCAGTGGTGTCACGCCCGCTTGAAGAAGGGGTGGGCGAGCAAGAGCGCCTCATCCGCTCGCCTAAAGAAAACAAAGCAACAACACAAAAAAACAGGCAGCGAACAATCGCCCTCTGGCAGGCGTGAATGGTCTCAAATTATTACAAACATTGAATGTCCCGAACAAAGAAGCTTTATGACCCTACTACGCAAAGTGATCCGGCATGTGGAGGTGATCCGAGCCTAGCAGCCAATAGTAGAGGTGAGGCAGGCGGCTCAGTACTGGATCCACTTCCACCTGCCTCGCCTCCGCGTGCTAGATCTGGGCAGCACGTGAGGGTAATGGTATTCGTGAACCGCCAACAGTTCGCGTTGGGCAAGATCGACCTGCTCTGTGTCATGCCTAACCCGCTCCTCGGCTCACGTGATATGTACCCCCGGGGAGGTAACTTCGTCCCCGTCAGCTGGATGCCTCGCCCCCTCCAAAACCTTGAACTGCTCCTCTGCCTTGGCCTTGTCCTTGTCCACACTATCGAAAACCTCCTGCATCAGTAACGTGTGCTTTTGAAATAGCCACGTCACATGTTTCTTCATCTTCTTAGCATTCAACGGGTCACCCAGGTAATCAGAAGTGTGATATGTGTCAGGAGGAGGCAAATACCCCTCGCTCATCTCGACGTAGGAGGAGGAGATCGCGTTAAAACCTGTAGGGAGGAATTAGAAGGAGTGAGCAGTGGCAAATGGGCCAAAGTGCAAAGCTCACCTTGGGTTGGTACGTCACCCACATCGTTAGTTAGTCGGGAGGTACCCGACTGCCCTTTGAAGGGTTCGCCTCCAAGAGCAGCAAAGGTTTTCCCCAGGCTGGGAGGCATTGGCGACGGATACATCGCAGGAGGGATGCGCCCCTGAGCCGGGGGGCTAGCGACCTATGTAGTTATAAACATGGGGAAATTCCCCGGTTCCCCCTACCCTCTCCATCATTGCAAACCGATTCCTATAGAAATGTGAAATCAAAAGCAGAGTCATGAGTCGGACAGAGGGGTCCGGTTACCTCAGGGGCGACCTCGGCACTGGCCGCCGAACTCCACGCAGGGGGATCATTCGAGGGGGACCTCCCGATCCTTTTTCCTTTTTTTGGCCTAAAGAGGGGGCCAGTCGATCCGCGCACCAACCACGAGGCGTCACCAAGGGCCAGCTCCTGAGTCCCCTCCCTTGCAGCCTCTAGGCGAGCCCGTATCTCCTCGTATATAGGAATCGCTCAGCTACAGCTCGCGGAGAAGGGTGGAAGGAGGGGGAATTTTTCCAAACGCCCGATGGCATATTGATAGCATGAGGGTGGGGCCCCACAAAAGATTCTCTCCAGCTCAGCAAAGCACTCACCAAACACATGGGTTAGATGATTCTTTCCGAGCTTAGCTAAGCTCAAAAAGCACAGGGATTATATACAACCCCGTGTTCACTGAGTGGGCCCACGAACCCAAGAGAGCAGACCGGGAGGGCTGGCTCGCATCATTACATCAGGCATACGAACTCAGAATGACCAACCCGCTCTCACCAAAGCTAGGCGGACAAGCTGCGCGAGCTGGTCAACACAGCCCGCGCCCGCCTGGAGTTCATCGAACTCAATCTTTCTTCGGCCTAAGCCTCGTGCTCGCTTGGATTTCGTCGATCTCAATCTCCCTTACGCCCAACTCGCGCCCACCTGGAGTTTAGCAAACTCATTCTCTAGGCTTCGGAGGTATCAATCTCAAGGTAGCCTGGCTCGCGCTCGCCTATAGAAGGGGGGAGGGGGGAAAACCCGGTCGCATCCGCCTTGGGCGCTGAGTAATGCCTCGGCATCCACCGTCTTGTACGATCCTAGGGAGCTCGACAGACAGTAGGCGAGCCAGACCGGTCGTGCCCGTATCCACCAAGGTTCGGGGAGGCGGCAAGTGCCAGCCCGATCAAGCACTCACCACCCCAGGCAAGTGAAGGACTCAGAGTGTCGCTCGCTTTATGCTCTATATTGTGTTTTTACCATTTTGCCCCCACTGGCCTCCCCATAGCCAGTTAGAACAGCGGAGTTATGCTATTGGCAGACCCAGTTGGGCTGCACATAGCTGTTCAGAACAGCGGAGGTTGGCTATTTGTAGGCCGATTTTAGAAATCTATAAATAGACCCAAGGGGTACCTCAAAAGGCATACTAACTTGTCTGATGATAATAGGAATAGAAGAGGGAAACAGAAGCAAGGAGCAGCTATTTGAGCCAATGATACCTGTCATATGTTTATTCTAGCATTTATAGTGCTAGTTATGTCTAACAGTTTTAAACATCTTCCTCTAAGAGTTTCTTCTAATTCTTTAGCCTTACTTAATTCAGATTTTAGAAAGGTTATTTGATGGTTAGGAGATTTTTGTTCTTCAGACAGTTTGACATTTTCAGCAATGATTTTATCTTGCTTTAACAGCTTTTCCCTGAGGAGTTTGATTTTCTTCTCAGATCCTATTAGGTCTAAACCCAAGCTTTTAAATTCTACTTTAAATTCTTCTGATTGAACATCATAAGAAGCAATTACCTGATCCTCTTCAGAGAGGAGTTCTTCATCATCTGATTCTTCTGAGTTAGATCTGCTGCTTCCATCTTCCATAGTCATGAGGCAAACTTCCTTTGCCTTCTTTTCCTCTTCATCTTCACTGGAGCTGGAGGAAGTTGATTCCTCTTCAGTGTCACTCCATGTTTCAGCAACAAAGCCCTTTTCCTTCTTCTTGTAATTGTATTTGCTGGAGGAGGCTTTGCTATGATGACTTCTTCTTGAGTCCTTTTCTTTTCTCCTATCTTTCTTTTGGACTTCTGGACATTCAGAGATGAAGTGTCTTGGTTTCCTGCAACCAAAATAGACTGCCTCTTTAGTAGGGGTCTTGTCATACCTGGGTTTGTCTTCACTTCTAGATGGCCTTTTCCTGAAATCCTTTCTAGCCATCTTGTAGAATCTCTTAGCAAAGAGACTCATAAGTTCATCATTCATTGGCATACTTGGTGACTCTTCTACAGCTTTGAATGCTAGGCTATGCTCCTTTCTTATTGGTGTTGGAGCTTTTGGTTCTGCAGCTGCTTCTCTTGATTTCACCAACTGCTCATAGGACTTTAGCTTACCCAATAGAGATTCAGTTGATATCTCTGCCATGCTCCTTGCTTATCTAATGGGCCATATTCTGGAATCCCATGTGCTGGGGAAGCACATCAGAATTTTTTCATTGACCTCTGTCAAAGTAATCTCCTTGTCCAAGGTTCTTAGTTCACTAATGATGGAACTGAGCTATTATACATTGCTTCAACTGTCTCTGCTTCATCCTTCTTGAAATTTTCATACTGAGTAATGAGGTTTGATTCTCTATCTTTCCTCTCATTTGCTGATCCAGCCACCATTTGGTTCAAGGAGTCCTAAATGGCCTTAGCTGATGAGCACTCAGCAACCATTTGAAAGATTTCATCTGACATTGTTTGCAGTGCTGAGTGTTGAAACATCATTTTGGCATTGAGTGTGATGTTCTCTATCGTTGAGTGTTGAATCATCATTCTGGAGTTCAGTGTGATGTCCTCTGGCATTGAGTGTTGAAACATAAGATCCATAATTAGTTGATATGGGACCAGAGAACAGAGTTCGTCAATCTCAGCTCAGAGAATTGTCTCTGAGTTCGTCGAGCTGAGCACGATTTTCGTCGACCTGAGATCGACGAACATAGATCTCTTTTTATAAGTCTTGAATTTTCTCTAAGTCTTGAGTCTCTGGCAGTGTTGGAGGCTGGTCCCTGACTTTGTTGACTCTAAGGACTAGACCTAGACTCTAGGACACAACCATGACCCTAGCAATACATGTTTGGTCATATCCTAACTTAGTGAACCTAGCCCAAATCAAATTAGGGATCCAACAATCTCCCACTATTTGGGTGAGGTCAATAATTACAGACTCAATGATAAAAAGAAATGTACAAAGCAAGAAAATATATATCTGGCAGAGAAAGAAATAATATATATGCAGCAGATATGTTTACACAGTTAGCTTTGTATCATAGAACACAGTTTTTCAAAAGTATACCATTCACATAAGAGTTCAGGTTCTATTTCTTCTGTTTCTTTGCTTCTTTGCTCTTATCCCCTGGCTGAGTAAAGATGATTTCCCTGTCAGGATTAGCAGCTTCTTTCTTTGATATGTACATATCTGCTGCTCCAATCACTGTTAGGGTGGAGGTTCTGGGTACTACAGCCTCTGGGTGTATTGCCATGTACTCTGCAGGATTAAACACTTTCTTGCTCACTTGAAGTTTATCCAGTTCTTTTTCTTTGTATGAAGACATAGTTGTGAGCTTTATTGGATCTTCACCCTCTTCTCTAGCCTTCTTTATTTGTGACAGACCAATCAACTCTTGGAGCCTAGCCATCCTGAAGTTGGGATCAATATCCTGACTAACAGATGATTGATCATCTTGTGGGGGTAGCAGGGTAACAGGCTTGAATTGAGTGGACTGTGCATGTAAATTTGTTTCTTTTTGGCTTTCATCACTCTGAGTATACAAAGACCTTGGAGGAGAATTCTCACTATATTTTTATTTAGGCTTGTGGGATTCTGCGTGCCTTCTTTGTTGAGCTTGCTATTTGGGAGGTGAAAACTCTGGTTTATGATAAACTACCTCCTTTATTTGCTCTGTAGAACGGACATTCCTTTACTGGATACTTCCTTGAGAATGATGTCTAGATGACCTTTCCTGCCTTTGATATGTTCTGGTGAAGGATGTAGGCTTGGAAGGTGCATCTGTCCCTTAAGAAGTAGTTCCTGATGCACCGGAAGCAGGAGGAGGAGGAGGAGGACCTCTCCTTAATTTCTATGGGGGAGGAGAATATCTTCTGCTCTTCTTCCTTGCCTTTTATTCATTTTTGGACAGCCACATCCAAGCTGGCATACCCTTGTATGGAGTTATGTTCTGCAGAATGTAATAGGGTGTGTCATTTGCTGGATTGGATTTTGGGGCAGGAGGTGGAGGATCTTTCCTTTTCTTTGAAACTTTCTTCCTCTTTGGGTCCACATCAGAATCATCATCATCATCAGAAGGCTGAGGATTATCATACATGGCATCAATCTCTCTTATTGTGTCATTAGAAATTGTTATCTTTTCTGTCTTTGAAGGAACTGGAGGGGAAACTAGAGAACTGTGTACATCAGTGCTTTGAGCAGGTGATTTATTTTCTTCCTCAGTATCAGCCATGACCAGTGCATCTAGATCAGGAATTGGAGAATCATCCATAATATAAACTGGTGCTATAGGGGATGAGATGGTGGGGGGAAGCAACTCTGGGAAGAGACTCTAGAGCTGCACAAGTGGCCTTGAGCCAAATTGGTGTGGTATATGGAATTATATCCATAGATGTCTTAGTGTTGTCCGTTGGTACATCTTCTGCTATAACTTCTTCGTGTATATCTGCTACTATTTCTTATTCTGTTGCTACTTCTTCTACTGCTTCTACTGTCTCCATATCCTTTTCATCTGATTCTATTGGTGCTACTGCTTCTGCTATAACTGCTGCTGCTTCTTCATCAAGTATCTCCCCCTTCATGGTTTCAGGAGGAACTGAAGCAAGGCCCCCAACTTAAGAGGGAGCAGTAGTTAAGGCAATAATTTGTGCAGCTAGAGAGGAGATGGAGGTAGAAAGAGGAGAGATAGCCTCTACTATGAGTATTTTAGGAGGGGTGTGAGGAGGGTTATGAGTGGGGAGACAAGGGAGGGATAAAAGTGTGGAGAGGTAGATGTTGTGGCAGTGGTTGGTTGAGTGGATATGGTAGGTGCTAGGGGAGTTAGAGGTGGAGGTGGAGGTGGGATTTAAGTGTCTAGGAGAGAGAGTCATTTGGAGGAGAGGGAGTTTTTAGTGGGGATGATAAGAGGTTGAAGAATGGGATGGATGATAGGCTGGTTTGGGGGATATCAGCAAGATGATGTGGAAGAGGAGATTGGGGTGGTGAGGGTACAGATGTATCAAGCTGGGGGGATGGAGTATTAGAGGGAATGTTTATTGGAGAGGCAGGAAGATGGGATTCTGGAGGTGTAGAGGTAGGGACTGTAATGGTAGTGGAAGGTGTGGTTGGTTGTATTGCTGATTGGGATGGAACCTGAGGAGATGGAGGTGGTGGAGGGGTGGAAGGGATCTCTTCAATGGGGGTGGGGAGTGGCTGGTACAGCCCTGGTACTTTCAAAAGTTTTGGTGGAAGAGGAGGGAGCCTTGGTTTGCTTAGTGATTGTCCTCTCCCACTTGCTAAACAGAGCACAAGTGAGTCTATTGCTAGCATTAATGCATATGGTCGGGGAGACCAGTGATTCAGCAGCCTTCTCCTTGAGGAAGATCCCTAGGATCCTTCCAAAACAAACCTCCTTTTTGTTGGTCTTCTTTCTAATCAGATCAAATAAGATCTGTGCCCAGTTCACTGTCCTTTTATTCACTATAGCACACATGACCAGGAACTGATGCCTGGTGATATAGTAATGTGCAGTGTGCTTCCCTAGTAGCACCTTCCCCACAATGTCTGCAAGAAACTTGTACTATGCAGACAAATGTTTCTTGAGCAATTTATTGGGGGTTTGTCCCGAATACCCCATCATGCTAAGCATCATATCAAATTCCTCCGAATTTATATCTAATTCTTCATCACCATTACTCAATCCAAAAATTTCAGTTAAAACATCGAGGGTAAGAGAAATGGTAGTACCCGCGATTGTTCCAGTCATCGTATTTTCCTTTGTAGAATCTGTGTAAACCCATTCCCTAATCTCTATTCCTGATATCTTAATGCGGTTGGAGAGAAGAGTCTTCAACTGTTGGTCTTCAAGTAATTGTAGAATATTCAGGAAGATGGGATCTGAGTATTGGAAAGATTCGGAGTCCAGGTCGAATCCAGTATCAAACTTAATCGCCGCTAGAGTTTTTGCGGGAATCCCCATGAGAGCACCTGCAAGAGAAAACGAGGATCAAGTGCAAGAGAACTGAAAGCACGGGACGGAGGTCGAATAAAACCTAATTATAAGGTTTTCCGGAATATGAATCGACAGACTCCGTTCCACGAAAAAGAAATAGATCTTTGATCTGAGGTCGACAAAATAATTTTGAGTTAAACAATTCGTCGATCTCAGTCTAATGGGTTGAAGACATTTCGCCGAGCTCCGTTTGATGAAAGTTTTCTGAAGTAGGTTCGTCGATCTCAGGTCGACGAAACTAACTTTACTAACCGGGAGTTCGTCGAACTCAAGTCGACGAAATCTGAAGAGTTCTTCGAGCTTAGACAGAAACTAAACTAAGTCTTCTCCATTGATCATTCCAAGCTGATTTACAAAGAATAAGTGATTTATTTCATCCAAAGGCTTGGTGAAAATATCAGCTTTTTGTAAATCAGTGTAGATATAGATAAGTTTAATTTTGTTTTTGTCTACACACTCTCTAATGAAATGATGCCTAATATCTATATATTTATTCCTACTGTTATGGACTGGATTTTGTGCTATAGCTATAGAACTTGTGTTATCACATAAGAGAGTTGAATTATTTAAGTTGAAGCCATAGTCCAGGAGTTGGTTTTTAATCCACAACATCTGGGAACAACAACTGCCAGCTGTAATCTATTCTGCTTCAGCAGTTGATGTAGATACAGATGATTGCTTCTTGCAAAACCAGGACACTAATCTCATACCAAGGAACGGGCAAGTTCCTGAGGTACTCTTTCTGTCCACTTTGCATCCAGCAAAGTCAGCATTTGAGTATCTAGTTAACTCAAATTCTGACTTAGTAGGATACCAGAGACCTAGACTAGGACAACCCTTTATATATCTTAAAATCCTTTTTAGAAAAATTAGATGAGATTCTTTAGGGTTCACCTGGAACCTAGCACAAAGGCATGTGGAAAACATGATATCAGGTATGCTAGCTGTAAGGTATAGTAGGGATCCAACACTGCGCATAGCTATTCAGAACAGCGGAGGTTGGCTATTTGTAGGCTGATTTTAGAAATCTATAAATAGACCCAAGGGGTACCTCAGAAGGCATGCTCACTTGTCTCCCAGTCTTCTAGCGCTTTCTGAGGTTGCCTTAGCTTTGCTCTTAGCTAGGGAGGGGAAGCTGTTGGAACACCCTACTACTAATTTGGGTAAGGATCACTATGTTTGTCTTAGGAAACCAGGTTGACCTAGTTGTATAGTTGTAAAGGTCAACATTAGAATGAGTCTAGGGCTTAGAACTTAGGTTTGAAGCTGCCCCCAGGACCATTCCAATGTCAAGGATATAGAGCCAAGTCTAAGGCAATTCTCGTCGAGCTCAGGTCGACGAAACGTCGAACTCGGTTCGACGCTCTCTGAGCTCAACTTGATAAATCGTCGAACTCCGGTCGACGATCTTCGAGCTCAGATCGACGATCTCTCTTCAGTTATTCTTCAGGTCGCTGAGCTCGGTTCGACGATCTTCGAGCTCAGTTCGACGTTTTCTGTCTGCTTGATCTCATTCTATCTCTGAGCTCAGTTCGACGATCGTAGAGCTCAGATCGACGATTCTTTTGAGAAATCGACGCTTTTAAGGATTCAAATGTTGTTATTCTTTGGAATGTTTTTGAATGCCATCAGCATTTATGACAAGAAGATCTGCCAGCCGTTTGTCTTTATTCTGGAGCAAGTTTCAAGGAATTGTTCAGGAAATATTTTATTGGACCTTCCTCTAAAAGACAAGACACTTTATGGAAGACATTTATGACTGCCAACGGCTATCCTTGACAAGAATTCTTTTCAGAGAATAAGATCCTTCTGCTTGTTTTTTAGAAAACATAGAGAGAATATACAACACTCAGAGAATCATAAGAAAAAGCTGTGACAGATAACAAGTCATCAAGAATTAGAAGAACAATCTTCTTGCTTACTAACAAGTGTTCACAACTTCATCTCAAGAACTCCAAACACCTCATCTCTCAGTCTTCTTGTTGAAACAATCTTTTGCTGGAGATCAAAGTTCTGAAGACCTATCACCCTAGAGCAAAGCTTCCCTTCCTGAACCAGTCTACATCTCAGGGGGAGCTTTGACAAAAGATCCACTAAGTCTTCTCTCATTTGATTTGAGAACAGAGAAGACAACTTCATTTCCTTTTCCTTTTTATTTTCCTGCTGTAAAAGGGTTCTTGAACTCCCTTCAAAAGTTCTGTCTGGTTCTGAGAACCTTGTCAAAACTCAGTGGTGGCAAGACACCTTATCAAAAAATCCAGTTTTGGTTTTTGAGCACCTTATCAAAAGCTCATTGGTGTCAGGACACCTGATCAACTCATCCTGAGTGGATTCCTACCAAGGGTGGTAGAAGAGTGGATGTACCCAGGTTTTTGGGGAACCACTATATTTCCTTGTGTCTTCTGGATTGTTTGTTTGATTATTGCTGTGTGCTGTGTTCTTAATTTCTTGCTTCTTAAATTTCTTTCTAGCACTCTACACTATAGTGCAAATTAAATTTTATATGTGCTAATATTCTCATAACTGTGAAACTTATTTGAATAAACTCTATTCACCCCCCCTCTAGAGTTGAGATAGATCTTACCCTCACTTTCAGAAGCGTTTTTAGATATTCCAGGTGTGTGGTGGGACCTCCGTGCCGAGCCCTTGGGTCAGTTCTTTGTTCTTTTTTCTTGTCATTTTGCATACAGGAGAAAAGTAGGTGCGCGATCACCCCTTCCCAAAGGGTGAACTCCATAGAGACCGATTTTTCGGTTTCAACATCGGTGCCTTATAGCCGTGCACAATTTCATTTGGGTTTAAGCCCGTGGATCTATTTTTAGATTTATTCTATGCAAGCTGGGCATGGGGAAGGATCAATTCCCTGGTACCCATGTGGTCACCCACTAGACAACGAAGTAAACTACCCAAACTTCTGTTTACTACTTCCATTTACCCAAACGTTTTTGGATGGTAGGCATAATAAAACAAGTGTTTGGTACCCATAAGCTTCCAAAGGGTCTTCGAAAAATAACTAGTATATTTCATGTCCCTATTAGTTATTATTGTCTTGGGAATGCCCTGATGCGCAACGACTTCCTTAAAATATAATTTCACAATATGCGATGCATCGTCGGTCTTATTACAAGCGATAAAATAAGCCATTTTTGAAAACCAATCTACTACAACCAGGATGGAATAATGACGTCTAAATGTGACAGGTAGACCTAAAATTAAATCCATACTAACATCCACCCAAGGAATTGATGGAATCGGAAGAGGAGTGTAAAGACCGACATTCGTCTTACTACCCTTAGCTAATTGGCACACACGACAACTCTTCACAATTTTATTTACCGTTGATTTGAGACCATGCCAATGAAACTTATCCCCCACTAACGTAATGGTCTTGTCACGGACAAAATGACGACGTAAACCACCACTATGCAATTCCCAAACGATGAAATGACGTAGGGAAGAACGAGGGATACATAGTTTCAAGTGCTTAAATAGGTAACTGTCTCGAATATAATAGGCTGATATGGTGGTGGGAGAGTCTCTTTGAGCGGATATATAGATTTCCTTGAAATCTGGACAATGGACATACTTATCCTTAATCCTATCGAACCCAATGACTTTCACTTCTAGCATAGACAATAATAACGTAACACGACTAAGGGCGTCGACCACACAATTTAGAGTCCACTTAAGATGTTTTATTATAAATGTGCACTCTTGCAGATAGGAGACCCACTGAGCAGGCTGGGGGCTGACCTAGTTTGAGAATTGACAAATCTCAAAGCATCGTGATCAGATTAGATAACAAACTCCTTTGAGAGTAGATAGTGCCTCAAATGTTTGAGACATCGAATAATAGCATAGAACTCTCTATCATAATTAGAATAATTCAACTTCAGACCCGCGAGTTTCTCACTAAAATACCCAATCGGATGACGCTCCTGACTTAATACACCGCATATGCTGACCCCAAACGCATCATAAGAAAACTCAAAAACCTTATTAATCCGGCAACCTCAAAAGTGGAGCTTCCGACATCCGTGATTTAATTGTTTGGAACGCTTTAGTGGCCGACTTAGTCTAGGTGAAATCACCTTTCTTCAAACATTCCGTTATCGGCGCCGTGATACTACTAAAATCTCGAATGAAGCGTCGATAAAAGGTTGCTAATCCGTGAAAACACTGAACATCCCAAATGTTTGTGGGTTTCGGCCAATCCTTAATAGCTTGGACCTTCTTAGGATCCACATGTATGCCTTTTGAACTCACAATATACCCAAGGAACTCTACTGGTGTCACATAAAATGTACACTTCTTGATATTGACAAATAATTTCTCCTTCCTTAGCGTCGTAAGGATAGTCCTCAAATGTGACTCATGATCAATCAGAGAAGTACTTAAAAAGAGGATATCATCATAATACTCCACTATGAATTTTCCCATGAATGGTTGGAAGACATGAGTCATAATCCTAGAGAAAGTACTTGGGGCAATGGAAAGCCCAAATGGCATCACTAACCAATCGTGCATCCCATCTTTTGACTTGAAAGCGGTCTTCCATTCGTCTCCCTCCCTAATCCGAATCTAGTGGTAGCCACTCCTAAGTTCCAATTTCGAAAAGATCGTGGCTCCAGCTAGCATGTCCAATAAATCGTCCAAACAAGGGATGGGGAATCGATATTTAATAGTAATTTTATTAATTGCCCGACTATCCACACATATCCTCCAAGAACTGTCTTTCTTATGGGCAAGCAAGGAGGGTACGGCACACAGACTCTTGCTATGGCAGATGAATCCCGTACTTAACAAATCTGAAATTTGGGCTTGCAACTCTAGGTGCGCGGAAGGGTTTAGCCGGTAGTAGGAAATGTTGGGTAAAGAGGAACCCAGAATGAAATCTATTGCATGTTGGATGTCCCGCATGGGGGGTAACATGGGACGGAGCTCGTTCTGATATACATCCTTAAACTCTTCTAAGAGTTTGCTCAATGCTATCTTTAAATTGTCAAAAGAGGATACATCTTCCTTCACTTGCAAGCAAACTAATGCGTACATGACACCATCTAGAAAACTATCATGCGCAAACTTCTTCTTACCTATCAGACTTAATGTTTTTTCTATACGGGAATAATTGTGTCTTTAAAAGGGACAATAGGATCTTTAGGCAGAGTGGGCTTCAAAATAATGGCCTTGCCAATAAATTTTAACTCGTAGGTGTTAACACATTCGAGGTGAGTAACATCATGGTCGTAAAGCCACGAACGTCCTAAGAGAACATGACAAGCGTCCATGGGGATGATGTCACATCAAATTTTCTCTGAATAAGCTTTGATGGTAAGGGGAACCAAACAACGCTTCGAAACTGGAAGGGATGACTTGTTAACCCACGCAACCATATAAGGGTGAGGGTGAGGTTTGGTGGTTAACAATATGTGCGACACCGCATTCTCCGAAGTCACATTCATATAGCTTCCGCTATCGATAATCAATTTGCACCACTTCTCTCCGCTCTTAAAATTTAACGAGAAAATATTCATCCTATTCCAATCATCTGATGCTCACAGAGTAGCAAAAATACACCTCATCACCATCATATTAATATCATCCTCTATATCGCTAGGTACTCCTTTCGATTCAGATTCTTCATTGGCCTCATACACGAGCTTAGCGGACTGAGACGAAGTATCTAAAAGGGCAATGGGCTTGGGCTTGGTTGAACACTCGCTAGCATAATGATCCTGAATACGACAAGCAAAACACGTAGCATTCGTCTTGCTAATCCTACCGCTAGGCACTCTATAACCGGTCATGCTTCTCAAATTCCTAGCCATAATGATAATATAGTTCGGGTCAGCAGACCAAAACTTGCCCTTATCCTTATGGGTGGATGTGGGGGTGGTCCTAAGATGGACTTTCCCTTCTGAAAGGAGCAAGATTTGGACTTGAAAGCATTGTGCTTCTCAATATCTAAGGCAGCGTTAAAGGTAGTGTTTAAGTCGGTGTGACCATACCGGACGATCTTACCCTCAATGTTGGGGTTGAGCCCCTTACAAAACCTAGAGAAGGTGATCTCTAGCATCTCCCTAACATCGTACCTGACCATCATGTCCTTAAGACAAATCATGTAATCATCAACCGACATATTCCCTTGACACAGGTTAGCTAAATCATCAAACATCTGCGTATGATGGTATGTAGGAACGTACTGATCAGTCAACTTGGCTTTCATGCTAGCCTAACCAATGGGTGGTAAGCCGTTCACTGCACCTAGTCGACATTCCTCATTCAGCCAAAATATTTTAGCCCTGCCTAACAGCTTAATCCTCGTAACTCGCACCTTTTGTACGTCGGTCAGATTGTGCCACTCGAAATTGCACTCCTTACCATAACCCAATATATGAACACTTGGGGTTCACCTAGTCTGTCGTACGATGGGGGTTTGATCCGAACATCCCTAGTAATATCAAACTCATACGGTGTCTGGTTATTATGATTAGGTGCATGCAGGACATAATCGTTATTATTATTGTTATTGTTATTCCCCTCGCCACGTTGGCGGGCCTCCTGATTAGGGGGAGCCGCTTGGTTTAACCTTAACTCGTGAAGCATCTCCCTGAACTCCTGGCAGAGTTCATTAATCGTTGTCATACCGTGACCCATATCCCGGTCATCCACCATATTGGAGGAAGATGAAGTATACTCCATGTCTAGTATAGTGCGCATGCAATGAATGATGTTTGACCTAACTTGATGAATTTTATAAATATTTTTTCCCTAACAATAACTAGGAAAAAATAAAAATATTTTTTAAATTTCTTACTGCGAAGGGCATGAAGATTTTCTAGAAATTGTTTTTTGATTTTGCAGAAAAAAGAGAATTTTAGGCCACTATTGGCAGACTAGAAATATTTTTTTCAAATTTTGATCAACGAAGCGTGCTAGACAAGTGCGTGTCGACGTCCTAAGAATAATAGGAGGTGTCAATTAAGAAATTGACACGAACCTCCCTCTGATACCAAACTGATGTAGTCTACGTCACCCGACGAACCGAAATGGACAAACGACATTGAAGGACTCTCTCACGTTCCAATTATACACTTGCACAAGTAAAACATAGCACACCCGATTTGCAATATTATTATTCCAATGCTAACGTACGGGTTTGCCACACCCTTAGAGATCAAATAAAATCTATGTGCCAATATTCTCTTAAGTGAATTGGATCTACCCGATCAAGTCGAGTGTGTGTTGTACTAAAAGAGATCCACCGAAAAATATCGATTCGGAAAAAGAAAGATCTCTCCCAAAAAAAGAAAACGAGGTCCGCCAATCCTCACGAATTTAAATAGATCAAGAAAAGCGAAAAAAATCTATTGGATCAAAACCACGATGAAATCAATATTCGCAAGCAACGCCAAAGTTATTCACCGCAAGATTTATCTAGGAGGGAAACACTCAAAATTAGAAAGTTCGTTACCCTAATCGGAAGATGATTCCGATGAAAAAAAGGTTCTCTCTTCTATGGTTCTGCCGGAGTCACACCGAATGGAAAGAAACATTTCCGCCTTCCTCGATTCACGTCGGAGGAGTTTCGTCATTGCAAGAGTGATTGACCTTGGTCGAGATCCACCAAGAAGCGGAAGAATTTGGTTGGCTGAACCCTAGGTGGGGAAACCCTGTTGTAGCTGAACTCCGAGAGGGGGAGGCATTCGTGTTATAACTAGTTGGAGAGGGGTAGGGTGTTGTGGTGGAGAAGATAGGAGGGAAGAGGTGGAGAGGGGGTGGCCGAACACAAGGAGGAAGAAAGAGGGAGGTCGGCAGCCAAGGAGGAGTGCAAGAGGGGAAATCTCAATTTAGGGTTAAGTCTTCTTTTTATTAACCAATAATCAATAATCCAACATACATAGCCTTATATAAGGCTAACAAAAATCCAGGCTATATGCAACCCAACTTAAAACAACATACGGCTAAATGCAGGCCAAAATTAAAAACAAGAATCTGGATAAATACAGTCCAGGTTTTAAAGCAAATAATCAAAGGAAAATAAATAACACATAATCAAGATAATTATTAAGAGGACGTCTTGCGCCGAGGGCGGAGGTTGTAGGGTCGATCAACAATGTCTCTGCGGCGCCGCAAGTCCTTGGTTGGAGAGGGCGAGGGATCTTCCATAAGCACCCGACACCATCATCAACATGCCGGGGGTCGTTGTCTCCATCACCTAGCCTTCTTGTTCTATCTGCTACGAAATCCAGACTTCGAATAGCTCAGCACCTTGAACTCTTGCTTTATTACCAAGATATCCTTCTTACTCTGGACCCCCATTAAATACTGCTTAAGGGATCACGCAGTATTGACCAAGGTAAGAAATCCTTGCGTCATTGGGCCTGAAAGAAGTAACCACAGATCATCCCGCTGTACTTCATAGAATCGATTGGTCTTTCTTTCCTCGTTCTCCAAAAACGATCCAACATACCTTCCAAGTCTAGTGAACTCATGTAGGTTATCGTCGACTGAACGGTCGCCTTTAGCCAATCTCAGAAACTGGTTTTCAAATGAAATCTGCTACACTAAAGGGACATAAAGCACCTTAAACAGCCTTGATAACTCCTTCATTGAGACATCTGTCACTCGTCACCCTGCTAAATGATGAGCTTCAATCTCATACCACCCCATTCTTGCCTCTCCATCCAATAGGAAGGTGGCTATGGTGTCACAACCCGCATTTTCACCGCCTTTAACGATATATCAGAGTAAGGGAAAATGCGCGTCATGATGCCACATTAGCAGGGGACAACTGCGGACACTCGGGAAAAACTCCTACTTGACACATAAAGATAGATCTTTAAGTTATTTAGAGAAAAATCTAGTTTAAGGTAGGCAGTTAGCCGTATCACTCTGCTTAGTAGCTCATCTAGTCCATGGGGAAAATAGTTATATGCTGCGGAAAATACTTCTTTTATGAGATTAAGCATCCAACATGAGTGTAAACATTTCCCAGGGGATAAATCATGGTATGCAAGACTCTAGGTTTATAATCGTAGTAGAAATAGCTTTTACAGTCGTTAAAAGTAATGAGTTAGAGTTTTAAAACATGTAATGCATGAAGTAATAATAGTAGATTTTATACTTGAAAATACTTAACATGCATTCCTAACATAAATCATCCCAGAGAGCAAATAATCAAAAATAATCAGGAATAAAACAACTAGCAGCTAGTAATGTGTCAAAAATCAACTATCCTGTGGGTGTCAACAATCTGACACGAACCCACATAAAAGAAAAATATGTCTGAACTAAGTAAAGTAAACTGAAACAACAAACTACCTTCCAACGACGAGGTGAAAACCACAGCCAACACTACTTCCCAATAACTCCCAAAAATAGCTCCACTACCTGCTAAAGCTCCGGACCTGAGGCATTCCAAAGACAGATCACCTCAGCAAAAGGGTACAAGTGATGGTAGAAAAATAAGCAAAAAAGTAAACAAGGTCGAAAGGGGTACCAACCCAAGACCAAAAGTACTGAAGTAAAGTATAGAAGTAAAGTGCCAAAATCATAAAATAGAGCTAACGTGAAACGTCACATACAACAAATCACACCAGATGCATAAGGCTAAAACGGTGGTGTTGGGTCCATTGCCCACAATGTTCCCTAGATTGGATTTAAAGAGGCATCTCCATCGACACTAAGAGCATAGTTGTATTTGATGTTGTTTAATCTCATCATGTGTAGGATGTTCCAAGGAACAAGTCTAGATAGGTTGTCTAAGTGATGTGATAGGTGGTCACAAAGTGAAGATGCTAGAAAGGCAGGAAGTAGCCTAAGTGACCAAGTAAGGATGTTCCAAGGAACAAGTCTAGAAAGGGAGTACAAGATTGGACAAGTCAACAAGAAGAATATGCTGGAGAATTCAAATTTTGTCAGCTCAGTTCAAAGTGTGGGTCTCAGATTTCGTCGAGCTCAGCTCACAATTCGTCGAGCTCAGCTCACAATTCGTCAAGCTTAGCTCACCATTCCTTGATCTAAAACTCATAAGCTTGAGGTTCAGAATTCATTGAGCTCAGCTTGCAGTTTATCGAGCTCAGCTCACAGATCGTTGAGCTCAGCTCACAGATCATTGAGCTCAGCTCACAGATCGTTGAGCTCAGCTCACCATTCCTTGAGCTTAAACTCAGAAGCTTGAGGTTCAGAATTCATCAAGCTCAGCCCGTAGTTTGTCGAGCTCAACACGCAGTTTGTCGATCTCAACACATAGATCGTCGAGCTCAGATCTCCACTGATTGATCTAAATTCAAGCAGCATGAGGTTCAAAATTCGTCGAGCTCAGCCCACCGATCATCGAACGATGTTCAACATTCTTCGATCGAAATTCAGACAAATTTACTAAGGCAAAACCACTGAGACAGCTGAGAAGAATGTCTCAGCAGAACCGCCGAGACAGCTGAGAAGCTCAACACAAAACATTTAGAGAAGTGTTGGTCTCAGCTTAACCGCTGAGACAGAAGAGTCTCAGCTATGAAGAAGAAACTACTGAGATAGTTGAGAAGGAACCGCTGAGACAAAGCCAACAGACATATTTTAAGTCAAGAAAGTGGAGTTCGTCGAACTGAGTTCAGAGTTCGTCGAGCTGAGCTCACCTTTCGTCGAGCTTAAGTTAAAGGTTGAAGATTCAAAGTTCATCGAGTTGAGCTCGCCATTCGTTGAGCTAGAGTTAAAGTTTGAAGATTCAAAGTTCGTCGAGCTGAGCCCACCTTTCGTCGAGCTCAAGTTAAAGTTTGAAGATTCAGAGTTCGTCGAGCAGAGCTCACATTTCATCGGGCTAAATATAAAGTTGGTGATTCTGAAGTTCGTTGAGCTCAGCACAGAGTTCGTCGATCTCAGCTCGACGATAGTCGAGCTCAGTCCAAGTACTTCACGCCATTGTGGGAAAGCTACAGTAGCGCCAAAAGCTACTATTTGTCCTCTTATGAGGAAGGTGGCTCTCACCATCCTTGGCTGGGCCCACACTCAAATTGTGCTGATGATTCAAATCTACGGATATTAAAATAAAAGAGAAAATGGGATTAGGGAAACGAACACAGAAAATGAAAAATAAACGAGTGACAGCTAAACTTAAATCTTCACCAACGAGCTTGAATGCCAAGTCCAGCTGTACAAGCTTGCAAAGAAGAGAAAGATAGTTGAAGCTTCTTCCAGTTCAGCAAGATTGTTCTTTGGACAACAAGGTGGCTAATTCATTCAATCAACAATAGGAGATAGCTGTGTGAAGGGCTGTAAGCCTTCAACAACAGTTAGTTGTCTTCAGTACAACAGAGAAATTGGTAGCTATAGAAGAAGACTAATTCCTTTTATAGCAAGGGTACTGGACTGAAATATGCTCAGTCTAGTAAGGTAGACTCAGAGATTTTTCTCTGAGTTAGTATTTCAATTTTATGGATTAATTTCCAGTTTGATTCAAGTTGCCTGAATCTGAGTTGTAGGGCACTTTGTGCCTGAGCTGTAGGTGACTAATTAGTCACTAAGGTAGGTGCCCTGCTGGGGTACTAGGTAGGATCTAAGTGTGGATCTGAGAGTAGGGCTATCCTCCTAGCCTGAGTAGTACGCCTTGGTGATAAGGCTGAGGTAGGTGACTATTGAGTCACTGAGCTGTAGGTGATAAGTGTGTCACTGAGTGTAGGTCTTGGAAGAGACTGAGTGTAGGGCCTTTGGCCTGAGGTAGGTGACAAATTTATCACTGAGCTGTAGGTGCCTGACAGGGCACTAAGGTAGGTACCTGGAAGGGTACTTAGCTATAGGAGTGATGCAGCACTCTAAGAGTAGGGCCTTGTGCCTGAAGTTGTAGGGCACTGTGCGCCTGAGCTGTAGGACTTAGAGATAAGGCTGAGGTAGGTGGTTTGAGGACCACTGAGCTGTAGGAGCACTACAGGGCTTTGAGGTAGGAAATCTTATGGTTCTGAGGTAGGGTTCTTAAGAGAACCTGAGTATAAGGCTGAGGGACTGAGGTGTAATATCTGAGGAGCTTTTTGGAGGAGTTTGTGCCTTGTCTAACATAAGTTAGAAAAGTGGGGGGGGAGTGGATGTACTCAATTGGGAAACTACTATAAATACTTGTGTGTTGTATTGTGTTGCTTGCTCTTATTTTTATATTGCAGGTAATTAGGACAAGCTCTAGATCACTAAATTTATAAATAGTAAAAAGACTTAAGTAGTTTCAAAGACCCATTCATCCCGACTCTAGGTGACTAGCTAACCTTGAAGTAATAACTTTCAAGTTGTATTATAGGGAGGTTACTCAAAAAAGACTTAAAAGTCTGAGTAGTCCTCAAAGGATAGCTAAAAGGGTTATACTTGTGGGTTCAAAAGAGAACCTCAAGGAATGGAGCTTCAAGTCTATAGCAAGGAGAACTTTGGGACATGAAAAGCAAGGATCAGGCAGATCATGGAAGCCAGAGATCCTAGACTCTTGGCTTTAATTCAAGAAGGACCCTTTATTCCCATGAGGGTCTCTACAATATATGCAACCATCCAAATCCCAAAGAGTTATGTAGAGATGTCTGAAGATGAAATCAATTTGGCATCTTTGGACAAGGGGGCACAACCTATCATGGTTAGTGTCATAGATGACTCCACCTTCAAGATGCTTATCCACTGCAAGACAACCAAAGAGATGTGGGGTTCTCTCACTGGCTACATGGAAGGGACAAAGAAAGTCAGTCTTTCTGACAGTTGTTCAGAGTCTGAAGAAGAAGAAACCTTCATTGGGCTACTTGCTTCTATTGTAGATGAAGATGAAGACCATCCAGATATCAGGATAGAGATCAGGGCCCCTCTATCACACTCAAAAAAGTGATACTTAGGTGGATGAAGATATTAGTGGCTGCTGTGAGGGGATGGCTTTGAGAGAAGAAGTATCCTGCTAGGATCAGCCTTGTCAAGATTAGGTACAATCCCTGTCTAGTTGCTCAGGCCATGAGACCAGTCTAGATTCTGATGCATCCTTATCTAGTAATGAAGATGACTCTGAATCTGAGGTAGATGTCAATCAATTGATTGAAAAGTATGGTCAAATTTTGGATGCTTTGAGAAAAAGCAAGATGTTGGCCAAGATGTAGGCTGAGGAGATTATCTCTCTTCAGCTAGCTGTTGCCCAGCAATCTGAGATAGCTTCCTTGTTGGATCAAAAAGTGAGGGAAGTCAACCAACTGAAGGCCATCTCAATCATCAAAATTGAGACCATAATCTAGAAGAACAAGATCATTTTGGATCTTAAAGAGAAACTCCTAAAGGAAAGAAGGGCTGTGGCTGAATTCAGCAAGCCTAAAGCTGTGCTGCCCTTGATAAATTATGTCTCCTCCCAAAAGGGTAAGAAGGAGTTAGCAGTCAAGGGAAGCACAAGAGTTGAACTTTCCAAAGGGAAAGACAAATCCCCTGCAGTGCCACAATCAACCTTTCATAAGGTAATCCTCCCTTCTCATAGGTATGACCAGGACTACATGTATGGTCACTATAAGAATGGAAATTCTTCTTGTAAGAATATGAGTGTATCTTACATTGGTAGAAGAAATTATAGTGGAATGAGTGCCTTTAAGGCTCCCCATAAAAAATTACAAATGGCCCATGCTGGACCATTTATATTTGGTGCCTCTGCCCCAACTCACAAGGGAAAGGCAATGGCTTTCACTCAAGCCCATCCAGTAAGGACTCAGACCAAGGGTTAGTCTACTAGTAAGCCTAACTTGGCTAGTTCTGATGATATAAACAGCATGTCATCTGCAAAGAAGACAGGTGTAAATACCATTCAGGGCAAGCAAAGGAAGCTTGCTAGAAGAATAACCTTCAGTCAGATCCTTGATGAAAGGAACCTAAAGAAATTTGCTACTTCTCTTCCTTCTATTCAGTCAGTAATTAACCACACTGCAAGACCTGCTCAAAAAATAAGATATAATATTCATGAGTGTTGGTGTTGTGGTAAGGTAGGGCATTTTTCCCTAGATTGCTGGCACAATATTTCTGTGTCTAGAGAAAGAGTTAGACTATCTGTCAGAAATGTTGCAGGTAGGAAAGTCAGATTTCAGTCTAATATGAACCTAGGACCCAATACCTATTGGGGTCTTAAGGTAAGTTAATTCTATTTTACAGGTTAGTCTAAGTCTACATCCCCCATGTCGTACTTGGACAGAAGGTGTTCCAGAACTTGGACTGGAACAAGGAAGTTATTCTATGGTTATACCCCAAGAATAAGAATGGTGTGTTCATTCCCAAAGAAGGATAAAGTGCACAAGTCTAATAGGAGAAGGATGTTTGAGCTGCCAATGTAAAAAGGGTCATTATAGCTTGAACAAAAAGCTGATGCAAGAGGCAAATCTAGGTTCTAAAGACAAGGAGAAGATCTAGCTCAACAAGAAGTGATCATGGTGCAAGGGAGCTGCTATGATTAACTAATGAGAATCTAGCCACAGCTCTAGAACCATAACCTCCAGATAAGTAGAATTTCTTTTATATATTGATTTTCTACTAGTATAATCTAAGTTGCTAGGAATCCTGACTATCATAGAAGAACTATGCATATGTAGATTAAGTATCAATAAGTTTGGGAGCATAAGGAAGAACTCAATCCTGAGTTTGTCCTGACTGATAAGTGTCTGACATGTTTATCATGCCACTAGATGAAGTAAAGTTCAACACCCTCTAGATTGAGATTGGGTATGTTGAACTTGGTATAGCTTCAGTTGCTCCATGTTATACTTGTGTTGCAGAATTTACTTTTCTTACAAGTGAAGAAGTTCTTGATATGACTTTAAGACTATAAAGACCATTAAGTGGTATCAAGACTTAGATGGACTCAAGTGTCCAGCAGATGGAGTGATAGGGATGCTCATGTTGAGGGGGAGCAAGCTCTGCACCTACATAAATGATGACAGGAAATGTTCCTATTAAGGTTTAGCATGTCCAGCACTTGCTGGAACAGGATCAACCTCCTATTGAGAAGGAGCTAGGAGCTGCTGTAGTAGATAAGCTATCACAACTGTTGATTAGTTTGTGTTAAGGACAATGCACAGACCAAGGGGGAGACTATGTATGACTTAGTCATAATCTTCTCTGAGTCTGAGAAAACAGGGTTTCTACAAGATAAGAGGAACAGCTAATAGCCAGCTCAAGTGGATCCCTGGTTCACTTAAGAGTCAAGGGGCTGTAGTGATGTGGTGCATCAGTGATATCAACCCAAATGGACTCTTATTCTGTAGATACAACATCAGCAAGTGGAACTATGCATGTAGTAAGCTCAAATGTTATAGTGTTGTGTTGTATCTATATATCAACACAGAAGGTATAACTCCTAATCAAGTAGACTGATCACAAGGATGATTTCCTTAGCAGTATCAACATAGGACTTTTTCTAGGATCAAGAGATAATCTCTCCCATGATATTTTCTACTCCCTCAATAGATATGCCTATTGAAGAAGACAGAAAGGGGGAGATATGTGTGGCAATACATAAGAGGGAGATATAGAAGCAATATTTGACATGACTAAGTAATAATGAGTAGGTTCATATTACTGGAAAAGATTCTAGTAGTATGAGAAATGCAATGACTGACCACATGTTGAGTCATGATTGTGTTAGTGCATACTTTGAGGTAAGTGCCTCTAGTGGTGCACCATTTAAATATTAAGTGGTATAAAGGAGAGCTCATATTACTTGAGCAATTGCTCAAGTAGTATGAGGATGCATTGACTTAACCTATTGAGTTAATACAACTAATGGAGCACATTGAATTAATGTAGCATAAGCTAGCTGGTGTAGCAGATTATAATCTGCAGCTGTATGAAATTATTTTGCCTATTTTTGTTGTAACACCCCGAAACTCAAAAGAGGGATGGGTGACATTTTAAGCCAAGTCTGGGACTTGGAGCAGGTGTCACGGGCATGTCACTGGCGTAACACGGGCATGTCATGGGAGTGTTCGGCCACGGGTCATGTGGTCGACATTTTGACGATCGACGATCGGCGAGTTGAGGCACACGGCCTAGGACACGGGCGTGTCCCAGGGCGTGTCACGCTAGGGAGTTTTCTGAGTCATGTTCACGGGCCATGACATGAGCACAGACACGGGCATGTCACATGTGACACGGGCATGTCAGGTGCCGTATCGCAGGCCGTGTCCTCCTCGGGAAACAAGTGTTGGAAGTCACACACGGGGCGTGACACGGGCCTTGACACGGCCGTGTCACATGTGACACGGACATGTCGGAGGCTATGTCGAATGCCGTGTGCTTGTTGGAACGTCGGGTGAGATGGCGAATGGGTGACACGGTCATGCACACGGCCATGTTGCAACCCGTGTTCGGCCTAGATTTTGTATTTTTGGCCCCGATCGTGGCCGTTCATTTTCTTATGTTGGGATCCAACGGCTGGGGGTTGGTCATGGCGGTTTAAACCCGGAAATAGGGTTTAGAAGCCCTCATTTCACTTGGGTTCATCTCTCTCTAAGTTCTAGAGAGAAGGGAGAGCAAGGAGGAGGAAGAAGACCAAAGATCCGGTCACCGGCGGAGCTTCGGTGCTCCAAATCGCGAGCCGTCTTCGGATCCGCGGAGGCAAGGAGATTGCGGTGCTTTTCATATGTGTGGATTTCCATAGCGCCGAGGAAAAATGCAAGGGTAACGATTCTCATCCTAGGGCATGTGAAGCCCTCTTTTCCTTTGCATAGGAAGCCCTCTCTCGCGAGTGAGCGAATAGTTGAGGCGTTCCTTGGGGTAGATATGTAAAGTCCACCTTGTGTAGAGTCTATATGCATAAACGGGCATATGCATTGTGTATGAAGCCTATCCGGACAAGTTGGTCTGGATCGGTGATGCTGCATTGTATTTGAACCGGGGAAGACTCCGGGTGTTTGGGCGTTTTTGGGTTTTCTACGTGGTAGATTGCAGCAGGGAGCCTTAGAGATTAACTCCAAGGTGCACCCGGAAAACTGGGCAAAAGCGTGCTTTGCCAACATGGTGGCCGGGGAGCCAACGTGAACATAACCGGGTTATGTGATTATTGTGGTGGAAACGGGACTCAGTGAGTCTTTACCTACGCATATGGCTTAAATTGCCGTTGTGGTATGAGCACGGGTCAGGCGGAACTATACCCGATCTATGTCGTTCGGTGGAACCGTTGGCATGGATGAGGGTCTTCGGCGGTCTATGGCTTAAATTGTCGTGACCAAGGCCAGGAAGGCAAAATGCTCATATGGTTGGCCGTCCAAGGGGCGGTGGTGGAACAGGAACGTCTTTGGCTTGTGTTGGGTGCATTGGAAAATGTGTACCTGATTTAAAGAAGCCTAACCTAGCTCAATGATATACATCAAGGTGTATTTGATGTTATTTTGAGTTTATATGTGAGGTTAAGAATGTACTAGAATGCAGGAAAAATATTCTAAGTTTATGTGTCGACATCAGAAGAAATTGTGTCGACAATTAAGAAGATTGTGTCAACACTTGAAGAAGGCTGTGTCAATGCAGAGAAATAGAGTCGACAATAATTGTGTCGACACTTGGAGGCAGTGTCGACACACAGAAGTTTGGTCGACATCACTTGTGTCGACACTGGGAAGCTGTGTCGACTCACAGAATTGCTAGTCGACAACATTTGTGTCGACACCAGAAGACTGTGTCGACACACAGAGGCAGAGTCGACAATAGCTGTGTCGACACCTGGAGGCTGTGTCGACACTAACTATATTCTGAGTCTACATCAACTGTGTCGTCACACAGGACTTGTGTCGACACACAGCAAAGTCTAGACTAAGTTAGTTGCTGGTGTATAATGAAGTGTTTGTGTCGACACAACTGCTCAGTGTCAACACATTCTCAAGATGCAGTACCAAGAAGATGAGTCGACATAAAGGCAGACATGTTGACATCATCAAAGGTTGTGTCGACACCTAAGTTACTTATGTCGACACATATTGACAGATGGTCTCGATACTTTCTAACAGATAGTCTCGACAATTTGCTGATAAAGACAAAGGCAAAAGATCTTTTTGAATACTTGACAGCTGTGAGTTACAACAGGTCGACTGAAGCTGTCATACTTGTCAAAAGTTTGTTAGAAACCAGATCAGCCGGTTAGCAAGGATGAAGTCTATAAATAGACAGATTCAGAAGAAGATACACATATACATAGAAACTGATTGATTGATCATTGTTGTGAGATAAGATCTCTAATCAAGAAAGTGCAAGGCATAAAAGAAGATCTTCGAGAGAAGATCTAAGAAGACTTTCTGAAGTGAACATCCACTCAGATTCAGTCTAAGTTGAATTCATTCAAGAATTCAGAAGTATTATCAAGGGTTGTGGATAGAGAGAGATCCAGCCATTTGAAAACAAGAAGGAAGCTGTAATAGGTTTCTTAAGAAGCAGTATATTCCAAAGGAAATCAACTCTAACTAAGTTCAGATTCAAGAAGCTTTAAAGAAAGCTAAGATCCAGTTGATTTCATCCATCAGCCTTTTCAAGAAGCTGATCAAGAACAGTCTTATTCCTTCTCTCTCAACAGGAGTAAGATATTATATAACTTCATTTTCAAATTTTGTAGGATCTATTTATAGATCTGAGTTATAAGCCTATTTTATAAAGGCTGAGTGTAGGAGAGGTATTCTCTGAGTGGTAGGGCTGTTTATGCCTGAGTTGTAGGAGAATGTATTCTCTGAGTTATAGGCCTTGTGGCAAGGCTGAGGTGGGGCTGGTTAGCCTGAGCTGTAGGAACCTTATAGGGTTTTGAGTTGTAAGAACCTTTCAGGGTTCTGAGTTGTAGGATCTGAGGATCTGAGATAATGGAGAAAGTTAGGCCGAATCTAGCACACTGCTAGATAGGTGAAAGGGGAAAGTGGATGTACCCAGACCTTGGGGAACCACTATAAATTTGTGTGCAATCTGTAATGTGTACATGTTTGTGATTGCTGTGCTGTGTTAACTGTAGAGTTTTCTGAATTTTATTATAACCTGTAGTTATATTCTGCCTTAAGTTAAAACAAGCATTAGAACCTATTCACCCCCCTCTAGGTGTTTAGGTGGTCTTTAAAGTAAAACTATCAAGTGGTATCAGAGGGAGGTTACTTAAAGAAGGACTTAACAGTCTGAGTTAGATCCCTAAAGGCAGAATCAAGAATCAAGAAAATGGGTTCTGGAGAGAATCACAAGGAACTAGGTTCAATGAAATTACCCATCTGCAGAAAAGAGATTTTTGGAATCTGGAAAGAAAGGGTTAGGTTGTTTATGGAGGCTTTTGATCCAAGGATCTATATTACAGTAAAAGAAGGTCCATATATCCCAATGAATGTGTCTGCTCTAGATGCAAATGAAACAACTCCTAAAGATTTCTCTGAAATGACTAAGGATGAGATTATATTGGCAACTATGGATAAGAGAGCTCAGAATATCATAGTGAGTGCCATAGATGATTCTACTTTCCAAAATTTGATTCATTGCAAAACCTCCAAGGAAATGTGGGACACCTTGATTGTCTATATGGAGGGTTCTGAAGAAGTTAGACAAGACAGAAAATCTATGCTTAATCAAGAATATGAGAGTTTCAGACAAGGGAAGTCTGATAGCATAACTGAATGCTACAAGAAATTCTACAGTATAGTGAATGAACTGATGTTCTATGGAAGGGTCTTCAGTACATATGAGCTGAATGACAAATTTCTAAGATCCTTGACAAAGGATTGGGATACCAAGATTTGTGCCATAAGAGAAGTGGCCAAACTAGCAGACATTTCTCCTCCAACCTTATTTGGAAAATTGCTCTCATATGAAATGCAACTAATGGCTAGGAAGATGGAAGAAAAAACTACAAAAGGAGAGCATAGAGAGAAGTCAGTGGCCTTCAAGGTTGAAGCCACTAGAAAGAGCAGGAGAATGTCTCCATCACCTCCTAAGGAAGTTACTGAAGATAACTCAGAAAATTAAGACAATCAGAACTCAGAAAGCAGTGATTCAGATACAGATTTTGCTGCCTTTATAAGGCAGTTTCAGAGGTTCTTGAAGAAGAAGCAGTGGAAGTCAAGGCCCTCCACATCACAGCCAGTTGATGATTACTATCAGAAGAGAAAATCATCAATAAAGGAAAGGAGAAGATCAAAGCCCAACAAAGCTACAACATCAAAGATTGTTTGCTATTGCTGTAATAGGCAAGGACATGTGGTGGCTGAATGTCCAGATAAGAGGAAAGAGTCAACAGATAGAAAGAAGACTCAAAAAAAGGGCAAGAAGGAGAAATCCTTTGTTGCTAAGAAGGAGAAGAGTCTTACAGATCAATCTTCCTCAGAGTCAGAATCTGAAGCTGAAGCTTTCATTGGACTGTATGCAGCTAATGAAGAAGAGGAGTTTATGTAATTGCTAAACTCCATTGATGATCAAGAAGACCATCAGTGTATGGGACTGATGGCTGATTCAGAAGACAACAAGTGCCAGGATCAGCCTGGTCCCAATAAGGTACAAAGTAATTCTAGAATTTCAGATTACAGTACCAGTTCAGAGTCAGATTCATCTACATCAAATAATGAGGATGGATCTTAATCTGAAGGAGATGTTCGTTAGTTGATAGATAAGTATGGAGACTTATTGTAGGATCTTAAGAAAAGCAAGAACCTAGCCAAAACTCAGGCTTAGGAGATTACAGATCTTAAGGTGGCTGCATCTGAGTTAGAAAAAGTATTGGATCAAAAGTTAAATGAGATTGCCAAACTGAAAAATATAACTATTATACAGATGGGCACAATCACATATTACAAAGATCAAGTTAAAAGTCTGGAGGCCAGACTGAGAGTAGAGAAAGATTTAGTGGATAGTTACTCTAAGCCAAAATCAGTCTTACCTTTAATAGATGAGTTTGTGGCTCAAAAGGGTAAGACAGGATTAGGATTCAAGGGTAACACCAGGGCTGCCCAATTCAAGAGAAAAGGCAAAGCTCCAGTCCAGCCACTAAACCTTAGAGTCCCTGTTATGTTTAGAAAGGTACAAGTGCCTTCTAATAAATATGATCTTGAAAATATTCATGGTCATATTAAGACTAATGTTCTGAAGAACAAGAATGTTTATGCCAATAAGTCAGTCTATGATCATAAACCCCATGGTTATAAGAAATCAGTGGGTGTAGCTGTAGTAGCACAAGCTCAGAACAGAAATTTTTCTGCCAAAAATGTATCTAGACCTAGATACAACAGGTATGAATGCTGGTGCTGTGGCAAGATAGGCCATTTTGCCTTAGACTGCTGGCATAACATAAGTGTCAGGAAGAACAACAGTCTACCAGTTAGAAGAGCTGCTGGTAGGTTTGATATGAATGATGCTAACCTGAACCAAGGACCCAAGACTTACCTTGGTTCTAAGGGAAAGTAATTTTGTATTGCAGGAAAGTCCAAGTTGTCATGCCCCTATATGGTACTTGGACAGTGGTTGTTTCAGGCACATGACTGGAACAAAGGGGCTGCTGAAGGAGTACATTCCTATCAAGAATGGACCTAAAGTAATCTTTGGTGGATCTGAAAGAGGAATCATCAAAGGATTTGGTAACATTTCTTCAAACCAAATTACCATCACTCAAGTGGCTTATGTAAAAGGTTTGAAACACAACCTGATAAGCATAAGTCAGCTGAGTGATCTTGGATATGACATTTCATTTGTTAAGAATGGATGTCATATCAAGAGGTCAAGTGATCAACAGGTCATATTGACTGGATACAGAAAAAGAAATGTTTATTGTCTTGACTTTGTATGTGAGAACAAGGTTTCTCCTATTTGTCTTGTAGCTGATGATAATGCATCTCATTGCGTCAAATGGCATAAGAGACTGGCCCATCTTAACTACAAGACAATTAGCCATCTCTTTAGTAAAGAATTAGTGAGGAATGGACCTCATGTTAAGTGTATAAAGGAAGGGATATATTCAGCTTGTCAAAAGGGCAAGCAGACAAAATCCACCTTTCATAGCCTTGAAAACAAGGATTCAATGAGGCGTTTATACCTCTTACATATGGATCTTTTTGGTCCTATGCCAATTCATAGTCTAGGTAGGAAGGTCTATACTTTTGTGGTTGTAGATGACTATTCTAGATATACATGGGTGTTCTTTCTGAGACAAAAATCAGAAACCTCAAGTGTTTTACATAATTTTGTTAAACGAATTCAGAATTAACTGAACAGTACAGTGGTCAAAATCAGAAGTGACCATGACACTGAATTTCAATCTGAAAGTATTACAAGATTGTGTGAAGAATTTGGGATTTTCCAAGAATTCTCCTCACCTAGAACACCACAGCAAAATGACATTGTTTAAAAAAAGAATAGGACATTGATTGAAGCATGTAGAACTCTATTGAGTGACACTTCTCTTCCAGAATATTTCTGGGCTGAGGTAGTAAACACTGCATGTCATGTGATCAATAGGGCTTCTATCACCAAGATCCACAAAAAGACTCCCTATGAAATTATGAAAGGTAGAAAACCAAATCTATCCTACTTTAGGATCTTTGGTTGTAAGTGCTATATACTTAACAATGGCAAGTCTTATCTAACTAAGTTTGCTGTCAAATCCCAAGATGGGATATTTGTTGGGTACAACATCAATAGTAAGGCTTATAGAGTCTACAACTTGACTACTCAAGTGGTATAAGAATCTGTACATGTTGTATTTGATGAAACAAGATTAATCAATAGTGAGTTGCCTTGTAGATCATTCAACCCAACAGGTATAAGCAATAGGATGGACAAGCTTTCCATTGTAGAAGGCACAACTGTAGATGAGGTATTGGAAAATAATGGCTACTGTCCAGGGGAGTACAAGACTCTATAGAAGCTGATGACAACCAAGAGGTACAGAATAATGAAGGAACTGGAGATGTTGAACCTGAAGAAAATCTACCTCCAGCTATGAGACATCTAAAAGACCATCCAGCAAATCAAATAATAGGTGATCCAAGACAAGGAGTGCAGACTAGAAGCAGAAATCTGAGCACAGTCCTGCACTCAAGTTTTCTATCTAAACTGGAGCCTAAGAAATTTGAAGAAGCCATCCAAGACCAACACTGGATTAATGCTATGCAAGAGGAGCTTAATCAATTCAGAAGGTGCAAAGTCTGGGAGTTAGTTCCTAAACCAAAAGACCACAACATCATTGGCACAAAGTGGATCTTTAGGAACAAGTTGGATGAGAGTGGAGTAATTGTGAAGAACAAAGCAAGATTGGTTGCTAAAGGATACAGTCAGGAAGAAGGAATAGACTTTGATCAAACATTTGCCCCAGTAGCAAGACTGGAGGCAATCAGAATGTTCCTTGCCTATGCAGCATATCAAGGCTTCAAAGTATACCAAATGGATATGAAATCAGCATTCCTGAATGGTGATCTAAAAGAAGAAGTCTATGTAGAGCAGCCATCAGGTTTTGTAGATTTTCTTAAACCTAGTTATGTCTATAGACTTAGGAAAGCATTGTATGGGTTAAAGCAAGCCCCAAGGGCTTGCTATGGAACTCTGTCTACTTTTCTTATTCAGAACAAATTCTCAAGAGGTAAAATAGACAAAACTCTATTCCTAAGGGAATCTATAGGTAAGATAATCTTATTTCAGATCTATGTAGATGACATAATTTTTGGGTCTACAGAGAACAACCTTTGCAAAAATTTTGCCAAACTTATGCAAGGGAAGTTTGAAATGAGCAGTATAGGGGAACTTAAGTTCTTCTTGGGACTCCAAGTAAAACAGATTGAAGATGGCTTGTCCATAACCCAGTCTAAGTTCACCAAGGAATTAATTAAGAAGTATGGTATGGAATCATCCTCCACCATGAAAACTCCTATGGGAACAAATATGCCAATATGCAAAGATGATACAGGTAAGCCTGTAGATGAGTCTTTGTATAGAGGAATAATTGGCTCTCTATTATATCTCACTGCTAGTAGACCAGACATTATGTATGCTATATGTGTCTGTGCTAGGTATCAAGCTTGCCCTAAAGAATCACATTATACTGCAGTCAAAAGGATTTTGAGATATCTTAAGGGCACACCTAATTTAGGCCTTTGGTACTCTAGGAATGGAGATTTTCTACTAACAGGTTATTCAGATGCAGATTTTGCAGGCTGTAGAGAAGATAGAAAGAGTACTACAGGTACATACCAATTCTTAGGAGGAAGATTGATATCCTGGAGCAGTAAGAAGCAGACTAATGTGGCAATATCCACTGCTGAGTCTGAATATGTGGCAGCAGGAAGTTGTTGTGCACAACTATTGTGATTCAGCATCATCTAAAGGACTATGGTATTCAAGTAAGTAGAACACCTTTATTGTGTGATTCTAAGAGTGCTATTTCTATTGCAAACAATCCTGTTTCACATAGTAGAACTAAGCATATAGAGATAAAATACCATTTTCTTAGAGAACATGTAGAAAAAGAAGACATCTTATTAGAATTTGTTAAAACTGATTATCAAATTGCAGATGTATTTACTAAGCCTCTGGATGAAACTAAATTAAATAGATTTAAAGTTGAATTAGGAATGTTGGCCATAGGTTAATTTATTAGATATTTGGCTAAGTAAAATGGTGTCGACTCATTCAGTGATAATGAGTCGACAAAGAGTAGTCATGTCGACTAGTCAGGGAAAATGTGTCGACACATGAGAATCTGTGTCGACACCTAAGGGTCAAAGAGTCGACTCATCCAGATATGTTGTGTCGACACAACCAGAGTAATGGTGTCGACACAACCAGAGTAATGGTGTCAACACTTACAGATTTTGTATGGACTCTTATACTAAGAGTCGACACATAATTTTGGCTGAACTATTCAGTATTTCCTGTGTCGACATATCATCAATTAGTATCGACACATGGTAGTCTGCGCTGTGGTTGAGACTATAGAAGCATGTGTTGACACTTGTCAACAGTATCGACACTTTTCGACAATTTTTGTCCGCCTCTTGACCTTCTGTGTTTTGAAAAGGTATATATAGGTCGAGAACATATTCTATCGACATGCTCACCAGGTTTTCGAAACTAAAACCCTGTGTCGACAATCTCTCTTCTCTCCTCTCAAGCTTTCTCATCATTCCAATGGCGCCAAAGGTTGAAGACAACATCAATGAGGGATATGAGTTGGTTAGGGCTGCCTTCGAAAATGCTGCGTCAGAAATTAAACAAGTGATTTCTCTTCTTACAGACAATTGATTGGAATACCTTGTCTCTGAACCGACTAAGATTTGGAAGAAAGAGGTTTTCGAGTTCTATACTGCCGCAACATTGGACTCCACTGGTCTCAAGATCAAATCTATAGTTCATGGGACTAAGGTTAAACTTACTTTAAAAAGTATAAGAAAGATTCTTCACCTACCCAGCATTCAAGATGAAGAAGAGGTCCCAGCCTCAAAGACAAGGGAATCTCTCCAGTGGTGTGGTTTGGATTCATCCATAAAGATTGGAGCAGCCATAAACCGAAAGGGAATGAATCCACAAGGAAAGTTTCTATCTGAAATTATAGGCAAAGTGATTTTATGCAAGCCAGGTGGACATGATAGGATCTCAGCCTATATGTTCAGCTTGATGACAAGAATTGTCTTTACAATTCCAACCAGTTGGTCAGCAGTTCTGTTTGACAAAATCAAAGAAGGAATCAAGAAGCCAAACTTGGCTAGAATATTGAGTCTATACCTGGCTGGAATCATTCCAGAGGTAATGCAACAGATTTCTGGGTCCAAGATCAATCATATGAGGAAAATGGACATGAGGTTATTTTCAAGATGGCATAGAGTTTTGTCAAAAGAGTTGCTTGATGTGGACAGGCAGGAAATAGCTGAGAAATCACCAGAACATGATCATGGCAATGCACAAGTTCAATAAGAAAAGTTAGAGAGCAGGCTGAGGACCAGACTGGGTCTACTCAAGTCCAAGAGGAAACTATACCTGCACAGATGCAGGGGGAGATAGATCTTTCTCCTGCTCAGAACATTACTGATCATGCACAGTTGTAGGGGGAGCCCATTACTTCACAAGTTCAAGAGGAAGAAAGACTAAACTTATCAGAAGATTTGAACACTACTGCAATTGATGTTTCATCACCTGCTCAAGCACAAAAGGAATACACTCTAGAAGAGTTGTTTCCTAACTTTGGAAAGATAGTTGAAAAGGATGACACCCTATGAGTTGAGAAGGAGCAAGGTGCTGTTGAGGGGGAGAAAGTCCATGTTGCGGAAGTGCAACATGAAACTGAGAAAGAAATTCCTACAACTCCTCCAGAAAGAGTTCAGATTGAAAGTTCTTCAGAATCTGAGACAGAAGAAGCCAGGGAGGCTAAGAAAAGGAAGCTAATGGTCTTCAAGAGAAGAAGTCATAGCTATAAGTTAGCTATCCAAACAACAACTCACCAATCTCCTACTGAGTTTGATTACAATAAGTTCATGGAAAATTTACAGGTGAAGATGGATGAGCAGAGAAGAGCCTTGGAGAAATTTGTAGATAAGAGTCATAAGACACTTCAGTTTGATCTAGCCCAAGACATAAAGTTAATCAGATTTGAGGTCAATCAGAATAAAAAGGAGATGACAGATTGCTTCCACAAGGGAGGTAATGCTGTGGTATATCTAGCTAACCAACAACAAACTATCCTTACTAAAGTAGATGACATTGCATTGAAACAAGGATATGTTCTTGAAAATCAGATAAGAATGAATGACAATATTACTAAATCTCATAATGAGATTCTCACTGAGTTCAAAGATACTGCTACAAGGCTGACTACTGCAAGGGCTACAGACATGGAAAATTATGATCAGAAGCTCAAGGCTGCCCTAGATTCAGTTCAAACTGCTATAACCACCTCACAGAAAGATATATCTGAGAAGCTTCAAAAATTAAAACCATTCTTTAAAGAGGGTGTGAATTTTCTCGATGGCCAAATAAGGTTTCAGAAGAATGATCTTAGGGATCATGTTGACAGAGAAGTCCTAAAGGGGGAGATGATACTCATCCATGCTGGCTCAGAACATACCAAGTGGGTGACCAACTGTGTCAGAGCCACTTTGGGATATCCACCATTATGTGATGATGATACCTTTGCTGAGTCAGGGATACAACAAGGTCTACTTGAAGGTAATCAACCTGAGGTTGCCCAAGTCATATATCCCCCTGCTGATTTTGAAATGATTCATCAGCAAGTGCAGGCAATGTACAGTCCTCCAAAGGAGGTTACAAATGTTATTGTAGAAAAATTAGATAAGCCAGAAGCTGATTTGAAGGCTCACCAAGATGCTCAATTATCAAAGAAGAGATTCAGAGAGCAAGTAGAACAAAAACCTGATTTTGAATAATGGAGCCCCACCTCAAGGAATATTATATTAACTGCTTGGAAGGCTGTGAAGGATCAGGTGCATGAAAGAGGCAAATGGTATAATGAATTTGAATGACAAAAGTATGAGGATAGGAAGTAGGCCATAGTTCAATTCATAAGAAAGGCTTAGGGTGGAAAGCTACCTCCTGATGCTCAGGGGCCTAGCAAGTATTTTCCCAAGCCATTTCATTATTTTGAGAGACAAAGGATCAAGGCTGAGTCTCAGAAGAAAGCTGATTTGAAAGGCAAAAATCCTGCTGATGATGCAGAACCTCCTGTGATGGCTCAAGTTCAACCAGGAAAAGGAATTATTATCAAGGAGCCTGACCAGCCTTAGTTTTAGTTCTACTAGTTTTTGTCCTAGAACTATGTTATTGTTAGTGTGTTAAAACAATCAATGTAAACAAGCTGTAACAAACATTTCTTAATTTATAAACAACACTTTGTTCTATAATCGTTTCTTTTTACATCTTTATTCTGTGATGTATCTGTGTTTAATGTTTTGTTTATAAAGTTCCCTGTGATATTATGCTTTTATACATCATCATATTGAATTTTCATAAATGGTGTATATAATTAGCTAAAAGGGTTATGACTTCTCCAAATAGGGGGAGATTGTTGGGTACATTGGAAAATGTGTACCTGATTTGAAGAAGCCTAACCTAGCTCAATGATATACATCAAGGTGTATTTGATGTTATTTTGAGTTTATATGTGCAGGTTAAGAATGTACTAGAATGCAGGAAAAATATTCTAAGTCCATGTGTCGATACCAGAAGAAATTGTGTCGACACTTCAAAAGATTGTGTCGACACTTGAAGAAGGCTGTGTCGACGCAGAGAAATAGAGTCGACAACAATTGTGTCAACACCTGGAGGCAGTGTCGACACACAGAAGTTTGGTCGACATCACTTGTGTTGACACTGGGAAGCTATGTCGACTCACAGAATTGCTAGTCAACAACATTTGTGTCGACACCAGAAGACTGTGTCGATACACAGAGGCAGAGTTGACAACAGCTGTGTCGACACCTGGAGGCTGTGTCGACACTCACTATATTCTGATTCTACATCAACTGTGTCGTCACACAGGACTTGTGTCGACACACAGCAAAGTCTAGACTAAGTGAGTTGCTGGTGTATGATGAAGTGTTTGTGTCGACACAACTACTCAGTGTCGACATATTCTCAAGATGCAGTACCAAGAAGCTGAGTCGACATAAAGGCAGACATGTCGACATCCTCAAAGGCTGTGTCGACACCTAAGTCACTTATGTCGACACATATTGACAGATGGTCTCGACACTTTCTAACAGACAGTCTCGACAATTTGCTGACAAAGACAAAGACACAAGATCTTTTTGAAGACTTGACAGCTGTGAGTTACAACAGGTCGACTGAAGCTATCAGACTTGTCAGAAGTTTGTTAGAAACCGGATCAGCCGGTTACCAAGGATGAAGTCTATAAATAGACAGATTCAGAAGAAGATACACATATACATAGAAACTGATTGATTGATCATTGTTGTGAGATAAGATCTCTAATCAAGAAAGTGCAAGGCACAAAAGAAGATCTTCGAGAGAAGATATAAGAAGACTTTCTGAAGTGAACATCCACTCAGATTCAGTCTAAGTTGAATTCATTCAAGAATTCAGAAGTATTATCAAGGGTTGTGTATAGAGAGAGATCCAGCCATTTGAAAACAAGAAGGAAGCTGTCACAGGTTTCTTAAGAAGTAGTATATTCCAAAGGAAATCAAATCTAACTAAGTTCAGATTCAAGAAGCTTTGAAGAAAGCTAAGATTCAGTTGATTTCATCCATCAGCCTTTTCAAGAAGCTGATCAAGAACAGTCTTATTCCTTCTCTCTCAACAGGAGTAAGATATTATATAACTTTATTTTCAAATTTTGTAGGATCTATTTATAGATTTGAGTTGTAAGCCTATTTTATAAAGGCTGAGTGTAGGAGAGGTATTCTCTGAGTGGTAGGGCTATTTATGCCTGAGTTGTAGGAGAAGGTGTTCTCTGAGTTGTAGGCCTTGTGGCAAGGCTGAGGTAGGGCTAGTTAGCCTGAGCTGTAGAAAACCTTATAGGGTTCTTAGTTGTAAGAACCTTTCAGGGTTCTAAGTTGTAGGATCTGAGGATCTGATATAAAGGAGGAAGTTAGGCCGAATCTAGCACACTGCTAGATAGGTTAAGGGGGAAAGTGGATGTACCCAGACCTTGGGGAACCACTATAAATCTATGTGCAATCTGTGATGTATACATGTTTGTGATTGCTATACTGTGTTAGCTGCAGAGTTTTCTGAATTTTATTATAACATGTAGTTATATTCTGCCTTAAGTTAAAACAAGCATTAGAACATATTCACCCCCTCTAGGTGTTTAGGTGGTCTTGAAAGTAAAACTATCAGCTTGAATTGACGTGACGTTGGCCGGTCCACCGTGAATGTGCCCTGAGTTCACGGGGTGTTGGCCATGCGAGCCTATGCCTGTGATGAAGTGTGTTTACACTATTTTGATGCTATACTAATAAAGTGCAGGGAAAGACCATTGCCGCCCCGATTTTGGGGGCAGGATCGTTATAATTTGGTCAGCTTAGCTGACCGTTATTTTATTTACCACCGGGCGGTGGATTGTGGCTTGCAGGTGCTGCGGAGCCGAGCGGGAAATAGTGGGCTAAAGCCCATGATGCTGTGCCGGCCCTCGAAGGCCTAACTTTTTATGTTTTCCATTTATCTCATGTATGACCGGCCTGCGTGTCGAGGTTTGAAAGACATGTTTTATTAAGTAAACATTGTAAGGCCTTAAGGCCAGTTGTTGTTTTGTGTATTCAACATTCCTATGTTTTGGTTCAGTGGACATTCATGTTAGCAAGGTTATTAACTGTGCAACTTAATAATTTCTTCCGATAGGTGCTATGTAGGAAGTTGTGATTGGTTGAATGGTTTCAACGCGTAACCAACCAGTGTGTCCGTAGTATATGGCGTTGGGCCCCGGCCGGACCTACTATTATATGCCATGTGACTGATAGGGGTGTTACAAATTGGTATCAGACTACCGGTTTCGGTCAAGCTTAAATGAATTCGTGGACGAATTCACTTTAAGAGGTGGTGAGCACATGTGTGTGTGTCATCGTTATAACATGAAAAGAACATATGAATGTTCACTTAGGAATGAAAATACACTTGTTTGAGGAACCTGCGTGTTCCTATAATTGCTATTTGCATTATTGTTGGGTCACTTATCGGTGTTTTGCACGATTATAGGTGACCAGAAGTGGTGCTGGACTGTCAGAACGGCCAGGTTCTGAGGCAAGCAGCGCACCAAGCGATGCGCCTGCAACACCTCCGTCTTCCGAGACCATTAAATTGGTGGCAGAAGCCGTCTTTGCTATGATCAATGCGCAACCTGCAAGGCAGGTGCAGCAGCCTGCTCCTGCGGTGGAGCAAGTGCCGCTCCAAGCGGCAGAGCCTAGAAGGGTGGAACAGGTGGCGGTGGAGCCGGAGTTGCCTCGGAGAGCAACGGAGAGAAAACTTAAGAATGTGATGGGCTTCCACCCACCAGTGTTCTCGAGAACAGGAACCCTGACTCAGGCAGAGGATTATCTATCGAGAGTAAATAGAGTACTGACAGCAACAGAGACTGAAGAGTGGCAGAAGACCACGAAAGATACGTTCCTATTGGACGGGGATACGAGATTATGGTGGGAAGGTCTGGAGCTACACCAGTTGAGGGGAAGGTCATTGGCTGAAGTACCTATAGAGGAATTTTCGAGATTGTTCATTGCTCGATACCTCCCCTCAGCACAGAGGATCGCATTGGAGAACGAGATCCAAAGGTTGGTGCAAAGAGATAGTACCGTGGACGATTATATCCACGAGTTCACTTGTTTGGGGAGATACGCTGGCGCTACCTTTGCCGATGAGGAGCGCAAGACAAACCGCTTCTATGAAGGGTTAAGAGATAATTTGAGGTTGTTACTTTCGAGGCCTATGGCGCAGGGTTTCCTAACCTTGGTCAACACAGCCCGGTCCTTAGAAAAGGACATGAAGAATGTGCAAGCTAAGAAGGAACCCGGTGGAAAGAAATCAGAGTTCAAAGCGCCGACTACATTGAAGTCGGGCTATCGCAGATTCTACAAGAAGGCTAGGACGTCGGGTCCAGCTCCTTCTACTGGTGTCTCAGGGAAAACTACTAATCGCACCCCGGGCGCTTATTTTACTTGCGGAAAGACGGGGCACTTTGCCCGCGATTGCTGGAGCGGACGTCCAAAGTCCGAGAGAAAACAAGGAGCCACTTATGATGAAAAGGGGAAAGCGGTGGAGTCAACCGCATCCCACTACGCTCCGACTCAGCCGAGAGTTTACAACTTGGGCCAGCAGGAGGCAATTAAACAAGCTGACGTGGTAACAGGTACGAGTTAATTTATAGCAAGTTAGCTTTAAATACTGTTACCTATTGCTTGTTAGCCTAATATGGTTAGTATAGGCTTTGTTTTGATTGGTGGTAGTCCGGCACAGGCACTGTTCGATACGGGAGCTTCGTACTCCTTCTTGTCCGAAAATTTTATATCGCGCATCGGAGTCCCTTCTTCGATGGCGAATGACAAATTGGATGTGCTGCTACCGAATGGGTGTTCGATGCATGCGAACTGAGTGTGCGCCGTAAAGGTTCACATTGGGAGCCAAGCGTTCGACTTGCTAGCGTCATTGCTGTCGCTAGTATAGTTCGATGTTATCTTCGGCATGGATTGGCTTTCAGAGCAGAAGGATTGGAATGATTGCGACCGGAAGGAGGTCAAGTTGGGTGTTGTGCACCAGTCCTCTTCGTTAAGAAGAAGGACGGGATTATGCGGCTGTGTATCGACTACAGAGAGTTGAACAAGCTAACGGAGAAGAATAAATACCCGATCCCAAGGATCGATGATCTCTTCGATCAGTTTGTCGAATCGTCAGTGTATTCAAAGTTGGATCTTAAGTCTGGGTATTATCGGCTGAGGATAAGGGAGTGTGATATCCCGAAGATGGCGTTCAGCATAAGGTATGGGCATTTCGAGTTCACGGTCATGCCATTTGGACTGACGAATGCGCCATCGGTGTTTATGGATCTGATGAACAGGACATTCTGAGATTTTCTAAACCGCTTTGTGATCGTCTTTATTGACGATATGTTGGTATACTCGCAGTGCGAAGAAGATCACTTCAAGCACTTGCATCTGGTGTTGGAGACACTTAGGAGGAACGAGCTCTATGCAAAAATCTCCAAATGCGAGTTCTGGCTACCCTCAGTAGCATTCCTTGGTCACATTGTCAGTGGGGAAGGTATAGTGGTGGATCTGGCGAAGATTATTGTAATACGGGAGTGGCCTGTGTTGTCTTCGGTAGCGGAAGTCCGGAGTTTTCTTGGGCTTGCCGGCTATTACAGGCGCTTCGTGGAGAACTTCTCACGGATAGCGTTACCTCTCACGAAGTTGACAAGGAAGGATCAGAAGTTCTTGTGGACGCAGGAGTGCGTGCAAGCGTTTGAGGAGCTGAAGGGATGGTTAACCACGGCGTCGATGTTAAGTTCGCCGAGTGGGACCGAGGGCTTCTAAATTTACAGTGATGCCTCAGGTAGTGGTTTGGGCTGCATGTTGCTGCAGCATGGGAGCGTAATAGCGTATGGATCGCGTCAGCTGAAAGTGCACGAAAGGAATTATCCGATCCACGACTTGGAGTTGGCGGTCGTGATATTTGTGCTTAAGCTGTGGAGACACTACTTGTACGGCGTAAAGGTCGATATCTATACCGACCACAAGAGCCTGAAGTACCTATTGGATCAGAAGGATCTCAACATGAGGCAGCGTAGATGGATGGAGTTCCTGGGGGACTACACATTCAAGATTCATTATGTACCCGGGAAGGGCAATGCAGTTGCGGATGCGTTGAGTCGCAGGGCTCCCGCCCAAGACAACTGGTTGTCTGTTTATGATGAGAGGCTAGTACGGGAATTGGAGGCTTTGGAGATCAGTTGTGTGGACAAGAAGTCTAGCACCAAGGCTATGTTAAACTGGACGGAAGTTCAGTATGACTTGGCTGATCGGGTTCGGCAGGCAATGGAGTTGGGTGGCACCATGAAAGAGCTTATAGAGGCAGCGTTGGATGGGTCAAATTCCCAATTTTCTGTTGAGGATGGGTTGTTAAGGAAGGATCATCGGTTGTGCGTCCCAATCGGGGGTAACCTACGGGCGGAGTTGATGTACGAGGCTCATCATACCAAGTACTTAATCCACCCAGGGAGCACAAAGATGTATTGGGACCTCAAGAAGTTGTTTTGTTGGTCGGGGATCAAGAAATACGTAGCGTTGTTTGTGGCTAAGTGCCAAACGTGCGCCTTGGTAAAGGCAGAGTGCCAAAAGCCGGGAGGATTCCTTTAATCCTTGCCTATACCGGAATTGAAGTTCGACGACATATCGATTGACTTTGTGCATGGCTTGCAAAGGTCGCAGAAGGGGAACGATGACATCTGGGTGATCGTAGACCGGTTAACAAAAGTGTCGCATTTTATTTTGCATAGTGAAGTGAGGATAGATACAACTCTAGAGGGGGGGGGTGAATAGAGTATTCAATAATTATGGCAATCTACTCAACTCCCTTAGAGTTAATTTACGGAATGAGCTTATAGATATTTAAAACCCTAGAGCCTAACACAAAGTGTGGTGCACAAGAGAAAGCTAACTGTAATTAGAGTTTCAGCTTTAGTCCTATCACAGCAACTAGCAGTCCTAGTTAGTTCTACTCACAGCCACAGTACAATAATTAAAGTAAGTAACACAGACAACACAAGAAGGTTTATAATTATGAAGTAGTCTGTCACAACAACTATCCAGGAAGAAGCCTTGCTTCAGGGTGCAGGAACTCTTCTGAACTCTTGTCAGATATAATCTGTTGTCTTAAAGTTTTTGAAGGAGCGGCTTGAAGAAGACTCTTAATGAGAAATGGTTGTTCTTCTTCAATCAGCTTTTCTTTCTTCTTTTTCTTTTTCTTGAGGCACTGAGTGTGAATGTTCTTGGAAGCAGGATGAACTCAGGGTTGAAGAAGAAAGCTGAAGAGAGTTGATCTTCTCAGTTGAGTGTGTAAGTATCTGAGAACTGTATCTTCTTCTTGCTTTTAATCTATATATGAACTAGTATTGGTGTCTATGTGTATATCTCTCTCTATATATCTCAAAACTTTTTTCAAAAGAGCTCTTTATATATTAGCCTTTGTAATGGCTCTAATTCTTTGTCTTCTTCTGAGATCTACAATCTGGGCTGCAAATAACACAGTACAAAATATATCCTGCAGAAAGACATCCTATAAAGGGATAAAGCTTTCTGATAAGCTACATATCCAATCTGATAAAAGAATACTAGAGAAAGTCACATCAGACCAAACTCTTTACGGCCAGAGAAGACTTTTGTGTCTAACGGCTATAAAGGACAGCATGCCAGATAAAACATAAAGATTTGTCAACTAATAAGACAAAAGACTTTGTCAGAGTAGAGCTTGACTTATGCATAAAGAATGGGGCAAAGATTGCCTTGAAATAAGCATAAAATCAATTAAACAATCTTTAATAAAATATGCCAGATAAATAAGAAATAGATCACAGAACAGAAGGAATAAAAAATTACTAAAAGCAGACAAAAGATCGTCGAACGACTCACAAAGATCGTCGAACAAACCACAGAGATCGTCGAACTAACTATAGAGAAGATAGTCGAACTATCAATACAGATAGTCGAGCAATAAGATAGTTGAGCTATCAAGACAGATAGTCGAACTATCGCAACAGATAGTAGAGCTATCAGATAGTTGAACTATCAAGATAGATACTCGAACTATCACAACAGATAGTCGAGCTAACAGAGTTGAACTAACTCAGAGATAGACGATCTACTGACTGACGATAGTCGAACAACTGATAGACGATAGTCAATCGGTTGATAGACGAAAGTCGAGCGGCATTCAACTATTGTTGAACTAAAACTAACTTAACCAGATTTTCATCTGGATAAGCAACAACTCTACAACTAAGGGAATCAAACCTAACAACTAACCTTTGACCATAGATAAATCTTGGGTCAAGAAACTAATTGAGAAGACTTAACACAAATCCAAACTAGGGTACCAACAATCTCCCCCTATTTGGGTCAAGTCTCTCAAAACAACAAATAACAACAAATGCTATAAAATAGATATAAAAACAACATTAACCTGTTAGGATCAAAGGTGTATCATATCATAAATAAGCATCAATTGTATGAAACAAATAATCAAACAGACAGTCAATAAAATAAACAACTCAAACAGCATCAGAATCTGATTTAGAAACAGAAGAACCAAGAAGGAAAGAAATTTTCTTGAAGGGATCTGGAGCATCTTTCTTTGAAGTCTTCAAGTCTTGTTCTCCAATGATCTTGGATTCTCCTGCTCTTGGCACAACAGCTTCTGGATGCTTTTCCATATACTTTGAAGCATCAAAAACCATAGGTCTGACCTGGAATCTGTCTAGTTCCTTCTTCCTGAACTTTGACATTGTAGTTAAGCCTATTGCATCTTTGCCTTCAGCTCTAGCTTGTCTGATCTAGGCTGATCCAACTAATTCAAGAAATCTGGCAATCCTGAAATCAGGATTAAGATCTTGGCTTTCATATTCATTATCATCAGCTGGATCAAGATGTTTAATGGTCTTGAATTGAGCAGAGAGGTCTATCAAGCTTGCAGCTGGCTCTTTATTTTCTTGAATAACAAGAGAAGATGGAGGAGCAAATTCTGCATATTTCTTACTGGATTTTTCAGAGTAAATTATCCTTTTTCCTTTTGAATCTGTTTGCTTTTTTTGAATTAGTTTTCTTGATGGTATACTTTTCTTTTCCTTGGGAGGTGAAGCTTTTGTCTTGGGAGAAGGAGGAGGAGAAAAGGTTGGTCTTTGATAAACCATTTCCTTCACTTGTTCTTTTGGTTCAGCCTCTTGTCCTTGTTGGCCTGACTAGGATTTGCCTTGGTAACCTGGATTACTTCTTCTATGATATGCTTGAGAGGGAGTGAATCTTACAGAAAGAGCTGAGGGATTAGCAGAAACATTTCCTGAGGCTCCTGCACTAGGAGGAGGAGGAGGAGGACCTCTAGGATTCCACCCTGGAGCTAGAGAGACATATCTTTTACTTTTCTTTCTCTTCTTCTGTTGGTTCCTGTACAGTCCCATCCAATGTTGGTATTCTTTTTATTTGGGATCAATCCCTTTCAATATGTAGTAGGGAATGTCATGATCTGGGTTTCGAGGAGGAGGAGCAATAACCTTCCTTTTCCTTTTAGCAATTTTCTTCTTCTTTGTACCTTCTGAATCTTCAGAATCATCCTCATCATCAGAGTGAGATGACTGAGGTTGGTCATAAGGGTCTAAGGCATCTTGATCAGCCATTTCTTTTGCTTTTAAGGCAGCTTTCTCTCTTTCTTCTTCTAAAACATCATGTGGCAGAAGAGTATCAAGGCCTAGTCCTGGGGTGTCATCCCAGACTATAGATCTTTCTTCTTGTTCATCTGTAACTTTCTCTTGCTCAACTATAACTGTCTTGAGGACCAGTTCTTCTGGAGCTTACTCAGCTTCAGGTTCTTTTATTGTAGCAGGTTCTTGAGCAGATTCTGGAGCTGGTTCTTTAACAAGTTCTTGAGCAGGTTCTTGAGCAACTTGATCTTCTTGAACTTGATCTGTAGCCAAAGGGAGACAAAAATGTTCTAAATGGGCTAGAAACATTCCTTCAAGATACTCACAGGTTAACATGTCAGTTAATAGGTCAGTAAATTGAGATAAAGAATTACCTTTAGGATTTCCTAACTCCCATAAGTCATCTAGATAGGAGGTAATGACTCCTTCCAGGTATAGGGCAACAATGGGAGTGGAGGATTCTTCAAGACAAACTTTACAAGCAAATTCTGCTTCCATGATAACATCAGCTGGCCTCTGTCCTGAGACTTGAGCTACTTTAACAACTGCTGTGTCTGGAACTTCAGCTGTGAGAGAGATCAGGGGAAGTCCTGAGACATCTTCCTAGAACATCTCCCCCTGTCTGACTTCAGTGGGTACTGAACTCAGGCCCCTAAGAGAAGAGGGCTCATTAGACTTGGAGAGGGCTGTAATGGAGGATGTAAGGGAAGAGATGGAGGAAACAAGAGGGGCAATTGCTTCTTCAATCATTGATTTGATTGAAGGAGTAATTAGCTCCATGATGCTTGCAATGAAGGCTGGTGTGATTTCAAAAGAGGTGGATGGGGGAATCACAACAGATGGAAGATCATCAGGGATGATGTTCTCCTGATGAGATGCAGATGCATGAGCTGGTAGTGGAGATGCAGATATATGAAGATCAATATGATCTTGATGTGAAATTGGTGACTGAGGTGGAGTTGGTAGAGTCTCAGAAGCCAACAGATAAAAACTAGGATATGAAATCCCAGCAAGATGTGAAGGGGGTGGAGATGCTGGTGGTGATGCATGGAGAATAATTGAAGAATGCAATGGAAGAGAGGCAGTTGATGTAGATGGCACTTCAGTAGAAGTGGATGGTAATGTAATTGAAGTAGATGACAATGCAGATGAAGGTGGAATGGGGGGAATGGAAGAGCCTTCTTTAGGTAGGTGGGGAGTGATTGGTACAGTCCTGGTGCTCTCAGATGTAATAGGAGCAACCCCAGCAGGTGAGGGCTTCTGAATATTCCTTCTCCACTTGATAAACAAAGTGGGATCCATCTTCTTGCTTGCATTGATGGATGTAGAAACTGTTCCCAACAGTTGAGGATATTTCTCTCTTAGAAATACCCCAATTACCCTTCCAAGGGTTACCTTTTTCTTAGAGTTCTTCTTCCTGATCAAATCAAAAACTATTCCTGCCCAATTGATTTATTTCTTGTTGACAATTGCACACATCAAGGCAAACTGCTTCCTGGTAATGTTGTCGTGAGCAGAGTTCTTACCCAACAACACTTTTCCAACCAGTTCTTCTAAGAACTTAATCCTCATCGGAAAATTTACTTTCAGTAACTTTGAAGGAATGTCTTCAGCATGACCTAGCTCGACGAGCATCCTTCCATACTCTTGAGTACCTTGATCATACTGTTCTTGTCCCTTTATTAATCCGAAAATATTAGTTAGAACAGCTGGAGTCATAATTACCTCCTCGCCGCTGATTGTCCCGGTTAAGGATTCGTCACTGGACGACGAAGTGTAGACCCATTCTTTAATCTCTGGAATATTAATCTTATTCCTTGTGGACATCAGCTTCTCTAGTCCTTGATCCTTACACAGCTTGAGTATCTCTAGAATCTCAGCATCGCAGGTGCTGAATGAATCAAAGTCCACGCTGAACCCGGTGTCAAACTTAATTACCGTCAGAAGAGCTGGAGCAATCGCCATCGATTTGGTCGGAGAAGATGAGAGAAACGAAGAGCAGAGAGCGCGGGGCAGAGCTCAAGTCAAACCTTACAAGCAGGAATGAAGAATACGAAAAGACGAGATCTGTCGACTATAAAAAGCACGATCTATTAAACTAGGTCGACCATCGGTTTATATTAAAACAATAATCGTCGACCTGTTTTAACAAATACTAGAAACGATAGTCGAACGGTCGTTCAACGATCGTTTCCTAATGAAGAGTAGTCGAGCAATCGTTCGACTATTTCTATCTTCACAAACAAATGAGCCGGCGTCAACCATAGGTCGATGATATGCTCAACCTGTTCGATTATCGTCGAATGTCGTTCGATGATCTTCAAACAGATTTCAACAAGGCAGAAGTCACACGACTCACACTTAGTCTTTTCCAATTATCATGCCTAGTTGAACAAAAAGAATAGATGCTTCTGTTCATCTAAGGATTTGGTGAAAATATCACCTCTCTGAAGGTCAGTGGATATGAACTCAAGGCTGATCTTGTTCTTTTCCACACAATCTCTTAGAAAATGGTTCCTGATCTTAATGTGCTTGGTCCTAGAGTGGTGCACAGGATTTTGTGCAATGGAAATAGCACTGGTACTATCACACATTATTTTTGTGTTCTTGTGTGTGTACCCATAATCCAAAAGTTGGTTTTGAATCTACAGGATCTGTGAACAACAACTAGCAACTGCTATATATTCAGCCTCTATAGTTGAAGTTGAGACAGAAGCCTGTTTCTTACAGAACCAAGAGACTAATCTCTCTCCCAGGAACTGACATGTTCCTGAGATACTTTTCCTGTCAACTCTACAACCAGTATAGTCAGAATCAGAGTATCCAATTAACTCAAATTCTGATTCAGCTGGGTACCACAGTCCTAAATTTGGACATCCCTTCAGGTATCTCAAAATTCTCTTGAGAAGAATCAAATGAGATTCCTTGGGGTTGACCTGGAATCTAGTACATAGGCATGTGGCAAACATTATATGTGGTCTACTTGCAGTTAAATACAATAGGGAACCAATAATGGCATTATAGTTTTTCTGATCAACTGTCTTACCCTGATCATCAGAATCTATAACTACATTTGTAGCCATGGGTGTATGCATTGCTGAAGCATCAGCCATCCCAAACTTCTTTACCAATTCCTTGACATATTTGGATTGGGAGATGAAGATGCCATCAGCATCTTGCTTTACTTGGAGACTAAGAAAGTAAGACAGCTCACCCATACTACTCATCTCAAACATAGAGTGCATCAGGTCAGAGAACCTTTTGCAAAGTTTTGGATCAATGGAGCCAAAAATAATATCATCCACATAAACTTGAACTAACAGGATGGTTTCCTTGTGATGCTTAACAAATAGGGTTCTATCAACTACTCCCCTAACAAAGTTGTGCTCTAACAGGAAACTAGTTAGAGTCTCATACCAGGCTCTGGGTGCTTGGTTATGTCCATAAAGAGCTTTTTGCAACTTGTAAACAAATGAGGGTTGAGTTGAAGAGACAAACCCAGGAGGTTGTTCAACAAACACCTCTTCCCTTAGCTCACCATTTAGGAATGCACTATTGACATCCATCTGAAAAACCTTAAACTTCAAATAGGCTGCATAGGCTAGGAAGATCCTTATTGCCTCTACCCTTGCAACAGGGGCAAAGGTTTGATCATAGTCTATACCTTCCTCCTATCTGTAGCCCTGAGCTACAAGCCTAGCTTTGTTCCTTACAATAATTCATTGGGCATCCAACTTGTTTCTGAACACCCACTTGGTGCCTATGATCAGTTGGCTTTTAGGTCTTGGAACCAAAGTCCATACTTTACATCTTTAAAATTTATTGAGCTCCTCTTGCATAGCAATGATCTAGTGGGGATCTAGCTCAACATCTTTTATGGTGAGGGGCTCAATTTGTGAAAGGAAACAAGCATGCATCACATCCTGTCTTAATTGATGTCTTGTTTGCACGCCAGCTGATATATCACCAATCACTTGAGATGTAGGATGATCTCTAAGTGTGACAAGATCAGTAGGTAGGATGTGATCTTCAACAACAGTTTTGATTAATTCTTCTTGGGGAATAGGATCAACTATTGGTGGTACAGCAACTACTTCCACAGTGTCTCCATCACTGTCTGAATCAGTGATATGAAGAGTTCAAAGAGGGAGAATCTCTTGAGTGACATCTTTGCATGACTCAGGTACCTGTAATGAGATTGAGGAAGGAGAAGTTTCCTTCTCCTTGTAAAACATCTTTTACTCATCAAAGGAAACATGCACAGACTCCTCTATTTTTAGAGTTGATTTGTTAAACACCCTATAATCTTTCCTTACTTGGGAATATCCAAGAAAAATTCCCATTGAAGCTTTTGCTTCAAACTTTCTAAGGTATTCTTTGTTGTTATTGTGAATATACACTACACAACCAAAGACTCTAAAATAATTAATTTTAGGTTTCTTTCCTTTAAGAAACTCATAAGTAGTTTTACTCTTAAGCTTGTGTATAAGACATCTGTTCAAAACATAATTAGCTGGGCTAACAGCTTCTGCCCAATAAGAGAGAGGCATGTTAACATCTGCCAACAATGTTCGTGCAGCTTCAATTAGGGTTCTATTCTTCCTTTCCACTACCCCCATTTTGTTGGGGAGTTCTAGGAGCAGAGAAGTTATGTTTGATACCTTCTTTCTCACAGAATTCTTTCATGAGAAGAGACACAAACTTAGTACCATGATACCTTCTGATCAAGGCAACATGAGTAGAATACTCAGTCTGCACACATAGCAGAAAGTCTGTAAGAACTTTGAAGTTATCAGCCTTAGTTCTTAGAAAGAACACCCAAGTGAACCTAGATAAGTCATCTACAATCACTAAAGTGTAAAACTTCCCTCCTAGACACTGTACAATTATTGGGCCAAAAAGGTCCAAATGTAATAAATACAGGATTCTAGGTGAATCACTTTTATTTATAGATTTAAAGGAATTTTTGGTTTGCTTGCCTAATTGACAAGCCTTGCATAGGCTTTCCTTCTTGTAGGGGCAAGAAGGTAAACCTCTAACAAGGTTGTATTTAGATAACCTAGATATATTCTTGAGGTTAACATGGCTAAGCCTTTTATGCCATAAGGTGTTATTATTTGTTACTTCATTAAACAGGCAGATTTCAGATTGAGTTGAGTTAAAATCTACTAAATAAATATTACCCTGTCTAATGCCTACTAACACTACATTACTATTTAAAGTAATATTGCAAAGAGTGTCAGTGAATGATACTTGATAACCTGCATCACATAACTTGCATATTGAGATTAAGTTGTGCTTCAGCCCAGTTACATATGCAACCCTTTTGAATGTTACTGCTCCAATGGTAAACCTTCGATATCCTTCTGTTTCACCACAGCTGGAATCCCCAAAGATCACCTTTGGTCCAAGCTTGGCCTTATATCTTGATTGATTTTCTTTGTTTCCTGTCATATGTTTGGAACAGCCACTATCCAGATACCATTTGTCTTTAGTAATTGGATAGGTCTTCACCTGCAAATTAAATAGTTAGACATTGTGGACCCAGACAACCTTGGGTCCATTATTCGTCACATTATGAAAGCTTGAAAGAAAAGAATAAGCAGGCTGAGGTTTATATCCTAAGGGAAAGGATCTCCTAGGTGTAATACTCCATGCAGTTGATGGGTCAATGAACCTAGTGTTTCTATTTATCTTAGGATTTCTAAGGTTCAGGTTGTTATTTTGAAAATCATATTGAGATCGTCGATCATCGTTTGATGATCGATGCTCAGATCGTCGAGCATCGTTCGACCATTGAGCCTTCGATCGTCGAGCAGCGTTCGATGACTTTTGTATTTCTTTAAATTTTTGTTTTCTCTTTTCTCTCTTTGCCTTATTTAAAGCTTTGTTGACTTGATTTACTTGCTCAGTATTCTTTATTCCTTCAGCTGAAATAAAGTTTACTGGAGTTGAAAGATGGTTTTTCAGAACCAAGGGGGGTTCACTTGGTGAAGCTCCTAAGCCTAGTTTGTTATTACCTGTCCTAGTGTTTGACATGCTAGTAATTTCTAGTAGCTTAAGACTTCTACCATTTAAAGATTCTTCTAATCTTTTAGATTTTGCTAGTTCAATTTTAAGTAATTTTATTTCTTCACTACATTTAGTGAGTTCAGCTTCTAGCCTAGCATTTTCACTAGGGAGGGATTCTAATTCTGCTATCCTATTTCTAAGTTCCTTTATTTCTTTTTCTGAGCTAATTAAATCTAAACAAAGAGATTTAAATTCAAATTTAAATTCAGCAAAAGTAAAATCATAAAAAGACAATACCTGATCTTTAGTAGGCATTTCTTCTTCATCAGAACTCTATGCAGCTGTATGATTGCTGCAAGCATCAATTGCCATTAGGCAAATTTCCTTTGCCTTCTTCTCTTCCTCATCTTCACTGGAGCTTGAGGAGGAAGATTCCTCATCTGAATCACTCAAGGTTTCAGCAACAAATCATTTCTCCTTCTTCTTATTTTTGTAGGAGGAGGACTTGGAGTGCTTCTTCTGATGTTCCTTTTCTTTTCTCTTTTCTTTGTTCTTTTCCTATGGACACTCTGGTAGAATGTGTCCAGGTTTCCTGCAGCCATAACAAATAATTTCTTTAGCAGGTGATCTGTCATACCTTGTCTTGTCTTCATATCTTGAAGACTTCTTTCTAAAGTCCTTTCTGCCCATCTTGAGAAACCTTTTGGCAAAGAGTGCCATCAGCTCCTCATTTGATTTGCTTCCTTCAGAAGCATCAGCAGCTTTAAGAGCAAGAGTTTGCTCTTTCCTTGTTGGAGTGGGAGTCTTAGCTTCAGCTTCAGCTTCCCTGGACTTTAGAACTTGCTCAAAAGATTTGAGCTTGCCAAGGAGAGCTTCAGTTGAGATCTCAGTTGTACTTCTAGCCTCTTTGATGGGCCAGATCCTTAGATCCCATGTGCTGGGGAAGCACATCAGTATCTTATCATTGACCTCTGTCAATGTTATCTCCTTATCAAGGGTTCTCAGCTCATTGATGATGGAGTTGAGCCTGGTGTACATAGCTTAAACTGATTCAGCTTCAATCTTCTTAAAGTTTTCATATTGAGATATAAGGTTGGACCTTCTGTCATTCCTCTCATCAGCTAAACCAACTACAATCTGGTTTAGTGAGTCCCACATGGCTTTTGCAGAAGTGCAATTAGCCACTTTCTGAAAGGTTTCGTCAGACATGGTCTGAGCCAGAATATTCATAGCTTTTGCATCAGCTATTTTTGCTTTCTTGTATGCATCATTGTAGTCTGGAGGTGGCACTGCACTGAGATTTGTAGATGTTGTAGTAGTGGCTACAACAGGTGGTGTTGGAGATCCTGTCAAAATAGAAGAAAAAATATCTTCATCAATAGAATTCATATATAACTTGATTCTTGCCTTCCAGATACTGAACTTAGCTAAGTTGCATACTGGAGGTCTGGTGCTAGAATAATCCTTGTACTGGGCCATGAAGTGAATATCTATAAACTTAGTATCTATCTAGATCTTGTGACTCAAGTGTTAGCCTGTACAGTCAGTCAACCTCCCTCTTATACCAATTGAAAGTGAGGATAGATACAACTCTAGAGGGGGGTGAATAGAGTATTCAATAATTATGACAATCTACTCAACTCCCTTAGAGTTAATTTGCGGAATGAGCTTATAGATATTTAAAACCCTATAGCCTAATACAAAGTGTGGTGCACAAAAGAAAGCTAACTGTAATTACAGTTTCAGCTTTAGTCCTATCACAATAACTAGCAGTCCTAGTTAGTTCTACTCACATCCACAGTGCAATTATTAAAGTAAGCAACACAGACAACAAAAGAAGGTTTATAGTGGTTCCCTCTCAATAGGTACATCCACTCTTCTACCACCCTGGTAGGAATCCACTACAGCTTTTTGTTCAGGTGCCTTGCCACCAACTGATCTGATTCAGGTAAATCAAGTAGACCCTTTGAGCTTTTGATAAGGAGCTCAAAATCCAACACAGGTTTTTGCTAAGGTGCCCTGACACCAAGGTTCACTTTTGAAGGGATTAATAACCCTTTGTACAGGAGGGTGAGAGAGTTAGAATATCTTCTCTATTGTAAAACAAGATTAGAGCAGCTAGTGGATTGCACAGAGCAAGAGAAAGCTCTTAAAGAGTCAAGGCTCCCCCTGTCTTAGAGAATATCCAGGAAGAAGACTTGCTTTAGGGTGCAGGAACTCTTCTGAACTCTTGACAGATATAATCTGTTGTCTTGAAGTTCTTGAAGGAGCAGCTTGAAGAAGACTCTTGATGAGAAATGGTTGTTCTTCTTCAATCAGCTTTTCTTTCTTCTTTTTCTTCTTCTTGAGGCACTGAGTGTGAATGTTCCTGGAAGCAGGATGAACTCAGGGTTGAAGAAGAAAGCTGAAGAGAGTTGATCTTCTCAGTTGAGTGTGTAAGTATCTGAGAGCTGTTTCTTCTTCTTGCTTTTAATCTGTATATGAACTAGTATTGGTGTATGTGTGTATATCTCTCTCTATATATCTCAAAACTTCTTTCAAAAGAGCTCTTTATACATTAGCCTTTGTAACTGCTCTAATTCTTTGTCTTCTTCTGAGATCTACAATCTGGACTGCAAATAACACAGTACAAAATATATCCTGCAGAAAGACATCCTATAAAGGGATAAAGCTTTCTGAGAAGCTGCATATCCAATCTGATAAAAGAATACTAGAGAAAGTCACATCAGACCAAACTCTTTACGGCCAGAGAAGACTTTTGTGTCTATCGGCTATAAAGGTCAGCATGGCAGATAAAGCATAAAGATTTGTCAACTAATAAGACAAAAGATTTTGTCAGAGTAAAGCTTGACTTATTCATAAAGAATGGGGCAAAGATTGCCTTGAAATAAGCATAAAATCAATGAAACAATCTTTAATAAAATATGCTAGATAAATAAGAAATAGATCACAGAACAGAAGGAATACAAAATAACTAAAAGCAGATAAAAGATCGTCGAATGACTCACAAGGATCGTCGAACGAACCACAGAGATCGTCGAACTAACTACAGAGCAGATAGTCGAACTATCAAAATAGATAGTCGAGCTATAAGATAGTTGAGCTATCAAGACAGATAGTCAAACTATCACAACAGATAGTCGAGCTATCAGATAGTTGAACTATCAAGATAGATAGTCGAACTATCACAACAGATAGTCGAGCTAACAGAGTTGAACAAACTCAGAGATAGACGATCTGCTGACTGACGATAGTCGACCAAATGATAGACGATAGTCGATCGGTTGATAGACAAAAGTCGAGCGGTGTCCGACTATAGTCGAACTAAAACTAACTTAACCAGATTTTCATCTGGATAAGCAACAACTCTACAACTAATGGAATCTAACCTAACAACTAACCTTTGACCATAGATAAATCTTGGGTCAAGAAAATAATTGAGAGGACTTAACAAAAATCCAAACTAGGGTACCAACACATAGGAAGGATGACTCAGTGGAGAGGCTGGCGAAACTATATATAGATAATATAGTCAGACTGCATGGTGTGCCCCGCAGCATTGTGAGTGATCGCGATGGGCGTTTCACGTCCAATGATTGGAGGTTGGTGCAACAGATGATGGGGACAAAATTGAAGTTCAGCACAGCCTTCCATCCACCGACGGATGGACAGACCGAGAGAGTCAATAGAACGATGGAGGACATGCTATGCATGTGTGTTCTAGACTTCGGGAAGCATTGGGAAGACCACCTATATTTGGTGGAGTTTGCGTACAACAATAGTTACCAGGCAAGTATTCAAATGGCGCCCTTTGAGGCCCTATATGGTAGAAAGTGTCGCACGCCGTTATCGTGGTTAGAAACGGGTGAGGCAAGGTTGTACAAGAAGCAGGAGGTGGAGAGTGCTACCTCGTTTGTGCGGATCATTCGGGATCGCTTGCTGATCGCTCAGGACAGGCAGGCTAAGTATTACAATGTCAAGCACCGGAACGTGGAGTTCGCGGTAGGTGATTGGGTGTACTTGAAGATAAAGCCATTCAAGGGTATTTTGCGGGTGAGACTCTTGAAGAAGATAAGCCCAAGATACCTTGGACCCTTTGAGATTCTGGAGCTGGTCGGCGAAGCGGCTTATCGTTTGAAGTTATCGGTGGAGTTGAGTGGACTACACGATGTGTTCCATATCTCTGTATTGTGGAAGGCGGTGCAAGAGCCTTCACAGGTGATCGCAGTTGATCAAGTGCCAGTGGACGAAGGGTTGACGACTAGGGTAAAGCGCATTCGTATTGAAGACTCTGAGGTCAAGAGGCTCCATAACAAGGAGATCGGGATGGTCAAGGTCCGTTGGGACAATTACGGTCGGGAGGAACTCTGTTGGGAATGGGAGCAAACTATGCTGGGGGAGTAACCGGAGTTATTCCGCTCAGGTACTGCTTAAAGTTTTCCGTTTTCTTTCCTTTAGTAATTTTGTGGGCGAAATTATTTTAAGAGGGGGAGAGTTGTAACATCCCGAAACTCAAAAGAGGGACGGGTGACGTTTTAAGCCAAGTCTGGGACTTGGAGCAGGTGTCACGGGCGTGCCACGGGCGTGTAACGGGCGTGACACGGGCGTGTCACGGGCGTGTTCGGCCACGAGTCATGTGGTCGACGTTTTGACGATCGGCAATCATTGAGTTGAGGCACACGGCCTGGGACACGGGCGTGTCCCAGGGCATGTCACGCTAGGGAGTTTATTGAGTCATGTACATGGGCCATGATAAAGGCACAGACACGGGCGTGTAACATGTGACACGGGCGTGTCGGGTGCCGTATCGTAGGCCGTGTCCTCCTCGGGAAACAAGTGTTGGCAGTCGCACATGGGGCGTGACACGGGCCTTGACACGGCCGTGTCACATGTGAAATGGGCGTGTCGGAGGCCATGTCGAATGTCGTGTGCTGGTATGAATGTCGGGTGAGATGGTGAATGGGTTACACGGCCATGCACACGGCCGTATTGCAACCCGTGTTCGGCCCAAATTTTGTATTTTTGGCCCCGATCGTGGCAGTTCATTTTCTTATGTTGGGATCTGACGGCTGGGGGTTGGTGCTGGCGGTTTAAACCCGGAAATAGGGTTTAGAAGCCCTCATTTCACTTGGGTTCATCTCTCTCTAAGTTCTAGAGAGAAGGGAGAGCAAGGAGGAGGAAGAAGACCAAAGATCCGGTCACCGGCGGAGCTTCGGTGCTCCAAATTGCGAGCCGTCTTCGGATCCGCGGAGGTAAGGAGATTGTAGTGCTTTTCATCTGCATGGATTTCTATGGCGCCGAGGAAAAACACAAGGGTAACGATTCTCATCCTAGGGCATGTGAAGCCCTCTTTTCCTTTGCATAGGAAGCCCTCTCTCGTGAGTGAACGAAGAATTGAGGCGTTCCTTGGGGTAGATATGTAAAGTCCCCCTTGTGTAGAGTCCGTATGCGTAAATAGGCATAGACATTGTGTGTGAAGCCTATCCGGAAAAGTTGGTCTGGATCGGTGATGTTGCATTGCATTTGAACCGGGGAAGACTCTGGGTGTTTGGGCATTTTCGGGTTTTCTACGTAGTAGATTGCAGCAGGGAGCCTTAGAGATTAACTCTAAGGTTCACCCAAAAAACTGGACAAAAGCGTGCTTTGCCAACATGGTGGCCGAGGAGCCAACGTGAACATAACCGGGTTATGTGATTATTGTGGTGGAAATGGGACTCGGTGAGTCTTGACCTGCGCATATGGCTTAAATTGTCGTTGCGGTATGAGCATGGATCAGGCGGAACCGTACCCGATCTATGTCGTTCTGTGGAACCGTTGGCATGGATGAGGGTCTTTGGCGGTCTATGGCTTAAATTGTCATGACCAAGGCCAGGAAGGAAAAATGCTCATATGGTTGGCCGTCCAAGGGGCGGTGGTGGAACGAGAATGTCTATGGCTTGAATTGACGTGACGTTGGCCGGTCTGCCGTGAATGTGCCCTGAGTGCACAGGGTGTATGGCCGTGCGAGCCTATGCCTGTGATGAAGAGTGTTTACACTATTTTTATGCTATACTAATAAAGTGCAGGGAAAGAGCATCGCCGCCCCGATTTTGGGGGCGGGATCGTTATAAGTTGGTCAGCTTAGCTGACCGTTATTTTGTTTACCACCGGGCGGTGGATTGTGGCTTGCAGGTGCTGCGGAGCCGAGCGGGAAATAGCAGGCTAAAGCCCATGATGCTGTGCCGGCCCTAGAATGCCTAACTTTTTATGTTTTCCATTTATCTCATGTAAGGCCGGCCTGCGTGCCGAGGTTTGAAAGACATGTTTTATTAAGTAAACATTGTAAGGCCTTAAATCTAGTTATTGTTTTGTGTATTCAACATTCCTATGTTTTGGTTCAGTGGACATTCATGTTAGCAAGGTTCTTAACTGTGCAACTTAATAATTGCTTCCGCTAGGTGCTGTGTAGGACGTTGTGATTGGTTGAATGGTTTCAACGCGTAACCAACCGGTCTGTCCATAGTATATGGCGTCGGGCCCCGACCGGACCTACTTCTATATGCCATGTGATGGATAGGGGTGTTACATTTGTAATGCCTCTTAGTATTGCTGGGTGTTCTGCCTTCTTCAAATAGGGGGTGATTGTTGGGTCCATTGCCCATAATGTTCCCTAGATTGGATTTGAAGAGGCATCTCCATCAACACTACGAGCATAATTGTATTTGATGTTGTTTAAGCTCATCATGTGCAGGATGTTCCAAGGAACAAGTCTAGATAGGTTGTCTAAGTGATGTGACAGGTGGTCATAAAGTGAAGATGCTAGAAAGGAAAGAAGTAGCCTATGTGACCAAGTCAGGATGTTTCAAGGAACAAGTCTAGATAGGTAGTCCATGATTGGACAGGTCAACAAGAAGAATATGCTGGAGAATTCAATTTTTTCATGCTCAGTTCAAAGTGTGGGTCTCATATTTCATCGAGCTTAGCTCGTAGTTCGTCGAGCTCATCTCACAGATCATCGAGCTTAGCTCACCATTCCTTGAGCTAAAACTCATAAGCTTGAGGCTCAGAATTCGTCGAGCTCAGCTCTCAGTTTGTCGAGCTCAGCTCACAAATCGTCGAGCTCAGCTCACCATTACTTGAGATAAAACTTAGAAGCTTCGGGTTTAGAATTCATCGAGCTCAACTCGCAGTACGTTGAGCTCAACACAGTTCGTCGAGCTCAGCACACAGACCGTTGAGCTCAGCTCTCCACTCATTGAGCTAAATTCAGAAGCTTGAGGTTCAAAATTCGTCGAGCTCAGCCAACCGATCATCGAACATTGTTCAACATTCGTCTACCTAAAGTCAGACAAATTGACTAAGGCAAAACAGCTGAGATAGCTGAGACAACTGAGAAGAATGTCTCAGTAGACCCGCTGAGACAGCTGAGAAGCTCAACACAAAATGTTGAGAGAAGTATTGGTCTCAGCTAAACCGTAGAGACAGAAGAGTCTCAGCTGTAAAGAAGAAGCTGCTGAGATATTTGAGAAGGAACCGCTGAGTCAAAGCCAGCAAAAATTTTTTATGTCCAAAAAGTGGAGTTCATTGAACATAGTTTAGAGTTCATTGAGCAAAGCTTACCTTTCATCGAGCTCAAGTTAAATGTTGAATATTCAGAGTTCATCGAGCTGAGCTCACCTTTTGTTGAGCTCAAGTTAAAGTTTGAAGATTCAAAGTTTGTCGAGGTTAGCCCGCCTTTCATCGAGCTCAAGTTAAAGTTTGATGATTCAGAGTTCGTCGAGCATAGCTTACATTTTGTCGAGCTAAATGTAAAGTTGGAGATTCTGAAGTTCGTCGAGCTCAGTATAGAGTTCATCGATCTCAGCTCGACGATCTCCAAGCTCAGTCCAAGTACTTCATGCCGTTGCGGGAAAGCTACAGTAGCGCCGGAAGCTACTATTTGTCCTCTTTTTAGGAAGGTGGCGCTCACCATCCTTGGCTAGGCCCACACTCAAATTATGTCATTGATTCAAATCTACGGATATAAAAAGAAAAGAGAAAATTGGATTAGGGAACCGAACACAGAAAATGAAAAAGAAACGAGAAACAACTGGACTTAATCTTCACCGACGAGCTTGAAAGCCAAGTCTAACTGTACAAGCCTGCAAAGCAGAGAAAGATAGCTGAAGATTCTTCCAGTTCAGCAAGATTGTTCTTTGGAGAACAAGGTGCCTGATTCATTCAATCAGCAACAGGAGATAGCCATGTGAAGGGCTGTAAGCCTTCAACAATAGATAGTTGTCTTTAGTAGAGTAGAGAAATTGGTAGTTGTAGAAGAAGACTAATTCCTTCTACAGCAAGGGTGCTGGACTGTAATCTGCTAAGTCCAGCAAGGTAGACTCAGATATTTTTCTCTGAGTCAGTATTTCAATTTTATTGATTAATTGCAAGTTGGATTCAGGTTGCCTGAATCTTAGTTGTAAGGAACTTTGTTCCTGAGCTGTAAGTGACTAATTAGTCACTAAGGTAGGTGCTCTACTGGGGTACTGAGGTAAGATCAGAGTTTGGATCTGAGAGTAGGGCTGTCCTCCCAGCTTGAGTAGTAGGCCTTAGTGATAAGGCTGAGGTAGGTGACTGTTGAGTCATTGAGCTATATGTGACAAGTGTGTCACTGAGTGTAGGTCTTGGAGTAGACTGAGTGTAGGGCCTTTGGGCTGAGATAGGTGACAAATTTGTCACTGAGTTATAGGTTCTTGGAAAGGCAATGAGGTAGGTACCTGGAAGGGTACTGAGTTGTAGGAGTGTTGCAGCACTCTGAGAGTAGGGCCTTATGCCTGAACTTGTAAGGCACTTTGTGCCTGAGCTGTAGGCCTTAGAGATAAGGCTGGGGTAGGTGGTTTGAGGACCACTAAGCTGTAGGAGCACTACATGGCTCTGAGGTAGGAACCCTTATGGTTCTGAGGTAGGGTTCTGAAGAGAACCTGAGTAAAAGGCTAAGGGCCTGAGGTGTAAGCTCTGAGGAGCATTTTGGAGGAGTTTGCGCCTTGTCTAACATAAGTTAGAAACGTGGGAGGGAAAGTAGATATACCTAATTGGGGAACCACTATAAATACTTCTATGTTGTACTGTGTTGCTTGCTCTTATTTTTATATTGCAGGTTATTAGGACAAGCTTTATATCACTAAATTTATAAACAACAAAAATACTTAAGTAATTTAAAAGACCCATTCACCCCCCCCCCTCAAGGTGACTAGCTAACCTTAAAGTAATAACTTTCAGGTGAAAAGTATGATTAAGTCTGAAAGTGAGGATATATACAACTCTAGAGGGGGGTGAATAGAGTAATAAAAAATATGACAATCTAATCAACTCCCTTAGAGTAAATTTGCGGAATAAGTATATAGATATATGAAACCCTAGAGCCTAACACAAAGTGAGGTGCACAAGAGAAAGCTAACTGTAATTATAGTTTGAGCTTTAGTACAAACACAACAACTAACAGTCCTAGTTAATTCTACTCATAGCCACAGTGCAGTAATTAAAATAAGCAACACAGACAACATAAGAAGATTTATAGTGGTTCCCTCTCAATAGGTACATCCACTCTTCTACCACCCTGGTAGGAATCCACTACAGGTTTTTGTTCAGGTGCCCTACCACCAACTGATCTGGTTCAGGTAAATCAAGTAGACCCTTTGAGCATTTGATCAGGAGCTCAAAATCCAATACAGGTTTTTTCTAAGGTGCCCTGCCACCAAGGTTCACTTTTGAAGGGAGTAATAACCCTTTGTACAGGAGGTTGAGAGAGTTAGAATGTCTTCTCTATTATTAAACAAAATAAGAGAAGCTAGTGGATTGCACTGAGCTATAGAAAGCTCTGATAGAATCAAAGCTCCCCCTGGCTTAGAGAATATCCAGGAAGAAGTTTTCCTTCAGGGTGCAGGATCTCTTAAGAACTCTTGATAGAAACTACTGTCTTGAAGTTCTTCAAGGAGCAGCTTAAAGAAGACTCTTGATGTGGAATGGTTGTTCTTCTTCAACAGCTTTTCTTTCTTCTTCTTCTTGAGGCACTGAGTATGAATGTTCCTAGAAGTAGGATGAACTCAGGATTGAAGAAGAGAATTGTTCTTCTCAGCTGAATGTAAAAGTATTTGAGGGCTATATCTTCTTATTCTTGTTGTATATCTGTATCACTATGTTACTGTATATGTGTGTGTGTCTTAAACTTCTTTCAATAGCTCTTTTTTATATCAGCCTTTGTAATGGCCTTAATCTTTCTTTTGATTTAAAAGCTTGTCTTCTTCTGAGATCTGCAATCTGGGCTGCAAATAACACAATACAACTAGCCTGCAGAAAGTACATTCTATAAAGAAATAAAGCTTTCTAAGAAGCTGCTTATCCATTCTGCAAGTACAAAAGGTATTAGAAAAAAGTCACATCAAAAACAAACTCATTACGTCCAGAGAAAGACTTTTGTGTCTAACGGCTATAAAGGACAGCATGGCAGATAAAGCATAAAGATTTTTCAACTAATAAGACAAAAGACTTTGTTAGATAGTACTTGACTTATGCATAAAGAATGAGGCAAAGATTGCCTTGATATATAAGCATAAAATCAAAGAAATAATCTTTAATAAAATAAGCCATATAAATAAGAAATAAATCACCGAAGAGAAGGAATACAATATTACTAAAAGCAGACAAACGATCGTCGAACGACTCACGGAGATCGTTGACCTCTCAGAGCAGATGGTCGAACTATCAGAATAGATAGTCGACCTACCCGAAATCTGTCGAGACAGAAAAAGTCGAGCTACAAGAACAGATAGTCGACCTACAAGAACAGATAGTCGACCTACAAGAATAGATAGTCGACCTACAAGAACAGATAGTCGACCTACAAGAACAGATAGTCGACCTACAAGAAATCTGTCTGGACAAAATAAGTCGAGTAGGGCTCGACGATCGATGATGCTGAGACCACAGATCGTCGAACTAACAAAGAAGAACTAACTCAGAGATAGTCGATCTGCTGATAGACGATAGTCGATTAACTGATAGACGATAGTCGAGCTGCGTTCGACTATAGTCGAACTAAAAACACTTAACTAGATTTTAAATCTGGATAAGCAACAACTCTACAACTGAGGGAATCTAACCTAACAACTAACCTTTGACCATAGATAAATCTTGGGTCAAGAAACTAATTGAGAGGACTTAACTCAAATCCAAACTAGGGTACCAACAATCTCCCCCTATTTGGGTTAAGTTTCTCAAAACAAAAAGAGAGCTATAAATAGATATAAAAGCAACATTAACCTGTTAGGATCAAGGTGTATCATATCATATCAATAAGCAGCATTCATATCAAACATAAAATAAAATAATCAAGCAAAACAGATTGGCAATACAAATAAATCTACACATTATCAGAGTCTGGATTAGAAGAAACTGGACGAAAAGAAATCTTCCTTTTGGGATCAAGAGCATCCTTCTTTGAAGTCTTCAAGTCTTGTTCTCCAATAATCTTAGATTCACTTGCTTTGGGCAAAACAGCCTCTTGATGCTTTTCCATATATCTTGAGGCATCAAAAATTTCTGGTCTGACTTGATATCTGTCTATTTCCTTTTCTCTGAATTTTGACATAGGTTTTAAGCCTGTTATGTCTTTGCCTTCAGCTCTAGCTTTTCTTATTTGGGCTGATCCAACTAACTCAAGAAATCCGGCCATCCTGAACTCAGGATTAATCTCTTGGCTTTCATACTCATTTTCATTAGCTGGATCTAGAGGTTTTATAGTTTTAAACTTTGTAGAAAGGTCTAGCAGACCTGCAGCTGGTTCTATGTCTTCTTGAATAACAAGAGTTGATGGTGGAGCAAACTCTGTAAATCTCTTGCTTGACTTGTCAGAATAAATTACTCTTTTTCCTTTTGATTCTACTTGCTTATTCTGATCTGGCTTTCTGGAAGGAAGAACTTTGCTTTCCTTAGAAGGTGAAACTTTTCTTTTGGGTGAAGGAGGAGGAGAAAAAGTTTGTTTCTAATAAGACATCTCCTTCACCTGCTCTTTAGATTCAGTTATTTGTCTTTGATGGCCTGAATGAGGTCTGCCCTGGTAGCCTGGGTTTCCTCTTCTTTGATAGGCCTGAGAAGGTGTAAATATGGCTGGAGGAGCTGAGGGATTAGAAACATTTCCTGAAGCTCCTGCACTAGGAGGAGGAGGAGGGGGACCTCTTGGAGTCCACTTGGAAACTGGAGAATCATATCTCTTTCTTTTCTTTCTCTTCTTTTGCTGATTTTTGGAAAATCCCATCCAATGTTGAAAATCTTTAGACATGGGGTCAATCCCTTTCAATATGTAATAGGGGATATCATGGTCTAGATTAGGAGGAGGAGGAGCTTGAGCTTTCCTTTTTCTTTGAGCAATTTTTCTTTTCTTTGTCCCTTCAAAATCCTCAAAATCTTCCTCATCATCAGAGTGTGATGACTGAGGTTGGTCATAGGGATCAATGAAATCTTGATCAGCTTTTTCCTTGGCTTTTAAAATAGCCTTTTCCATTTCTTCTTCTATGGCATCTTGAGCCAATAGAGTGTCCAGATCTAATCCAGGAGTATCATCCCATACAATTGATTTCTCCTCTGAAACATCTACAACTATCTTGAGGTCCAGTTCTTCTGCAGTAGGTTCTGGAGCAGGTTCTGGAGCATCTTGAGCTTGATCTGTAGCCAAAGGGACACAAAAATTTTCTAAATGGTATATAAACATCCCTTCAAGGTATTCACAAGTTAACATGTCAGTTAACAGGTCAGTGAATTGAGTAATTGAATTACCTGTAGAATTTCCTAACTCCCAAAGATCATCTAGGTAGGAGGTAATGACTCCTTCTATATACATGGCAATAATAGGAGTAGAAGACTCTTCAAGACAAACTCTGAAGGCAAATTCAGCCTCAGTTATAAATTGAACTTCTGAAGCAACAACTGAGTCTTGAATTTCAGCTGTAACTGGAACTGGAACTACAACTGATGTAGTAATCTCTGAATCTGCAGCTGTAAGAGTGACCAGTGGAAGTCCTGAGACATCTTCCTGGAATATCTCCCCCTGCCTGACTTCAGTGGGAACTTAACTCAGGCCCCTAAGAGAAGAGGGCTCAGCAGAATTAGAGAGGGCTGTAATGGAAGATGTAAGAGATGAAATGGAGGCAATAAGAGGGGCAATTGCTTCTTCAATCATTGATTTGATTGAAGGAGTAATTAGCTCCATGCTGCTTGTAATGAGAGATGGTGTGATTTCAAGAGATATAGATGGGGGAATCACAACAGATGGATGATCATCAGGGATGATGTTTTCTTGATGAGATGCATATGCATGAACTGGTGATGGAGATGCAGATGTATGAAGATCAATATGATCTTGATGTGAGATTGGTGACTGAGGTGGAGTTGGTAGAGTCTCAGAAGCAAATAGATTAAAACTAGGATGTGAAATCCCAGCAAGGTGTGAAGGAGGTGGAGATGCTGGTGGTGATGCATAGAGAATAGTTGATGAATCAAGTGGGAGATGATCAGTGGATGTAGATGGTACTTCAATGGAAGTGGATCGTAATGCAGTTGAAGTGGATGGCAATGCAGATGAAGGTGGAATGGGGGGAATGGAAGAGCCTTCTCCAGTTAGGTGGGGGGTGACTATTACTTTCCTGGTGTTCTCAGATGTAACAGGAGCAACCCCAGCAGGTGAAGGCTTCTGGATGTTCCTTCTCCACTTGATGGACAGAGTGGGATCCATCTTCTTACTTTCATTGATTGACGTTGACACTGTTCCCAGCAGCTGAGGGTATTTATCTCTCAGAAATATCCCAATCACCCTTCCTAGGGTCACCTCTTTCTTAGAATTCTTCTTCCTGATCAAATCAAAAACTATTCTTGCCCAATTGATTTCTTTCTTGTTGACAATGGTACACATTAAGGCAAACTGCTGCCTGGTAATGTTTTCGTGTGCAGAGTGCTTTCCCAACAGCACTTTTCCAACTAATTCTGCCAAGAACTTGATCTTCATGTGGAAGCTTACCTTTAGCAACTTGGAAGGAATGCCTTCAGCATGTCCTAGTTCTAGTAGCATCCTGCCATACTCCTGAGTAAATTGATCATACTCTTCTTGTCCATTTATCAAATCAAAAATCTCAGTCAAGACGGCAGGAGTCAGAATTACCTCCTCGCCGCCGATAGTCCCGATCATCGATTCATCGCTAGAGGACGATGTGTAGACCCATTCTTTGATCTCTGGAATGTTTATCTTAATCCTTGTAGACATAAGCTTCTCCAGTCCTTGATCTTTGCATAACTGCAGTATCTTCTAGAATGTCAGCATCGCAGGCACTGAAGGAGTCAAAATCGACGCTGAACCCGGCATCAAACTTCATCAAAGTCAGCAGAGCTGGAGCAATCATCATGGATTTGGTTGGGGAAGACGAGAGAGACGAAAGAAGAAAGCGCGGGGCAGAGCTCAAGACAAACCTTTCAAGCAGGAAAGAGGAATATAAAATGACGAGCTCTGTCGACTACAAAAAGCACGATCTATTAACCTAGGTCGACCATCGGTTTATATGAAAACAATAATCGTCGACCTATTTCAACAGATACTAGAAATGATGGTCGATCGATCGTTCGACGATCGTTTCCTGAAGCAAAGTAGTTGAGCTATCGATCGACTATTTCTGTCTTCACAAAAAATCGATCTGTCATCAACCATAGGTCGACGATAGGCTCAACCTGTTCGACTATGGTCGAATGACATTCGACGATATTCGAGCAGATTTCAACATAGTCAGAAATCTATACTTGGTCTAATCCATTTATCATACCTAGTTGATTCAGAAAGAACAGATGCTTATGTTCATCTAAGGGCTTGGTGAAAATATCACCTCTCTGAAGGTCAGTGGATATGAACTCAAGACTGATTTTGTTCTTTTCCACACAATCTCTTAGAAAATGGTGTCTGATTTCAATGTGCTTGGTCCTAGAGTTGTGCACAGGATTTTGTGCTATGGAAATAGCACTGGTACTGTCACACATGATTTTTGTGTTCTTGTGTGTGTACCTATAATCAAAAAGCTGGTTTTGAATCCACAGGATCTGTGAACAACAACTAGCAGCTGCTATATATTCAGCCTCTATAGTTGAAGTTGATACAGAAGCCTGTTTCTTACAGAACCAAGAGACTAATCTCTCTCCCAGGAACTGACATGTCCCTGAGGTACTTTTCCTGTCAACTCTACACCTAGCATAGTCAGAATCAGAGTATCCAATTAACTCAAATTCTGATTTAGCTGGGTACCATAGTCTTAAATTTGGACATCCCTTCAGGTATCTCAAAATTCTCTTGAGAAAAATCAAATGAGATTCCTTGGGGTTGACCTGGAATCTAGCATATAGGCATGTGGCAAACATTATATCAGGTCTACTTGCAGTTAAATACAATAGGGAACCAATAATAGCCCTATAGTTTTTCTGATCAACTGGCTTACCCTGATCATCAGAATCTATAACTACATTTGTAGCCATGGGTGTATGCATTGCTGAAGCAACAGCCATCCAAAACTTCTTTACCAATTCCTTGGCATATTTGGATTGGGAGATGAAGATGCAATCAGCATCTTGCTTAACTTGGAGACCAAGAAAGTAATACAGCTCACCCATACTACTCATCTCAAACTTAGAGTGCATCAGGTCTGAGAACCTTTTGCATAGTTTGGGATCAGTGGAACCAAAGATAATATCATCCACATAGACTTGAACTAACAGGATTGTGTCCTTGTGATGCTTAACAAACAGGGTTCTATCAACTACTCCCCTAACAAAGTTGTGCTCTAACAGGAAACTAGCTAGAGTCTCATACCAGGCTCTGGGTGCTTGCTTAAGTCCATAAAGAGCTTTTTGCAACTTATAAACAAATGAGGGTTGAGTTGAACAAACAAACCCAGGAGGTTGTTCAACAAACACCTCTTCCTTTAGCTCGCCATTTAGGAATGCACTCTTAACATCCATTTAAAAAATCTTAAACTTCATATAGGCTGCATAGGCTAGAAAGATCCTTATTGCCTCTAGCCTTGCAACAGGGGCAAAGGTTTGGTCATAGTCTATACCTTCCTCCTGTCTGTAGCCCTGAGCTACAAGCTTAGCTTTGTTCCTTATAATAATTCCTTGGGCATCTAACTTGTTTTTGAACACCCACTTGGTGCTTATGATCAGTTGGCCTTTTGGTCTTGGAACCAAAGTCCATACTTTATATCTTTCAAATTTATTAAGCCCTCTTACATAGAAGTGATCCAGTGGGGATCTAGCTCAGCATATTTTATGGTGAGGGGCTCAATTTGTGAAAGGAAACAAGCATGCATCACATCCTGTCTTAATTAATGTCTTGTTTGCACACCAGCTGATATGTCACCAATCACTTGAGATGTAGGATGATATCTAAGTGTGACAATATCAGTAGGTGGGATGTGATCTTCAACAACAGTTTGGATTAATTCCTCTTGTGGAATAGGATTAACTGTTGGTGGTACAACAACTGCTTCCACATTATCTCCATCACTGTCGGAATCAGTAATATGAAGAGTTGATAGAGGGGGAATCTCTTGGGTGAGATCCTTGCATAACTCTGGTACCTGTAATGAGCTTGAGTAAGGACAAGTTTCCTTCTCCTTGTAAAACATCTTTGACTCATCAAAGGAAACATGCACAGACTCTTCTATTTTTAAAGTTGATTTGTTAAACACCCTATAAGCTTTGCTTACTTGGGAATATCCAAGAAAAATTCCCATTATAGCTTTTGCTTCAAACATTCTAAGGTATTCTTTGTTGTTATTGTGAATGTACACTACACAACCAAAGACTCTAAAATAGTTAATTTTAGGTTTCTTTCCTTTAAGTAATTCATAAGGAGTTTTACTCTTAAGCTTGTGTATCAGACATCTGTTCAAAACATAATTAGCTGTGCTAACAGCTTCTGCCCAATAAGAGAGAGACATGTTAGCATCTGCCAACAATGTTCCTGCAGCTTCAATTAGGGTTCTATTTTTCCTTTCCACTACCCAATTTTGTTGGGGAGTTCTAGAAGCAGAGAAGCTATGTTTGATACCTTCTTTCTCACAGAATTCTTTCATGAGAAGAGACTCAAACTTAGTGCCATGATCACTTCTGATCAAGGCAACATGAGTAGAATACTTAGTCTTCACACATAGCAGAAAGTCTATAATAACTCTGAAGTTATCAGCCTTAGTTCTCAAAAAGAACACCAAAGTGAACCTAGAGATATCATCTACAATCACTAAAGTGTAAAATTTCCCTCCTAGACTCTGTACATTTATTGGGCCAAAAAGGTCCAAGTGTCATAAATACAGGATTCTAGGTGAATCACTCTTTTTTAGAGATATAAAAGAATTTTTGGTTTGCTTGTCTAATTGACAAGCCCTGCATAGACCTTCCTTCTTTTAGGGGCAAGAAGGTAAACCTCTAACAAAGTTGTATTTAGATAACCTAGATATATTCTTGAGGTTAACATGGCTAAGCCTTTTATGTCATAAGGTGTTATTATTAGTTACTTCATTAAACATGCAGATTTTAGATTGAGTTGAATTAAAATCTACTAAGTAAATGTTACCCTGTCTAATGCCTACTAACACTACATTACTATTCAGAGTAATATTGCAAAGAGTGTCAGTGAATGATACCTGATAACCTTCATCACCTAACTGGCTTACTGAGATTAAGTTGTGCTTCAGCACAGTTACATATGCAACTCTTTTGAATATCACTGCTCCAATGGTAAACTTACCATATCCTTCTGTTTGACCACAGCTGGAATCCCCAAAGATCACCTTTGGTCCAAGCTTGGCCTTGAAGCTTGACAGATTGTTTTTGTTTTCTGTCATATGTTTGGAAAAGCCACTATCCAAATACCATTTGCCTTTAGTAATTGGATAGGTCTTTACTTGCAAAATAAACAGTTAGACATTATGGACCCAGACAACCTTGGGTCCATTATTCTTCACATAATTAAAACTTGAAATAAAAGAATAAACAGGCTGAGATTTATATCCTAAGGGATAGGATATCCTAGGTGGAATACTCCATGCAGTTGATGGGTCAATGAACCTAGTGTTTCTATTTTCTTTAGTGTTTCTAAGATTCTGGTTATTATTTTGAAAATCATGTTCAGATCGTCGATCGACGTTCGATGATCGATGCCCAGATCATCGAGTATCAGTCGACCATTGGCCTTGCGATCGTCGAGCATAGTTCGACGATTTTTGTAGTTCTTTAAATTTCTATTTTCTCTTTTCTCTCTTAGCCTTATTTAAAGCTTTGTTAACTTGATTTACTTGCTCAGTATTCTTTATTCCATCAGCTGAAATAAAGTTTACTAGAGTGGAAAGATGGTTTTTTAGAACCATGGGGGGTTCACTTGGTGAAGCTCCTAAGCCTAGCTTGTTGTTACCTGTCCTAGTGTTTGAAACGCTAGTAATCTCTAGCAGCTTAAGACTTTTACCATTAAGAGATTCTTCTAATCTTTTAGATTTGGCTAGTTTAGTTTTAAGAAATTTTATTTCTTTAGTAGATCTAGTGAGTTCAGCTTCTAGCCTAGCATTTTCACTAGATAGGGATTCTGATTCAGCAATCCTATTTCTAAGCTCCTTAATCTCCTTCTCTGAGCCAATTAAATCTAAACAGAGATATTTAAATTCAAATCTAAATTCAACAGAAGTAAAATCAAAAGAAGATAATACCTGATCTTCAGTAGGCATTTCTTCTTCATCAGAACTCTCTGCAGCTGAATGATTGCTGCAGGCATCAATTGCCATTAGGCAAATTTCTTTTGCCTTCTTCTCTTCCTCATCTTCATTGGAGATTGAGGAGGAAGATTCCTCGTTAGTCACACTCCAGGTTTCAGCCACAAATCCTTTCTCCTTCTTCTTATTTTTGTAGGAGGAGGACTTGGAATGCTTCTTCTGATATTCTTTGTCTTTTCTCTTCTCCTTGTTCTTTTCCTCTGGACACTCAGGTAAAATTTGTCCAGGTTTCCTGCAACCATAACATATAATTTCTTTAGCAAGTGATCTGTCATACCTTGGCTTGTCTTCATATCTTGAAGACTTCTTTCTGAAGTCCTTTCTGCCCATTTTGAGAAACCTTTTGGCAAAGAGTGTCATTAGCTCCTCATTTGATTGGCTTCCTTCAGATGCATCAACAGCCTTTAGAGCAAGTGTTTGCTCTTTCCTTGTTGGAGTAAGTGCTTTGGCTTCAGCTTCAGCTTCCCTGGTCTTTAGTACTTGCTCAAATGATTTGAGCTTGCCAAGGAGAGCTTCAGTTGAGATCGCAGTTGTACTTCTAGACTCTTTGATGGGCTAGATCCTGAGATCCCATGTGCTTGGGAAGCACATCAATATCTTGTCATTGACCTCTGTCAATGTAATCTCCTTATCAAGGGTTCTCAGCTCATTGATGATGGAGCTGAGCCTGGTGTACATTGCCTCAACTGATTCTACTTCATTCTTCTTGAAATTATTATATTGGGATATGAGGTTGGACCTTCTGTCCTTTCTCTCATCAGCTGAACCAGCTACAATCTGGTTCAGTGAGTCCCACATGGCTTTTGCAGAAGTGCAATCAGCCACTTTCTGGAAAGTTTCATCAGATATGGTCTGAGCCAGAATGTTCATAGCTTTTGCATCAGCTATCTTTGCTTTCTTGTAAGCATCATTGTAGTCAGGAGGTGACACTGCACTCAGATTTGTTGAAGTTATAGTAGTAGTTGTAGTAGGTGGTGTTGGTGGTCCTGTCAAAATAGAAGAAAAAATATCTTCGTCAATAGAATTCATATACAGTCTGATTCTTGCCTTCCAGATGCTAAACTTAGCTAAGTTGCATACTGGAGGTCTGGTGCTAGAATAATCCTTGTACTTGGCCATGAAGTGAATATCTATAAACTTGGTATCTATCTAGATCTTGTGACTCAGGTGCTAGCCTATACAGTCAGTCAACCTCCCTCTGATACCAATTGAAAGTGAGGATAGATACAACTCTAGAGGGGGGAGGGGGTGTGTGAATAGAGTAATAAAAAATATGACAACCTAATCAACTCCCTTAGAGTAAATTTGCGGAATAAGTATATATATATATATATGAAACCCTAGAGCCTAACACAAAGTGAGGTGCACAAGAGAAAGCTAATTGTAATTACAGTTTGAGCTTTAGTCCTAACACAGAAACTAGCAGTCTTAGTTAATTCTACTCAAAGCCATAGTGCAGTAATTAAAATAAGCAACACAGACAACATAAGAAGATTTATAGTGGTTCCCTCTCAATAAGGACATCCACTCTTCTACCACCCTTGTAGGAATCCACTACAGGTTTTTTCTCAGGTGCCCTGCCACCAACTAATCTGGTTAAGGTAGATCAAGTAGACCCTTTGAGCTTTTGATCAGGAGCTTGAAATCCAACACAGGTTTTTGCTAAGGTGCCCTGCCACCAAGGTTCACTTTTGAAGGGAGTAATAACCCATTGTATAGGAGGTTGAGAGAGTTAGAATTTTATCTCTATTATTAAAAAAAATAAGAGAAGCTAGTGGATTGCACTGAGCTATAGAAAGCTCTGATGGAATCAAAGCTCCCCCTGGCTTAGAGAATATCCAGGAAGAAGTTTTGCTTCAGGGTGCAGGATCTCTTCAGAACTCTTGACAGAAACTGTTGTCTTGAAGTTCTTGAAGGAGCAGCTTAAAAAAGACTCTTGATGTGGAATGGTTGTTCTTCTTCAACAGCTTTTCTTTCTTCTTCTTCTTGAGGCACTGAGTATGAATGTTCCTGGAAGCAGGATGAACTCAGGATTGAAGAAGAGAATTATTCTTCTCAGCTGAATGTAAAAGTATCTGAGAGCTGTATCTTCTTGTTCTTGTTGTATATCTGTATCACTATGTTACTGTATATGTGTCTGTGCCTTAAACTTCTTTCAATAGCTCTTTTTTATATCAGCCTTTGTAACGGCCTTAATCTTTCTTTTGATTTGAAAACTTGTCTTCTTCTGAGATCTGCAATCTGGGCTGCAAATAACACAATACAACTAGCCTACAGAAAGTACATTCTATAAAGAAATAAAGCTTTCTAAGAAGCTGCTTATCCATTCTGCAAGTCCAAAAGGTATTAGAAAAAAGTCACATCAAAAACAAACTCTTTACGGCCAGAGAAAGACTTTTGTGTCTAACAGCTATAAAGGACAGTATGACAGATAAAGCATAAAGATTTGTCAACTAATAAGACAAAAGATTTTGTTAGATAGAACTTGACTTATGCATAAAGAATGAGGCAAAGATTGCCTTTATATATAAGCATAAAATCAAAAAAATAATCTTTAATAAAATAAGCCATATAAATAAGAAATAAATCACAGAAGAGAAGGAATACAATATTACTAAAAGCAGACAAACGATCGTCGAACGACTCACGGAGATCGTCGACCTCTTAGAGCAGATTATCGAACTATCAGAATAGATAGTCGACCTACAAGAAATCTATCGAGACAGAAAAAGTCGAGCTACAAGAACAGATAGTCGACCTATCAGAACAGATAGTCGACCTACAAGAAATCTGTCTGGACAAAAGAAGTCGAGCAGGGCTCGATGATCGACGATGCTGAGACCACAGATCATCGAACTAACAAAGAAGAACTAACTCAGAGATAGTCGATCTGCTGATCGATAGACGATAGTCGATCAACTGATAGACGATAGTCGAGCTGCATTCGACTATAGTCGAACTAAAAACACTTAACCAGATTTTCAATCTGGATAAGCAATAACTCTACAACTGAGGGAATCTAACCTAACAACTAACCTTTGACCATAGATAAATCTTGGATCAAGAAACTAATTGAGATGACTTAACTCAAATCCAAACTAGGGTACCAACAAAGTCATAAGAAAGAATTCTGAAAACTTTATTAAGCACATGTGGTCAACTCTACCCAAAAACAAAGGCGAGGTTATCGCTCATCTGGACACACCCTCACAGATATAATATCCTTCTAACTACGGGGGATACTCATAAGCTCCACCATTCACCGCAGATGCCCAAACACCCGATAGAGTTCCACAAGGTATTAATAAAGGCAACACATATTGCGGCAGTGGTTTCGTCCACTAACACCCGCAACAAAGGAAAACCATGATATACATCTCAAGACTTGGCACATCCGATTCTACTAGACATCTCTAGATTAAAAAGCAGTTGATCAACCTTTAGGAAGGATTTACAGTCCTAGATAAAGTCTAACACGTCCTACATAATAGTTAAGGGATGGTTAAAAGAGCAAGATTCAACCACATCATCAAATATATACCACTATGCAAGGTTAGATTAGCAAAATCAAGAACATGATAGCACAAGTGTTTTTAAACAAAGGGTTAAGACAACACTATAATCAGCAAGTTATTAATGATAACAAAAAAAGAAATTATAAATTTCAGCAGATCGGGAGAAAGAAGGGAAGAGGGGAGTAAAACAACCACTTGCCTTGGTTTTGCCGGAAAAACTCTCCAAATCGCTCCTTATCGTAGATTGGGGCTTAAGAAGACGAAGGAAGTCGAAATCTAACAAGAATAATCAAAAGAAGAGGTTAGGGACAAAAACCCTAATGAGATAAACTCAGGAAATGGTGAAGATTTTAACACGATGACGAAGCTCACGCTGAGAGCTTTCAGGATCTATGATTGGTTCAAGATTTCGAGCACCGGAGCACCGTCAGCGGCCACCAGAAGAATCACGGAAAAACTTTCTCTCTCTCGCTCACGCCGCTCTAGTTCGGGAGATGAACAATAAATTTGGTCTAAAAGAAGGAGGAAGAATAAGTAGGTATATATATACTAAGGGTAATATTAGAATAACAGTACTTAAGAAAACGAACCGGGATCGGCTGAACCGGGCTTCTCGAGAAGAAGGTAAGGGATTCCCGAGAACAACAAGACAATTCTCGAGAACAAGACGAGGCCTTCTCGAGAACAGGGTAGATCTCGAACACTAGAAAAGACTTCTTGAGTACTAAAAGGCAGGTTCTCAAGAACAAGAAGTCTTTCTTGAGAACAAGGCTGTAATTCCCGAGAACAGAGAAGTACTTCTCGAGAACTAGAATGGATTTCTTGAGAGCTGAGAATAGATTTCTCGAGAACAAGCAAGGGCTTCTCAAGAACAAAAGGGAAGATTTCTCGAGAACTACAGGTCTTCTCGAGAACAAGAGGGAAGAACAACCCCGTTCGATAAATTCCGCTTGAAGTTCGTCGAACACAAAAATTGTTCGACGAATTCTAGTCGTACTTCGTCGAGCACAAAGGAAAACCCGATCGACGCTTCGTCAAACGCCTCTCGACGCTTCATGGAGCTCCGCTCGACGCTTCGTGGAGCTCCGCTCGACGCTTCGTCGAGCTCCGCTCGACGCTTCGTCGAGCTCCGCTCGACGCTTCGTCGAGCTCCGCTCGACGCTTCGTCGAGCTCCGCTCGACGCTCGTCGAGCTCTGCTCGACACTTAGTCAAATATCAGACAACACCCAAAAAAATCATCTCCCGCCTCCGCTCGACGAAAACCTACCCTTAAGGAGGGCTTCCCGAGAATCAAAACGGGCATAAGGCTTAAAAATAATAATCATATACAAATAGTTTGATCAAGGAAATACGAGCTCAAAATAGAGTCCCAAACGCGCGTCGAATTAAACGAATTCAACAACGAAGACAACCATAGAATTCGACGCACCATTCTTGAGACACTAACAACAAATGCTTACACAAGCAAAAATCATCACAATGATCCAAACACGCGCCGAGACTCTAAAATGCTCGGATCGCAATAAAATTGGAATAGTCCAAAACCTCAAAACTTCATCCCTTTTAATCAAGAAAAACATTCAATTCAATCAAAATCCAAAAAATCTGGTCAAAAGGACCCAACGGACGCGAAAACGCACAAACGGTGCAGTGCCGTCAACATGACGTAAAAAAAGGAATGTCTTGATGTCATTAATATGATGATACAAATTCAAATAATATTATCGGAAAATCGGTGGCATTACACTATGGTGACCTTCTGAGCCTCCTTTGTCTCCATTGCGTTTAAGGTTTTCTTTATCTGAGAGATCCATTCATCAGCGTCAGATGGGAATACATCGTAAAGGATGGAGGGTTGAAGCTCAGGAATTGCTTCAACTGTTGATCTGAATACCTTCTTGCCGTTAATGGCTCTACTACTGCAACTGGCAGCAGGGCCACCGTAGGGGCAGGAGGCTGCACTTGCTTTTCTGGCTGGGCATTTAACGTGGAAAACACGACTTCGGTCACCAATCTAATCATTTCAGAAAGACGGGTTGCAGGCACATCATTTTGTGTGCTACTCTCTGTAGAGTGATGATGTTGAGGCTGCTCTGCACCACTCCTAGTCACCTATAATTTCGCAATATGCAATTTAGCAACTCTGAAACATAGTAAACAATAATCAAAGGAATTCTTAGGTTCCACAAATAATATTCTTAGCATGTTTTATGTGTGTTTTTCATTCCTAAGTGGACATCCATGAGTTATTTTTACATTTTTACGGTGACACACACACGTGCGCTCCAACCCTTAAATAGAATTCATCCACGGATTCAGCTAAATAGACTGATACCTAGGTCTCTTATACAAAATTGTAACACGCCCATCTGCCACATAGAATATAATAGAAGGTCTGGCCAGGGCCCCACGTCATATTCTACAGATAGTTAGTGGAGTTACGCATTGATCCCAAAACACTTACGCACCCTAACTCAAAGTTTCATTCTAGTAGAAGCATTAAAATAAAATCGAACCAGAATGTCCACAACAATATAGGAATGATTAAATATCAGTTACAATGTCAGCTTTGGCCTTAGGGCCTTACACACATTGAATGTTCAAGCTACTACATGATTTCCATACATTGGCGCGCAGGACGGCCATACATGAGAAAGCTATAACAAAACCTTGGGCCTTTGAGGGCCAGCACAGCATGGGATTCTTCCCGCTATTTTCTGCTTGGATCTCCAACACTGATACTGTACAAACCACAAAGGTGTGGCAATAAAAGAAGGTAACGAGTGAGCTTTTGTTGATCACCATCTATGAACATGCAGTATAACGACCCCACCCCATACCCGGGATAGCGGTATTTCTTTCCTTCATATCAGTCAACAATAATAAAGTATATAGAGAATGGGCTAGAAAGTGTAACAACACAAATGCCAAGCACTAACACTATACACACAAACTCCACAAATGTTAGAATGCACGTCCATACGCTTCGCGCTCTTATGACACACTTTAGAAGTACTCCTTGAGTCACATCACCATCCCTTATCCCAGACATGTATAGTCCTAACTTGAGCATTCATCTAGTCTGACCTAAAGTCAAGGACTCTCTCCTATGACAACAACAAAAGCTAAGTATGTTAGGCACTCTAGTCAAATGACATAGTGTATGTGCAGTTCAGCTCTTTCTCGTTGCTCAAATCGTCGTGCCAACTAACAAAACGAGGTGAATAAGCATGTCCTTTCTCGTACACGACATAACCAACATTATATTCTGACGCTGGAACTCATGGCCAACTCACTTGGGCGCTCTAGGATCAACATCATAACATGCTACCACCTTTTCTCTTGGATACAGGCTTTGTAACCATAAAAATAGCTCACTGGGAGCTACCGCTGGCGGTAGCGCTACTACCGGGCAGTAACTGATAGAAATTCAGTTCTGTCCAATATCCTGGGTATTTCCTAGAGTTCGCCTCCTGGACTCCCTAAAACACACTACGACACTCAGAACCCAAAACGACACATATCACGGAGTCTTCTCCAGCACGAAACATCAACAAAATCATCACAAATCCAGACCCACTTGTCTGGATGGGCTTCACAAAACATTCCTATGTTCGTACTTTGATTTCGAACTCTGTGAGCAATTTATACAAGGGACAGACAAAATCAACTCGGAGAAAGTCTAGTCGTATGCTACTTTGGGAAAATGACACTTCATATGCGAATATAGAAACAAAAGAGGGCATGCATGTCCTAATGAGAGGAGGAAAATCGTTACCCTTGAAGTTCTCTTTGGAGCCATAGATCAATATCAAAATAGATGGGAAGAACTACATCGGGTCACTCTCTGTAGATCTGGACTCGGCTCGTGATTTGGGGCTCCGAAGCTCCGGTAACCGCAATATTTCTCCTCCTTCTTATTCCTTTGCTCTCACCTATATCTGACTCTTTAGGAAGAGATGACCTAGGTTTAGAATGAGGAAGAAACTCATCCCAGAGAGTTAATCCAAATGAAAACACTGCCCAACGTCAAATCATATTATAAATTGATGAACGACCATGATTTGAAACGGTTTCCTGTATAGAGCGCTACCGTCGCGCGATAATAAGCTTCCGCTCTGTGGTACCTCAAAAGATGGCTTGTTCAGGAAGCCTGCCATTCAAACTCTCCAATCGTACGCTGACACGTGGTTGTTCCATAACTATCATGCTACCACCCCGCGATACCACACTTCCGTCGCGCGGTAGGTAATGTGTCGTGCCATTATGATGCTTATGACGAAATATCACTACTGCAACATAGTATCGCTACTATCAGGCGATAGATCACAGAGAGCTATGGAAATTAAATTGTCGATGTTACCGCCAGCACTAGTACTAACGTTGGGAGGTAGCTCTTAGAGAGCTATACCTGGTAAAAATTGGGGCATTACACATGGTGGGCTATATGGATTTCTTCATGGGGAGCCTTCAAGGCACTCAACCCGATGCCCTTTCTTCTTTTATTGTAAGGAGCATAATAGCTCTTACAAGAAGAATTTCAATTCTTATAGTGACCATATATATTTTCATGGTCATACCTGTTAGAAGGGAAAACGACCTTCTGAAAGGTCGTTTGATGCACAGCTGGAGCCTTGCCATTCCCTTTAGAATGGGCAGCTCTAGCATTCCACCTGAACACAAAGTTTTAACTCTTTTTGAATTATGGTTTGGTGTTAATGTTAGTTTGTTAGCTTTCAAGATCACAGAAAACACACAAAGTTTATAGTGGTTTTCCTATCTAGGTTACATCCACTTTCCACCTTCACCTATCTAGTAGTGTGCTACATTCAGTCAACTCCTCCTTTACTCAGATCAAACTGATCTTACACCTTATTGTGTCCACTGCCCACAATATCCCAGATTTAAAGAAGTCAAACATGTCAATGATATACACATTGTTTTATTTAATGTATGTTCAAGTTCATGCATGCAGGTTAGTCCTTATAATATTGATAGGACAGGTATTCCAAGTGATGTGATAGGTGGTCACAAAGTAAAGTGGTGGAAAGATAAAAAAATGTCTAAATCCATAGGCATTGGGTGAAGCCAGTTCACTGAATGCCAAATGCAAGGGTAGATGCTGGATACGCTGGAAATCGCCTAAGTCAACAGGCGTTAAGTGTAGCTTGTTTACTCAATGCCATATGCCATAAAGCACTGAGTTAGTTGTGGATAGTCAAAGCCATTCAGTCTGTAAAGCAATTCTGCAGCCAAGTCCACAAGCGTTGAGTGATGATAGTTCACTGAACGCCATCATCGAGTATAGCTGAATCTGTCAAAGCCTCAGGGTTGGAGGGCTGAATATTTGACAAAGTCCAGAAGCGTCGAGTGAACATAGCTCACTCGACGCCAAAGAAGAAGGTGTCGTGTTAAAATAATGCCAAAGATGACACAAAGCGGGCAAGTACAAAAGCATTGAGTGATGAAGCTTCACTCGACGCACTCAACACTAGACAACAAAAGCAATGAGTCATGCTGCTACTATCAAAGCATAAGAAGAAGACATAAATCTTCTAAGTCCATAAGCGTTGAGTGAAGCCAGTTCACACAACGCCCAATAAAGAAGACAGGCAAAGGAAGAAAGCTTTGAGTGAGGCCAGCTCACTCAACGCCTTCAGACAGGTGAAGAAATTAGCATGTCAGAAAGCAATGAGTGATGAAGGCTCACTCAATGCTCTCAACTCCTATGATGCAGAATGGATTAGAAAGTTGACCAAGGGTTTTGGCATTGAGTGAAGCTTGTTCACTCAACGCCTGGAGTGGATTTGAGAAATTGGCTAAGTCCATAACTAATGACATCAGCCAAAGTCAACCAAAGTCAACAGAGTTCAAATAAGTTGCAGGAAAGCTACAAAACACTCCAAATAGCATCGTAGGGCTATTGTACATCTTCTTCCATTAAAGCAAGTTGCAGCTGTCTACTGCAGGCGCTCCCCATGGCTTCTTGGATCCGTTAATCGGTAAAAGATAAAAGGGACAACTTCTCAAGAAAGAACTTAACTTTTAGGGTTTCACTTTTTGCGGCTGAACTTCATCTTACTCGTCATTACTGTCGAGCCAAAAGCTTGAAGTAATTCCAGCTAACCAAAAGTTCATTCCAGATAGCTGTAGCATTTTCTTCTGCTATAGCAAGTTCAGTCTTATTTCTGATAAAGTGAAGAAGCAGCGCTTTCAGTTTATTGTAGGTTCAGGTTACTGTTTGAAGAACTCAAGATCTATCAAGACTTCAGTCTTCTTCAGCAAGTTCTGAAAATTATTTCCGAGTTACTTCCAGCAGATGAGGCTATTTACTGAAGACCTTATTCTTGCTACTGTAAAGATAGTTAGAGCTGAGATAACTCAGCTCTAGTAGTAGACACGGAGAAATTGCTCCATGTCAAATTAACTCAAACTATTTCATTTATGTAGGATCCTTTTGGATCTAAGTTGTAAGGCCTTTGTGCCTGAGGTAGGGCAGATTTGTCTCAGTATAAGATCTAGTTTTTGATCTTAGTGTAGGACCTTTGGGTCTAAGGTAGGATCCTTTGTGGATCTGAGCTGTAGGGCTTTTGAGCCTTAGATAGGGCAATTTTACCTGAGTTGTAGGAGAGTCATTCTCTCTATGTGTTGGACCTTTGGGTCTGTGTGTAGGATCTAGATTTTGATCTGAGGTAGGGCCTTGTGCTGAGCTGTAGAAGAGTCATTCTCTTTGAGGAGGGCTATCCTCTATAGCCTGAGTTGTAGGACTTGAGTTTTAGTCTGAGGTAGGTGATCAGTGTAATCACTGAGCTGTAGGAGCAATTTGCTATCAGGTAGGGCTTTGTTCATGAGTTGTAAGTCTTGGAGGATACTGAGAGATCCTACGGGATCTGAGGTGTATGCTCTTTAGAGCTGAGTTTTTGGAGAAGTGCTTTGTCTAACTCGAAGTTAGAAAGGTGGGAGGAGAGTGGATGTACCCATAATTTGGGGAACCACTATAAAATCTGTATGCTTTTGTGTTTTATCTATAATGCTTAAAAATGACTAACTCATAACACATTAAGTTAAAGAGAATAATAATAAACAAGAAAATCTATTCACCCCCCCCCCCCATCTAGGTGATTTAGCTATCCTTAAAATTTAAGACTTTCAAGCAGTATCAGAGGCAGGTTGCTCAATAAAGATTTAACAGTCAGAGTGATCTCCAAGGGTAGCTACAGTTCTGTACTTTTTTGTTCTAAAGAGAACCATAAGGAGCTAGGTTCCATGAAACTCCCCATCTGCAGGAAGGAGAGTTTTGGTATCTAGAAGGAGAGGATAAGGCTATTTATGGAAACCTATGAACCAAGGATTTTTGTGACAGTCAAGGAGGGACCTTTCATCCCTAAAAAGGTCTCAGTTCTGGATGCCAATGTCCAGACACCTAAGACATACTCAGAGATGACAAAGGATGAAGTCATCTTAGCTACATTGGATAAGAGGGCACAAAACATTATTGTTAGTGCAATAGATGATTCAAACTTTCAGAACTTGGTCCACTGCCAGACCTCTAAAGAGATGTTGGACACTCTTGTGGCCTACATGGAGGGTACTGAAGAGGTAAGAGATGATAGAAAGTCTATGCTCAACCAGGAGTATGAAACTTTCAGGCAATCCCTAAAAGAGAACATAGTTTCTTATTATGAAAGATTTTTTAGGATCACAAATGAACTTAGGACCTATGGGAGGGTCTTAAGTCAATATGAGATAAATGAAAAGTTCCAAAGGTCACTCACTAGATTTTGGGGTACTAAGATTTGTACCATAAGAGAGGTGGCCAAGCTTTCTTAGACTCCTCCCCAAACATTATTTGGAAAGCTGCTCTCTTATGAGATGCAGCTGGCTGCCAGGAAAGATGAGGAGGCCACCAGCAGATCCTAAGCCAAGGAAAAGTACTTGGCCTACAGAGTAGACATCACAAGGAAGAGAAAGGAGAGGATTCCCTCTCCTCCAAAAAGACCAGCTGATTCAGGCAGCTCAGAGTCAGAAGCATCAGAATACAACATGTTAGATTAGGAGTTTGCTACCTTCTCTAGGCATTTTCAGAAGCTGATGTAGAAGAAATAGTGGAAGTGCAGACCTTCCACCTCTTCTCATCACAGGAAGAATCACTCCAAGGCTGACAGCTATGATTCTAAATCTAGTAAATATAATTCCTCTAAAGTTGTCTGTTATTATTCCAGCAAACCAGGGCATGTGATAGCTGACTGCCCAGTGAAGAGGAAGGAGGTTGGTGAGAAGAAACAACACCAGCACAAGGTCAATAAGGAGAAGTCCTTCATTACTAAGAAAGAGAAGAGCTGGACAGATTCATCTTCATTTGAGTCTGAAGAAGAAGAAGCCTATATTGGGTTGGTTGATGTTGCTGCTGAAAAAGAAGCTTTAGTAGTAGATGAAGACTATCATGCTGCCAGGATAGGTATCAGGGCCCCTCTATCACACTCAAACAGTGATTCAGAGGTGGATGATGAAGATAAACAAGATGCCTACAGCTGCTATGGGCTGATGGCAAAGACTGATGAGGAATATAGCAAGAATCAGCTGGGTCAAAGTAAGGTAAATTCTCTATCAAGCACTTCTTCTGAGTCTGGATATGAGACTAGTCCCTATACAGAAGCCTCTTCATCCAGTGGTTAAGGTGATTCTAAATCAGAAGGAGATGTCAATCAATTGATTGACATGTATGGAGAACTTCTGGATGCCTTCAAGAAGTGCAAGAAGTTGTCTAAGAAGCAAGCTATGGAGATTGGCTCTAGGCAGCTAGCTACTTCCCAGCTGATAGAGATAGCTTCTTTGCTGGGTTAGAAGGATAGGGAACTTAGACAACTTAGGGTCATGAATCTCATCCAGATAGGCTCCATCAATTTCAAGAATAGTCTCATCAAGGATCTTGAAGAGTGGCTAGGGAGGGAGAAAAGAATTGTGGCTAGCTATTTTAAGCCAAGTATTGTGTTACCCTTGATAGACTCCTACTCTTAGAAGGGTAAGATGGGGTTGGGATTCAAGGGAAGCACAAGAGTTTCACCTTCAAAAGGGAAGGGCAAAGCTCTAGATCAGTCTCTTGCTTCCAAGCCTCCTATTCCTTTTTAGGAAAGTTTAGTTGCTTTCAAACAGGTATGACCAAGAAAGCATCTATGGTCACTGGATGAATGGCAGATCCACTGGTGTGAATAAAAATGTTCACAACCATGGTGGAAGGTATAGCAGGGTGAGTGCCTTTAAGGCTTCCCATGAATAAATTCAAATGGCCAATCATGAACCATTTGTCTTGGGTGTTCCAGCCCCCACTCTCAAGAATGTGGTTGTGGAGAAGGTTCAGAACCACTCAGCAAAGACTCAAACCAAAGGTCAGTCTATCAGTAAGCCTGATTTGGGCATTTCTGATTCTATTAAGAGCATGTTTTCTACAAATAAGACTACTACTGATGTCACTCAGAATAGGCCAAATAAGCCAGCTAGAAGACTTACCTTCAGTCAGATCCTTGCTGAAAGGAATCTTAAGAAGACTACTGCTCCTCTTCCTACTATTCAGCCAGCAGTTAACCACATTACAGGTCCTGCACAGAAAATAAGATACAACATTCATGAATGTTGGTGTTGTGGTAAGGTGGGTCACTTTGCTATAGACTGCTGGCACATTCTAAGTGTGTCAAGGGAAGCTGTTAGTCCACCAGTCAGAAAAGCTGCTGGTAGACAAGTTCATTTTATGACTAACATGCACCTAGGACCCAAGAGATATTGGGGTCTTAAGGTAAAATGAATTGTGTGATGCAGGTTAGTCCAAGTGTCTATACCCCTATATGGTACTTGGACATTGGTTGCTCTAGGCACATGACTGGGACAAGGAGCAACTTAAAGGAGTACACTCCAGTGAAAGATGGACCCAAGGTTATCTTTGGTGGTTCAGATAGAGGGGTGACAAGAGGCTATGGTAAGATTACCAATGGCATAGTCACCATCACAAAAGTGGCTTATATTAAAGGGTTGCAACACAACCTCATAAGAATAAGCCAACTCTCTGATCTTGGCTATGTTATTGTCTTCCACAAGAATGGGTGCCAGATTAAGAGGTCAAGTGACCAAGAGGTCATCTTGCCAGGCACTAGGAGTGAAAATATTTATTATTTTAACTTTCTTTGTCTAGATACAGACTCTACTATTTGTCTATTGGCAAATGAGAAAGTCTCATATTATGTCCAATGGAATAAGAGACTAGCTAATTTGAATTACAAAACTATTGGCAAGCTCTTAAGTCAAGAGCTAGTTAGGAATGATCTTAATGTGAAATGCACCAAGGAGGCAATTTTGAAAGGAGGGGTTAGATCCAACTTACTCTAGAGGGGGGGTAGGGTGAATAGAGTATTAAAAAATTTGGCTTTTTTGAACTTTTATATCAAAGTAAAAATAGGTGATACCAATAATATATAAAGAAAAGAAAAGAAGGCTAAGTTATTCTAACTATCACAGTCACAACAAGAATAACACAGAAAATGAGCACAACCAGACAACACAAGAATTTTATAGTGGTTCCCCAACTGGGTATATCCACTCTTCTACAACCCTGGTAGGAATCAACTAGCATGTTTTGATCAGGTGACTGCAACCATAATATCTATTTGTAGGGAGATATCACAACCCTTTAGGCTTTTGATCAGGTGCCCAAAAACCAACCAAGTCTTTTAATCAGGTGACTTGACAACCAAGTGGTTAACTTTTGAAGGGAGTTAAAACCCTTTTACAGGAGATGAGAGGAGGTGATGGTGTCTTCTCTTTCTCTAATCAACATAGAAGACTAGTGGATCTTTGATGTTGACAAAGCTCCCCCTGAGATGTTGAATGGTTTAGGAAGACTGGAGCTTTGCTTCAGGGTGTAGGTCTTCAGCCTTGTTCTGTCAATATCCAGGAATCCAGTAGACTGATGTTGAATAGATGTCTCTGAAAATTCCAGGCTCTGAAGATGAAGAAGACTCTTGATTTGTGATGAATGTTCTTCTTCAGATTTCAAGATTGACAAGAAAAGAACAGAAATGTTTTCAACACATAGAAGAAAGTTTTAAATGATCAGTATCTGTTTTAGTGCTCTGGATTTTCTTCTCTTTGATGATCTGTGAGTATATTGTTCTTTGTATCTCTATATCTTCTCGTCGATAGAAAAGAGAGAATCTCTTTTATATTCTGCAGTCAATTTCTCCTTTGAATTTTGAATTCTGGCATTAATTGCTGACTAATCTAGAGAATACAAACGGCTGGAATGTCTGTCATAAATGAGTTTCCCAACTGTCCCTAATAAAATAAGCAAGTAATTTTCCTGATGAATACAATAATTAATGCTGCCAATAATGGCTATATTCAAAGGAATATGAGCATTAATTACTCAGGAATATTACTTCTAATTAATATAGAAGATAGGTGACAGAAGGAAGAAAACTTCTCATTCTGGAGCTGGAAAGAAATCGTCGACCTAAGAACGGAATTCGTCGACCTGAGATCCAAGATCGTTGACCTGAGAATTCCAGTTCGTCGACCTGAGCTTTGCGAACTGCGTACTGAGAATGACTTGCCAAATCTGTACTCTTAGTTCGTCGAGATGAGAATCTGTCAGAAGAAAACTAATCATCGATCTGAGCTCGAATATCATCGAGCTCAGCTCAGAGAAATAACTCTGAGTTCGTCGATCTGAGATTAATGATCGTCGAGTTGAGTTCAAAGAACTTCGAACTGAACAATCTGTTCTCTGAAATCTTCTAATTCTGAGTCTTCTGAGGCCCTCTACTGGCTGGTTCAAGAAGGTTGAACTTAATGACTTTTCCTAAACTCTAGGACTACTAGACTTGACCCTAGCTATACAAGGTGGTTCAGACTCAGCCTAAATTAGTGAAACTAGCCCAAATCCAACTAAGGATCCAACACATTTGCTCAGCATGCCAAAAGGGCAAGCAGACCAAAGCCTCCTTCAAGGGAATTGGGACCAAAGACTCTGTGAGGTGCTTATACCTCTTGTAGATGGACTTTTTTGCTCCTATGATAGTTCATAGACTTGGTAGGAATGTCTATACCCTTGTGGTTATTGATGACTATTCCATTTATGCTTGGGTGTTCTTTCCCAAGAAAAAGACCGAAACCACTAATGTCTTCATGAAGTTTGTCAAGCAAATTCAGAATGAGTTTGACTGTACTGTGTTCAAAATCAGAAGTGACCATAGGACTGAATTCCAGTCTGATAGCATGATAAAGTTCTGTGAAGAGCTAGGGATTCATCCAGAATTTTCTTCTCCAAGAACACCCCAGCAAAATGAGATTGTTGAGAGGAAAAATAGAACTCTCATAGAGGTTAGAAGGACTTTGTTGAGTGACACATCTCTCCCAGAATATTTTTGGGCTGAGGCAATTAATACTGCATGTCATGTCCTTAATAGAGCCTCTATCACCAAGAGCCTTAAGAAGACTCCCTATGAGATCTTGAAGGACAGAAAACCAGACCTGGGCTATCGCAGAATCTTTGGTAGTAAGTGATATGTGCTTCACAATGGGAAATCCTATGTGAATAAGTTTGCTGCCAAGTCCTTAGATGGGATTTTTATTGGGTACAACAATCATAGTAAAGCATATAGGATCTCTAACTTGAAAAGTCAAGTTGTAGAAAAATCTATACATGTAGTCTTTGATGAGTCTACTATGATTAACAGTGAGCTGCAAAGCTCCTCTTCTAGTACTGAAGGTACAGAACATATGATGGACCAGCTAACTCTCAAAGAATCTTCTCCATTAGTCCAAGATAAAGGTGATGGAATGGACATTCCAGTAGAAGGACTGCAAGACATAAGTGAGGTGGATGAAAATCAGAAAGAAGCTGCCCCTGTAGTTAATGCTGAAGCAAAATTTCCTCCAGCAGTCAGGCATCTAAGGGATCATCCAAGACACCAGATCATTAGTGATGCCATCATAGGAGTGGTGATAGAAGAATAAGTATCAACACAACAATATACTCAAGCTTCCTATCACTGGTTGAGCCAAAGAAATTTGAAGAGGCTAACATAGATCAGTTCTGGATTGTTGTTATGCAAGAAGAACAAAACTAGTTTAAGAGATATAAGGTCTGGAGGCTGGTTTCCAGACCACAAGGACATAATATCACCGGAGTCAAGTGGATTTACAGGAATAAACTTGATGAGAATGGCATTATAATCAAGAACAAAGCAAGGCTAGTACCTAAGGGGTACAAACAAGAAGAAGGTTTTGATTTTGATCAAACCTTTGCCCCTGTAGCAAGATTGGAAGCCATCAGATTATTCCTTGGATATACTGCACGCAAGGGATTTAAGGTCTACCAGATGGATGTGAAGTCAGCCTTCCTGAATGGTGACTTAAAGTAAGAAGTATATGTTGATCTGCCTCTAGGTTTTGTTATTCCTAACTCACCTAATTCTGTTTATAGACTTAAGAAAACTCTATATGGGCTGAAGCAAGCCCCTAGAGCATGGTATGAGACATTTTCTAGCTTCCTCATTGATAAAAAATTTTCAAGGTGGAATATAGACAAGACTCTATTCCTGAGGGAATCTAAGGGTAAGATCATCCTAGTCCAGATATATGTAGATGACATTATCTTTGGATCTACTAATGACAACCTTTCTAGGAAGTTTGCCAAACTTATGCAAGGGAAGTTTGAGATGAGCAGTATAGGTGAACTTAAGTTCTTCTTGGGACTCCAAGAAAGACAAACTGATAATGGCTTGTCCATATCCCAGTCTAAGTTTACCAGGGAGTTAATAAAAAAGTTGTGTATGGAAAATTCCTCCACCATGAAAACTCTCATAAGGTCAAGTATGCCTATAGACAAAGATGAGGCAAGGAAATCTGTTGATAAAAAATTGTATAGAGGGATAATTGGCTCCCATTTATATCTTACTACAAGTAGTCCAGACATAATGTATGCTACATGTGTTTGTGTTAGGTATCAGGCTTGCCCTAAAGAATCTCACTACTCAGTTGCAAAGAGGATTTTTGAGGTATCTTAAGGGCACACCAGATCTTTGCCTTTGGTACCCTAGAAATGGGGAGTTTTAACTAATAGGCTATTTAGATGTAGATTTTATAGGCTGCAAAGAGGACATGAAGAGAACTTCTAGCACCTATCAGTTCTTGGGAGGAAGACTAGTGTCTTAGAGCAACAAGAATCAAACAAGTGTTGCAATCTCAACTGTAGTGTCGGAGTACATCTCAGTAGGTAGCTGTTGTGCTCAGTTGTTGTGGATCCAACATCAGCTCCAGGATTATAACCTCCAGATAAGGTGAAGTCCCTTATATTGTGTTTCTACTAGTGTCATCTAAATTTCTATGAATCTTGTCCCACACAGCAGGACTGAGCATATTGAGATAAGATATCATTTCATTAGGGAGCATGTGAAATGTGAAGATATCAACCTTGATTTTGTCCCAACAGACAAGCAAGTGGTTGACATCTTCAATAAGCCACTAGATGAAGCAAAGTTCAACACCTTCAAGTTTGAATTAGGTATATTGAACCTAATATAACTTCAGTTGCTCCTTATGTTATTTACTTGTTGAAGGTTATACTGTTTCTTGCAGGTGGAATTGTTATTCAGTAGAATGAAGACTTTTCCAGTGATATACCTTCAGTGGTATCATGTTCCAGTACTATCCAGACTGGTATAGACTAGAGAGTCTACCAAGAAGTATGATAGAGGATGCTTCAATTGAGGGGGATAAAGTCCAACACTTATAGAGGTAGATTCAAGTGGTACCCTGTAGAGAAGGAGAAGTACACCTCAAGCACTCTCAAGTGATTCAATTGCTGCAAATGTTGCTTATCTATACTCAAAAAGGGGGAGCAGATAATCAGTACATCCCTGACTATTTACAGAAGTCAAAAAGGGGGAGAGAAGGATACAAATGAGAAGGATAAAAGTGGTATCAGAATGAAATGATCAAAATGTTCAAGACCAGGCAGCAGCAATTCAAAGGGAGCTGGTATGATGATGATCTCCCTGTAGGAAAGGAAACTGTAGTAACTATAACTTGTTCTCTTGTTATATGTTCTCCAAATTTTGTTTTATTACTCTATGTGTTAGTGTATGTCATTGACTCAGGATTTTGATTTAGGGTTTTGACTTCTTCAAATATGGGGAGATTATTGGGTATATTGCCCGCAATGTACCAGATTTTAAGAAGTCAAACATGTCAATGATATACATATTGTTGAATTTAATATATATTCAAGTTCATGCATGCAGGTTAGTCCTTGTAACATTAATAGGATAAGTATTCCAAGTGATGTGATAGGTGGTCACAAAGTAAAGTTATGGAAAGATAGAAATCTATATAAATCCACAGGCGTTGAGTGAATCCAGTTCACTCAACGACAGATACTAGGGTAGATGATGGATAGGCTAGAAATTGCCTAAATCCACAGGCATTAAGTGAAGCCAGTTCACTCAATGCAAGATGCCATAAAGCTCCGAGTTAGTTGTGGACAGTCAAATCCATGCTTCCTGCAAAGCAATTCTACGGCCAAGTCCACATGTGTTGAGTGATGACAGTTCACTCAACCCCATCATCAAGTATAGATGAATCTGTCAGAGCCTCAGTGTTGGCTAGTTGAATAATCGACAAAGTCAAGAAGCATCGAGTGAACACGACTAACTCGGCACCAAAGTAGAAGGCGTCGTGTTATGATAAAGCCAAAGATGATAGAAATCGGGTAAGTACAAAAGCATTGAGTGATGAAGCTTCACTAAACATTCTCAACGCCAGACAACAAAAATGTTAAGTCATGCTGTTGCTGTCAAAGATTAAGAAGAAGATAGAAATCGACTAAGTCCTTAAGCGTTGAGTGATGCCAGTTCACTCAACGCCCAATAAAGAAGACAAACAATGGCAGAAAGCGTTGAGTGAGGCCAGCTCACACAATGCCTTCAGACAGGTGATGAAATGGCCAAGTCAAAAAACATTGAGTGATGAAGGCTCACTCAATGCTCTCAATGCCTATGATGCAGAATGGTTCAACAAGTTGACCATGGGTTTTGGTATTAAATGAAACTTGTTCACTCAACGCACTCAACGCCTAGAGTGGAATTGAGAAAATGGCTAAGTCCATAACTGATGATGTCAGCCAAAGTTAACCAAAGTCAACAGAGTTCAAATAAGTTGCGGGAAAGCTGCAGAAAACGCCAAATAGTGTCGGACGGCTACTGTACATCTTCTTCCATTAAAGAAAGGTGCAGCTGTCATCTACAGGTGGTCCCCACTGCTTCTTGGAGCCATTAATCGACAAAAGATTAAAAGGACAGCTTCTCAAGAATGAACTTAACTTTTAGGGTTTCACTTTTTGCGGTTGGACTTCATCTTCCTCTCCATTGTTGTCAAGCCAAAAGCTTGAAATCACTCCAGCTGAACCAAAAGTTCATTCCAGATGTACAACCCTGTATCCAGTGAGTGGGGCCGACAGGGGCTCAGCAAGTGGTAGGCGAGTAGGCCCTTCGGGTCCATACTCACTGCCTCAGGCGAGTGGAGATCTCGGGGACCACTCTCTCAGTCTCTGGTAGAGTACTTTACTATTTTTTCTCAGTTGGGCTCCATATAGCTGTTCAGAACAGCGGAGGTTTGCTATTTGTAGGCCATTTTCATAAATCTATAAATTGACCCAAGGGGATACCTCATAAGGCATGCTTACTTGTGCCCCAGTTTTCTAGCACCTTCTAAGGTATCCTTAGCTCGGCATCTGACTAGGGAGGAGAAGCGCTCTAAGATCTTTCAGGTGTATGGTGGGACCTCCACATCGAGCGCTTGGGTCTATCTCCTGTTCATTTTCCTTAGTCTTTTGGCTCGTGAGATAAAAGTAAGTGTGCGATCACCCCTTCACAGAGGGTGAACTCCACATGGACTGAGTTTTCAGTTTCAAAATTTTAGTGCGGTGAGCGTGGAGCGTGGTCAGCACCAAAAATCTTCAGCAAGCTCGATGACTGGAGGAAAAGGGCAAGGTTCAGGCGAGGCCAACTCGCCACCCCCACCTACCCCTCTCGCCACTATCGGCATGTTGGATGAGTTCATGCAAGAGATGTGGAGTCTCATCATGTTCGCACTCGGCACTCACGCCGAGTGCTGGACACCAGCGGTTCCAGTAGTCACCGCTCTAGCAGTGGGCAAGGACGCACCTTGCAGGCGAGCTGGGAATGAGGTAGCAGATGGAGGAGGCGAGTGCGAGCTGTAGGGGCCCGTGCTCTTCCCCTGCTCGACATCTGAAGGCCGGTTCGACGAGATGTGGGGGAGAGATTCCCATACTCGCCTAGTAGAGTGGGTAGCCCCTACAACGAGTTTGTATCATCAGCCCTAGTTTCAGAGGGGTTCCGGGAGCTGGAGATGTCCTACTACACCGGGAAGGGCAACCCAGTTCAACATGTCCAGTGGTTTGAGGATGTGGTATCGACCCGACTGATGTCAGATGGGTTCAAGTGCAGGCTCTTTGCCATCACCCTCAAGTATAAGGCAAGAGATTGGTTCCACCAGCTCCCAGCTGGCTCTGTCTTCTGTTTTGAGGACCTGCGTCGGGGGTTCATGTTGAGATTCACCACTTCAAAAAAGAGGAAGAAGGAGTACGATTCTCTGTTCCACATTAAGTAGGGAGTGAACGAGACCCTGGGAAGCTACTTGGATAGGTTCCAGGAGGAGGTTCTCCAGGTGTAGGAGATGCTAGGGCATACCTGATGGAGACGTTGCTGATGCGGCCGCCATTGATCCCCATATGAGAGAGTTGGTGGATTGGGACGACCGTTGCCGCAAGATCGAGGATGGGATTTCTACCACGACGCCCGCCGCCATCGCCACTACATATTTTACACGATGTCCGTCGCTGCCATTAAATAAAATATATAATTATAAATTAAATAATTATAATTATATATTTTATCAATTATTATTTTTAGAAATTTTTATTTAATGCAATTTTTAATTTAAGCATTTTTATTTCCAAACATTTCATTATTGTTTTAAATTCATATAATGTTGGGTGCTTATAACCATCAAGAGTATTTTAATTTCATGCATTTAAATTTTGTATTGTTTTAATTCTATGATGGGTGTATATAACCATCATAGTTTCATTTTGAATTTTTAATTAGAGGAGAATGAAAAATTGAAACCAAGAATTCAAAATTTGAATTTTACCCCCTCCTCTCCCTCTCCCCCTTTGAGAAAATTCATCCCCCGCCTTCTCTTCCCCCCTCTCTTGGCCGTCGGCCTCCTCTCTCTCTCCCTCTTAGTGGTTCGGCCACCTCCTCTTCCCTCCTCCTCCTCCCTATTTTCGGCCTCCATTTTCCCTCTCTCCATGTTTGTCCCTTTCTTTCTCCCTCAATCTCTCAGCCAACCTCTCCTCCCCTCCTTGCAAAACTGGCCACCCCCTCTCTTTCCTTCCTCTCCACGACACAACCCGAGCCCCCAACTCCATCAAAAATAATAACCGACTAGCCCCTCCTTCCACTTTGGCAATATTCCCACCACCTTTCCTCTCTCATCTTTCCATATATATTGGCCTTCAAGTTTCTCCCTCACCTAGGGCTTTGCAAAGGAAAATGGCTCACGTATTCATCGTCTGGTGAAGATCAGTGGAGTCGCGTGGAGATAGATTCAACCACCATCTTCTGCGCCTCCTCCACTCATCTTGTGGATAGATTTTTCTTGGGATTTTGGGTAATGATTTCTAAACCAACTCTTATGTGTTTCTTCTAAATTATTGTGAGAATTTGTGGAATTAGAAGGCTAGTAATTTGTCATAATTTATATTGAAATTGTGCTAATTAAAATCAAAATTTTAAGCATTAATTTTCCGAATATTTTTCGTATAAATTAGAGTGGGTAGATCTCGTGAACGCTTGTAGAAATCGGTTTTCTTAGCCTCGATTTTTTTGTGTTCAAGTGATTTGGTATATCCTCATATTAATTAATTTTCAGGATTGGTTTGGACTTTATTTTGAATCGTTAATTTGTCTGGATCCTCTCGTATTGGTTTTGTGACTTACTTGCGAATAATTTTAATTTGAATTTCTAATTGTCCCGATCGGGTAGGTCCTATTCGCTTGAGCGAATATTGGCCTTTATCCCTTATTCAATCAATAAAAGGGGTAGCGTTCCTTTGCGTTGTTGATGTTGAGAATTGTGACATTAATTGCTGGAGTAATCGATAGTTTTAATTAGAGAAACTGCACGCTAGATATTTATTTTAATTGTCAAACCTAAGAGCGCGTAATTTTATCAATCGAAATCATGGGCCTGCATCAATTTGATATCAGAGGGAGGTTCACGTCAATTTCCTAATTGGCACCCTCCTCCTTTTATTTTTTCGCTGTCACGCACTTGCATGTTTCTATGTCAAAATAATAAAAAAAAATTCTAGTTTTGGTCTGCAAATAGCAACCTAAAGTTCTCATTTTTTTCTCAAAATTCAAAAAAATAAAATTCGAGAAATTCTCCATTATTTTATTAGTTAGAAATCAAAAAAATATTTTATTTTTATTAAGTCATTATTTTTATTAAATCATTATAAAATTTTAATTTTGGTCTGCAAATAGAGGTCTATATTTTTATTTTTTTCAGCAAAAATTAAAAACTAAATTAATAATCCTCATAATTTTTCCAGCATGAAAATCGAAAAAAACTATTTTATTGCCTTAGTTATTAAGCGGGAACAAATCCATTTGTTGCATTTTATATAGGGTCAGGTTCATTATTCATTGCATGTGCACCAGTTCCGTGTGAGTTTTCTCTCCGATTCTCATTATTATGGACTATGACGTTTATGTTTCCCGTTTATATTATTGGTATGTTAATCCCATGGCTAAAAAAACCCAAGCCTTGCCATCCTACCCTAGGAATTTAAACCGTCCCCACGCTTATCCTCACATTAGAATTGAGGCACCTACTTATGATAGTTTAGGGTGTCCCTAAGTTTTCCTAGATTGGGTTAAGGAAATAGAGTGATACTTTGAGTGGTACAAACGGAATGATGCGGATAAGGTGCGAGTGGCGAGAATAAAGTTGTTCGGTAGAGCTAAGATATTCTTGTTGAATGAGGAACGATGTCTGAGAGCCGAGAATGATAATTCCTTATTGGTTGGGCAGACATGAAGGCCATGCTGATAGAACGGTACGTCCCTATGTACCATCAAACTCAGATGTTAGATGATTTGGCTACCATTAAACAAGGGAATAAGTCGGTCTCTGATGTTGATGTAGTATCTCTTGATTCTGAGGATGATCCCGTAGGTGAGAGTATTCTGACATGTACGTTAGTGCCCGACGATTCTTTTGAGTCTGAAATTGAGAGTGGATACCCTAGTGAATTAGAAGATGATGTATGGGATGATTACATTCTGATCTGTGAAAGTATTATATTGCCTATTACCTCCCCTACTAGCATTGTGTCTGATCACCCTAGTATTGAGTGCCCTCTCTAGGCTACGATCCCCATCGTGTTAGAGCCTACGATTATACCTACTGAGATTATATCTGAGTTATCTGAGGAGCCTGAGCGTAAGGATGTTCGTATTATTATTGTGGATGAGTTACGATCTAAGGGAAGGGTAATATTGGACGATACTATTATTGTACACCCATATGAGAGTTCTTTGATGTCGTCACCGTTGGGTGAAATTATTACTTATTCGAATTTTATCCCGGGTTTGATTTTACCGACCCTTCCCCCTATTTATTTGCCCATATTAGTTGACTTGTTAGGACGTGGAACCGGTAGACCTAGTACGAATTTTTGTGTCACACCCACTTTATTAGTTCCTACATTGGCGTTCTATCAGCGTATAGATATTACTTTGTTGAGCGCACTAGTATTTGGATTTTTCACCGCACCTCATAGGCATATTATGCATCACTTTTGATAGCTCATTTTTCTGCGTGTCCGACTATGGTTCCGTCCTTTACTGCGTCTGATCCTGATTCTTTGGCAATAGTGCCTCTGGTTGTGGTGACCCCTATACATACTTATATACCACACCTGATTGCACACATTTACCCACCGCTTTTTGATGACCCTCATTTCCCCACGTTAGTGACTTTAGTTGGTCCATTGAGTTGTATCGCTCGCACATCTTTTCAAATCTGGGAGCATCCAATTCAATTGTTTATGATGAGAGGTTCAGCTTGCATATCTTCATGCCAAGCGTAAGAATATTAAAATTAAAATTAAGACTGCGGTTTTGGAGCACATCAAAATCATCTCTGATTATAAAGCTCCCGTCCCACCTAACTTAACCACCATATCCTCTGTGTTTGGGTCTAGGCATGTAGCACATGGATTCTCTCCTCTTGTATCTAGGTCGTTAGTGTTTCATTTTAATTTATATCACACGCATTTCCACTCATTTTCGAGACCGCCCGACGCTAGATTTAGTGATTTGGGTTTAGTCTGGTCAGTCCCCAAGCGGATGCCTTATGGCTCCGTTAATAAATTAATACGTAGGAACTCCAACCCATCAATGATTATGAAGAACGTCAGATTTAATGCTTTTATTTCATATTTTTATACAGCACAGGGTATTTCACTTTATTTCAAGTTTCCTAACTTTTTACTGTACGTCTCTATTCCACCTAAGTGGTTTTCTCCGTCATTTCTTCCTACCACTAAATATTCTCTTGGGTTGGGGACTGTTAGTACTGTCATGTCTATTTTCCACGTGGACTCCTTGGTACTTGAACCGGATGGTAAGATTCAAGTTAATTTTCTTTTGCCCGACACCATTTCCAGTTTTGCTATTTCTACACCTAACAGGTTCTTAGTGTTATGGGATGTTCATGCTACAATGACACGGATTGTGGGGCCAGATTTGACCCATGTTGCTGCTGCTTTCGACTATTCCCCCCTCATGGGCCACTCATCGGTGATGAGTAATTTTGAGTAGGGGAGGATTGATGGAGACGTTGCTGATACGGCCGCCATTGATCCCCATCTGAGAGAGTTCGTGGATTGGGACAACCGTTGCCGCAAGCTCGAGGATGGGATTTCAACCACGACACCCGCCGTCATCGCCGCTACATGTTTTGCACGACGTCTGCCACCGCCATTAAATAAAATATATAATGATAAATTAAATAATTATAATTATATATTTTATCAATTATTATTTTTAGCAATTTCAATTTAATGCAATTTGTATTTCCAAACATTTCATTATTGTTTTAATTTCATGTAATTATGGGTGCCTATAACCATTAAGAGTATTTTAATTTCATGCATTTAAATTTTGTATTGTTTTAATTTCATGATAGGTGCATATAACCATCATAGTTTCAATTTGAATTTTGAATTGGAGGAGATGGAGTGGTGTAGGCTATAACCATGTTATGAAGCATTTTATTAGAGAAGAATGAAAATTTGAAACCAAGAATTCATAATTTGAATTCCCCCTCCCCTCCTCTCCCCCCCTTTGAGAAAATCCGTCCCCCCTTCTCTTGCCCCTGCTCTTGGCCGCCGGCCTGCTCCCTCTCTCCCTCTTAGTGGTTCGACCACCTACTCTTCCCTCCTCCTCCTCCTCCCTATTTTCGGCCTCCCTTTTCCCTCTCTCCAAGTTCGGCCCTTTCTTTCTCCTTCAACCTCTCGGCCAACCTCTCCTCCCCTCCTTGCAAAACTGGCCACCCCCTCTCTCTCCTCCCTCTCCACCACACAACCCGAGCACCCATCTCCATTAAAAAAAATAACCGACTAGCCCCTCCTTCAACTTTGGCATTATTCCAACCACCTTTCCTCTCTCATCTTTCCATATATATTGGCCTTCAAGTTTCTCCCTCACCTAGGGCTTTGCAAAGGAAAATGGCTCGTGTCATCATCGTTCGGTGTGGATTCGTGGAGTCGTATGGCGATAGATTCAACCACCGTCTTGTGTTCCTCCTCCACTCATCTTGTGGACGGATTTTCCTTGGGATTTTGGGTAACGATTTCTAAACCAACTCTTGCGTGTTTCTTCTAAATTATTGTGAGAATTGGTGGAATTAGAAGGCTATTAATTTGTCCTGATATTGAAATCATGCTAATTAAAATCTAAATTTTAAGCATTTATTTTCCGAATATTTTTCGTATAAATTGGAGCAGGTAGATCTCGTGAACGCTTGTAGAAATCGGTTTCCTTAGCCTTGATTTCTTTTGTGTTCAAGTGATTTGGTATACCCTCATATTAACTAATTTTCGGGATTGGTTTGGACTTTATTTTGAATCGTTAATTTTTTCGGAACCTCTCATATTGGTTTTGTGACTTGCTTGCAAATAATTTTAATTTGAATGGTTAATTGTCTGGATCGGGTAGGTCCAATTCGCTTGAGCGAACATTGATCTTTAGCCCTTGTTCAATCAATAAAAGGGGTAGCGTCCCCTTGTGTTGTTGATGTTGAGAATTGTGACATTAATTGCTGGAGTAATCGATATTGTTAATTAGAGAAACCGCACGCTAGATATTTATTTTAATTGTCAAACCTAAGAGCGCATAATTTTATCCATCGAAACCATAGGCCTGCATCAATACCATGATGGTAGTCTTCACCATTGGGATTCAGCCAAGGTTCTTTGGAATGGAGCTAAAGAGGATGCCTCCAGTGTCCCTTGAGGAACTGATCGAGAGAGCGGCAAGGGAGGTCGACATGGAGTCGTCGAACCCAAAGTTTTCCTGGAAGCTGGTCAGGTGGGCCACGGAGGAAGAGAAGCCAAGAGGTGGAAGAGGTCAGGAGGAGAGGAAAGCTGAACCCCAGCAGAGGGAATATCAGTAGTAGCAGCAGCCCAGGTGGGGGCTCCAGGAGCCGAACCATCGGCTAGGTTGGAGCCGGAATAGCAGGACCACGGGCCGCAGAGAGGTTTCCATGGAGGAGATAACTGCCAGGGGAGCCAGGGTCAGTTTTACCCTCCAGGTGGGACGCAAGGACAGATACCAACTCTCCCCGACCAGAATAAGTCTATGGAAATAGCCATGGGGGAGAGGAGGAGAGCAGGGCGGAGGAGAAGGCAGGAAGCTAGGGTGGAGCTCCCCTACTACGAGTTCCATCAGGAAGAGGGGAATACAACTACAACGTGCCCTGAGTTCCTGGAGATTAGGGGAGCCAGGGGCAGCAACATAAATAAGGCCGTCGGGAAGTGCGGATCGAGGAAGTCTTGGCTTGGTCAGAGGAAGACAGGTGAGAGGACTATGTTGATGTTGGATCCCGAGGAGGGATCAGAGTTATCTATGGCGGGGTGGGGGGGTGGGAGTCGAGGCTTTCAGAAAGGAGACCCTCCACACCATGTATCGCTGTAGCTTTGGCTCCACATCCCAAACTCTACCCCCCGATGAGAATATTACCTTCTCAAGGAAATACATGTCGGATCATGAGGATCCCTTTTGCGATGTGCTGGTCATCCAAACAACCATCGAAAATTTCACTGTCTCCCGGATCCTTATCGATAATGGGAGCTCAGTCAATGACATTTTCAAGAAGGTGTTCAACGCGATGAAGATAGAGGCCAAGAGGGTACTAGCCTCGGATGGGCCTCTGTTCGGATTTTTCGGGGGAAGGAAGGAAGTGGAAGGAGGAGTGGGTCTCTATGTTACTCTGGGGGGGGGGGCAGTCCCGTACTTACAGGTTCGTCATCGTGGATTCCCCAGCAGCTAAAATGCCATCTTCGGGCGGCCCCTCATCAGCGCCTTCTGTTGTGTCCCCTCCTCCTTCCATCAATGCTTTAAGTTCAATGTTGAGGGGATCCAGGTCCGGGTCCGGGGAGACCCCAATGTGGCGAGGTAGTGCTACGTCACGGCAGTGAATTACATCTCTTGGCAGGAGGGGGACGAGGAGATGGAGAGGAGGATGGAGGAGCTGTTCGGTCCAAAGAGCATAGAAGAGGTGGAGGAGATGGAAGTAGAGGAAGGAGTCCGTGCCCAAGTAGTGGCGGCGGAAGCTGTTCAGGAAGAGCCGGTCGAGGCAATGGTCATGGAAGAAGCGGAGGCCTTTGTCCCAGGAGAGGGTGATGTTAGTGAATGGGGAGAACAGTCCAGGCTAGAGGCCATGGAGGAGGTCGTGGAAATGGAAGTTCTCACCCAGGGAGGTAGGGTGGAGAAGGTTCGAAATAGTGTGGGGCTGACCCAGGAGGATTAGGGCAAGATGCTAGAGTGCATCTTGAAAAATGTGGTCATCTTCACATGGAGCACTGTAGAGATGCCAGGGTTTGATTCGGACGTGGCCTGCCATTTCCTCAAACTTGATCCAGAAGCCAGCACCATCTAGAATAGGAAGAGGTCTTTTGCAGACAAGCTGGCCGAGCCCATCAGGGAGGAGGTGGCAAAGCTCCTCAAGGATGGTTTTGTATCCGAAATACACTACCCTGGCAGGGTATCCAATGTAGTCATGGTTAAAATAGGAGACGGCTAGTGACATATGTGTGTTGATTTTTCTTTGCTTAATAAATCATGTCCTAAGGATTATTATCCCTTGCCTCGGATCGACGGGCTGGTTGAATCAGTCGTCGGTTTTCCTGTAATGAGTTTTTTGGATGTGTTTTCAGGTTACCACCAAATCAGGATGCACCCTCCCAACATAAAAGATGTATCTTCATCACAGGGGACAGATGCTACTGCTACAAAATGATGCCCATTAGCTTGAAGAATGTAGGAGCAACATACCAAAAGTTGATGGACAGGGTCTTCTGAGAACAAAAGGGAAGGAACCTAGAGGTGTATGTAGATGATCTTCTGATCAAGAGTCGAGACGTTGACTCTCACCTCCGGGACCTGGAGGAAACCTTCACCCCCCTACACGAGTACAAGATAAGGATGAACCCCTTGAAGTGCGTCTTCGGGGCCAGCAGGGGAAAGTTCTTGAACCATCTTCTCACCCCCGCAGGGGTGGAGCCGAACCCTAAAAAGGTCAAGGACATCATGGAGTTGGGATCACCTAGGAATGCAAAGGAGGTGCAGCGACTGATGGGCAAGCTGGCAGGGTTGAGCAGGTTCCTTTCCCGAGAAGGGGAGAAGTGCTCCCCCTTCTTCAAAACATTGAGAGGGGGACAGAAGTTCGAGTGGACCGAGGAGTACGAGGAGGAATTCCAAGCCTTGAATAGGCAGTTGACCCAGGCTCCGCTCCTTTAAGGGCCAAAGGAAGGGGAAGACCTGTCCCTATACCTTGGAGTGGGAGCCAAGGCCTTGATCTCCATCCTAGTTCGAGAAGAGGGTAAGAAGCAGTTTCCCATCTACAGTATAAGCAGGGTCCTGAGAAAGGAAGAGCTCCGATATCCCATCTTGGAGAAGCTAGCCTTTGCTCTGGTCATCTTGTCTCGGAGGCTCCAACCCTATTTTTAGGCACACTCCATCTGAGTGGTGACTGACCATCTCCTTTGCAACATCTTTGATGGGTGGATCACTCAGGAAGGTTGGCTAAGTGGTCAGTTGAGCTGAGCAAGTTCGACATTTCTTTTGTCCCCCGCCTCTCGATCATGGCCCAAGCGATGGAAGACTTTCTGGCCGATTATGTGGTCGAGGTAGTGGAGGCAGAACTCACCTGCCCAGTTCCTTGGTGGGTAATGGTGGATGGTGCCTCGTTTAAGCATTCCTTGGGGGCTATCTTGGAAAGCCCCCAAGGAACAAAGATAAAGCAAACAATAGTTGTCCATTTTCCTATTACTAACAATTAGGTCGAGTACGAGGCGGTGATTGTAGGGCTACATCTGGCCATGGAAGTGGGAGTGCTTGACGTGGAGGTCCTCACTAACTCCATGGTGGTGGCTTCCCAGATCAATGTGGGGTTTAAGGCAAGGTAGCCTACCCTTCAGTTGTACTTAGAGAAGGTGAAGGGGGTCATCGACATGTTCCAAACCTTCTCCATCCGACACGTGCCCAGGGAGGAAAACAAATAGGTTGATCAGTTGGCAAAGCAAGGTCCCTGGGTGGGGGGTACCATTACTGACCTATTCTGCCCTTCCATCGAAGAGGGAGAGATGATGGAGATGCACCAACACTCTTTATGGATGGACCCTTTCACAACGTTCCTTTCCACTGGTGAATATCTAGAGGGGATGGACAAAAAGAAGTTCAAGTACAAGTAAGCATAATACCTCATCCGTGAGATGGGCAATTGTATCGGAAATCTCTCTCAAGGTTGTTGGATCGTTGTGTGGCCGAGAGTGAGGTTTAGAGAATCTTGGAAGATGTTGGGATTTGTCTCCACAATGCCTCAGATTTGTAGGAGGTCAGACCTTGAACTAAGATGAATTAAGGTGTATTTGATGCTGTGTTTAAGTTGTATGTGTGCAGGTTCTAATTGCCAAGTGTAGACCAATGTCAGTCTATAATGGGTCACCAAACACAGGACCATACAATGTAATTCCTCATTGTGTGATCCAAAGTGTTGGCCCATGTATAGCCTCTCTATTGGGATACACTTCCTTCATGCACTTGGATTGATGGACAGAAGCATTGGAGCAAATTTCCTCTTAGAATTTTCCTAAGTCTTTTATACTCGAGTATTTCCTTGTAATACACGAGTAAGTATATTGATACTCGAGTAAGTGCTTTATGATACTCGAGTATATACTCTGATACTCGAGTATATCTCCTGATACACGAGTAAGTATATTGATACTCGAGTAAGTGCTTTATGATACTCGAGTATATACTCTGATACTCGAGTATATCTCCTGATACTCGAGTAAGTATATTGATACTCGAGTAAGTGCTTTATGATACTCGAGTATATACTCTGATACTCGAGTAAGTATGTTTATACTCGAGTAAGTATTTTCTGATACTCGAGTAAATCTGTTGATACTCGAGTATATCTTCTGATACTCGAGTAAGTCTGTCTATACTCGAGTAAATATTTTCTGATACTCGAGTAAGTCTGTTGATACTCGAGTATATCTTCTAATACTCGAGTAAGTCTGTCTACTCGAGTAAGTGTTGTCTGATACTCGAGTAAGTCTGTTGATACTCGAGTATATCTTCTGATACTCGAGTATACCATTCTTGATACTCGAGTAATGCTATCTTCTCTCCTGTAATTCTCTCTTTCTATACTCGAGTATACTGCCTCTTGCTACTCGAGTAATCCATCTCTCCATACTCGTGTATATCCTCTATTACTCGAGTATCGCAGTCAACTTCTCCAGAATTATTCTAAGTCCTTTTTCATCATAAGTATTTTGAATCTGTCAAATCTGATTGGTCCACGTGTCATCATTAATCAACGTTATGACCGTTGGAACCCACCTATAAATAGTCTTTTCAGAATTGACTTATAATCAAGAGATTACAGAGATATATTTTTAAGGAAAGAGAAAATTCCGTGAACCCTAATTCTCACGCCGCCGCCAGTGTTGCTCACGGGAAAAACTTTGGATCGCCGATCTTCGTCTTCAACGACTTTCTCTCCAGCGATCCAGACAAAGTGAATCACTCGATCTCGCCGAGCCTCAAATATTTCAGATCTCTCTTCTCGATCGAGGTGGTTCTAGTTTTCAGACTCGTGGATCTCTCTCAGGTCATCTTCAACCTTTTTCTGATCAAGCCGAAGTTCCTGAAGAAGAAGACCGTCAAAGATCCAGATCTGAGATTATTGTTTTGATTTTTATTTTCAAACCAAATTTCATTGTAGGAGATTCTTCTCCGAGACTTGTAGGAAGTTTTGTCTTCCGAGTTTTTGTAGATCCGTTTTGGGATCGAGATTTGTAGGAACGTGGTTCCGAGGTGTAGGATTGTTTTCAATCCGAGATAGTGGAGTAGCCGAGTCTAGTAATTTGCTAGATCGGTGAGGAAAGTGGACGTACCCAAGGTTGGGGAACCACTATAAATCTCTTGTCTTCTGTGATTGCTTGATATTTGCTGTGTTAGTTTTTAATTCCGCATTTGACACGCATTTCACCTATTCACCCCCCTCTAGGTGATTTAGGCTAACAACTTAGACCTCTCAATTGGTATCAGAGGGAGGTTGATCGTTAAAAGGTTAACACCTTGATCTTATCCTTCTAAGTTGTTTTCTGAAAAGTATCAAGCATGAGTAAGACCAAGGATTTTGCTAAACTCCCTATCTGCACCAAGAACAACTTTCCTATGTGGAAGGAAAGAGTAAAGTTCTTCATGGAAGCAGTAGATCCCCGGATCTTCATGATTGTTGAAGAAGGTCCCCACATTCCTATGACTGCATCCACCATAGATCCCACCAAGCAAGTTCCCAAGAAGCTGATGGATCTAGACAAGGATGAGATTGCACTTGTCTCTCTGGACAAGAAGGCTAAAAATATTATAGCAAGTGCAGTCGACGATTCAATGCTGCAGAATCTAATTCATTGCCAGTCTGCCAAGGAGATGTGGCAATCCCTTGTGACTCTAATGGAAGGTACAGAAGAAGTGAGGGATGATCGGAGATCCCTTCTGAATCAAAAGTATGAAGCCTTCCGGCAAGGTCATAAGGAAGCCATAGCTGACACCTTTGAGAACTTCTTCAAGATAGTGAATGGCCTAAGAGTGTATGGCCGTGTCTTCACCAACGGGGAACTCAATGACAAATTCTTAAGATCCCTAACCAAGGAATGGGATAATAAGGTATGTGCCATTCGGGAGTTTGGAAGGTTAGCTGAGACAGACCCGCAGAATCTGTTCGGAAAGCTTATGTCTTACGAGCTGCAAATCAACTCAAGAAAAGCTGAAGAAGAGACGAGCAGGTCTGCATCCAAGGAGAAATCTGTCGCTCTAAAGGCAGATAGCTCAAGGAAGATAAAAGCTAGCTCTCCTGCCCCAGTTCCTGAGGCTGATGAAGAAGAATCATCTGAGCCTAGCTCATCTGGCTCAGAACTATCTGATGGAGAGTTCTCCCTTCTCTCAAGGCAGTTCAAGAAATTCTTGAACAAGAAGAAGCAATGGAGAGGCAAGGATGCCTCATATAGAAAGTCACGACATGACAGTGATCATCGGAAGAAAGGCTCAAGTAGCCATGACAGGTATAATCCTAAACCGAACAAACAGATTTCTACTGACATCATTTGTTATTGTTGCAACAAGCCAGGTCACGTCATCGCCGATTGCCCTCACAAAAAGAAAGAGGGTGGAAGAAGAGAGGAAAAGAAATCCTCACACTCCAAGAAGAGGACAGAGAGAAGCCTAGTAGCCAAGAAGAGCAAAACTCTCAGCGACTCTGACTCATCTGAGTCGAGTGAAGAAGAGGAAGCTTACTTTGGGCTCATGGCTCATTCGGATGATGAACATGTCCCCCAGTTTACTGGGGAGGTAAAATCCCACACTCCTCTCTCTGATTCTGAAAATGACAATGAGCAAGAGGGATACTCCTCTGAAGATGAATCTGAACTCATGGGACAGTATAAGGAATTACTCACCGCCTACGAGAAATGTCGTAGAATGGTGAGAAGTCAAGCCAAAGAGATCAGTTCTCTACAGGCCAGTGAGAGCAACTTGAGAGAGGAAGTAAGTAGGACTAACTCTCTTCAAGAGAACCTAAATGAAGCTATGGAGGAATACAATAAAGCTCTCAAGCACCTCGACCTTAAAGAGGAAATCATCAAAGAACTGGAAAAACAGCTCGAGGCTGAAAAGAAGCTTGTTGAGAGCTTCTCTAAGCCTAAGACAGTTCTTCCAATCGTTGCTGAATTCTCTGCTAAGGCCAAGGGTGCTGGTTTAGGCCACATTGGGTCTTCTAGTAAATCCTCTAGGAGAAACAAGGCCAAGAGGAAGAATAAGGCTGCCCGGAAGGCTCTAGCTGAGGAAAAAGGGAAAGCTCCCTTGGAACCTGTTGTGTTCAAGAAAGTTATCTTTCCCACGAACGAACTCGATTATGAGTCCACCTATGGACACTTTTCTAGGCCGATCCCTGAGAAGCCTAAGTCAAGATACCAAGGTTGGACTCGTCCTCGTAACTTTGGCGAGAGTGTCTTCAAGGCACCTTATGAGGAGATTCAGCTTCAAAGCTATGGACCTTATGCTCATGGTCATAACTTTAAGAAGACACCAAAAGTAAAACCCGTTGTAGAAAAGCCTATGAAAGAGAAGACTTCATGCCACTGCAATCATCATGAAGCCTCTTCCTCCAAAAGTAAGGGTCCTGCCAGACCTTCATTCCAGAAAGTCAAGCAGGACTACACAAGGCAAAGATACAACAGGTTCAACTGTTGGTGTTGTGGCAGAATTGGTCATTTTGCCAGTGATTGTTGGTTCAATCCTGAAAATGCTGCAACCCCTAAGGTTAGCAACGTGAGAGTGACCACTCATAAGGCTAATACTCGTAGGGGGAGTATTCTAACTCGAGACCAAGGACCCAAACTTGTTTGGGTTCCTAAGGCTAAATGATTGTAATTGCAGGTATGTCCAAAGGCCACCAAAATGCCAATCTGGTACTTGGACAGTGGATGTTCTCGGCATATGACCGGGACAAGGAGCCTACTACTGAACTACACCTCAGTCTGCGACGGACCAAAGGTCATCTTTGGAGGTTCAGATCGAGGAATCACTAAAGGCTATGGTATGATTTCTAACGGTAGCGTATCCTTCTCGAATGTAGCCTATGTTGAAGGATTGGAACACAATCTCATCAGCATAAGCCAACTATGCGACAAAGGATACGTAGTTGAATTTCATGCTAACAAGTGTTTGATAAAATCGGTTAACAATATGGAAACTATTTTATCAGGCACTCGAAGCAGAAATATTTTCTGTTTAAATTTTATTTGTATAGACTCTTCGACACCAGTGTGTCTTTTGGCAAGAAGTAGTGCATCTCTTGCTGACCAATGGCACAAGAGACTAGCACATATTAATTTCAAAACTATTAATAAATTATTCTCTCAAAACTTAGTGCGTGATGCACCCAAGGTCAAGTGCGTTACGGACAGTCCTTGTCACGCTTGTATCAAAGGCAAGCAAACAAGAAGCTCGTTCAAAAGCATAATAGGCAAGGATTCCAATAGAAGTTTACAGCTTCTTCATATGGACTTGTTTGGTCCACTCCAGGTTAGAAGTTTGGGAGGTAAGGAATATACGTTGGTTATTGTGGATGATTACTCGCGCTTTGCGTGGGTGTTCTTTCTGAAACACAAGTCAGATACCTTCGGCATTTTCACTAACTTTGTCAGGCAAATCCAGAATGAATACAACTGTTCCGTAGTCAAAATCAGAAGTGACAATGGAACGGAATTCAAGTCTGGAGCCATGACAGAATTTTGTGAAAGTCAAGGTATCTTTCATGAGTTTTCCTCTCCCCGCACTCCACAGCAAAATGGAGTAGCTGAGAGAAGGAACAGAACACTCATAGAGGCCTGTCGGACCATGTTGAGTGATGCCTCACTTCCGGAGTATTTCTGGGCTGAAGCCGTCAACACCGCTTGTCACGTGCAAAATCGAGCACTCATCAACAAAGACCATGATAAGACTCCTTACGAACTTCTAAAAGGCAGGCAACCAACCATTTCATACTTTAGAATCTTTGGTTGTAAGTGCTTCGTACTTAACAATGGCAAGTATCACACTACAAAGTTTAGCGAGAAAAGCTTTGAAGGTATTTTCGTAGGTTATAGTAGCCATAGTAAGGCCTATAGAGTTTTCAATAGAAAAACTCTGGTTGTGGAAGAGTCGATACATCTTGTATTTGATGAGACGAGTCTGTTGCAAAGCAACTCGTCTAGTGTGCCTATTGTAGATGCAGGTACAAAGTTGAAAGAACTCAGCTTGGATGAACCTATTAAAGATAAAGATGAGACGTTCATCAAGATCCCCTCTACAACCACCTTTGGAGAGGGAGATGATCAAGATGAAGAAGACATCCCAGCTGAAGATATAACTCCAGTGGCTGAAGAGATCCCAGATGCAAGGACTTTAGAGTTCAGACACTTGAAGGATCATCCTGCTGACCAAATCATAGGAGATCCTCGGGATGGTGTCAGAACTCGTCGAGGTACAACTAACGAGAATTTACACTTAAGCTTTCTCTCACAGGTTGAACCAAAGAAATTTGAGGAAGCCAACTCCGACGCATCCTGGATTCTAGCCATGGAAGAAGAATTAAATCAGTTCAAAAGATGCAAAGTCTGGACACTTGTTCCTAGACCCAAGCATAAGAACGTCATCGGGACAAAATGGGTCTACCGGAACAAGATGGATGAAGACGGAACAATTATAAAGAATAAAGCCAGACTTGTCGCCAAGGGATATCGTCAAGAGGAAGGGATCGACTTCGACCAAACTTATGCTCCAGTAGCAAGACTGGAGGCAATCAGGTTATTTCTTGCCTACGCTGCACTTAAGGGCTTTACCGTCTATCAAATGGACGTGAAGTCCGCCTTCCTAAATGGTAATATTAAGGAAGAAGTGTACGTAGAGCAACCCCCAGGTTTTGTTGATCCAACCCTTCCTAACTATGTGTATTTATTACAAAAAGCACTATATGGTCTCAAGCAAGCCCCTCGGGCTTGGTATGAGACGCTGTCTACCTTTCTTCTTGAGAACAAGTTCACAAGAGGAAAGATAGACAAGACATTATTTCTTAGGGAAATAAAAGGCAAGATTTTGCTAGTGCAAATCTATGTCGACGACATCATTTTTGGCTCTACAGATAACAACCTCTGCAAGAAGTTTTCTAAACTTATGCAAGGGAAGTTTGAAATGAGCAGTATGGGAGAGCTGAAGTATTTCTTAGGGCTACAAGTGAAACAATCTGAGGATGGAATTTTCATCTCTCAGACCAAGTTCACCAAAGAGCTGCTTAAGAAATTCGGAATGGAGAATGCAACCTCTATGAGGACTCCAATGGCCTCAGCTATGTCTCTGGACAAGGATGAGAAAGGGAAACCTTTTGATGAAACCAAGTACAGAAGCATAATTGGGTCCTTGCTCTACCTTACTGCGAGTAGGCCAGACATCATGTTCTCGACATGTGTATGTGCTAGATTTCAGGTGAACTCTAAGGAATCTCACTACATCGCTGCAAAGCGAATCTTGAGATACCTCAAAGGAACACCAAATCTTGGCTTATGGTACCCAAGAAGTAATGATAGTGAGCTAATTGGATTTTCAGATGCAGATTTTGCAGGAAGCAAAGACGACAGGAAAAGCACCTCCGGGACTTGCCAATTCCTCGGAAGGAGACTCATTTCCTGGAGCAGTAAGAAGCAAAACTGTGTAGCCATCTCAACGGCTGAATCAGAGTACATCTCTGCAGGGAGCTGTTGTGCACAGCTTTTGTGGATCAAGAATCAGTTTGAAGATTATAACATGAAGTTCCAGAACATTCCACTGTTCTGTGATTCTTCCAGCGCAATTGCAATAGCCAACAACCCAGTCTCCCACAGCAGGACCAAGCACATAGAGCTTCGCTACCATTTCATCCGGGAGCATGTGGAAAATGGAGATATAGATCTACAGTATGTCTCCACAGACAGGCAAGTTGCAGACATATTCACCAAGCCGCTGGATGAGTCCAAGTTTTCATTCTTCAAAACTGAGCTTGGACTGCTTAACAAAGAAGACCAATGATGGACTCAGAAATTTAGAAGAGGTCAGACATGTTGGATACTCTGAGGTACATTTTTCTTTTGTTTAGTGAAAATTCCTTCAAGAAATTTGAGACTCGAGAATAGTTACATATACACGAGTGAAATAGTGGATACTCGAGTAACAAGTCAAATATACTCGAGTAATCAAATCAATACTCGTGTATGCACTCCTTATACTCGTGTATGAAAAGTCTTCAGAATTTAATACTCGTGTATTGAACTTCATATACTCGAGTAATCAGATTGATACTCGAGTATGAATTTCTTATACTCGAGTATGGAAAAATCCGTCTAGACTTAATACTCGTGTATACTCAGTCCATACTCGAGTATATGTTAAGGATTACTCGTGTATGCCGTAAACTCCTCTCGTGTAATCGAATTTCTCTGGAATTTTTCAAAATCTCTATTCGCACAACTAAATTGCCGCCTCTTCAGGTATGTCTTTTACTTAATTCGTTTTTAAACCTAATTAGAATTATTTATATATATATTCAAAACGACAAAGTCCTTTCCACTTCTCATTCACTCGAGTAGCCGTCGGCTGTTCGTATTCCCGAAACCCTGTTCTTCATCTTCCGACGCCGCAGATTTCCGTCGTCCTCATTGAAGATTCGCTGATGGCTCCTCCCTCCTCCAAGTTTGGAATCGGCTCGGAATTAGTAACTGATGGCATTGAAGATATCTCCGATGATTTCAAGAACCTTCTGATTCTCCTGGATACGGCCGGATTAACCTTCGTTCTTCAAGAACCATGCCGCCTTTTGCTGTCTGATGTTGAAGAGTTCTACAAAAACTTGAAGATTAGGCACAATGGTACAGTTCTGAAATCAAGGGTAAAGGGAGTGGATATTCGGTTAGATAAAACCTCTGTCGCCACTCTGCTTCGGATGCCAGTGGTCGACGAAGAAGATGATTTAGACAAGGCAGATGCCGACCGCACCTCCTTATTCTGTGGTCGAGATCCAGAAGGTGGAGGTGAAACCCTGAACCGCTCTCTGTTCAATCCAGAAGGGAAGTTTCTAGTTGACATCATTGCCAAAATCCTCTGGTGCAAGACTTACTCCATTCGAGATGTATCACAAAATCTTTTTGATGTTATGCAAGCTATTGTCTGTAGGAAGAAGTTTCAGTTTGGAATGATGATTCTAGATAAGATCAAAGAAAGTGTCAAACATCCCAGCTTTGCCAGGATTATCTCCCTCCTCCTCCATGAGATAAATCCTACAGTATTTGACTTCTCTAAAGGGACTCCTCTGCACCACATGAAGAAAGTCTCAATTTCATCCATTCAGAGGTATGACCTCAAGATCATGAACCCTGCCCAAACCTCCAGACAGCAAGCTGTCCTCAGGACCCCATCTCCTCCTCAACAGCAAATTGCTGACACTCTGGGTGCAGCAATTGAGGGGGAGCCTGCCTCTTCTCTTCCTCAGAATCAGGTCTCTTCAGCTTCAGTAATTCCAGAAACAGAAGAAGTAAGAATTCCCACTCCTCCAATCTCTCCTCCTCCAGCAGATATTCAATCAGCAAATGCAGACTCAGAGATTCCAGACTCAGCAGCACTTCTGTCTACAGCTGAGGATATCAACAAACTTATTGATGAGCTCAGCTCAGATGCCCCACTCTTCCAGAATGACTCTCCTGCTAGAACTCCAGTTCAGTCTCCTGCTAGAACCCCAGCTCCATCTCCTGCAAGATCTCCAGTCCATTCTCCTGAGAATGAGCCTAGTACATCAGCTCATATTCTCCTGTCTGATGATGAGATGTCTCCAGATCCTGTGGAGGCACCTCTGAAGAATTTGAATTTCTCCATGCCCTCTCTCCTACCCTCAGAAGAAGATGTTGAACCAGTTCCATTCAAGAGAGCAGTCAGCTCTGTGGTAATTTCAGAAATCCCTCCTTGGACTGCTTCTGCTTCTACTTCTGCTCCTGCCCCTGCTGCTTCAGCTCCTGAACCAACCTCAGCTCCCTCCTCTTCATCCTCAGATATTATCAGCAAGATAGAGCTTATGCTAAAAGAACAGAGAGAATACTTTGATGCCTCTCTGCAATCAGTAACATCCAAGGTCTCTGCTCTTGAAACAGAGATGAGCAGAGGCTTTGCTGAGATTCAGGCAAATACTGATGAGTTAAAAAGGCTGTTTCAAATTGGAGGCAAGGCCATAGACCACACCATTACAAGCATTGGTGAGCTAAGAAATCAGGCTGAGACAGTAGCTCATAACCAGCTCAAGCTCGATGAGAGAGCTGAACTGAATGTTGTGAAAGTGTGTAATGAAGTGAGCACCTTCAAGGATGAAGCCATTGCAAAGCTTAACATAGATATCAGCAAGGGGGAGAAGGTTGTAAAAGAACAAGTGGACAAACTAAATGAGCAAGCTCAAATAGCTGTAAAGGAACAAGTTGAACATCTCTCTAAACAGGCTCAAACAACAGTGGATGGAATTGTGAAGGAAATGAAAGCAGACATTCTCTCTCAACTACAATCTGTAAAGTTTTATACATATGATACTGCTGTGTGGCTGCATAATATGAACTTCCCCAATGCTCAGCTCAACCCAGCCATCATTCCTCATCACCTAAATCCTCTTGAAGAGCAACCCTCTGCAGATGCCCCTGTCCAAGCTTCCATTCCAGAAAGTGGTGTGCCAGTCTTCTCTCCTAGACCTGAAGGTGATCTGACTGAGCCTCCTCTTAACTACTCTGACTTGTGGCAAGATGATTTTGTTTCCAGTTCTCAAGGTCCATCTAAAAGGAAAAGAAAGTATGGTGAAGGTACTTCTGCAAGTCGTTCTGAACCCAGAAGAGATCCAGCAATTGTTCACTCAGAGATTTGGAGTCCAACCTCAAAATCCCTTATTCTTGATACCCTGAAATTAGTGACAGATCTTGGTGAAAACAGAGACAATCATTACAGCTATTCAGAGTGGAAAGCATATGAAGCTTCTCAGATTAAAATCAGACTCCATGACAGAAACTGGGGACACAACAACCCTGCTGCTCCTCCCAGGCCCAGAACCTATTTCCCAAAGCCTTACAGCTATCTGGAGAGGCAACAGCTCAAAAGGGAAAGGATGCACAAGGATGCTCCTTCTTGAGTGGATCTGAGAAAGTGGACTTGGACTATTTTGTTTATGTGTTTTAAAAACATTGCCTTATATATATATATTTAATTCTGATTATGGCCATATTTTGTTTACTCTGCTTTAGTTAAGCTTATTCTCCTGTTATATGCTTGCTGTTCTTTTACTCTTAAGTAATTCACCTTAGTATAGAGAGTGCTGACATCTACAAATAGGGGGAGATTGTTGGGATTTGTCTCCACAATGCCTCAGATTTGTAGGAGGTCAGACCTTGAACTAAGATGAATTAAGGTGTATTTGATGCTGTGTTTAAGTTGTATGTGTGCAGGTTCTAATTGCCAAGTGTAGACCAATGTCAGTCTATAATGGGTCACCAAACACAGGACCATACAATGTAATTCCTCATTGTGTGATCCAAAGTGTTGGCCCATGTATAGCCTCTCTATTGGGATACACTTCCTTCATGCACTTGGATTGATGGACAGAAGCATTGGAGCAAATTTCCTCTTAGAATTTTCCTAAGTCTTTTATACTCGAGTATTTCCTTGTAATACACGAGTAAGTATATTGATACTCGAGTAAGTGCTTTATGATACTCGAGTATATACTCTGATACTCGAGTATATCTCCTGATACACGAGTAAGTATATTGATACTCGAGTAAGTGCTTTATGATACTCGAGTATATACTCTGATACTCGAGTATATCTCCTGATACTCGAGTAAGTATATTGATACTCGAGTAAGTGCTTTATGATACTCGAGTATATACTCTGATACTCGAGTAAGTATGTTTATACTCGAGTAAGTATTTTCTGATACTCGAGTAAATCTGTTGATACTCGAGTATATCTTCTGATACTCGAGTAAGTCTGTCTATACTCGAGTAAATATTTTCTGATACTCGAGTAAGTCTGTTGATACTCGAGTATATCTTCTAATACTCGAGTAAGTCTGTCTACTCGAGTAAGTGTTGTCTGATACTCGAGTAAGTCTGTTGATACTCGAGTATATCTTCTGATACTCGAGTATACCATTCTTGATACTCGAGTAATGCTATCTTCTCTCCTGTAATTCTCTCTTTCTATACTCGAGTATACTGCCTCTTGCTACTCGAGTAATCCATCTCTCCATACTCGTGTATATCCTCTATTACTCGAGTATCGCAGTCAACTTCTCCAGAATTATTCTAAGTCCTTTTTCATCATAAGTATTTTGAATCTGTCAAATCTGATTGGTCCACGTGTCATCATTAATCAACGTTATGACCGTTGGAACCCACCTATAAATAGTCTTTTCAGAATTGACTTATAATCAAGAGATTACAGAGATATATTTTTAAGGAAAGAGAAAATTCCGTGAACCCTAATTCTCACGCCGCCGCCAGTGTTGCTCACGGGAAAAACTTTGGATCGCCGATCTTCGTCTTCAACGACTTTCTCTCCAGCGATCCAGACAAAGTGAATCACTCGATCTCGCCGAGCCTCAAATATTTCAGATCTCTCTTCTCGATCGAGGTGGTTCTAGTTTTCAGACTCGTGGATCTCTCTCAGGTCATCTTCAACCTTTTTCTGATCAAGCCGAAGTTCCTGAAGAAGAAGACCGTCAAAGATCCAGATCTGAGATTATTGTTTTGATTTTTATTTTCAAACCAAATTTCATTGTAGGAGATTCTTCTCCGAGACTTGTAGGAAGTTTTGTCTTCCGAGTTTTTGTAGATCCGTTTTGGGATCGAGATTTGTAGGAACGTGGTTCCGAGGTGTAGGATTGTTTTCAATCCGAGATAGTGGAGTAGCCGAGTCTAGTAATTTGCTAGATCGGTGAGGAAAGTGGACGTACCCAAGGTTGGGGAACCACTATAAATCTCTTGTCTTCTGTGATTGCTTGATATTTGCTGTGTTAGTTTTTAATTCCGCATTTGACACGCATTTCACCTATTCACCCCCCTCTAGGTGATTTAGGCTAACAACTTAGACCTCTCAGAAGAGGTCCACTCCGGGGAGTGTGGGAGTTACTTCGGAAGTCGGACCCTGGAAGGAATAATTGTCAAGCAAGGATACTTCTGGCCTACCCTGGGCCACGATGCTGCCGAGTTCATGAAGAACTGCCACAAGTGCTAGTTGTTTGCCCCATCCAACTACAACCAACCCAGTACCTCAGAAGCATTACAGCCCCCTAGCCCTTTGCCATCTGGGGAATGTACTTGGTAGGGCCCTCCCCTAGGCCAGCGGGCAGAGGAGGTTCCTATTAGTAATGATCGACTATTTTTCTAAGTGGTTAGAAGTGAAGGTACTCGCCAAAGTGACCTCCAAAGTAATCAGAAACTTTTTATGGGGGGAGATCATCTGTAGGCATGGGTTACCCCAGGTCATTTTCATGTACAACATGCCTCAGTTTGCTAGCGCCAAGTTCATCAGTTTCTGTGGGCAGCTCGGAACTGATCGCAGGTTCACGTCAAACCATCACCCCAGGAGCAACGGGCAGGTGGAGGCGGCGAACAAGATCATTGTGAACCTCTTGAAGAAGAAAGTTAAAAAACTTGAAGGGGAGTTGGGTGGAGCTGCTTTCCTCGGTCCTATGGGCTCTGAGTACCACCCCCAATACAGCCACGGGAGAGACCCCCTTCAGGATGCGAAGCAGTACTTCCCATAGAATTTGAAGTCCAGACACCTCAGGTGGCAAAGTCCCGGGAAGGCAAGAAGGAGTGGAGTGCTGAGAATGAGGAGGTGTTGCAAATCTCTCTTGATATGGTGGAAGAATAGCGTGATCTGTCCGCCATCCGGCAAGAAGAGGTCAAGCTGCGAATGGCTAAGTATTTTGAAAAGCACGTTAGAGTCAAACAGTTCATGGAATGGGACTTGGTCCTGAAGAAGGTGGATGCAGCAGGAAGGTCAGCAGTAGTGGGGAAGTTCAACCCCAGCTAGGAAGGCTCGTATATTGTCCAGGAAGCTCTAAGGTTGGGGGGTACCATCTCTAAAATGTGGAGGGCGAGACCCTAAGTTACACCTGGAGTGGTGATGAATTGAAGCATTTCTATCAGTGAAAATGTGTACGTCCACTTCTTCAATAAAAATGAAATCTTTTGATGCTCCAACTCTTTTGCAGATCAAGATTATTTTTTGTGAAGCTAAGTCTTAGAAGCTCCTGCTTCCAGGCTTCCACCTAGCTGGCAGGACCAGGGGCAAAGGAAAGTATTCTCGCTCTGGGGTTAGGTCCCGAGATGCTCCCGCTGTCAGGATCCCACCTAGCTGGCAAGGCCCGGGCTTCGAGTGACGTCATTATTACCCTAGAGGGCTAAACTCGGAGGATGTTCAACACCCACCATCAGGATTTCACTTAAATGATTGGGTTAGTGGTAGCACTTGGGGTTTGAGTGAAAGAAGGTATTCTCACTCTAGGGTTAGGTCCCGAGACGCTCCCGCTGCTAGGCTCCCACCTAGCTGGCAGGTCCCGGGCCTTGAGTGACGTCATTATGACCCTGGGGGGCTAAGCCCGGAGGATGTTCAATACCCTCCATCAAGCTTTCACTTAGCTTATTTCTCCGGTGGTAGCACCCCGGGGTTGAGTGAAGGAAAGTATTCTCGCTCTGGGGTTAGGTACCAAAATGCTCCCACTGTCAAGCTCCCACCTAGCTGGCAGGTCCTGAGCCTCGAGTGAAGTCATTATGAACTTGGAGGGCTGAGCCTAGAGGATGTTCAAAACCCGCCATTAGGCTTTCACTTAGCTAATTTTTACGGTGGTAGAAACCGGAGTTTGAGTGAAGGAAAGTATTCTCGCTCGGGGGTTAGGTCCCGAGACGCTCCCACTATTAGGATCCCACCTAGCTGGCAGGGCCCAGGCCTCGAGTGACATTATTATGACCCTGGAGGGCTGAGCCCAGAGGATGTTCAACACTCACCGTCAGGCTTTATCTTAGTTGATTGGGTCAGTAGTAGCACCCAGAGGATGGCTATAGAATGAGACAATGGGCGAGCTGGGGGTTCCCTCGGCGAGCTGGTACTCGCGGGCACGGCTCGGCAAACGGTAAGCTGGGTAATATTGGCAAATGCATTCCACCCCCCTTCATATTTTACTTGTGAATTTTTAACGATTTCAGTTTAACACTGATAAGAAAAGAGGCAGCTCGCGGGCAAGCTGGGTGGTGTCGAACCTAGCGCGATGTGTAATCCACCTCATTATTGCCTAACGTTGGTGAACCCTCAAGGTCTACTTGCGAGTACGAAGTCCTAACACTTGCATTCTAGTGACAAATTCTATCCCGATGAGGACTCCTAGGGGAAAGCTCGCAGGCGAGTACAGTAAGTAAGTTCAAAAGGAGATAGAGAAATTCATGTTAAAATCCTCTTTATTGTGCAAAATGGACTTACAATTGGGAGCTCGCCATGGAGAGATTACAAAAACTGGGGGGTAGGGAAGAGTTATAGTGTGGGACAAAAAATAAGGGGGTGCGCGTCAGCTCTTGCCTTCTCCCCCAGACTGGCAGTCTTCCTCACCCCCGAACTTATGCCCACCCTTGAAATCCTTGGATGTATCGAAGAGCGAGCCAAATCTCTCTTCCCTATCACCGGGTGGAGAAGGCGGCAACAGGCTCGACATGAGATCCCGGACCATGATCTCCTCACAACCCTCCACCAGTACCCCTGTCTCCTCATGATATGAGGGGTGCATTTTGCAGATTTGATAGAGTTGACCCGCAGTCATTCAGTGATCTCACCCTCGCCAAAGATCCTCAGCCTCTTAAACGGGAAGGGGGACTCACTGCCGCCTTGGGGAAGGAAGGCATCCGCCTGGCATATGACCTTACCGCAGAGCTCCTTGTTCTGATCCTTTAGCTTTTCATTGTCCACCTCCAGCCCGGCGGCGCGAGCCTCCAGCTTGGCAGCGCGGGCATGCAGCTGGGTATTTTCTTCCTCTAGCCCAATGGTGCGGGTCCGTAGCTCACTCGCGGACTCGGCATCCTGTAAGGAGAAATGGTTAGTAATTTCCACTACGAAAAATCTCAAGTAAAAAGAGAAGGAGGTGCCCGGTACTTGCAAACCCGTCGGCGGCTTTGGCGAGTAAGCTCTCGGCAATGCCGAGTTGTCTTGCAAGATCGACAGCCTTATCCTTAGCCAGGTCGAGCTCCTGCTCGACTTTTAGCAGGAGGTGGCTGAGGTTAAGCCACGACGGATCACCATATGGTGTAGCTCTAAGGCCTGCATTTTGGATTGCATGCCCACATGCCCGAGACAATGCAGGGTCACGCCCTTGTAGGACTCGGCATCCTCGTGCCCATACAAGCCGAAGCCGAGAGCATAGGCATGACCGGAGGAGGTTTAGAGATCTGACAAGTAGGGATGCAGGGATGAGATGATGGAGACCCTGTGGGTCTGCTCATCCCATCGAACCATTAGCTCGTCGGCCGAGTCCTTCATCTTTCCCCCGAAACCGAAGAGGGTGTGGCTCTTTGGCAGGCCCGGCTCGTGGGCCGTGGCCTCCTCTACAGCAGGATGAGTGGAGGGCTCGCCACCTCCCTCCCCATTATCTGAAATCTCCTTTAGTGGGCTCTCCGGCGACCCGTCGGGAGAGGGCTCAGGTGAGCTCATTTATTTTGGTTTTCATTATCGTTGTTGTTGTCTCTCCATGGGGGTCACTACCTCCCTTTTCATCTTCTTTGGCGATGATTGGCGGCAAGGCGAGCTGGACCCCAAAGGAGCCATTCGCTTCTTGTTGGATGAGGGCTTGGAGGACGCCAGCTTATCTCGGTAGGCTTCTACGGCTGCCTTCTCGCGTGCGAGTGGGTGGGGGGGAGTCCCGAGACTGCAAATGGTGGGTTCTCGGGAATAAGTCTCTCTCCTGCATGAAAAAACTTGGTTAAAAAATCATATTGATCTGGCGAGTTCGGTAAGAAGAGAAGTGTGCGAGGTATACCTTCACCGGGAAGGATGGGGAGGAGCAAGTCGAGGCCCCTTCGAAGGAAGGTGACCTCGAAATCTTTATGGAGGAAGAATTTGTGGAGCTCGGCATCATTGCAGGACACGGTAGGGGGCGGAACACCTCCTTGACCTTCTGCAGTGGCGAGTAGGGGACGTTGCCGAGGTCTCCCTTGATGAAGATGATCTTGGACATCAAGTTATGGTTCTTGTTCGCGATCTCGCGAACTTAGATAAATGAGCCCCCTAAGTAGACGACGCAGTCGAGAGTCGCCTTGTAGGTGAAAAGTTTTCTTAAGACAATCGAGTTGAACTCCATCCTCTCCCTGTGGAGGAAGAATACGAACTCGACCATCGTAGTGATGGCATTCTAGTTAAGCGGCGTGGGCACTGCGCTGTAATACTTAAAGATTTGGTGGATTTTCGGCCAGAGGGGTAGGCGCAACCCCACCTTGAAATGCGAGATGGTGATGGTGAGCTCGTCGGGTTAAAATTTATTGATGGACTCCCCTCCCTGGGTCAGCGTGCATCGAAGCCAGGGGCACGCAGCCATTAACGAACTCCGCGAGCTCTTTCTCTGAAGTGTTTCCCTCAAAAAAAAGGTACTCGGCAAAATGCCAAGCACACTTGGAGTGACTGTTAGCATCAGGGTTTGTCTTGCCTATGCTCGCAGGATGATCGAGGCGTGAGTACAGGTAGTGGAAAGGGCAAAAGGAAGGGGTACGAAAGCAATAAAGGCGGTGGACCAGGATTCGTGAGGGGGCCTATTTATAGAAAAAGAAATCTGAGGCCAAGCCGACCGATCAGTCCGGCTCGCCAGCCACGGCTCGTCAACCCCGTCTAGGAGACTTCCTAGGCCTATTCAATTACATGCCGAGCTGAGCCTAAAGACCGATATATTATTCAAATGACAAACAATGAAAACCTAAAGAATATTCCAAGTTATTACCGATAGGGGTGCGAATATGGATCAAAGAAATCAAATGTAGAAAAAGGGGTTTTCTTATATGCGCACGAGCTGAGGGGGTCGGGGGCGAGTACCGGTAGGCTTAGTAGGGGAACCGTTTCTACCTACCCCGGCCTCGAGTCCCTTTTCCCGCAGGTCGGCGCGATTTGTAGATCTCATGTATTAGCTCCAGGTTCTTCTGTGCAGCCAGGATATTCTCGTCGATCTCATCCATAAGTGGAGTAGGAGATGTCGCCTCGTCCACTAGGCTTCCCTCCACCTCTCCTATCGGGGAGCCCCTAACCTCATCCGCAAGCCGCAAATAGTCTCGCTGGGGAGCCAACCATACACCTAAGGGCTCGGCGTGGAGGTCCCACCATACACCCGAAAGATCTTAGAGCGCTTCCCCTCCCAAGCCAGATGCCAAGGTAAGGATACCTCAGAAGGCGCAAGAAGACCGGGGCATAAGTAAGCATGCCTTTTGAGGTACCCCCTTGGGTCTATTTATAGATTTCGAAAAACATCCTGCAAATAGCCAACCTCCATTATTCTGAAAAGCTATGTGCAGCGCAATAGGGGAAAAATAGTAAAGGTACTCTACCAGAGACTGGGCGAGTGGTCTCTGAGATCTCCACTCGCCCGGGGCAACGAGTGTGGGCCCGGCGGGCCTACTCGTCTACCGCATACCGAGCACCATAGGGCAAGTGAGAGCGCTCCTGGAGTGAGTGCAATCCCTCCTAGGGTGAGTGCGAGCCCCCTTAGGCGAGTGTGAGCCCCGCTGGGGCGAGTTAGGGGGCTGCCGAGATCATCCCGCCTTTGGGTGCTCGCCCGGGACTTGGACTAATAAATTTGGCCCACCTGGCCCCTATCGGCCCCACTCGCCGGATACAGAGTTGTACACAATCCCTGCTCTTTACGAGGTTGGAACAAGCTCGGAAAGAATCATGCAACCCCATAAGATTCGGCGAGTGCTGTAGGGAATCTTCGGGTGGGGTCCACCTGCGACTATATATATACGCCAACGTACCTGGGTGACCTTTGCCATTCCTTTTTCTCTAAACCTGCTGAAATGCCTATCCCCAAAGATATCCAAGAGAGGCTTTCCTAAGCTCGCGAGGGTGCCACCGCTCGCATTGCCGGCTTGACTGGCATAAACCAACCCCGCCAAGAAAACTAAAATGCTTCCAAAGGAGGCCGAGCCCATCTACTAGGAGCTGAAAATTGTCCTGGACGATGGGGCTGGCTCCTCTACTTAGTTTCCCCCTGAGCAAAAGGGTAAAGAAATCGTTGATCACTCAGTCGACCCAGACAGCCAACAAAATGACGGCGAGTACTCCCTATCGTGAATAGACACCCTTCATGACAACTCGCGGCCTCAAACTACGGACACTCGCTTGTGGGACCCGTCCCCCCCTGGGACCCTGGGGCTGGACTCATAGAATCTAAAGTCTCTAGCTCGCACCTCATCTCGGCAATATTCTCTCTCTTCCGTTCTTGCGGGGAGAACTGTTGGAACCATCTCGGTCCCGGGCTTTGGCCTTCTCTCCCCAGGAACTCATTGCCCAGGTTGTGGCAAGAACCTGGGGCTTATCCCTCTTTGCACCTCGCTGGGGGAGTCGAGCTCACAAGGTAGGTTTCTTCTTATGTTACTCTGTCCTGCCCAATTTCGTTGTAGTACTCGCCCCTCATGTAAGGTTAATTAACTTCTTCTATAGATTCCCCCAGCTGGCCTGATGCCAACGACACTTTGGAGTAAGCTCACTACTCACCCCTTCCTTCCCCTAACTCGATTGAGGCCTTCCTGGACCCTTTGGTGGAGAATGACGAGCTGATGAGGGGAGGGGTCGAGCACTTCAAGAAGTTGGTGCGCGGGCTGCGCACGGTCCAGGAGGAAAATTAGAGGCTACAGCGAGACTATGTACGGCTTGTGGATAAGGAGAGGGGCTCCTCGATAGGAGAGGTGGAGGGCAGCCTTGAGAACGAGGCGGCATCTCCTACTCCACTTATGGATGAGATCGACGAGAATATTTGGGCTGCCTAGAAAAACCTGGACCTGATACGCGAGCTCCATAAATTGTGTCGAACTCCGGGAAAAGGGACGCGAGGCCGGGGAAGGTAGAAACGGCTCCCCTACTGAGCCTACCGGTACTCGCCCCCGACCCCCTCAGCTCGCGCGCATGTGAGATAACCCCTTTTTCTACATTTGATTTCTTTGATCTGTATTCGCACCCCTGTCTGTAATAACTTGGAATATTCTTTATGTTTTCAATGTTTGTCATTTGAACAAGATATCGATCGTTAGGCTCAGCTCGGCGTGTAATTTAATAGGCCTCGGAAGTTTGCGAGTCAGGGTTAGCGAGCCGGGGCAGGAGAGCCGGGGCGGGCGAGCCGGACTGATCAGTCGGCTCGGCCTCAGATTTCTATTTCTATAAATAGGCCCCCTCACCAACCCCGGTCCACTTCCTTTATTGCTTTCGCACCCCCTTCTTTTGCCCTTTACACTACCTATACTCGTGCCTCGATTACCCTGCTTGCATGGGCAAGACAAACCCTGATGCTGACAGTTGCTCTAAGTGTGCTCGACATTTTGCCGAGTACCTATTTTTTGACGGAAACACTTCAGAGGAAGAGCTCGCGGATTTCATTAATGGCTACGTGCACCCTAGCTTTGATGCGTGCTGACCCAGGGATCTGGTAAAGTCGAGCTCGTCGGGGTAAAATGTATTGATGGACTCGCCCTCCCTGGGTCAACGCGCATCGAAGCAAGGGGACACACAACCATTAACAAACTCCGCGAGCTCTTCCTCTGAAGTATTTCCCTCTAAAAAGAGGTACTCGAAAAAATGCCGAGCACACTTGAAGTGACCGTCAGCATTAGGGTTTTTCTTGCCCATGCTCGCAGGGTGATCGAGGTGCGATTACAGGTAGTGGAAAGGGCAAAAGGAGGGGGTGCAAAAGTAATAAAGGCGGTGGACCGGGGTTGGTGATGGGGCCTATTTATTGAAAAAGAAATCTGAGGCCGAGCCGACCGATAAGTCCAGCTCACCTGCCCCGGCTCGCCAACCCCGGCTCGCAGACTTCCGAGGCCTGTTGGGTACATTGGAAAATGTGTACTAGATTTGGAGAAGCCACAACTTAGTCAATGATATGCATCAATTTGTATTTGATAGGAGTTTGAGTTTCTTTGTGCAGGTTTAAGTATTTGAAGGAAATTTTCTAAGTACAAGTGTCAACACTTGTGAAGAAATTGTGTCGACACTCAGGAAACTTGTGTCGACACTCAGGCAAGCTGTGTCGACACCCAAAATTTGTGTCGACACTTATAAAGAAGCTGTGTCGACACTCAAAGCTTTGTCGACACCTAAAGAAGTAGATTTGTCGACATCCAGAAATGTTTCGACATCTGAAGCAGGACTTGTGTCGACACTGAAAACTAAAGCTATGTAGACATTCGGGAGATATGTCGACAACTGAAGCAATTGTATCTACACACAAGACTTGATTCGACATACCAACTCTCAAAAGGCTGTGTCAAGTTCAGAAGTAATTGTGTCGACACACAGGACTTGTGTCGACACACACTCAACGCCATTTGACTAACACTCAACACCAACTGTCTGCAACCGAAATGTAGAGACAAGAAGCTGTTGTGTCGACACACAGGACTTGTGTCGACACATTCAACATAAGCAGTGTCGAGAAGCAGAAGTATGACTGTGTCAACACTTGGAGTAATTATGTCGACACCATGAAGACTTGTGTCAACACTTAGTCTATATGTGTCGACATATGTGAAGCAGTCTGCTGAGTGTTGTATGCTGAGTTGAAAAGACATTGAAAAACCTGGTTACGTGACTGGTGACTTGGCAGCTATCATAACTAGCCGGTCTGACACCACTGTCAGAACTGTCAGAAGTTTGTTATGAACCGGATCAGCCAGTAACCATGAAGCAAGCTCTATATAAGAGACAGATCGAAAACGACAATAAGAATATGAACAACAACGTGAGGCATCAATAAGAAGAATTCTGACAGATCAAGGGCTGTCTGCAAGAAAGATTCAGAGTTCTATATGAATTTAAGGAAGAAGCTGATTGAAGATCATCTTCATCAACAGAGCAGATCCAACTTATTTTGTTCTAATCAATAAGTTTTGAAAAGCTAAGTTAGGTTGGATTAGAAGGATCGGTCAATACAAGAACTTATCAAGAAGACAACATATACAGAGAAATCTAGTTGGTGAAGTTTTCAGTTACTCTTTACTCACAAATTCTTGTAGGATCTTCTATTAGATCTGAGATTGTAAGCCTAAAATTATAAAGGCTGAGGTAGGGTTGTGTGCCTGAGGTAGGACTTGTGGAAAGTCTGAGTTGTAAGCCTAATTATAAAGGCTGAGGTAGGGCTGAGGCCTGAGGTAGAATTCTGGAGAAGAATCTGAGGTAGGACTTGTGTTAAGTCTGCTCTTGAAATAAAGTCTTTCAAGTGGTATCAGAAGGAGGTTCCTCAAAATTTGACCTAATAGTCAGAGGATTTCTCCTAGGCAAATAACGGATAACAAAAATGGGTTCATGTGAAAATCAAAAGGAATTTGGATCTATGAAATTGCCCATATGCAGGAAAGAATCTTTTGGCATTTGGAAAGAAAGGGTCAGGCTATTTATGGAAGCATCTGATCCAAGAATTTATATCACAGTACAGGAAGGCCCCTTCATCCCAATGAAGGTTTCATTTCTTGATTCAAACATTCAAACTCCAAAGAGTTATTCAGAGATGACTAAGGATGAAATCATCTTGGCTACATTAGATAAAAGAGCTCAAAATATAATTGTAAGTGCCATAGATGATGAAACATTCCAGAATCTTGTGCACTGTAAAAATTCCAAAGAAATGTGGGATACATTGATTGTCTATATGGAAGGCACAGAAGAAGTCAGAGAGGACATAAAGTCTATGCTAAATTAGGAATATGAGTGCTTTAGACAGAATAAAACTGACAGCGTAGCTGAATGCTATAAAAAGTTTTTCAGAATAGCGAATGAACTGATGACATATGGAAGAGTCTTTAGTACTTATGAACTGAATGACAAGTTTCTTAGGTCCTTAACAAAGGATTGGGACACTAAGATATGCGCCATCAGGAAAGTGGCTAAACTGGCTGACACACCACCACCTACACTTTTTGAAAAACTGCTTTCATATAAAATATAGCTTACTTCTAGGAAAGAGGATGAGAAGGGAAGCAGATCTGAACATAAAGAAAAGTCAGTAGCTTTCAAGGCTGAGGGCTCAAGGAAGGGTAGGAGAAAATCTCTTTCTCCACCTGGAAGGAGTACTGAAGCAGAAGAAGAAGTTCCTGAAATAAGTACATCAGATAGTCACACATCTGATGAAGACATTGCTGCCTTTACTAGACAATTTCAAAGGTTCATGAAGAAAAAGAATTGGAGAACCAGGCCTTCATCTACATCCTATTCCAAGGATGAATACTACAGAAAGAAGAAAACACCTAAGGAGGACGGGTATGCTTCTAAAACTGGTAAACAATCTAATTCTAAGATTGTGTGTTATTACTACAACAGGTCTGGGCATGTCATAGCTAACTGTCCTGACAAAAGAAAGGAGTCAAAGGACAAGAAGAAGTAGCTGGTCAAAGGCAAGAAGGAGAAGTCTCTAGTGGCTCAGAAGGAGAAGAGTTGGACAGACTCTTCATCTTCAGAATCTGAAGAAGAAGAGGCAGAAGCATATGTTGGACTCTTCTCAACAGAAGAGGATTCTAGGGAACTAGAATTCCTACAGATGCTGGACTCCATAAATGGAGTGGAAGAATATTGTTGTAAAAGGCTGATGGCTCAATCTGAAGAAGATAAGTGCCAGGATCAGCCTGGACCAAGTAAGGTAAATAATTCACCCCTAGTTTCAGATTACTTTATTGGATCAGAATCAGAAGCATCTTCTTCAAAATAAGTGGATGGATCTGAGTTTGAGGGGGATGTTTACCAACTCATTAATGAGTATGGTGGGTTGTTGCATGCTCTAAAGAAGAGCAAGTTTCTTGTTAAAGAGCAAGCCAAAGAGAATGAGTCTCATAAGCTGGCTATAGCAGTTTCAGCAAAACTGTTGGATCAAAAATTGAATGAGGTTGCCAAATTGAAAAACATTACAGTTATTCAGATGGGCACAATCTCATTCAAAGAGAATCATATCAAGAAACTGGAGGGAAAACTTCAGCAAGAGAGAGAGCTAGTGACAAAATTCTCCAAGCCAAAATCTGTCTTACCTTTGATAGATAATTTGTTTCACAAAAAGGAAAGATTGGTCTAGGCTTTAAGGGAAGAACTAGGGCTACCAATTCTCATAGAAAAGGTAAAGCCATAGTTCAACCTCTAGCTGTTAATCCCCCTATTTTCTTTAAGAAGGTAGTGGATCCTACTAACAAGTATGATCATGACATTACACCTTGTCACTGTGAGCATGAAAATTTCATGAGCAAGGGTGCTAATGCCAATAGACCAATCTATAGACATGCCCATCATATTCAAGAGGATTTCTTGAAGAATGCTCTTCAAGCACCAACACATAATAAGTCTACTGACAACAAAGTAAGAAGGCCCGTACCTAAGAATAGGTACAATAGGTTTGAGTGTTGGTGTTGTGGCAAGGTGGGGCACTTTGCCATGGATTGCTGGTTTAACTTAAGTGTTAAAACCAAAAGTAGGATTCCTGTTAGATCAGTCATAGGATTTCAAACTAACAAGCATCTAGGACCCACTAGCAAGTTGGGTTCTAAGGGTAAGTGATTCTTTATTTATTGCAGGTGAATCCAAGTGACCATACCCCTATATGGTACTTGGATAGTGGTTGTTCCAGACATATGACTAGAACAAGGAGAATGTTGAGGGACTATGTACCCATAAAGAATGGACCAAAAGTTATATTTGGTGGATCAGAAAAGGGAATCATCAAAGGATTTGGTAACATATCTTGTGATTCAATTACAATCACTAAAGTGGCTTATGTAAAGGGTCTAAAACCTAACCTGATTAGCATAAGTCAACTTTGTGATCTAGGTTATGATATTTCTTTCCTCAAAGGGGAGTGCCTAGTAAAAAGGTCAAGTGATCAAGAGATCATTTTGACTGGAACTAGGAAAGGAAATGTGTATTGCCTTAACCTAGAGTGTGAGTCTAACAACTCACCTATTTGTTTGGTTGCAGGAGAGAAAGCTTCTTTATGTGTCAAATGGCACAAGAGGCTAGCTCATCTGAACTATAAGTCAATTGGACTGCTGTTCAGCATGGGATTAGTGAGGAATGGTCCTCATGTTCAGTGCATAAAAGAGGGTGTGTGTTCAGCTTGCCAAAAAGGGAATCAGACTAAGTCCTCTTTTCAGTCAATTGAAATCAAAGATTCAAAGAGATGTTTGTATCTAATGTATATGGATTTGTTTGGTCCTATGCCAGTCCATAGTCTTGGTAGGAAAGCATACACACTTGTTGTTGTGGATGACTATTCTAGATTTACATGGGTTTTCTTCTTGAGGCAGAAATCTGAAACCCCAACTATTTTCCAGACTTTTGTCAGACAAATACAGAATGAATACAACAGCTCAGTGGTCAAAATCAGAACTTACAATCTGAATGTATGACAAAATTCTGTGAAGAACTTGGGATTCATCAGAAATTCTCTTCACCTAGAACTCCTCAGCAAAATGGTGTTGCTGAAAGAAAGAATAGGACTCTAATTGAAACAAGTTGAACTCTACTGAATGACACTACTCTCCCTGAATACTTCTAGACTTAGGTAGTAAATAATGCATGTCATGTGCTCAATAGGGCCTCCATCAACAAGAAACACAAGATGACTCCCTACCAGATTTTGAAAGGTAGAAAACCAAACATATCTTATTTAAGAATCTTTGGTAGTACACAGGAAGATTCATGTCTCAGATAGAACCCAGGAAGATTGAAGAGGCCATGCAAGACACCAACTGGATTGATGCAATGCAAGAAGAGCTCAGTCAGTTCAAAAGGTGTAAGGCTTGTGAACTGGTGCCAAAACCTAAGGATCATAATAATAGGAACTAAGTGGATCTACAGGAACACGCTTGATGAGAATGGCACTATAGTCAAGAACAAGGCTAGACTTATAGCAAAAGGCTACAGGCCAGAGGAAGGTATTGATTTTGATCAAACCTTTGCTCTAGTGGCAAGGCTGGAGGCAATAAGGCTGGTCTTAGCCTATGCTGCCTATCAAGGGTTCAAAGTATATCAAATGGATGTGAAATCATCATTTCTGAATGGTGATTTAAAAGAAGAAGTCTATGTAGAACAACCCTCAGGTTTTGTAGACTCTCACTTTCCTGATTATGTATATAGGCTTAGGAAAGCTCTATATGGTTTGAAACAAGCTCCAAGGGCTTGGTATGAAACCTTGTCTTCCTTCCTCATTGAGAATAAATTCTCTAGAGGAAAGATAGATAAAACTTTATTCTATAGGGAATCAAAAGGAAAGATAATACTAGTTCAGATATATATGGATGACATTATCTTTGGTTCTACTGAAAATAGCTTTTGTAGGAAGTTTGCCAAACTTATGCAAGGGAAGTTTGAGATGAGCAGTATGGGTGAGCTGAAGTTTTCTTAGGACTTCAAGTTAGACAAACTGAGAGTGGGTTGTCCATATCCCAGTCTAAGTTCACCATGGAGTTGATTAAGAAGTATGGTTTGGACTCAGCTTCTACTATGAAAACTCCAATGGGAACAAGTATGCCTATATGCAAAGATGAAGCAGGGAAACCTGTTGATGAGTCTTTATATAGAGGGATAATTGGCTCCCTACTATACTTGACTTCTAGTAGACCTGACATCATGTATGCAATATGTGACTGTGCTAGGTATCAAGCATGCCCTAAGGAATCTCATTATACTGCAGTCAAAATAATTTTGAGATATCTTAAGGGCACACCTAATCTAGGCCTTTGGTACCCTAAGAATAGAGATTTTCAATTAACAGGTTTCTCAGATGCAGATTTTGCTGGATGCAAAGAAGACAGAAAAAGTACCAAAGGAACCTGTCAATTCCTTGGTGGGAGGCTAGTGTCATGGAGCAGCAAGAAGCAAACCAGTGTAGCTATATCAACAGCTGAATCAGAGTATATAGCTGCAGGTAGCTGCTGTGCACAATTGATGTGGATAAAGCATCAACTAGAAGATTATGACATCCAGGTAAGTAGAATACCACTATTTTGTGATTCTACAAGTGCTATTTCTATTACAAAGAATCATGTATCACATTGTAGGACCAAGCATATAGATATTAAGTTTCATTTTATCAGAGAACATGTAGAGAAGGAAAATATTAATCTAGAGTTTGTAAAAACTGATAACCAAATAGCTGATATTTTTACAAAACCACTGGATGAAACTAAATTCAATAATATCAAAATTGAATTAGGTATGTTAAACATACACTACGTTAACATAAGTTTTCATTAGTAGCATATGTAAGCACCAAATTTCTGTTGAAATTTGGCTAAGTACAATGTTTGTGTCGACACAAGCAAGTTGTGTCGACACACTCGGTGTGTTGTGTCGACACAGAACAAGGATATATCTACACAGAAAAAGTATCTGTGTCGACAGAAGAATAGGTGTCGACACAAAAAGTCTCGACACAACCTTATTGAGACTATATGTCGATAGGATATTTGTGTCGACACAAAAAGTTGGTATCGACACAACTCTGTCGAGACTAAAGTTATCTGTGTCGACACAGACTCAAGTATGTCGACACATAGATGTGTCGACTTAAAATATGTTTTGTCAACTTAGACATTAGTATATCGACACATAGTCATGTCGACTTAACTTAAGTTCTATCAAGACAAAGGTCATTTTTGTCGACACAAAAACTGATTTGTCGACTTAAGCCCGACTTTTGATCTACCCTTAACTCAAGTACTATAAATAGGTGATGAAAAAATATGGTCGACTACGCTATCAGAATTTTTGACTCTACACCTTCTATCGACATAGACCTTCTCTTCTCTTCTCCTCTAGCACTTACGTCACTGGCGCCAAACTAAGAAGATAAGGTTAATGAAGGTTATGAACTGGTTCGCGAAGGATTCACGACTACTTCTGATGAAATTTAGGGATTCATTGCCCTAATTTCTGAAAATGGATTAGAATTTTTGGTCTCTTAAACGACCAAAATATAGAAAAAGGAAGTCATGGAGTTCTACTCAACCGCTACTGTGGACACAGAAGGAAAGAAAATCAAGGCGTCTATTCAAGATACCCGGGTGAAGCTCACATTGAAATCAATCAGGAAAGCACTATATCTACCATTGATCAAGGATACAGATGAAATAACTCCTTTCTAGATAACTGAAGCTTTATGCTGGTGTGGACTGATTCCCAGTACTAAGATTGGATCATCTATCAATAGAAAAGGGATGAATTCCCAAGGAAAATTTCTTTCAGAAGTTGTGGGCAAAGTTATAATCTGCAAGACTGGTGGACATGATAGGATTTCTGCCCACATGTTCAATCTTATGGTGAGGGTTATATTCAAGATAAACACTGACTGGGCAGCAGTATTGTTTGAAAAAATACAAGAAGTATTTATGAAACCTAACCTGGGAAGGATCCTCAGTTTATGCTTGACATCAGTAATTCCAGATGTTTTGAAACAAGCAAATGGCTCTAAGATAAATCACATGAGTAAAATGGATGTGAGGATACTGTCAAGATGGGATAGAGTTCTGACCAAGGAAGTCGCTGCTCCTAAGGAGCAAAATAAGAAAGACAAGAAGAAAAAGAAGGTGATTGTACAGGCTGATTCCTCCAGTGATTTTGAAGAGGAAGTGGTCTTTAGTTTTGATGAAGACAAGCACCAACAGGATGCTCATAATCAAGTAAAGGACAATGAGCCCTAGGAGCAACAAGTTGACTCCACTCAAGGGGGAGAACACTTTGAACAAGGAACTGAGCTGCCTGCCCAAGGGAGAGGTATTGATGATGATGTCCTAGACAGTGATTTAGCTGCAGATACAATCATGAAGGTAGTATCTGAAATCAACACTGCACCTGAAGAAACTGATAAGACAGATGCTCAAAATGAGCCAGTAAGTATCTTCTCCACAGTCTAGTGATATATGATAGTATTCTTCTAAATAATTGTTCATGGGGGAAACTTTTGTGTAAAAATAAAGTCATTAAACCAAATCTAATCTTAATCCTTCTGTACAAATTCAGCAGGAATTTACAATGGAAGAATTTTTTCCTGATCTTCCTCTAGATAGGACTGAGGGGGAGCATATTGAGAAAAGAAAAGATATTCCTAGGACTTAGGGGGAGTTATCAATGGATACTGAGGAGGATACCCCAGCTGAAAAGAATACTGTTAATATTAATAGTACAATTGAATCTTCTGAAGATGAAGAAGCCACATTGGCTAAGAAAAGGAAGATAACTGTTTTAAAGAAAAAGAATTCTGGATACAAGAAGGCTTTGCAAGTGGGAACAACACCATTTACATCAACTGTGGACTTCAGTTCTTTACTGGTCCAGATGTAAATAAAACTGGATAATCAAAGATAGTCTATAGAGCAATATATGGATGAAACTCATAAGGAGTTACAGTTTCAATTGGCCTAGGACATCAAATCCATTACATTTGAAGTGAATCAACATAAAAAGGAGATGACAGATTGCTTCCATAAAGGAGGTAATGCTGTGGTGTTCCTGGCAAAGCAACAACAAAATATCCAAGCAAAAGTGGTTGAAAGTTAAGTGAAGCAGGGATATGTACTGGAGAATCAGTTAAGGATGAATGAAAATCTCAAGGATTCACATCATGAAATATTGACAAAGCTCACTGATTCTAGCACTACTCTGAAGGCTGAAATCTCCAAGCAAATAAAGAAAGATATATCTTCTGTCAAAGCCACATTTCAAGAATCTCAGGAGAAATTAAAACTTTCCTGACAAAATTCAGAGCTTATTTTAAAGAGGGAACTGAATATATAGTTGATCAAGTCAGATTCCAGAAAGAAAATTTAAGAGATCATGTTGCAAGAGAAGTCATAAAGGGGGAGAGATTACTAGTCAAAGCCAGCTCTGATTATGCTAAATGGACTACCAATAGCATCAGAGCTACTCTTGGATATCCTCCTCTTTGTGATGATGCTAATGTAGCTGAGTCTGGGATACAACCTGAATATTTTGAAGGAGATCATTCTAAAGTTGCTCAGGTGATCTACCCCCCAGCTGATTTTGAGATGGTTCAAGAAGAAGTGCTGAAAATGTATAGTCCTCAACCACAGGCACAAAATGTAATTCTGGAAAAGGTTGAAATGTCAGAAGCTGCATTAAAAGCTCAGAAGGAAGCTCAACTTTCCAATAAGAGATTCAGAGAGCAGGCTGAGTTGAAGCCATATTTTGAGCAGTGGAGCCAAACTTCTAGATACATCATACTTACTACCTGTAAAGTTGTAAAGGATAAAACCCATGACATGGGTAAGTGGTATTCTGAACAAGAGTGGAATAAATATCAAGCAGGACAAGAAGCAATTCTTCAACATAGAAGAAGTGCTAATACTGGGAAGCTACCTGCTAATGCTCAAGAGCCAAGCAAGTACTTCCCCAAACCTTTCCACTATTTTAAAAGACAGAAGATCAAGGCTGAAGAATTAAAGAAGAAAGCCCTAAAAGGGAAAAAGCCAGCTGAGGTTGCTGAACTTTCTATGCTGGCTAAAATCAAGTCTAGCAAAGGAATAGTTATTAAGGAGCCTAGTCAGTAATAAGATTGCTAGGTTTATGCAAGAGAACAATATACTAATTTGTTTATTTTGTTCTATAAGAAATTCATGTAAACCAAAGTTTTTTTGATTAATGAAATCTATTTCAGTATTAAGTGTTTGTTGTTTACAATGATTATGTGATAACCTGCTATGAAATGTTTTTACTTCTATTACAATTTTTTATCATAAGAGATGTATAACTTTGACTAAGGGTTTTGACTTCTCCAAATAGGGGGAGATTGTTGGGTACATTGGAAAATGTGTACTAGATTTGGAGAAGCCACAACTTAGTCAATGATATGCATCAATTTGTATTTGAAAGGAGTTTGAGTTTCTTTGTGCAGGTTTAAGTATTTGAAGGAAAATTTTCTAAGTACAAGTTTCGACACTTGTGAAGAAACTGTGTCGACACTCAGGAAACTTGTGTCGACACTCAGGCAAGCTGTGTCGACACACATGCAAATTGTGTCGACACTCAGGGAAGTTGTGTCGACACCCAGAATTTGAGTCGACACTTATAAAGAAGCTGTGTCAACACTCAAAGCTTTGTGAACACCTAAAGAAGCAGTTGTGTCGACATCCAGAAATGTGTCGACATCTGAAGCAGTACTTGTGTCGACACTTAAAACTTAATCTATATCAACATTCAGGAGATATGTCAACACCTGAAGCAATTGTGTCGACACACAGGACTTGTGTCGACACACCAACTCTCAAAAGGCTGTGTCGAGTTCAGAAGTAATTGTGTCGACACACAGGACTTGTGTCGACACACACTCAACGCCATTTGACTAACACTCAACACCAACTGTCTACAACAGAAATGTCGAGACAAGAAGATGCTGTGTCGACACACAGGACTTGTGTCGACACATTCAACATAAGTAGTGTCGAGAAGCAGAAGTATGACTGTGTCGACACTTGGAGTAATTGTGTCGACACCATGAAGACTTGTGTCGACACTTATTCTATATGTGTCGACACATGTGAAGTAGTCTGCTGAGTGTTGTATGCTGAGTTGAAAAGACATTGAAGAACCTGTTGACGTGACTGGTGACTTGACAGCTGTCATAACTAGCCGGTCTGACACCATAGTCAGAACTGTCAGAAGTTTGTTATGAACCGGATCAGCCGGTAACCATGAAGCAAGCTCTATATAAGAGACAGATCGGAAATGACAACAAGAATATGAACAACAACGTGAGGCATCAATAAGAAGAATTCTGACAGATCAAGGGTTGTCTGCAAGAAAGATTCAGAGTTCTATCTGAATTTAAGGAAGAAGCTGATTGAAGATCATCTTCATCAACAGAGCAGATCCAACTTATTTTGTTCTAATCAAGAAGCTTTTAAAAGCTAAGTTAAGTTGGATGAGAAGGATTAGTCAATACAAGAACTGATCAAGAAGACAACATCAACAGAGAAATCTAGCTAGTGAAGTTTTTCGTTACTCTTTACTCACAAATTCTTGTAGAATCTTTTGTTAGATCTGAGATTGTAAGCCTAAAATTATAAAGGCTGAGGTAGGGCTGTGTGCCTACTGTTGGACTTGTGGAATGTTTGAGTTGTAAGCCTAATTATAAAGGCTGAGGTAGGGATAAGGCCTGAGGTAGGATTCTGCTGAAGAATCTGAGGTAGGACTTGTGTTAAGTATGCGGTGTAGGAACCATCTTTGGTTCTGAGATTGTAAGATCTGAGGATCTGAGCCAGTGGAAGGAAGTTAGGCTGAATCCAGTTATCTGCTTGATAGGCGAAGGGGGAAAGTGGATGTACCCTTATCTTGGGGAACCACTATAAGTCTAGTGTTTACTATGATGTGTTTATTTTCTATAGATTGATTAATCTATGCTGAAAGAAGTCTTATAACTTGTTGCCTAAGAATTAAAAAGACTCAAAAAGATTAGAACCTATTCACCCCCCCCCCCCCAGGTGTTTAGTCTCTTGAAATAAAGTCTTTCAAGGCCTTTTCAATTACGCGCCGAGCTAAGCCTAAAGACTGATATCTTATTCAAAAGACAAACATTGAAAACCTAAAGAATATTCCAAGTTATTATAGATTGGGGTGCGAATACGGATCAAAGAAATCAAATGCAGAAAAAGGAGTTATCTCACATGCGTACGAGCTGAGGGGGCCGGGGGCGAGTACCAGTAGGCTTAATTGGGGAGCCGTTTCTACCTACCCCGGCCTCGCGTTCCTTTTCTAGCAGGTCGGCGCGATTTGTGGAGCTCGCATATCAGCTCCAGGTTCTTCTAGGCAGCCTGGATATTCTCGCCGATCTCATCCATAAGTGGAGTAGGAGACGCTGCCTCGTCCGTCAGGCTGCCCGCAACCTCTCCTGCCGGGGAGCCCCTTACCTCGTGCGCAAGCCGCACATAGTCTAGTTGTAGCCTCTCATTTTCCTCCTGGACCGTGCGCAGCCCGCGCACAAACTTCTTGAAGAGCACGAACACTCGCCTCATGAGCTCTTCATTCTCCACCGAAGGGCCCAGGAAGGCCTTTATCTATTTGGGGGAAGGAAGGGCCGAGTAGTGAGTTGACTCCGAAGAGCCGTTGGCATCAGGCCGACTGGGGGAATCGACAGAAGAAGTTAATTAACCTTACATGAGGGGCGAGTAATACAAGGGAATTGGGTAGGATGGAGTAACATAAGCAGAAACCTACCTTGTGAGCTCGGTTCCCCAAGTGAGGTACAAAGAGGGATTAGCCCCAGGTTCTTTCCACGACCCGGGCGATGAGTTCCCGGGAGAGAAAGCCAAATCCCGAGACCGGGATGGTTCCAACAGTTCTCCCTACAAGACCGGGAGTGGGAGAAGATTGTCGAGACGAGGTGCGAGCTGGAGACTTCGGCTTTTACGAGTCCAGCCCCAGTGTCCCAAAATGGTTTGGAGGCGGGTACCGCAGGCGAGTGTCCGGAGTTTAAGGTCGTGATTTGTCATGAAGGTTGTCTATTAACGGCTGTGAGTACTCACCATCATTCCGTTGGCTGTCCGGGTCGGCGAAGAGATCATTCTTTACCCTTTTTCTCAGGGGGAAGTCGAGTAGAGGAGCCAACCCCGTCATCCAAGATAATTTTCAGCTCCTGGTAGATAGGCTCAGCCGCCTTTGAATTCTTAGCGGGGTTGGTTTCTGCCAAACAAGCCGGCAATGCGAGCGGTGGCAGCCTCGCGAGCTCAAAGAAGCCTCTCTTGGATATCTATGGGATTAGGCATCTCGGTAGGTTTAGAGCAAAAGGTATGACAAAGTTCACCCAGGTATGCTGGCATATATATATAGCCGTAGGGGGACCCCACCAAAAGATTCCCTGCCGCACTTACCGATTCTTGTGGGGTTGGATGATTCTTTCCAAACGTGTTCCAACCTTGCAAAGAGCGGGGATTGTGTACAACCCTGTATCCAGCGAGTGGGGCCAATAGGGGCCAGGTGGGCCAGATCTAGTAGTCCAAGTCCCGGGTGAGCACCCAAAGGGGGGAGGAGCTCGGCAGCCCCCCAACTTGCCCCAGGGGGCTCGCACTCTCCCCAGGTAGGCTCGCACTCTCTTCAAGGGGGCTCGCACTTGCCCCAGGAGCGCTCTCACTCTCCCTAGGGAGCTCAGCAAGCGGCAGGCGAGTAGGCCCGCCGGGCCCATACTCGCCGCCCTAGGAGAGTGGAGATCTCAGAGACCACTCGCCCAGTCTCTGGTAGACTACTTTTACTATTTTCCCCTAGTTGGGATACACATAGCTGTTCAGAATAGCGGAGGTTGGCTATTTGCAGGCCATTTTCAGAAATCTGTAAATAGACCCAAGGGCATACCTTAGAAGCCATGCTTAATTGTGCCTCGGTCTTCTTGCGCCTTCTGAGGTATCCTTAGCTCGACATTTGGCTAGGGAGGGGAAGCGCACTAAAATCTTCCGGGTGTATGGTGGGACCTCCATGCCGAGCCCTTGGGTCTATCTTCTATTCCTTTTCCTTAGTCTTTTGGCTTATGAGAGAAATGTAAGTGAGCGATCACCCCTTCCCCATGGGTGAACCCCACAGGGACTGAGTTTTCAGTTTAAACACCAGATAGTTGTAGCATTTTCTTCTACTGTAGCAAGTTCAGACTTATTTCTGATAAAGAGAAGAAGAAGAGCTTTCAATTTACTGTAGGTTCAGGTTAGCTGTTTGAAGAACTCAAAATCTGTCAAGACTTCAGTATTCTTGAGCAAATTCAGAAAATAATTTCTTAGTTACTTCCAGCAGAGGCAGCTATTTTTGAAGACCTTATTCTTGATATTGTTAAGATAGTTAGAGTTGAGATAACTCAGCTCAAAAAGCAGACATAGATCAATTGCTCCGTGTCAAATTAACTAAAACTATTTCATTTATATAGGATCCTTTTGTATCTGATTTGTAAGGCATTTGTGCCTGAGGTAGGGCATATTTTCCTGACTATAAAATCCAGTTTTGGATCTGAGTGTTGGAACTTTGGTTCTTAGGTAGTTTACTTTGTAGATATGAGCTGTAGGGATTTTGAGTCTGAGGTAGGGCCGTTTTTCCTGAGCTGTATGACAATCATTCTATCTTAGAATAGGACCTTAGGGTCTGAGTGTAGGATCCAGATTTGGATCTGAGGTAGGGCCTTGTGCCTGAATTATAGGAGAGTTATTCTCTCTGAGGTAGGGATAACCTCCATAATCTGAGTTGTAGGACTTGAGTTAAAGTCTGAGGTAGGTGATTAGTTGGATCACTAAGCTGTAGGAGCAGTTTGCTCTGAGGTAGGGCTTTATGCCTGAGTTGTAAGTCTTGGAGGAGACTAAGAGATCCTGTAAGATTTGAGGTGTAAGCTCTTTGGAGCTGAGTTTTTGGAGAAGTTCCTTTTCTAACTGGAATTTACAAAGGTGGGAGGAGAGTGGATGTACCCATAATCTGGGGAACCACTAGAAATTCTATGTGTGCTTTTGTGTTTTGTCTTGAAAGCTTAAAAACTACTAACTCATAACATATTAAGTTAAAGAAAATAACAATAAACCAAAAAACCTATTCACCCACCCTCTAGGTGATTTAACTATCCTTGAAATTAAAGACTTTCACACCTCAAATCCCTCAAGATCTTACAACTCACAGTACTCATCACTCCTACTGCTAAGACTGCTCATGTCCTACCTCAGAGACCACCACCAGTCTCCTACCTCAGGAAAAATAGCCCTACAACTCATAGTCTTCCAACTCCTACAACTCAAAGACCCAGCTGATCTCCAACTTCAGATCTACACAGAGTCCTATAACTCAAAATGCTGCACACTCTTACCACTCAGACTGCTTACAGTCCTACAGCTCAGCCTTTATAAAATAGGTTTACAACTCATATCTCAGTGAGATCCTACAAGAGAATGAATGTTTGAGTAATATGACTCCAGAAATTAATTTTCGAGTCTTCTTCTTCCTTGACTGTACAGCAGAAGGTCTTTCTCCTCAACATCAATAAGAATATCCTTCTTCAGTTTTGATTTAGACTGTGTTGTTTTGAAATTTTGCAAAGCTCTTCTTCTTCTTCTTCAAGCTTGAGAAAGATGATCGTTCTATATATTATCAGGTTTGAAGACAATCAAAAATTCATTCAGCACTTTGAGCCGACTTTTTCAAAAGTTAGGTTTGAGAAATTCGCTGAAGTTCTTTGCAAAAAGTTCTAAAAAAAGTCTCTATAAAATAAATAGAGTCTTCCCTTTTATATCTCTGCAATAGTAATGGTTATATCATCCTTTGGTAAGCGGCATTGCCAGCTTTAATGATGTAGCATATGTCGCTAACGAGTTCTACACGAGGGAAAGCTCTAGTTCGCCTTTCAACACATTCTTGTTCCGCCGCACTTACATTAGCATCTATCGCTCCCAATACGGGCCGTCTCGCGCACAAAAGAGTAAACACAATCGGAGAATGGTCGACTCTAAAACAGTAGAGAAAAATGAGTCAACTCATTCCCAAAAATTAACGCAAAGGTTGCCAATCCTTTTGAGAGAAAGATCAAGGCTATATGTCAAGATCCACTCAAGAAAAATGGACCTACCCGGTCCAGAAATAGGAAACAAGAACAATAACGATTTCAATTCTAAGATTTGAAAGTGATTGAAATTTAGAGCCACGAAGAACATGATGGTTCACCTTCAACAAATCTAGAGAAGAAGCACAAAGAGAGGGAGAATAGTTTACCCAACCCGTTGATGGAAACACACTTGATAACTTGTGGGAGAATCACTCTCTCCATGATTCTCACCGGCGTCGCACCGAATGGATCCACCGGCGTCGCACCAAGTTGGGTTGCCGTCCTTATTCCTTGGCGTCGCACCAATAGACCACGCCGGAAGCTCCACAGTGGGGCGGCCAAGATGGAGAAGAGAGGGGGAAAGAGGGGGGGGCGGCGGCTAGTCACAAGACTTGGCCGAACTCCTCCTTTAGGGGCTACTTTAGTGTTCAATCTTCATCAAGTCATTCTCTTAATAAGCCTCCTATATATAAGAGTTACAAAATAGATCCAACCATCCAAGATTGAGATGAAACCTCATCAATCCTGATGGCTAGTAGCACACCACAAATAAAATTAAGAAAATTAAAAATTACAAGCTTGAAATAAACTAAAGCATTTTAAGGAAATATGAAATATTCTTCAAATAAGCCTTTAAGTGGGCTTCGCGCACCGTGGACAGAGATTGTAATGTTGCCTTCCGTTAGTGGCCATAGAGTCATCATGTCGCTTAAAATATTTTCGTTGTAGCATCTCGTCGTCCAGATCATCTTCAAGTGGTGGCGGAGAGGCCGCGACATCAATCCTCCCCCGCTCAAAGTCACGTATCACCGATGCGTGGTCCAAGAGATAGCGGCGGAGAAGAGAGGCATCCAATTGTTGTAGCTCTTTCTCGAGAACCCATGAGTCGTCGTAAGGAGGGCGGTCACGCAAACGGATGAGAAAGCGGCGGGTAGTACCATCAGTAGTAGTGAGCAACTCAGCATCAAGTATCCTGTCTGGTATAAGAAAGGTTTTGGGAAACCTTGGAAAAATGTCAGCAGTGGGAATAAAAGAAGACAACTTACCATACGATGCTAATCCTGTGGAGACCAGAGGAGAGAGATCATCTGTGCTACCACTCCCCAAACCCAAAGAATTTTGAGTGGAAGTAGAAGACGACAAAGAAGTCAACTATTGTGGAGGCAAAACAATCATCGTCAAATCCGAGACATTAAAAATGGGTGAAACACCCCAATCAGCCAACAAATCTAAGACAAAAGCATTATCACCGAGTTTCTTTATAATCCGAAATGGGCCGGCGCTCTTTGGAGCTAACTTTCTAACGGTTCCAGTTGGCAGTCGATCGGGAACTAAGCGGACTAAGACTTGATCGCCGACTTTAAAGTGTGACACTCTCCTATGTTGATTAGCGTGTGCTTGATAGGATTCGTATTGGGAGGTAAAGGTTGTTAGGATATGTGCATGCAAGTCATGAATGTGTTGGGTGAAAGATTGTGCAAATTGACTTGCCTTATAGGATGGAGGTAATGGAACCAAGTCAAGAGGCCCAGGAGCCTTATACCCATGAACAATCTCATTTGGGGACATACCCGTGGACCTATTCTTATTATTGTAAGCCAATTGTGCATGGGGGGAGAAGTAGATCCCAAGTGCCCTTGTGATCACTCATAAGACACCTTAGAAGATTTCCCAAACTTCAATTTACCACTTCCGCCTGCCCGTCGATTTGTGGATGATATGCAGTGGAAAATAATAATTTTGTTCTCATGAAAATCCATAAAGTTTTCCAAAAATAGCTAGTGAATTTCACGTCCCTATCCGAGACAATTGTCTTCGGCACTCCGCAATGACTAATGACCCCGTTAAAATATAATTTAGCTACATGAGATGTGTCGTTGGTCCTGCTACAAGGGAGAAAGTGTGCCATTTTTTGAAAATCTATCCACAACTACAAAAATAGAGTCGTGTCGACGAAGAGTGGTGGGGAGGCCTAATATGAAATCCATGCTCGCGTCTTCCCATGGTACGGAAGGAATAAGTAGAAGGGTGTATAACCCAACATTGGTTTTAGTGCCCTTAGATACTTGACCTGTACGACAACTACTCACTATCCGTCCAACCATCGCCTTAAGTTTAGGCCAGTAATATTTTTTCTCAACGAGTGTAATGGTCTTATTACTCCCAAAGTGTCCACTCAGACCTCCGCTATGTAATTCCCAGATAATATGGTGTCATAAAGAGGATTGCGGAATACACAACTTCCCGTGCCTAAGAAGATAACTGTCCCTAAGAAAAAATGCGGATACGGTTGTTGGAGAGCTATCCTGGGCGGATAAGTACATCTCATGGAATTCGTGGCAAGTGGCATATTCTTCCTTAACTCATTTGAATCTTATAACATTGACTTGCATGGTTGAAAGTGTATAGTTGTTAACCTAAATCACCTAGAGGGGGGTGAATAGGTGAATCGTGCGTCTATTTGCGAAATAAAAATTTTAATGAACTAGCATAAGAAATCAAGCAATTACAGAAAGACAAGAAGATTTATAGTGGTTCCCCAATCTTGGGTACTCCACTATCTCGGAATTAAAACAATCCTACTCCTCGGAACAAAGTTCCTACAAACTCGATCTAAATGGATCTACACTCGGAAGATAAAACTTCCTACAAACTCGGAGAATAACGCTCCTACACTCGGAGAATAATCTCCTATAAGATAACAACAAGATTTGAAAATACAAACAAGAATTTCTCTTAGATCTGGAAATATTCAGCCCTAGGTCTTCTTCTTGAAATTTGCGGCTCTTTCAGAAACTATTGAAGAAGACTTGACGATCTGACCTGAGAAAGCTTTGACCTACTCGATCAAGGAGAAGATGATGATCCCTTGAACAGCAAGTCTTCTTGGATCGAAAGTAGAACGATCGATATAACGATGACCGGCGGCGGCGGCTTCAGAATGTGTTCTTTTGGAAAGAGAATGCTGATCTTGAAATTTAGAATGTACGGAAATCCGCTCCTTGTAATTGTTAGGGTTTGGTCTTAATGAAAATACTTTATATAGGATTACCCTTAACGGCTAGAAAAGACATTAATGATGACACGTGGACCAATCACGTAAAGTCATTTGAAAATCTCGGCCGATCTGGACGTAACATAATTTTCTGAAAAAAAAATCGACTTACAGTTCTCGAGAAGTGCCTTTAGTTCTCGAGAACTAGAAACTGAGTTCTCGAGAGCTGTCAAGACTTCTCGAGAACTATATAATGTAGCGATACACGCGCGACACGATTATTAGCGCTGTGACGGGTCTCTCTCGGTGTTCCACTAAATTCGTGACTCGCACAGAAAATTAATCACACCACACGTTTGCAATTTTCGTTCCAATGCTATCGTACGGGTAGCAAATCCGTTAGAGACCGAACCATAGTTATAGGCTGAGATCCGATCAAGCTAAAGGGACGAATATTCCGTCTGAACTAGCGGAGTTGTACCAAAAGAGATCTACCCAAAAAAAATACGATTCGCAAGAAAAGGTAGATCTCTCCCAACAAAAAGAAACGAGGCCCGCCAAGCCTATTCGAATTTAAATAGATAAAGATAGACGCAAAATTCGTTCAAGAAATCCACGATTAATTCAAAGCTATCAAGATTGCACGCCAACGTTTTCCACCACACGAAATTATCAAGAGGGAAATAATCTGAAGAAAAGTAGAAGGTTTCATTACCCCACTCGGAGATAGATCTAGACGTTGATCTATGCCAAAGTTGATCGCCCTTAAACGGTTCCACCGGTAGCACGCCGGATGGAGAGAAACTTTCCGTCTTCCTCGCGTCACGGCGGAACCAAGCTCTTTGATGTCCAACCTTCTTGTAGAGGCCGGTCACAAGGTAGAGAGAGGAAAGGTGGTGGAGTGGGGTTGCCGAATATTATGAAAAGGGGGAAGGCCTTGCTTGAGAGGGGGTGGCTATTGTTTAGTGTGGTGGTGGAGAGATGGGCGGCCGAAGTTGGAGGAGAGAAGGAGGGGAGGTAGGCCGACGGCCAAGAGGGAGAGGGAAAGGAGGGGGTGTCTTTGCCTTGGCCGAACCCTAAAGAGAGGAGGGAGAGAATATGAGAGAGGGAAAATTAAGAGGGGGAGGTTTTCTTAAAATGAAAGATCTCAATTTTATTCATCAAAAAACTATTCCATTAGTACAACCAAGGCCTATATATAGGCTTTCAATACAACTTTGGCTACATGCAGCCCATTGTTATAAAAAAATAATAGTCCCAAAATTTGGCTACATGCAGCCCACAATCATGAAAATAATAAAAGTCCAAATAACCAAACAATTAATAAAAAAGGAAATAACATTATAATTAATTAATACTTATAATAGCATAATTATATGTATTAATTAATTATTTAAATGCCGCGGGCAGAGATTGTAGCGGCGATGGCGCTTATCAAAATTTTTGTCACGGCGACGCGCGTCTTTGGTTGGAGGGGCGCAATCATCCGTAAGCGTGACAGTACTATCATCCTATTGAGGGCCGTCGTCGTCATCAATCCTCCCCCACTCGAAAGTACTCATCTCCGATGAGTGGCCCCTTAATGTATTGGCGGAGAAGGTCTTCATCAAAACGAGCCACGTCCGCTTCCGGGAGCCATGAATCATCAGAAGCTGGCTAATCACGCCAACGAACCAAATAGCGGCGAATGTCCCCACTAGGCAAGGAGAGCACTTCATCTCGAATAATCCTGTCAGGAAAAAAGTTGGTCCTGGGGAACCTTGGAAAGGCTGTAATCAAAGAAGAAGAAAAAATTTTTGCATCAACATCCAACGTACCTCCAGTGGAGACTGATGTAGAGAGCGATCCAGGAACAAACTAACCCCTAAACCAATTAGAAATTGCAGTGGACCCAAACGGGCAGGCAGACAATTCAAGTAGTGGAGAAACATAAGGCGTTAAATCCGAAACATTGAAAATAGGGGAAATTCCCCAATCAGTGGGTAACACTAATAAAAATGCGTTTTCTCCTAACTTCTTTAAGATTCGAAATAGACCGGCTCGCTGATTCGCTAACTTTTTTATGGTGCCCGAAGGCAACCGTTCAGGGATGAGACGCACCATAACCAAATTGCCAACTTTTAAGGGAGACACCCTCCAATGTACGTTAGCATTAGATTGATAAGTCACATATTGTGTGGCTAGCGTGTCTTTAATATGCTTATGCAAATGGTGGACATGCGAGGCAAACTCTTGTGCGAATTGACTTGATTTGTAAGATGGGGGTAAAGGAATCAAGTCAAGTGGTACTGGCGCTTTATATCCGTGCACAATTTCATTTGGTGAAAGACCTGTGGACCTATTTTTCGAATTGTTATAAGCTAGCTGAGCATGGGGAAGAATGAGGTCCCACGTACCCTTGTGGTCGCCCACAAGACAACGAAGCAAACTACCCAAACTTCTATTTACCACTTCCGTTTACCCATCCGTCTGGGGATGGTAGGCCGAAGAAAATAAAAGTTTGGTACCAAAAATTTTCCAAAGGGTCTTCCAAAAATAGCAAGTAAATTTTACGTCCCTATCAGTCACTATTGTCTTAGGAATGCCCCGATGACCAACTACCTCCTTAAAAAATAATTTAGCAACATGCGACGCAACGTTGGTTTTATTACACGTAATAAAATAGGCCATTTTGGAAAACCGATCTACCACTACCAGAATAGAATCATGACGTCAAAACGTGATGGGTAGGCCTAAAATAAAATCCATACTAATGTCTTCCCAGGGAATGGAAGGAATCGGAAGAGGGGTATAAAGTCCTGCGTTAGTTTTATTACCCTTAGCCAGTTGACATGCTCGACAACTACTTACGATTTTATTCACCGTTGATTTAAGACCAGGCCAATAAAACTTGTCTTCTACAAGAGCGATGGTCTTATCGCGACCAAAATGTCCACCCAACCCGCCGCTATGCAATTCCCAAACGATAAAGTGGCGTAGGGAGGAACGTGGAATGCATAATTTTGCATGCTTAAATAAGTAGCCGTCTCGAATATAATAGGACGAGATTGTCGTGGGTGAGTCATTTTGAGTGGAAAAATAGATTTCCTGGAAATACGGGCAATTGACATACTCATACTTAATTCGATCGAACCCAATCACCTTAACTTCTAGCGTGGATAGTAATAAGGATACACGACTAAGAGCGTCTGCTACGCGGTTGAGAGTCCCCTTAAGGTGTTTGATAATGAATGTGTACACTTGAAGATAGGAGACCCATTTGGCATGCCTAGGTCTAACCTTTGTCTAGGAGTTAATGAACCTCAATGCCTCATGATCGGACAAAATAACAAATTCCTTAGGAAGTAAATAATGTCGCCAATGTTGGAGGCATCTAATGACCGCATAAAATTCCCTATCATAATTAGAATAATTCAATTTCGGCCCCGCTAGCTTCTCACTAAAATATCCAATGGGGTGACCTTGACTCAACACACCACCAATACCAACGCCCGACGCATCACAAAATAACTCAATAACCTTATTAAAATCTGGCAAGCGCAAGAGTGGAGCTTCCGACATTCGTGATTTAATTATTTGAAACGCTTTAGCGGCCAATTTAGTCCATGTGAATTCACCCTTTTTCATGCACTCCGTGATGGGGTCCATTGAAAGTGAGGGTAAGATCTACTTTTACTCTAGAGGGGGGGGTGAATAGAGTATATTAAAATAATTTTCAGATACAAAATTATTTACAATGGAAGACTTGATTTAAGTATAGGTGTAATGTGCTTACAGAAAATAAAAGATAAGAAGCAATAAAGAAAATCACAGCACACAGCAAAGCAAAAAACATAACAATCTAGAAGACACAAGGATATATAGTGGTTCCCCAATCAACCTTGGTACATCCACTCTTCTACCACCCTAGGTAGGAATCCACTGCAGGAATAGTTGATCAGGTGTCCTGGGCACCAATGAGCTTTTGATAAGGTGCTCAAAAACTAAACCAGATTTTTTGATCAGGTGTCTTGCCACCACTGAGTTTTCACAAGGTCTCAGAAACCAGCCACAAAACTTTTGAAGGGAGTTTTGATAAACCCTTTTACAGTAGAGTAAAGAAATAAAGAAAAGAGTTTGTTGTTCTTCTCTGTCAACAGTCTAAGAAAAGACTAGTGGATGATGTTGTCAAAGCTCCCCCTGAGATCTGCAATTATTCAGTAAGAAGAGCTTTGCATAGGGTGATAGGTCTTCAGTGACTTTAGATCTCCAGCAAGAGATGATTTCAGTAGTTGTTGAAATGTGAGGTGTCTGGAGTCTTTGATAAAGACATTGAACACTTGAATCAGAAGAGATCTTGAAGGAGTAGAATAGAAGTTTGATGATCTTCTTCACAGTATGATTCCTTGTGTTCTGTATGAATTCTAACTCAGTAATCATGTAGACTTGTGTCTCTCTTGAGTCTATTCCCAGAATTCTTGATTGATATCTCTTGTTCTGTATCTTTCAAAAAATTCTCTAGAGATATATTGAAAATCTGTCTTTAAGATAGTCGTTAACCAGTCATAAATGACTGCCTTAAATGAACTTTTTATCTGGAGGAAAGTCCTAAGATACATTCCATTTTGTCTTCCTTGAAACTTGCTCTAAATTAGTTGAAACGGCTAAAAAATCCTTTGAAATAAATACTGAATAATAAATTTGATTGAATTCCATAATTGTCTGAATTTGAATTCCTGAAATCGTCGATCTCTTCAGAAAAGCGTCGATCTGAGCTCAACTATTGTCGACCTTAGCTCAGAGACTGAACTTATACTTGAGACAGAAATCATCGATCTGAGCTCAACTATCGTCGACCTGAGCTCAGAGATTGGATTATAGCTACAGATAGAAATGTTGATCTGAGCTAGAAGATTGTCGAACCGAGTTCGATTACTCGTTGAGCTGAACTCAGAGATAGTTGAACTGAGTTCGACGTTTCGTCGACCTGAGCTCGACGAAAATTGTTTAAGTCTTTTGCACTTGAATTCTGATCTTAGAAGGTCTTGGGGGCAGCTTCCAAACCTAAGTTCTAACCCTTAGACTCATTCTAATTGACCTTTAAGACTATACAATAAGGTCAAAACAATTTCCTAAGAATATAGTGATCCTTGCCCAAATTAGTAATAGGGTGTTCCAACAATCTCCCCATATTTTGGTTAGGATTACTATTTACAAGACAAATAGGAAATAATAAGCATACAGATAGAATTCAAAAGCAAAAAACAACAATGCAAAAAAAAGAAATGCAGCATTGCAGAAGCACAGATAGAATCACAACAGACAGTCAGAATTTAGATATATTGTCAGCTTACACATTTACATCTTTTCATTGCCCTTCTTGAATAAGATTTCTCTGTTAGGTTTGAGAGCTTCTTTCTTAGATCTCATGTCATCAGCAGCACCTAGAGAGGTTTGAGATTTGGGCCTGGGAACCACAGCATCTGGGTGCAGCTTCATATAGCTTTCTGGATCAAAGAACTTTCTGGATGAGTATCTATCTAGTTCCTTCTTTCTTTGCTCAGATAAGTTTGTGATGTTTGAAGTTTCTTTTCCTTATTCCCTTGCCTTCTTTATCTGATCCAAAGCAGCTAGCTCTTTCATTCTGGCAGTCCAAGATAGTGGATTATTTTCTGGATCCTCAAAAGGAACTGGAGGTTCATATATATTCATAGTATCATCAGAAGGAGGAGTTCTTGAAGTAACAGTATCTTTCAGCTTATAAGGGAAATGACCAAAAGTTGAGTCAATGGATCCTTATCCTTCCCTTTGATATGGATATTGTCTAGATTGATCTTTGGAGTATACTTTATAATCTCTTTGCCTTCCTCTGTGCTGTCCTCTCCTTGATTGATAACCTCTTTGATAATATCCTCTTGGTTGAGATCTGTCTGAAGGTTGAGAAGAGCTTTGTTTTGCAGCAGATCCAAATTGAGAAGCAGAACCTCCACTAGTACCTACATCTGGAGGAGGAGGAGGATTAAAATGAGAAGATCCTTTATCATACTTATCAATCTTCCACTTTTTCTTCATAGCCTTGAGCTAGTTATTTGAATATTGCATCCAGGGTTCTGAGATGGGGCAGTCATGCAGAATATAGTATGGAATGTCATTGTCATCTTTCACCTTTTCTGGAGGTACCCTCTTCAATGCCTTACTTCTAGCTTTCCTCTTCCTTGCAATAGTTGCAGAGGAGTCATCAGAATCAGTTTGGAATTTATCACTGTCTGAACTCTGAGGATTGTCATATAATTCATCAATCCTTTTAAGGTATTCCTTTTGTTTTTTTTATTGTTTAGCAGAGATAATAGTACCAGTAGTAGCAATAGTGACAGAAGCACCACTGACAGATGTAATAACAGCAGCAGAGACCATTGGAGCAACAGGAGCAGTAGATACAGACACTTCAGTATCAGAAACAGAAACCGAAATAACAACATCAGAAACAATAGATTATTCAATATGAACAGCAGGCTCATCATCCTCTGTCATCAGTAAGTCAGCAGCACTATCAGAACAGACTACATTAACAACAACAACAGCATCATTCATATAATCAACAGAGAGAACATTTTCCACAGCCTTAAGGGACATGATATATGCAGAAATCAGGCTGGGCTCATAGCTGGCAATAGTCACAATGGCCTTAGTAAGGTCCAAAGCTTCAGAAGCTGGAAGAAATCTGCTCTGAAGAGCATCAAAATCTGACAGCAGTGACTTAAAGTCAACTGTTCTGAAGGGAAGCACTGGAGCTGAAGCTGTAACTGAAATCTCTGGCAGGAAATCTTCTGAGGCAGGCACTAGCTCTTCTTCATGAGGCATCTCCCCCTGCCTAGATTTAGTATACACTTGATCAAGGCACCCCACAGAAGGGACTGCCTGAGGAGGAGAAAGGGAAGAGAGCCTAGCAGATAACTCCTGGATGGATTTCAGGAGTGGAGCCATGGAGGTCTCCAGCAAGACTGTTAGCCTGGGATCCAACATCCCATACAGCCTATCTGCTAGGGCAGGAAGGTCTACTTGCTCAAGTGAAACTTGAGTAGAGGTAGAGGAGAGAGGGACAGAGATTGGTGTAGAAGGGGATGTAGATATGGGAAGAGAAGTTGTGGATGGTAGTATGGATGGTTGAGAGATTAGAATGGTGGAGATGTAAGTTATTGTAGTGGAAATGGATGGGGTGAAAGATGGTTGTGAAAGAATATCTTGGAGTAGTTGTTGATAGGAGGTAGAGGATGATGGGAGATCAAGAGGTGAGGTATGGGAATCATCCATATAGGAATCATCCAGAAGACTAAAAGAAGGAATGGATGAGTCAATATCCAGGGGTAGATAATAGTGTAGGGGATGGAAAAGGTCTACAAAAGTTGATGTTGGTGGTGGTGAAGAAGTTGAGAGTGGAGATAAAATGGTGATGGGGGAGGAGATTGAGGTAGTGATGGTGGGAGAAGGGGTGGTTGAAGAAACAATGGGTGGATATGGTGGAGATGAGGAGGAGGCAGACAGTTCTTCTAATGGGGAAATTGCCTGTGGGGAAGTGACCTGAATAGTCCTGGTGCCTAAAGATGAGATAGTTGCAGGACCTCTGCTTGGTTTGACAATCTGCCTGTCCCATTTACCAAATAGGGCACAGGACAGCCTCTTAGAGGCATTAATGTGCATCCCACTGGACACAAGCAACTGAGGGCACTTATTATGCAAGAACAGCCCTAGGATCCTCCCAAAGTTAACAAAATTTTTATTCACATTTTTCTTGATTAAATCAAAGAAAATCTCTCCCCAATTGAGATGTTTCTTATCCAATACAGCAGCCATCAAACAGAATTGATACCTAGAAATGGTATCATGAGCAGAATGCTTGGCTAAAAGCACTTTTCCCACAACATCAGCTAAGAATCTATATTCCACTAACAGATTCTTTTTAAGCAGCTCATTAGGATTTGCTGCAGAGTGACCCATTCGATCAAGCATACTTGCAAACTCTTCTCCAGATAACTCAACAGAATCGTTTCCAGAACTCAACTGAAAAAATTCTGTAAGGAGGGCAGAGGTTAGGGATACCTGAGTCCCGGCTATAGTACCAACCACAGTATTCTGATTCAGATTATGAGTCGTGTACACCAATTCTTTGATCTCATCGACAGCAAGTTTCATCCTTGTGGTCATAAGATGCACCAACTGCTGTTCTTTGAGTAAGTCGAGAATGTCTTTGAATATCTGATCACTGCCGTCAAAGGAATCCATATCGATGTCGAATCCAGTATCGAATTTCATTGCGGCAAGAACTGTAACAGAAACGACCATTGTTTACCTGCAAAAACGAAACAAACACGACCAAGTGCAGAGAAGTTTGGAGGGAAAGAAAAGTTTTGCAGAGAGTATGAAAGCGCAAAAGGAGAACGACGACTGAAAAATGAGTTTTTATATTAGGGTTCGAAGCCGAAAAGGGAAGATCATTGAACTCCATTCGACGATCTGGGCTTCTAAAGGAATCTGAAGGGTCTTCAACATCGTCGATATCCGTTCGACGATATTGGAGAGTGTCGATCTCTGCTCGACGATCTATGACCAAAAGAAGATAGCCTAGCGCTATCTAGAAAACACTGAACTCCGGTCGACGCTTTCGGAAAACGTCGATCTCCGTTCGATGATCTTGGGGAAATACGTCGAGCGCAGTTCAGAGAGCAGAAACACCCTATAGACACTAGAAAAATCATGTTTTTAAACGAGTCTTGGTCAATTTTAGGGTTTTAAAATCTTGGATCTCATTTTAAGCTTCCTCCATCTAACATTCCTAACTAATTTAGGAAGAAGGTGTGTTTCTTTTCAACCAATTATTTGGTGAAAATATCTCCCCTTTACAAATCAGTTGGGATATATTGAAGTTTAATTTTATTCTTCTAAACATTATCCCTTAAAAAGTGATGCCTAATCTCTATATGTTTTGTCCTACTATGGAGGACTGGATTTTGTGTTATAGAGATAGCACTAGTGTTATCACAAAATATTTTTGACTTTTCTAAGTTGTAACCATAGTCTAGGAGCTGGTTTTGAATACACAAAATCTGTGAGCAACAACTGCCTACTGCCATGTATTTAGCTTCAGCAGTTAATGTGGATACAGATGTTTGTTTCTTACAGAACCAGGAGACAAGTCTGTCACCAAGAAACTGGCAAGTTCCACTGGTGCTTTTCCTGTCTACTCTACATCCAACATAATCAGCATCTGAAAATCCAGTTAATTCAAATCCTGAGTCTTTTGGATACCAGAGACCTAGATTTGGACAACTTTTCACATACCTAAGAATCCTTTTTACTAATGTTAGGTGTGACTCTCTAGGGCTTACTTGGAATCTAACACATATGCGTATAGCAAACATTATGTCAGGTCTACTAGCTATAAGGTATAATAAAGAGCCAATCATTGCTCTATATGTTGTCTGATCAACAGGTTTCCCATGTTCATCAGCATCTAATACAACATTAGTAGGCATAGGTGTTTTCATACATGATGCTTCAGACATACCAAATTTCTTAACCAATTCTTTTACATACTTGGTTTGAGAAATAAATATGCATCAGCATGTTGTTTGACTTGCAATCCTAGAAAGAAGGAAAGCTCACCCATGCTACTCATTTCAAATTTAGAATACATTAGATTAGAGAATCATTTGCACAAATTTGAATCAGTAGATCCAAATATAATATCATCTACATATATTTGCACTAGTAGGATATTGGACTTATGGGTTCTAATAAAAAGAGTTTGGTCTACTCTACCCCTTATAAAATCATTTTTCAGAAGAAACCATGCTAAGGTCTCATTCCATGCTCTAGGAGCTTGCTTAAGACCATATAATGCTTTATGCAATTTAAAAACATGATCAGGATGAGTTGGAGAGATAAAACCTAGGGGTTGTCTAACATTGACTTCTTCTTTGATATCTCCATTGAGAAATGCACTCTTTACATCCATTTGATAAGACTTGAATCCTTTATGAGCTGCATAAGCTAGGAATATTCTTATGGCCTCTAACCTTGCAACTTGAGCAAAGGTCTGGTCATAGTCTATTCCCTCTTCTTGAGAGTATCCTTGTGCAACTAGCCTTGCCTTGTTCCTGACAATGATTCCTTGATCATCCAATTTGTTTCTGAACACCCACTTTTTTCCAACAATGGAGTGATCCTTAGGCCTTGGCACTAACTCCCAAACTTTGTTCCTTTCAAATTGATGCAATTCCTCTTGCATTGCAATGATCTAGTCTGGGTCTTGTTCTGCATCTTATATAGATTGAGGTTCAATTTGGGATAGAAAGCAGGTGTGCATCATGTTTTGGTTGACCTGATTTTTGGTTTGCACACCAGCTGAGATGTCTCCAATCACTTGGGAGATTGGATGATCTCTTGATGTTACTAAATCATCAGGGGGTGTTGATTGTTCACCAACCTGTGTTGTTGTTTCCTCTTGTAGAAAAAAAACTGGCTCTTCAAGGTAATTCTCACCAGGATGTTGAGTACCAAGATGTTGAGTGTCCTCTTCATCTTCACTGTTTTCACCTCTTTGTTGGATAGGTGAATGTGTTGTATCCTTTTCTACAATATGTAACCTGTCCAAATTTTCTGAAAGAGAGTGTACCTGCAAAGGTTCTATGGTAGAAATATTCTTCTCCTTGTAAAACATGTTAGTTTCATCAAAAGATACATGTACAGATTCTTCAATTTTAAGAGAAGATTTGTTAAATACCCTATAAGCTTTACTGATCACTGAGTATCCCAGAAACACTCCTTCATCAGCTTTAGCTTGAAATTTTGCTATATACTTATTGTCATTATTTTGTATGTAATAAATGTAACAAAAAATTTTGAAATAATCTACTTTAGGTTTCTTCCCTTTGAGTAATTCATAGGGAGTCTTGCCCTTCAGTTTATGTATCAAACTTCTATTCAACACAAAGTTTGAGGTGTTCACTATCTCTGCCCAAAGGTGTAGAGGAAGGTGAGCATCTGTCAACAATGTGGTGGCAGATTCAATAAGGGTTCTATTTTTCCTTTCAGCTACCCCATTTTGTTGAGGAGTTCTAGGAGCTGAGAAAGTGTGTCTGATCCCTTCACTCTGACAGAACTCTTGCATAAGAAGAGAATCAAACTCTGTCCCATGATCACTTCTGATCAGGGCAATGTGAGTATTGAACTCAATCTGTATGCATTTGAGAAACTATATCAAACACTTAAAGTTATTAGACTTCTTCCTCAGAAAGAACACCCATGTGAATCTAGAGAAGTAATCTACAATCACCAAGGTGTAAGATTTCACTCCTAAGCTTTGTACTGTAATGGGTCCAAAAAGATCCATGTGTAACAGATACAAGATCCTAGGTGAATCACTCTTATTAAGTGACTTAAAGCTATTTTTAGTTTGCTTGCCTAATTAACAAACCCTGTAAAGTCCTTCCTTCTTGTAGGGGCCAGAAGGTAGTCCTCTAACAAGGTTGACCTTGGATGGCCTAGCAATGGTTCTAAGGTTTAAATGTCCTAATCTTTTATGCCATAGATCATTTGGATTGCAAACAGAATTGAATAAACAAATATCTATCTTAGTTGAAAGAAAAACTACAAGATAAATGTTACCTTTCCTTTTACCTATCAACACAGTTGTGTTGTCCTCTGATTTGATTTTACATGAGGATTTGTTGAATGTCACCTGGTATCCTTCATCACATAGTTGACTGATGCTGATTTAATTGTGCTTCAGTCCTTCCACATAGGCCACCTTCTTAATGTAACTGAGCCAATCTGGACAGCACCATATCCTTTTGTTTGTCAAAAGTTTGAATCCCCAAATATGACTTTGGGTCCAAGCTTGGCTTTGTAGGATGTTAAATTATCCTTGCTTCCTGTCATGTGCTTTGAGCACCCACTATCCAGATTCTATTGTTGGTTCATTACTGGATAGGTCTTCACCTGCACATAAGCAACTTATATGTTTTTGACCCAGTTTACCTTGGGCCTAGGTTGATAACCTTTAAATTCTGAAATGAAAGACACCATGGCTGACTCTTATAACCTTCAGGATGATATCTACTAAGAGGTATTATCCATTCAGTATAAGGGTTTAAGTTTTGTGATGTAGGACCTCTAGGATTGAAGTTTGATTTGCCTTTGAAAAAAATTTCAAAACTCTGAGCTCCGTTCGACGATCTCTGAGCTGAGTTCGACGATCTTGGGTCAGATCATCGAGCTCCATTCGAAGATCGATTATGCCAGAGTTCAGAGTTCGGATATCATCGACCTGAGTTCGACGATTCAGCTTGAGATCGCTGAGCTCTGTTCGACGATCGTCGAGCTCTGTTCGACGTTTTCCGTTGAACTTTGTTTTTCTTAGGTAAATCCGGATTCTTTCTAGCTACCTCTATAACTCCCTTTCCTTTATCTGAGATAAACTTAATTGGGGTTGTTAATACTATAGGTTGGCTGGATGAAGCACCCAAGCCCAGTGTACTGTTAAGTCTAGAGTTCACTGTGCTTGTGATGTCCATCAGTCTGATGATTCTCCCATTAAGGGATTCTTCAAACTTCTTTGTCTGGGATAGTTTACTTTTCAGTGAAGCTATCTCCTCCCTACAGCATTCTAACTCCTCAGAGAGTTTGAGGTTATCTGATTTTAAGGTGCTAAGTTTAGATAATTGATTTATGAGAGAGATAATCTCTTTCTCAGACTTTAGCAGGTCTAAAAAAAGTGCCTTAAATTAAAATTTAAAGTCCTCTGAATTAAAGTCAAAGGAATCTATTACCTGGTCTTCTTCATCTTCATGTTTAGATTCAGATTTTGATTCATGTTCTGTATCAGAATTATGTTGGGAGGCATTGATAGCCATCATGCAGAACTCCTTCTCTTCAGAATCATCTTCATCATCACTTGAGCTTGATGAGGCCTCTGACTCTTCTTCAGTTTCACTCCAGGTTTCAGCTACAAATCCCTTCCTTGTATGTTTGTTCTTACTGGAGGAGGATTTGTCATTGTTGTTTCTCCTTGAGTCCTTATCTTTTCTCCTATCTTTCCTGTCCTTCTTGTCCTTATTCTGATTTTCTGGACAATCAGGCACAATATGGCCTGGTTTCCTGCATCCAAAACAAATAATTTATTTATTATTCAATTTTTCATACCCTGGCTTCTCATGCCCTTTGGATGACCTCTTTCTGAAATCTTTCCTGGCCATATTATAGAATCTTTTAGCCAGTAAGCTCATTAATTCTTCATTGCCTGTGACCTTGTCTTCAGGCTGATCTTCTGTAGCTTTGAATGCTATTGTCTTCTCCTTCTTGATTTCTGGAGAAGCAACCTTCTGTTCTTCCTCTCTATTCTTGATGAACAGCTCATAAGACTTGAGCTTTCCCAACAAAGCTTCAGTGGTGATTTCATTTAGGCTTCTGGCATCCTTGATTGGCCAGATCCTTGAATCCCAAGTGTTGGGGAAGCACATTAGGATTTTGTCATTAAGTTTAGTTAGTGAGATCTCTTTGTCCAATGTTTTTAACTCACTGACTATTAGGATGAGCCTGTTGTACATGTCAGCAACTGACTCAATTTCTTTTTTTTTTGAAATTCTCATACTGGGTTATGAGATGGGATCTTCTGTCTTTCCTTTCATCAGCAGATCCTGATACAATTTCTGACAACTTGTCCAATATTTCTTTTGCTGAGTTACATTCAGCCACTTTTTGAAATATTTCATCAGACATAGTCTGAGCTAGAATATTCATTGCTTTGGCATCTGCTGCTTTCGATTTCTTGATTTCTGCATCTGTTCCTGAAGGAGGTGGAACAACACTTGTACTTGTAATTACTGGGGGTCTTGGACACACTGTCAAAACAGAATTATAGATGTCCTCATCAATAGAATTCATAAATAATTTTATCCTTGCCTTCCAAACTGAAAACTTAGAAAGGTTGCACACTTGAGGTCCGGTGCTCGAATAATCTTTGTTTTGTGCCATGGTTTTGTATGAAAATAAAAATAATATAAATAATAACCCTCTATTAAAGATTGATCTTATCAGAGATCTTTTGGTTCAGGTGTTTGCCTGTAAAACAACCAAACAAGTGAAGATTCAATTGTTGAGTAACCAACCTCCCTCTGATACCAATTGAAAGTGAGGGTAAGATATACCTTTACTCTAGAGTGGGGGGTGAATAGAGTATATTAAAATAATTTTCAGATAAAAAATTATTTATAGTGGAAGACTTGATTTAAGTGTAGGTGTAATGTGCTTATAGAAAATAAAAGATAAGAAGCAATAAACAAAATCACAGCACACAGCAAAGCAAAAACACAGCAATCCAGAAGACAAAAGGATCTATAGTGGTTCCCCAATCAACTTGGGTACATCCACTTTTCTACCACCTAGGTAGGAATCCACTGCAAGAATAGTTGATCAGGTGTCCTGGGCACCAATGAGCTTTTAATAAGGTGCTCAAAAACCCAACCAGATTTTTTGATCAGGTGTCTTACCACCACTGAGTTTTGACAAGGTCTCAGAAACCAGCAACAAAACTTTTGAAGGGAGTTTTGAGAAACCCTTTTACAGCAGAGTAAAGAAAGAAAGAAAAGAGTTTGTTCTTCTTCTCTGTCAATAGTCTAAGAGAAGACTAGTGGATTATGTTGTCAAAGCTCATCCTGAGATCTGCAATTGTTCAGGAAGAAGAGCTTTGCATAGGGTGATAGGTCTTCAGTGACTTTAGATCTCCATCAAGAGATGATTTCAATAGTTGCTGAAATGTGATGTGTCTAGAATCTTTGATGAAGACTTTGAACACTTGAATCAAAAGAGATCTTGAAGGAGTAGAATAGAAGTTTGATGATCTTCTTCACAGTGTGATTCCTTGTGTTTTGTATGAATTCTAACTCAGTAATCCTGTAGACTTGTGTCTCTCTTGAGTCTATTCCCAGAATTCTTAATTGATATCTCTTGTTCTGTATCTTTCAAAAAATTCTTTGGAGATATATTGAAAATCTATCTTTAAGATAGTCGTTAACCAGTCATAAATGACTGCCTTAAATGAACTTTGTCTCTGGAGGAAAGTCCTAAGAGACATTCCATTTTGTCTTCCTTGAAAGTTGCTCCAGATTAGTTGAAACGGTAACAGAATCCTTTGAAATAAATGCTGAATAATAAATCTGATTGAATTCCATAACTGTCTGAATTTTAATTCCTGAAATCGTTGATCTCTTCAAAAAAGCGTCGATCTTAGCTCAACTATCGTCGACCTGAGCTCAGAGACTGAACTTATACTTGAGACATAAATCGTCGATCTGAGCTCAACTATGATCGACCTGAGCTCAACTATCGTTGACTTGAGCTCATAGATTGGATTATAGCTAGAGACAGAAACGTCGATCTGAGCTCGAAGATCGTCGAAACGAGTTCGACGACTCGTTGAACTGAGCTCAGAGATAGTCGAACTGAGTTTGACGTTTCGTCGACCTGAGCTCGACGAAAATTGTCTTAGTCCTCTGCACTTGAATTCTGATCTAAGAAGGTCTTGGGGGAAGCTTCCAAACCTAAGTTCTAACCCTTAGACTTATTCTAATTGACCTTTAAGACTATACAATAAGGTTAAAACAATTTCCTAAGAACATAGTGATCCTTGCCCAAATTAGTAATAGGGTGTTCAACCAGCCATGATACTACTAAATTCTCGAAAGAAACGGTGATAAAAAGTGGCTAGGCCGTGAAAACTCCGTACATCTCGAATGTTGGCAGGCTCCGGCCAGTCCTTAATGGCTTGGACCTTCTTTGGATCGACGTGGATACCTTCCTAACTAACGATATAACCAAGGAATTCTACCGACGGTACATGGAAAGTACATTTTTTAATATTAACGAATAATTTTTCCGATCGTAATGTGGAAAGGATAATCTTCAAATGTGACTCGTGATCGATCGTAGATGTACTAAAAACAAGAATATCATCACAGTATACCAAAATGAACTTTCCCATATACGGTTGGAAAACATGAGTCATCATTCTAGAAAATGTACTCGGGGCATTGGAAAGTCCAAATGGCATTACTAACCACTCGTAAAGCCCATCCTTAGATTTAAAAGCGGTCTTCCATTCATCACCCTCCCTAATTCGGATCTGATGGTAGCCACTCCTAAGATCCAATTTCGATAAAATTGTGGCTCCAGCTAACATTTCCAATAAATCATCCAAGCGAGGGATGGGAAATCAGTATTTAACTGTAATTTTATTAATGGCTCGACTATCCACACACATCCTCCAAGATCCGTCTTTCTTGGGAGCAAGACAAGCGGGTACGACACACGGACTCGTGCTATGATGTATAAATCCCTTATGTAATAAATAAGAAATTTGGGAGTGCAACTTTAAGTGTGCAGTAGGATTTAACTGGTAATGAGGAAGGTTAGGCAACGAGGACCCCGGGATGAAATCTATGGCATGTTGGATGTCCTGCATGGGGGGTAACTCGGACGGTAGCTCGTCCAGATACACATCCTTAAATTACTATAGGAGTTTCCGCAACGATGGTGGTAAAATATCGAATGACGATGCATCTTCCTTAACTTGCAGACAAACTAAAGCATACACGATACCATCTATAAATGTGTTACGCTCAAATTCCTTCTTTCCTAATAAACTTAATGCCTTCTGTTGGAACACCCTATTACTAATTTGGGTAAGGATCACTATGTGATTAGGATTCTATTTTGACCTTGCTGTATTGTGTGATAGGTCAATTAGAATGAGTCTTAGGGTTAGTACTTAGGTTTGAAAGCTGCCCTCAAGACCTTCTACATATCAGGATTCAAGTGCTGAGACAAAGACAATTCTCGTTGAGCTCAAGTCGACGAAACGTCGAACTCAGGTCGACGATCTCTGAGCTCAATTCAATGAGGAGTCGAACTACATTCGACGATCTTCGAGCTCAGATCAACGCTCTGTCTCTAGCTGATTTCCAAGTCGCTGAGCTCAGGTCGACGATCGTAGAGCTCAGGTTGATGTTTTCTGTCTCAAGTAAAAATCCAATCTCTGAGATCAGGTCGATGATTTTTCTGAGAGGTCGACGTTTTCAGGATTCAAATTCAGGATAGTTAAGGAATTCATTCAGATTTATTTTCAGCATTTATGATAAAGGATTATGTAGCCGTTTCAAGCAATCTGGTGCAAGTTTCAAAGAAGAATAATTGGAATGTTACTTAGGACTTTCCCCAGAGACAGTTGCCAATTATAGAAGTCATTTATGACTGAGTAATGGCCATCTAAAGTCAGGATCTGATATACTACCTAGAGAATTTTTCAGAAGAACACAGACAAGATTTGAAAAAGATATATAGAAGAGAGAACAAGAAATTCACTCATCAAGAATTCATCTTCTGAGAAGAGACTCAGTAGACAAAAGCTCATAGAATTACTGAGTCAGAATTCTTCAAGAACACAAGGAACATCATTGTGAAGGAGATCATCTGCCTTTCTAGTCCTTCAAGCTTAAAGTGTTCAAAAACTTCATTATCAAGGACTCCAGACATCACACATTTCAGCATCTGCTAAAATCATCTATTGCTAGAGATCTGAAGCAACTGAAGGCCTATCACCCTAAGCAAAGCTCATCTTCCTGAACCCTTACAGATCTCAGGGGGAGCTTTTACAACATCTTCCACTTGTCTTCTCTTAGATTATTGACAGATAAGAACAACTCAACTTATTTTCTTTTTCCTTTCTCTCCTATAAAAGGGTTTCTCAAAACTCCCTACAAAAGTTTTGTGGCTGGTTTCTGAGACCTTGTCAAAACTCAGTGGTGGAAGGACAACTTATCAAAAAAAATCTAGTTTTGGTTTTTGAGCAACTTATCAAAAGCTAATTGTTGCCCAGGACACCTGATCAACTATTCCTACAGTGGATTCCTACCTTGGGTGGTAGAAGAGTGGATGTACCCAGGTTATTGGGGAACCACTATATCTCCTTGTGTATTCTGGCTTGCTGTGCTTTTTTGCTTTGCTGTGTGCTGTGTGTTTCTGTTTTCTTACTGCTTTAGTGTTTACTTTTCTGCTAGCACATTACACATATAAGTAAATTAAGTCTTCCACTGTTTTACAGTTTTAATTATAAAATATTTTAAAATACTTTATTCACCCCCCCTACCCCCTCTAGAGTGAAGATAGATCTTACCCTCACTTTCAATTGGTATCAGAGGGAGGTTGGTTACTCAACAACTGAATCTTCAACAGATTGGTTGAACAGGCTAACACCTGAACTAAAAGATCCTTGATAAGATAAATCTTCTATATAGGGTTATTACTTTTTGTATTATATTTATTTTCATACAAAACTATGGCACAGAACAAAGATTATGCTAGCACCAGACCTCCAGTGTGCAACCTTTCTAAGTTTGCACTTTGGAAGGCAAGGATTAGGCTTTATATGAATTCTATTGATGAGGACATTTTTAATTCTGTTTTGACAGTTTGTCCAAGACCCCCAGTAATTACAAGTACAAGTGCTGTTCCACCTCCTTCAGGAACAGATGCAGAAATAAAGAAATGGAAAGTTGCAGATGCAAAGGCTAGGAATATCCTTGCTCAGACTATGTCTGATGAGATATTTCAAAAAGTGTCTGAATGAAGTTCAGCAAAAGAGATATGGGAAAAGTTATCTGAAATTATCTCAAGATCTGCTGATGAAAGGAAGGACAGGAGATCCCATCTCATAAGCCAATATGAGAACTTCAAAAAGGGAGAAACTGAATTAGTGACTGACATGTACAACAGGCTCAGCATAATAGTCAGTGAACTAAAAACACTAGACAAGGAGATCTCTCTAACTGAATTAAATGACAAGATCCTAATGTGCTTCCCTAGTACTTGGGACTCAAGGATCTGGCCAATCAAGGATGCAAGAAGCCTAACTGAGATTACGAATGAAGCTTTATTGGGCAAGCTCAAGTCTTATGAGCTGCTCATCAAGAACAGAGAGGAAGAACAAAAGTTGCTTCTCCAGCAATCAGGAAGGAGAAGAAAATAGCATTCAAAGCTACAGAAGATCTGCTTGAATACAAGGTCACCGACAATGAAGAATTGATGAGCTTGCTGGCCAAAAGATTTTATAAGATGGCCAGGAAAGATTTCAGAAAGAGGTCATCCAGAGGGCATGAGAAGCCAAGGTATGACAAGTCAAATAATAAAGAAATAATCTATTTTGGATGCAGGAAACGAGGCCATATTATGCCTGACTGTCAAGAAAATCAGAATAAGAACAAGAAGGACAGGAAAGATAGGAGAAAAGACAAGGACTCCAAAGGAAATAATTAGAACAAATCCTCCTCCAGCAAAAATAAACATACAAGGAAGGGATTTATCGCAGAAACCTAGAGTGAAACTGAAGAAGAATCAGAGGCTTCATCAAACTCAAGTGATGATGAAGATGATGCTGAAGAAAAGGAATTCTTCATGATGGCTATCAATGCCTCCCAACAAAATTCTGATGCAGAACAAGAGTCAGAGTCTGAATCTGAAACTCAAACTAAAGAAGACCAGGTGATAGACTCCTTTGACTTTGATTTAGAGGACTTTAGATCTGAATTTAAGGCACTTTGTTTAGACCTGTTAAAGTCTGAGAAGGAGATTATCTCTCTCAGAAATCAATTGTCTAAACATAGCACCTTAAAATCAGACAACCTCAAACTCTCTGAGGAGTTAGAATGTTGTAGGGAGGAGATAGCTTCACTGAAAAGTGAGCTATCCCAGGCAAAGAAGTTTGAAGAATCCCTTAATGGGAGAAGCATCAGACTTATGGACATCACAAGCACAGTGAACTCAAGATTCAACTGTACACTGGGCTTGGGTGTTTCATCCAGCCAACCTATCGTATTAACAACCCCAATTAAATTTATTTCTGAAAAAGGAAAGGGTGTTGTAGAGGTAGCTAGGAAGAATCCTGATTTACCTAAGGAAAACAAAGTTCAACAGAAAACATCGAACAGAGGTCGACGATCGTCGAACAGAGCTCGGTGATCTCAAGCTGGATCATCGAACTCAGATCGACGACTTCTGAACTCTGAACTCTGGTATAGTCAATCTTCAAACGGAGCTCGACGATCTGACCCAAGATCATCGAACTAGGCTCGACGATCGTCGAACGGAGCTCAGAGCTTTGAACATTCTTTCAGAGGTAAATCTAAAATCAATCGTAGAAGTCCCTCATCCCAAAGCTTCAACCCATATACTGAATGGATAGTGCCTCCTAGGAGATACCATCCTGAAGGATATAAGAGTCAGCCAGGGATGTCTTTTATTTCTGAGTTTAAAGGTTATAAACCTAGACCCAAGGTAAACTAGGTCAAAAACATATAAATTATTTATGTGCAGGTGAAGACCTATCCAGCAATGAACCAACAATGGTACCTGGATAGTGGGTGCTCAAAGCACATGATAGGGAGAAAGGAGAATCTCATATCCTTCAAAGCCAAACTTGGACCCAAAGTGATATTTGGTGATTCAAACTTTGGTCAAACAAAAGGATATGGTGCTGTTCAGATTGTCTCAGTCACATTCAAGAAGGTGGCTTATGTGGAAGGACTGAAGCACAACCTAATCAGCATCAGTCAACTCTGTGATGAAGGGTATCAGTTGATATTCAACAAATCCTTATGCAAGATCAAGTTAGAGGATAACACAACAGTGTTAACAGGTAAAAGGAAAGGTAACATTTATCTAGTAGATTTCCTTTCAACCAATATAGATATCTGTTTATTTAATTCTGTTTACAAAATAAATGATCTTTGGCATAAGAGACTAGGGTATATAAACCTTAGAACCATTGCTAGGCTATCCAAGGACAACCTTATTAGAGGACAACCTTCTGGCCCCTACAAGAAGGAAGGACTTTGTAGGGCTTATCAATTAGGCAAGCAAACTAAAAATAGCTTTAAGTCACTTAATAAGAGTGATTCACCTAGAATTTTTTATCTGTTACACATGGATCTATTTGAAACTATTATAGTACAAAGTCTAGGAGGGAAATCTTACACTCTAGTAGTTGTAGATGACTTCTCTAGATTCACATGGGTGTTCTTTCTGAGGAAGAAGTCTGATAACTTTAAGTGTTTGACAGAGTTTCTCAAATGCATACAGATTGAGTTCAATACTCACATTGCCCTGATCAGAAGTGATCATGAGACAGAGTTTGATTCTCTTCTTATGCAAGAGTTATGTCAGAGTGAAGGGATCAGACACACTTTCTCAGCTCCTAGAACTCCTCAACAAAATGGGGTAGCTGAAAGGAAAACTAGAACCCTAATTGAATCTGCTACTACATTGTTGACAGATGCTCACCTTCCTCTATCCTTTTGGGCGGAGGCAGTGAACACCTCCAACCATGTGTTGAACAGAATTTTTATACATAAACTGAAGGGCAAGACTCCCTATGAATTGCTCAAAGGGAAGAAACCTAAAGTAGACTATTTCAAAAATTTTAGTTGCATTTGTTATATTCACAATAATGACAAGAAGTATTTAGCAAAATTTCAAGCTAAAGCTGATGAAGGAGTGTTTCTGGGATACTCCATGATCAGTAAAGCATATAGGGTTTATTCTTCTCTTAAAATTGAAGAATCTGTTCATGTATCTTTTTATGAGACTAACATGCTTTATAAGGAGAAGTCTACTTTGAAAGAGAAGGGATAGATAGTACTCTAGAGGGGGGGTGAATAGAGTAATCAAAAATTGCACTGGCAAAGTTGACTTTCTACTCAACTCCCTTGGAGTTAAATGCGGAATGAAGGTTATAGATATTTGAGATTAAACCTTAGAGCCTAACACAAGTGTTGTGCACAAAATGGCAGCCAACTGTAATTATAGTTGAGGCTGGGAAACCTAAACAGCAACTAGCAAACCTAGTTAAAATCTAATCACAGCCACAATGCAAGTAATTAAATAAAGCAATCCAGACGACACAAGGAATTTATAGTGGTTCCCCAAATAACTTGGGTACGTCCACTCTTCTTCCAACAAGGTAGGAATCCACTCAAGTTTTTGATCAGGTGCCCTGCCACCAACAAGATCTGCTTCAGGTAGATCAAGAAACCCTTTAGACTTTTGATCAGGTGTCTAAAAACCAACACAGGTTTTTGATCAGGTGCCCTGCCCCCAAGGGATACTTTTGAAGGGAGTAATAACCCTGTACAGGAGGGGGAAAGGAGGTTAAGGTGTCTTCTCTATTTTACAATAGATTAGAGAAGCACAATAACTTGCACTGAGCTAGACAGCTCTAAAAGAATCAAGGCTCCCCCTGGCTCAAAGAACGTCCAGGTGAAGTCTTGCTTCAGTGCAGAAACACTTCAGTGAATACTGAAGGAAGAACTACAAGAAGATATAAAATAAGAAATGAAAATCTTCTAGCAGCTATCTTCTTCTTCTTCTTCTTCAAAAGATCTCTGAGTCAGAACTTCCTGGAACAAGAGAACTCAGGTTGAAGAAGAGCAGAAGAGCTAACACTTCTCAGTTGAGTGAAGATTGCTGAGAGCAGTTAAACTTGTTCTTGCTGTAAGCTTGCTGAATGAATTTTTGCTATGAGTACTAGTTGATTTCTTCTTCAAAGAAGTCTTTATATATCAGCAGCAGCAACGGCTCTAATTGAGTTTGAATCTTGTCTTTTTCTGAACTCTGCAAGCTGGGCTGCAAAAAACATAAAGCAAAAACAAAAAATACTGCAAGCAGATATCCTATAAAAGGATAAAGCTTTCTAAGAAGCTGCAAATACTTCTGATGAAATAATATAAGAGAAAGTCACATCAGAAACAACTCTTTACAGCCAAGGAAGACTTTTTGAGTCTAACAGCTATAAAGGACAGCCTGGCAGATAAAGCAGATTGCATATCTCAGCTATAAGACAAACAACTTTGTCAGAAAAGATTAGCTCATGCATATAGAATAGAACTGATATTGTATGGAAATAATGTTTCAAATTATTCAGATAATCTTTCATAAAATATGCCAAAATAAATATGAAATTAGTCACATCACAGAAGACGACAAAACTAAATAAGAGCATACAACAAAACGTCGAACGACCTTCGGAGATCGTCGACCGACGCACGGAGATCGTCGACCTATCGGACAGATAGTCGAACGATCCAGATAGTCGAACTATCAAAGAAGATAGTCGAACTACCTCAGCAGAGAGTCGACCTATCAGAACAGATAGTCGAGCTATCAGATAGTCGATCTATCCGGACAGATAGTCGAACTACCAAACGAAACAAATAGTCGACCTATCAAGCAGATAGTCGACCTATCACAGAAAACAGATAGTCGACCTATCAACAGATAGTCGAACTATCAAAGCAACACAGATAGTCGACCTATCAACAGATAGTCGAGCTATCAAGGAAAAACAGATAGTCGACCTATCAATAGATAGTCGAGCTATCAGATAGTTGAACTATCAGGAGAGATAGTCGAACTACCAAAGCAAGCAGATAGTCGACCTATCAATAGATAGTCGAGCTATCAACGCAGACAGAACGTCGACCAACTGATAGACGATCGTCGATCAGCCGATAGACGATAGTCGAGCGACGTTCGACTATAGTTGAACGAAAAACTACTTAACCAAATATTCATCTGGAAAAGCAATTCTACACAACTAGAGAATCTAACCTATCAACTAACCTTTGACCATAGATAAATCTTGGGTCAAGAGACAGAAAGAGAGGACTGAACTCAAATCAAAACCTAGGGTTCCAACATACTTCTACCATAGAACCCTTGCAGGTAAACTCTCTTTTAGAAAATTTGGACAGATTGCATATTGCAGAGAAGGATTCAGTGTAACATCCCATGTTACTTCTAGACCCCTTAACTTAGATTGGGTTAGGCATGTCGCGGGTTTTAGGGAAATTGGCTAGCATTGACCCTAGGTAGTGAGTTGTAACCATGTGGAGCCCACTATAAGACCAAGGTCAAGCTAGGTAAAACTAGCCTAAATAGGGACTCTAGCTATACCATAACCCCACCACATTTCCATAACCCTAAGAACAATCTAAGTGGACCTAGGGCATGCCACTAGGTAAACACTTTGACCCTAGTTGACCCAAGTCAACCTTGGACCTAAAATGGTTAAACCCACACTCATAAGCCCGATTAGCCTAAGTAGGGCACTCCCTTGACCCAACCAAAGTTGGGTGGTGCCACTAGGCTCATGACCATCAAGTGGGGTCAGCCCACTCATCAAGTTGACCAAGTCAACTCTCCAAGTCAACAAGTTAACTATTTGACCTAAAAGAGGGAAATGAAGACCAAGCCCTTCTCCTTGGGTTAGGCTCACCTAACATGGCCCATTAACAGCCCAAAGCAACAAGGACAACCCCTACCCCTCTGGATTAGGAGAGAGATTACATGCAAAGGGGCATTATGGAGAAATCACCTAAAAAGAGGAGAGAGAAATGGAATATAATGAGAAGTGGCCATATGGCCTTCACTCCTTCAGCCCAAAAGGTGTTGGCCGACCTCCTCACATCATTCCAGAACGAATTAGGGGCTGAGAGCCACTTGGCAAGCATTGGTGGAGCAACCAAGGCTGAGCCCGAGCTCACCTTGGTTGTATTTCCCCATATACCACACCTCAGTCCAAACCAACCTCACCATCAGCTTCAGTGAGTGGAAACGAGTGGAATTCGAGTGATGGATCAGTGCATTTGGTGGAGGAACAAGGTTTTGGGCAGTAGATCTCCGGAGCAACTATTCCATGGCAAACCGCCGCCACACTCGCCGCCAAGGCCTGGAACAGGTCTGTTTCGCCTCACCTCTACCCGTACTAGAATCGTAGATCAACTAGGGGAGATATCGGGCTCAATTTAGCCCGATGCCATGTGAGAAAATCTTGACTTTTCCGAGAAATCGCCACCTCTCGGGATCGCCGGCGCCGCCGCCTCCCGCTGTCTTACCGCCGGCAAAAGATGGCCACCACCACCGTGAAGGTGGTGGCACCGTTGGCCGAAAGTGGCGCCACCTCAGGTGGACGGAAATGGCCCCGCAAAATCCCCCAGGTCGGCTTGATCTCAGCCGCTGAATCATTGGGGAAGATAACCGGATTCTGTCCACGGCTGCTTTAGGATTCGTGCAAATGAATTAATATGATTTAATTTAATTAATATGAATTGTGTATTTCTGTCACAAATATTCAGTCACATTGCATGTGATTTTTAGGGAACATAGAGGCATCATCACAACTTGAACCCTGAATGAAAAATGTAGCCCTATCTGTTAACTTGAATTTGATACCTTAATCATCATTTTTGGTCAAGTGACCTGGCCTGTAGGACCATTTTTCTGGGGTTGGTCCTTAGCTAGGGAAGAATTTCAAAATGATTCCCAAGTCAAACCAATCATCCAAATGGCCCAAAATTTTGGGTGCATGCATTGTTAGGGATTAGTTAACCCCTATACAAAAATGTGAATTTTTGGGAAAACCTTTCCTATATTTTTTACTAAAATACCCAAAATGAAATAAATGAGATATTTGGAGTTGTGGGACTCCCAATGGCCCCAAATTTTGGTGGCATGTCCTTAGGAACATTATATGTATTTGTTTAAAATTTCATTCAATTTGGACATCTACATGTTGGGTAAATCCACTTGCATGTGTTGGCTTGTTATAGGCTTGGTGTGCAAATAGCAATAAATGAAATGATGTGCATTCAGCCTATTGGAGGCATGCAAAAATCATGGATTTGAATCCAGTTGTTCATTAGGGTAAATTTAACCCCTCAGATTAATTAATGGATTTTTGGAATCAAAATCGCATTATTTGAAATTTTGAAAATATAGTCCTTATTGGAAAATAAATTGAGAAAATAGGTTTTGATCATGAAAAAATCTTCAAACTTTGCCAAGTTAAAAAGAAGGTTATATTTGACTTAGAAAAATTTGATCTTTATGTTTGAGAGCTTCTGGAGTAAAATACCTTGAAATGACCATTTTACCCTTATTTCTTTTATTCATGAATTGATGGAAATACATATCATAAAAATTTGGAAATATTTCTAGTGTTGTAAAATTGTATTATTAGTCTTATATAATTATCTCAGAATTTATGGATGTACTGATAATTTTTAGATTAACATAATGGCATTTTGGTAAATATTTAAGAATGAGATTTGTTAGGAGATTACACTATAGAGGTTGATGAAACTCTGCCATTAGTCTTAAATTAATGTCTTATATGCTCTGTAATTTTCCTGGGATTTTATCTTATATATTCCTTGTACTTCATTTGGAAAATTGAAATTATTTAGATTTGGTATTAAATAAGGAATTGGTATAAATAATCAAAGGAAAATTGTGAAAACCTGTGAACAGAAATATTTTATGAATATACAACTCAGGAAAAATTACCTAGGTCAGTGGATTTTAAATTATACTACTTCATGTGTAAAGTGGCCTAGGAATTAGTTTAAAAGATTTAATTAGGGGCCTTAATGACCTAGGAAAATTATGAAAATAACCACACTCTTTTCATTAGTTTGTACCACCCTAGGATAAATGATTAATGGTTGGTGGCCCAAGGAATTAGAAGTTCGATTTCCGGGGTGGTATTAGGTCATGGGCTGCGCATAGTAAAAGTAGGTTAAACCATAGGCCCACCGGGAGATAGATCTACAATGGAACTGGGGATTATAATTGGAAGTATAACCCTGGTGGTTAGTGTTGTCTTAATGACGAGGGTAAAAGTGCAAGTCATTGGGTAACAACTGGAATGGAGGCCGGCGGAAGACCGTCGCCCTCCCGATAATAACTTAAGTCATTAGGATCGTCTAAGAGTAATGAGGAGAGTTGAGTGTGGATCATGGGTAGACATCAACTAAAAGTAATTATCCTTGCGAAAGGGAACTTTGGGCTTGTCATCCCATCTTGGTTCCTAGTGCCTTCGAGACCCCTTCAATGGGCATACCTTGGGCAGTCCTGGGATTAACCCTAATTTACTAAGTATAATAACCGGTAGGCAAGAGTAGTCTAATAGGCTAGGTAAACTATACATGTTCTCACTCGTGCCGGGTTGGAAGGACTTGGAGTCTGTTGACTACTTTCTCACCCATGCAGAGTTGGAGGGAATTGTTGAGTTATATGCTCACTCATGCCGGGTTGGAGGGACTTGGAGTCTGTTGACTACTTGCTCACCCGTGCAGAGTTGGAATAAGTGGTTGGTTTACTTGCTTACCCGGGCAGGGTTGGAGGAATCATGATGGGTTGGTCCTGCGAGCTGGAGGCTCGGGTTAAACTATTGCATGTGAGTAAACAACTGTGGTGGGTCATGCGGTACTGGCCAATCGTCACACCGATGGCAGTACGGTGACTCGGGTGAGGTGTACGGGTGGAAGGGCCAGTATGTTGTTTAATACTGCGGTCAGGCAGACAATCCCCGAAGACGTGCACCCGACCTAAAAGACTAGTAGGTAGCTAGCAATAGTACGCAGAGACTTTAGAGTGCACTTGTCGGTTGACAGAGGCGTACAAGAGAGGTCTTGGCCTAGTAGTGTGTATACCCGCCTAGAAAGCGGAAGCGCCCGTTCTGCTGCTGTCGTAGCCATAACGGCGGTACCTGGGAGTGATGCTAGCTCTCGAAAAGTGGGAACTAATGGTCTGTAACGCCCCCGATTTTTTCTACTATTATTTTAATCCTCGTTTGGCGTTACGTCGACGCGTTTTCTTAGCTTGTGCCATCTGTGGAGTGTGGTCTTAACTCCTAAGAACTAGGTGCCCTATTTTGTAGCCTATTGGCAAGACCTCCCTTGCAAGCCGAGTCGTTTTGGGTGACCCGGTGTGGCCTCTCGGGGGATGCTTGTGTTTTGGCTTCGGAAGGGTATAACTCAAGTTTTGTTTGTCGAAAGATAATTTCGACTTCGCCATTGTGTCCGTAGCGTGGATATTTAGCTACGGTGCGAATTTCGTCGAATTCTGAGATAGTTCGGTTTTCGTGTCGTTTTGGGTGTGCCATTAGTAAAATCTAATTAGAAACCCTTTTAAATTAAGTGAACCGGTGGCTTGGGAGGCAGTTAGGCTGAACCGTCATGGCTATGCTTATATAAAAGCCTTAATTAGAATCAGCGGCCCATTCTTCTTCTTCCCGAAACCGCTGTTCCTGTTTTGCGGAAAGCAGAGGCGGAAGCGACGGTTAGCCCTAGCCTTCGGGCGGCGATTCCGGGAGTGTTCGTGGACGGATTTCGATTCCGAAAGCGGCGTTATCTTGCTCTTGCTCAGTTCTACGTTTTGACGGTAAGAGGTTTGATTTTCGTGGAGTTTTAGGAGACTTGGATTTTCGGTTTCTTGTGCTTTTCCGCCATTAAAGTGCGGGTTTGCTTGTTAGGTGCTGCTCCTTCTAGTGCAGGACGAAGAGGAGGGAAGGTCGACCAAGATTCGCCGAAAATCGAGGCAAGTGGTATTCTTGCCCTTGCCATTGTTGTTCTTTTGATATTCGAGAATGTTTCCCGGTTAGACCTAGGGTAGAAACCAAGCATATTCTCTTTTACCTTGCTGAATTTAGGGCTTAGATTCTCCTATGAGCCCCCTCCTTGTGCTGTTTTGCTAAACCCGATGGTTGTTATAACCATTTAGACTCCAGATTTGTAGTTCTAGTTGGGTGCTTTTGTGGGTGGAGCCGAGAGAGAGAGTGAGGGAGGTTATTGTGGTAGGGCTCTGGTTAGAACCAGTCTTGGTAGACTCTCGGGTTTTTTTGTTGAGTGTGGTGCACACACTCAAAGCCAAAAGCCGCCCGGACTTGGCGTTGAGTGTGGTGGAAACACTCAAAGCCATAGTTCAGTTTGTTCTTTATGGCTGAGTGGTGGGGCGGTTAGGTGAGAATTTTCATCTAAGTCAAAATCGACGAGTGATTCCCGCCGATTTCGACGTGATTCCCACCAATCGGCGAGAATCATCCTTGATTCCCGCCGATTCAGCGAGAATCATCCTTGATTCCCGCCGATCGTCGAGAATCATTCTGGATTCTCGCCGATTCGGCGAGAATCATCCTGCATTCCCGCCGATTCGGCGAGAATCAGTCGGCATTCCCGCCGACCTCCTCTTGTTGGCGTTGGCTTAGGGTTTTCCTGCGGGAATGAACTTTGGCGTAGAGTGAGTTGACCTCACTCAACGCCAAAGCTGTAACACCCCAAAAAGACTCAAAATTGGAATTGAGGTGCAGGTTGCTTAACACGGCCTGGGACACGGGCGTGTCCCAGGGCGTGTTCAGTATAGTCGACGATCGGAGGTCGACGATAGTCGAGCCTGGGACACGGCCTTCGACACGGGCGTGTCCCAGGGCGTGTCACTCAATAAAATGCCGTATCGAGTCAGAAATGTACACGGCCCGGAACCAAGCCTTGAACACGGCTGTGTCAGTTTTGACACGGGCGTGTCTAAGGGCGTGTGCATACCCGTGTACAGCTCTGACTGGATTTAACGCTCGATGAGTACCGTGTAACAGGTGTGACACGGGCGTGTCACATGACCGACACGGGCGTGTCAGGTTCGACACGGGCGTGTCGATGCCCGTGTTCTGGTAATTTTTAGGCGGTGCGAGCGCCGCGTGTGCCGCTTAAGGGTACATGGCCTGTGTAACATCCCATTTCCGGCTAGACCCCTAGGAGTCGGTTAGTTGTGACGGAACCCCAGGAAACACATAAAATTGAAATAAAGCGATCAATATTTCGGGTCACGGGTGGGTCACGCCCGTGACCGACCCGTCACGCCCGTGACCTGGGCGTGACTACTTCGACGATCGTCGATCTCCACGAGACGATCGTCGAACGTGCTGTCTGGGCATGTCACGCCCGTGACCAAAGTGTCATGCCCGTGACTATGGGCATGACCCCATCGACGATCGTCGATCGCCGTGAGACGATCGTCGATCTTGCGGCCCGGGCATGTCACGCCCGTGACCTAGGGCGTGACCAGCCTTCGACGATCGTCGATCTCAATTCGACGACCGTCGACCCAATAACTGCCGTTCGGGCCTGTCACGCCCGTGACCCAAGGTAACACGCCCGTGACCATCCATCGACGATCGTCGATCTCAGTTAGACGATCGTCGAGCCCAGAATTGGCTATCCGGGCCTGTCACGCCCGTGACCTATGTGTCACGCCCGTGACATTGGCCGAAATGACGGTTCAGACCCGAAATTATTCTAACACGCGTGGTAATAAATGCTGGTGTGGGAGTTACACCAGGAGTAACTTCCGGCCGTTTTCCTTCTGAAATTATATATTAAATGAGGAAGATATGGTCCAATAGGAAGCCGCCAGCTGGACACACCTGTTCAGTTTCCACCGTTTCTTATCCCTTCACTATAACCGAAACGTTAAGGGGGAGGAACCGTCATGGCCTTTAAGGATTTACCCATTCACCTTCCCACTTCCTGACTTATAAAAGCCCACCTGGTGAAAGAGGAGAAGGTTACACGCTCAAGTAATCGGATCAGACCCTTGTTCTTGCTGTAGGAGAAGTTCAGCAACGCCACAACCGCGCCATGGCACCCCGACGTTCTTCTCGCCTTCAAACCGCGAACAAGGTCCTCCTCTGCTCCTTCTCTTTCATGGGTAGATCTTAGGATTCTTAGAAAAGAAGTTCGCGCTCAACGGAGCCGGACCCGTCTCTCGTTTTTGTGGGAAAACCATGAAAATGGTATTTTTGAGTTCGCCGGAAACTGCCACCTCCGGCGGCCAAACCACTGCCGACCGCTAGCCATCGCCTCAACGGAGGTGGTGGTGGTGGTGGCTGGCCAGGGAAGTGACCGAACGGCCGGCGACGGATCAAGGAATGCTTACAGGAAAAATGTTTTCCTGTGTCTGTTCGGGTTCATGAAGAAGATGAACAGTAGAATTAATATTATAATACATAGATTATTATATATTACTTAATGGAAAATCGATTATTTGAACATATTTTGAGGCTGCGAAACGAGGCACTTAGAGGCCGATTTAGGAAAAATGACCAGTCACAAAAGTTGTAGCCCTCTGGGTCTACTTTAATATAAAATTGATTTTATTCATTTTGGGTGAGTGGTCTGACCACAGCACTCATTTTGGTGGGATCAAGGCCTAGGCTAACCAGAAATTGAAATGGTTGCCCACGGCTCATAACATGTCCAAATGACTTGAAATTTGGGCTGGAGGTCTATAATATGTATGTCGAGAGACTGTCCAAAAATGAGAATTTTTGGAGAACTTTTGCCTAAAGTTTTTGTAAAATTTTAATAAACATTATGAAATTAATTAGGAGATGAGATTAAGTCCAAACTCCCCCAAATTTTGGGTGGTAGTCCCTGGCATCAATATTAAGATCTGTACAAAATTTCAACTCAATTGGTCGAGTTTTGAATAGGGAAGTATCAAGTCCTAGATAGGTCTTGGTGAGGGGTACTTTGGGGAAAAGTACAATTGGAAGTGGAGTGGACAAATCTCCTCAAATGAGGCTGAAATTGTGGCCACTGATTTGTTGAGTCTATGTCTACCCTCTTGGGTGACATGGTGTGGATTAGGGTGGATTTTACCCTAAGAGATCGGCTCAAACCCAGTGTGTGGTAGTTTGAGGTTTGTGAAGGACATAGGAGCAAAAGCTCTTGTATGCCCTTGAAATTTGGAGGAGAGTGGCTTGATAGGCTGAAAACTCTCTGGTTGAAATGATGAAGGCATTGGAGGTAATTAGGTAACTCGGAAGTTGAGATTTAGCTTTAGGAGTAATATGTATTTTAGTTATTTTAAGCACTAAATCTAATCCAAAAATTATGAAACTCGGGGGGAGGGAATTTTAGGATGTTTTAGACTTATGATAATTTTCCTGGAATTTTATGATTGATAATTATTGTACTTCATGTGTTAAAGGATTATTTGCCCGACTTGTTGTTTCAATTATTTGGAGGCTTTAAACTAATTATAATCAGTTAAAATTCTGGATTTAGATCTTGACTAGTAGAACATTGATCTCTGGATTTTCATAGAATTTTATGTTGAGTAAATCTAGTACTTTGTTCACAAATGATAGAAGGGGCTTTTATGTTTAAAAATTAATTATGGATAAAATACTTGCTGGAAAATTATAAGACTTGGCCAGTGCTAATTTTAGGCCTTTATCTGCTTGGCATAAATTAATTATAATTTTTGGAAGAATATTTTCTGTACTTGATTCATAAACAACAGAAGTTAGAGATTATTTCTAAAATAGTTTTCATGCCCTTTAAATGATAGAAAATTATGATACTTAGGATTTAACCTATTGAGATAACCTAGTATTTATCATAAATTTGCTGGACATCTTGCATGAGAACTTAGGGTAGTTCATGTTCAAACCGGTAGCCCTTGGGATTTTTGAGGAATTTAATTAAATGCCAAATAATTTAGGAAAATTTCCATTTTCTGGATTTAGGTCATTTATATCATGGTAAGTCTCAAGTAAATATTTTAGGGCATTTGGATGAGTAATGGATCATTGCATAACCGGTTCGACATGTAGCCTAGGTCGGTCTGCATATAGCAGTTTGTGGAATACAAGAGGTCACGATCGGAGGAAGTCTTTGAAGTTTAAACATTGTGTCTGGGTGAACAATTGTGGAAGGTTAAAAACCACCCTAGGGTAGTCTAATGTAATATGAGAAGGGAAACGGGTTAAGGGAGATCAACCAATAACAATAAGTGCCTTGCGAAAGGGAACTTCGGGCCGTAATGCCGCCGTCTTGGTTCCTAGTGCCCCTTGAGAGCCCTTCACGGGGAATACCGGGGGCAGTCCTGGGCTAACGTAAACCGTAATAACAAACCGACAAGAGTAACTTAGTAATTAGGGCTGCACTCTTCACAAACACTGTTGGCACAGGAAGATTGAGGGGAGCTTCGGCTCGGTTGGTTTGGAGACGGACGTTCTGGTCCGGGGAGCTTCGGCTCGGTTGGTTTGGAGACGGACGTTCTGGTCCGGGGAGCTTCGGCTCGGTTGGTTTGGAGACGGACGTTCTGGTCCGGGGAGCTTCGGCTCGGTTGGTTTGGAAACGGACGTTCTGGTCCGGGGAGCTTCGGCTCGGCTTTTGTGTGTTCACGATTAAACTTGCATGTGCATAAAATAGGAAAAAAGTTAAGGTGGTGGGTCTTTCGATATCGGGGAGTTCGATTGCACCGACACCGATATCGTTGACTTGGCGGGGTGATTAGCACTTCGCCAACTGAAGTCCGGTGCGCCAGCCGGCAAGAGTACGCAGGCGTCCGCTTAGTGCACCAAGCGTTGAGGCGTACGATAGGTCAGACCGGTGGTGCTTTTACTGGTTTTGGAGGTGGGCGAGGCCCAACCCACCGCTTCCGTTTGCCACTACGGAGGTATCCTGGGAGGTAACGGCTCCGAAAGGGGGAACTAAAGGTCTGTGTGCACAGAGTCGGGTGTGTGCGTTGCACTTGCATGTTTCATCATACCCACTAGCATGTCATAGCATAATCGATTCATTTAACCCTGACACCTAAAGTATAAGTGCTATGGGACGCTTATACATTAGGACCTGCAAAACGACCCCTTGGTCTATAAGCTTGTGTGGGCAAGTTTATAAATCAAAGGTTAATTTCAATATATAACAACCATTGCTGTTTGATAACCGTCACCCCAAGGTATAAGTGGTATGGGACACTTATACGATGGGAGCCTTGCAAAAGATCCCTTTGCTTATGTGTTCTCGCATAAGTGAAGGTTTAAATTCATATAATTGCTTTTCTTACTGCTAGACCTATTATAACAATCATGTTAACTGCTCACCGAATACATCTTGCTAGAATAAGTCCATAGTCACCTGTTTCTTGATTTATCTCTACCATCATGTCCTTCCCTTTCTTCCTCTCCGCTCGGTACCTAGGAGCCATGGGGGAAGGGGTAGGGGATGATAGGGCTTAGTCTTTATGACTAACGGTTTTCGAACCACATCATTTAGGGGATCGTGGAGCCCAGCATGGAGGAGTAGCCCCAGAGATCGATGCGCCTGGAGATGGGGCAGTCTAGCTCCGGAGTTCATACAGCCGGGACCGTGAGTCTCGACCTTGAGTAGTTTCTGTTTTCGCTTCCGTATGAGAGACTTGTAGTGAGGACATTTTGTACCGGGCATAAGCCCGTATTTATAGTACTCTGATGATTTCTGTGGACACTCCCTTCGTGGAGATTTTTATTCTATATATGTGATTTTGTTATTGTGGACTGCATTATTCTTACTTCAATTACTGTGCTACTTATTGCGATCGATTTGGCCGGCAGAATTGGCGCCTTGTGGTGACGACCCTTCAGGACGTGAAGGTGTCACCGCAAAGCGGCGATTCTGGGCCTAAGACCCCGGTGGTTGGAAAAGAAAAAAAAAAGGGGGGTCTTACAAGTGGTATCAGAGCAAACATCGATCAGAAGGAAGTAGCAGTCCACTAACCCTGGGTCACCCCCGCTCGAGTTTAGTTTGGGGACAAACTAAGCAGCGGAAGCAGTGGTGTGCCCATATGGGGATCACATATAAACTGTCCACCTTTATGTAATATTTGAACGCGTTCTCAGAGTGTGTTTTTGTTATGCAGCCTCCAGCACGGACTACGCCACAAGGTGGGGTTCAACAGGCTCAGGATATTGCACCACCCCCACCGGTCCCCACTCCTTTCCTTCAGTCAGACATGGGACAGACCCTGACTGCCATCCTGGAGGCCTTCAGGGCCCAGCAGGTTCCGGTCCCGCAGCCAAATCTGGGGGCCAACTGGCTAAGCATCTTCCGAGGACTGTCTCCCCCGTCCTACTTGGGGACAGAGTCGGCAGTTCGGACAGAAGAGTGGCTCGATATCATGTACGAGATGCTAACCGGGATACGGTGTCCTTGGGAGGAGAGGGTGGCTCTGGTCGTCTCTTGCCTGGAGTCCCATGCAAAGAGGTGGTGGAAGACGCTGTTGGACACGACATTTGCCGATAGGGAGGTTGCGGAGGTTACCTGGGAGGAGTTCAGGGCCGCTCTGCTGGAGCATTTCGTTCCGCAGTCGGCCAGGGATGATTTGGAGGAGCGGTTCTTACAGCTGAAGCAGGGCACACGGACCGTGGTGGAGTACCATCGAGAGTTCGACCATCTGGCTCGATACGCAGATTCCTACCAGCTGGACGAAGCAGGGTATGTCAGGAGGTTCTACAAGGGCCTGCGGGAGGACTTGAGGGAGGCTTTGTTATTTGTATCTGACGGGCCCATCTCCCGGATTTTGGAGATGGCAAAAAGAATTGAGGCTGACTGGCACACCACCCGGGGCCGGAAGCGGCCAGCAGAGGATCAGGGACGGAGAGGTAGAAATGACCAACGGCGAGGTGCTGTACCAGAGGGGAGGAGGACGGAGGACCAGCCTCGTCAGGACGTGAGGCAGGAGCCTAGGGAACAGGTGGTATTAGCCCCTCCCCCTCTTCGGATGCAGGAGATGCCGAGACCCGGGGGAATGGCGTATCCCCCACCAGAGTGTTTTCTTTGTCATCAGATTGGGCACATTCGGAGGAACTGCCCCATGAGGGGGGCACCACCTCCAGCACATCAGGGCGGCCCACCAGCTCAGCATTATGGAGGCCGAGGACGCGGCCGTGGTCGTGGAAACCAGTGGGGAGATCGTAGACAGGAAAGAGAGCAGGTATATGCTTTGGACCTTGCTCAGCCTCGAAATCCGGAGCAGGTCATAGCAGGTACGCTGCAATGCTTCTTTACTTTCATAGAATTTTCCTTTAAGTTGTTAAAACTCAGAACCGCACTAGATAGATTAACTAGGAGAGAAAACTCTTTATAGAACCCTGAGATATTTAATCACCCCAGGTATAGTCTTCATCAGCGGCAAGCCTGCCCGCACGCTTTTTGATACTGGAGCTACTCACTCCTTTGTGTCGGAGTCGTTCGTGGAAGGACTAGAGGGTGTGGAGCGGTTCACAGGCTCGAGGATGAGGGTGCGACTACCGGATGGATCTGAGCTCCTCACCACGGATCACTGTAATATGGAGGCGGAAATTGGCGGAAAGGCATTCGAGGCTCCAGCGACGATTTTGAAGCTGACGGACTACGACCTGATCCTGGGCATGGTATGGCTGCATTGGAACCATGCCCAGATTGACTGCCAGGCGAAGAGGATCACCGTGAGACACGGGGACTCTTTCATTACCATCGAAGGTATAAGACCTGCCTCTCGTATACTCTTATCTTCGGTACAGGTCGTTAAGGCCCATCTGCAGGGAGAGGAGGTCTATCAGATTCTATTTGAGATGACAGAAGTTAAGGAGTCGGTGACAGACATCTCGGTGGTGCGAGATTTCGCTGACGTCTTTCCGGAGAAACTGCCAGGACTACCTCCACACCGTGAGCAGGATTTTCAGATACAGCTTGTGCCGGGAGCCAAGCCGGCATCTAGGGCCCCTTATCGGATGGCCCCAAAGGAGTTGGCAGAGTTTCAGACTCAGTTGCAGGAATTAGTTGAGGCAGGTTTTGTTAGACCGAGTTCCTCGCCATGGGGAGCACCGGTCCTGTTCGTGAAGAAGAAGGATGGGACACTCCGCCTGTGCATCGATTATCGAGCACTAAACAGGCTGACCGTCTGGAATACCTATCCGCTCCCACGGATAGACGAATTGTTCGATCAGCTAGAGGGGGCCCATTATTTCTCGAAGCTGGACTTGAGGTCAGGATACTACCAGCTGCGGATCCAGGAGGAGGATATCCCGAAGACGGCCTTTAGTAGCAGATATGGCCTATATGAGTTCACCGTGATGCCCTTCGGGCTCACGAATGCTCCGTCGGCGTTCATGAGTCTCATGAACCGGGTCTTCGAGGCCTACTTGGATGTGTTCGTCATAGTATTCATAGACGACATCCTAATCTACTCTAGGACGGAGGAAGACCACGCTCGGCATTTGGCACTGACTTTGGAAAGGTTGCGGGAGCATCGCCTTTATGCAAAATTCAGCAAGTGCCAGTTTTGGTTGAAGGAGGTGGCCTTCCTAGGCCACATTATCAGCGGAGCCGGGTTGGCAGTGGATCCGGCAAAGATTCGGGCAGTTCGAGATTGGCCGCAGCTAAAGACAGCCACCGATGTACGCAGTTTCTTGGGACTTGCCGGTTACTACCGGAAGTTCGTGGAGGGGTTCTCTCAGATTGCCCTCCCCCTCACATCGTTGACGAAGAAGGAGGCACCTTTCGTTTGGACCCCGCAGTGCCAGGCGGCTTTCCAGGAGCTGAAGGACCGACTCATCTCAGCCCCTATTCTGGCCCTTCCATCTGGAAAGGAAGGATTCCAGGTGTATACCGACGCATCATACCAAGGGATGGGAGCGGTGCTGATGCAGAACGGACATGTCATAGCATATGCCTCCCGCCAGCTGAAGACCCATGAGAGGAACTACCCGGTGCACGACCTCGAGATGGGAGCGGTCGTTTTTGCTCTGAAGGTCCGGCGTCATTATCTTTATGGAGTCCACTGCGATATCTTCTCCGACCACAAGAACTTGAAATACGTGGACACGCAGAAGGAGCTGAATATCAGGCAGAGGCGCTGGGTGGAGTTCTTAGCAGATTATCAGTATGAGATGCACTACCATCCAGGGAAGGCAAACGTGGTGGCCGACGCATTGAGTCGGAGAGCTTCCACTTCCGAAGCTCGGCCCCAGGTTATGTCCATGGAGCTAGTCCTGTCATTCGGAGATATGTAGATATCCCTAGTGTCCGAGGATGACCCAGCACTGTATAGGGAGTATCTGGCATCGATAGTGGCCATAGATGACATTCGGGATCGCATTCGGGACGGACAGAGGACAGATGCATGGGCAGAGCCGATGTTCCGAGCCTTGGAGGAGGGTTCGACAGGAGATTATTCCCTGAGAGATGGATTGCTACATTTCGGAGTGCAGGAACCCCGCAGGATTATTGCAGCCACTCCCGGTGCCGGAGTGGAAATTCGACGATATAGCTATGGATTTTATACATGGTCTTCCCCGGTCTCGGACAGGGAACGACTCGATTTGGGTGATTGTCGATCGGTTGACGAAGGTGGCCCGCTTTGTACCGATCAGGAAGGATGACTCGGTGGGAGTGCTGGTACGGAAGTTTGTGGAGCAGTATGTCCGATATCATGGCGTGCCCCGGACGATAGTATCGGACCGCGATGGACGGTTTACATCCAGGGAGTGGCGGTCAGTGCAGGCATATTTGGGCACCCGGTTGACTTTTAGCACGGCCTTCCACCCTCAGACGGACGGGCAGACAGAACGCACCAACAGGACCTTGGAGGATCTACTACGATTGTGTATACTAGACCGAGGGGAGCCGTAGGAGAAGATGATACCGTTGGTCGAGTTCTCCTATAATAACAGCTACCAGTCCAGCATCAGGATGGCGCCTTATGAAGCCTTGTATGGAAGAAAATGTAGGACCCCGCTTTCTTGGGTTCAGGACGAGGATCCGAAGCTGCTGGGATCGGAATTCGTTGAAGACACCGAGGCTCAGGTGAGACTGATCAGAGATAGGATGTTGGAGGCGCAGAGCAGACAGGCTAAATACTATGACGCTCGGCATCGTCAGGTGGAGTTTCGGGTAGGGGATCGAGTGTTCTTGAAGATCCGGCCCATGCACGGAGTCTCACGGGTGCGCGGTTGAAGGAAGAAACTCAGCCCTAGGTATATGGGCCCTTACCGGATCTTGGAGCGGATTGGACCCCTAGCTTACAGGCTAGAGTTGCCACCAGAGCTGGCAGCTCTACACGACGTCTTCCACATCTCTTCGCTGAGAAGGGCTCTACTACGCCCGGAGCAGCGGATTTTGACCACCGAGGGGCCGGTAGCTTCAGACCGATCGGTTCACTTGGAGCCGGTTCGGATCGACGACAAAGGAGTACGGATCTTGCGCCGCAAAAAGATCCCCTTAGTCAAGGTTCTGTGGAGAAACCACGGTCAGGAGGAGCACACCTGGGAACCGCAGGATCTGATGAGGCAAAGATACCCGGAGTTGTTCAGTCAGGTACATCTCACCACCTCTCGGTATACTATAGACTGCCTTTTTGTTTTGGAATGTTAAGACTAGATAAGGAAATCCAGGACCTAGGCATGCGCACTTAATCAGAAAGGTAGGGGCTAATCTTTTGTTTATTGGGGAGATTGTCTTCGTTATCAAGCGAACAGTCGCCTGAACCCAAATAGAAAGATCGTATGGGATGTTACAAGTTTAATTTATTCCGATAGAAATCCCCGTAGGCTCAACCTCAATTTCGGGGACGAAATTTTTGTTTTGTTTATTGGGATTTGTAACATCCCATTTCCGGCTAGACCCCTAGGAGTCAGTTAGTTGTGACGGAACCCCAGGAAACACATAAAATTGAAATAAAGCGATCAATATTTCGGGTCACGGGTGGGTCACGCCCGTGACCGACCCGTCACGCCCGTGACCTGGGCGTGACTACTTCGACGATCGTCAATCTCCACGAGACGATCGTCGAACGTGCTGTCTGGGCATGTCACGCCCGTGACCAAAGTGTCAAGCCCGTGACTATGGGCGTGACCCCATCGACGATCGTCGATCGCCGTGAGACGATCGTCAATCTTGCGGCCCGGGCATGTCACGCCCGTGACCTAGGGCGTGACCAGCCTTCGACGATCGTCGATCTCAATTCGACGACCGTCGACCCAATAACTGCCGTTCGGGCCTGTCACGCCCGTGACCCAAGGTAACACGCCCGTGACCATCCATCGACGATCGTCGATCTCAGTTAGACGATCGTCGAGCCCAGAATTGGCTATCCGGGCCTGTCACGCCCGTGACCTATGTGTCACGCCCGTGACATTGGCCGAAACGACGGTTCAGACCCGAAATTATTCTAACACGCGTGGTAATAAATGCTGGTGTGGGAGTTACACCAGGAGTAACTTCCGGCCGTTTTCCTTCTGAAATTATATATTAAATGAGGAAGATATGGTCCAATAGGAAGCCGCCAGCTGGACACACCTGTTCAGTTTCCACCGTTTCTTATCCCTTCACTGTAACCGAAACGTTAAGGGGGAGGAACCGTCATGGCCTTTAAGGATTTACCCATTCACCTTCCCACTTCCTGACTTATAAAAGCCCACCTGGTGAAAGAGGAGAAGGTTACACGCTCAAGTAATCGGATCAGACCCTTGTTCTTGCTGTAGGAGAAGTTCAGCAACGCCACAACCGCGCCTTGGCACCCCGACGTTCTTCTCGCCTTCAAACCGCGAACAAGGTCCTCCTCTGCTCCTTCTCTTTCATGGGTAGATCTTAGGATTCTTAGAAAAGAAGTTCGCGCTCAACGGAGCCGGACCCGTCTCTCGTTTTCGTGGGAAAACCATGAAAATGGTATTTTTGAGTTCGCCGGAAACTGCCACCTCCGGCGGCCAAACCACCGCCGACCGCTAGCCATCGCCTCAACGGAGGTGGTGGTGGTGGTGGCTGGCCAGGGAAGTGACCGAACGGCCGGCGACGGATCAAGGAATGCTTACAGGAAAAATGTTTTCCTGTGTCTGTTCGGGTTCATGAAGAAGATGAACAGTAGAATTAATATTATAATACATAGATTATTATATATTACTTAATGGAAAATCGATTATTTGAACATATTTTGAGGCTGCGAAACGAGGCACTTAGAGGCCGATTTAGGAAAAATGACCAGTCACAAAAGTTGTAGCCCTCTGGGTCTACTTTAATATAAAATTGATTTTATTCATTTTGGGTGAGTGGTCTGACCACAGCACTCATTTTGGTGGGATCAAGGCCTAGGCTAACCCGAAATTGAAATGGTTGCCCACGGCTCATAACATGTCCAAATGACTTGAAACTTGGGCTGGAGGTCTATAATATGTATGTCGAGAGACTGTCCAAAAATGAGAATTTTTGGAGAACTTTTGCCTAAAGTTTTTGTAAAATTTTAATAAACATTATGAAATTAATTAGGAGATGAGATTAAGTCCAAACTCCCCCAAATTTTGGGTGGTAGTCCCTGGCATCAATATTAAGATCTGTACAAAATTTCAACTCAATTGGTCGAGTTTTGAATAGGGAAGTATCAAGTCCTAGATAGGTCTTGGTGAGGGGTACTTTGGGGAAAAGTACAATTGGAAGTGGAGTGGACAAATCTCCTCAAATGAGGCTGAAATTGTGGCCACTGATTTGTTGAGTCTATGTCTACCCTCTTGGGTGACATGGTGTGGATTAGGGTGGATTTTACCCTAAGAGATCGGCTCAAACCCAGTGTGTGGTAGTTTGAGGTTTGTGAAGGACATAGGAGCAAAAGCTCTTATATGCCCTTGAAATTTGGAGGAGAGTGGCTTGATAGGCTGAAAACTCTCTGGTTGAAATGATGAAGGCATTGGAGGTAATTAGGTAACTCGGAAGTTGAGATTTAGCTTTAGGAGTAATATGTATTTTAGTTATTTTAAGCACTAAATCTAATCCAAAAATTATGAAACTCGGGGGGAGGGAGTTTTAGGATGTTTTAGACTTATGATAATTTTCCTGGAATTTTATGATTGATAATTATTGTACTTCATGTGTTAAAGGATTATTTGCCCGACTTGTTGTTTCAATTATTTGGAGGCTTTAAACTAATTATAATCAGTTAAAATTCTGGATTTAGATCTTGACTAGTAGAACATTGATCTCTGGATTTTCATAGAATTTTATGTTGAGTAAATCTAGTACTTTGTTCACAAATGATAGAAGGGGCTTTTATGTTTAAAAATTAATTATGGATAAAATACTTGCTGGAAAATTATGAGACTTGGCCAGTGCTAATTTTAGGCCTTTATCTGCTTGGCATAAATTAATTATAATTTTTGGAAGAATATTTTCTGTACTTGATTCATAAACAACAGAAGTTAGAGATTATTTCTAAAATAGTTTTCATGCCCTTTAAATGATAGAAAATTATGATACTTAGGATTTAACCTATTGAGATAGCCTAGTATTTATCATAAATTTGCTGGACATCTTGCATGAGAACTTAGGGTAGTTCATGTTCAAACCGGTAGCCCTTGGGATTTTTGAGGAATTTAATTAAATGCCAAATAATTTAGGAAAATTTCCATTTTCTGGATTTAGGTCATTTATATCATGGTAAGTCTCCAGTAAATATTTTAGGGCATTTGGATGAGTAATGGATCATTGCATAACCGGTTCGACATGTAGCCTAGGTCGGTCTACATATAGCAGTTTGTGGAATACAAGAGGTCACGATCGGAGGAAGTCTTTGAAGTTTAAACATTGTGTCTGGGTGAACAATTGTGGATGGTTAAAAACCACCCTAGGGTAGTCTAATGTAATATGAGAAGGGAATCGGGTTAAGGGAGATCAACCAATAACAATAAGTGCCTTGCGAAAGGGAACTTCGGGCCGTAATGCCGCCGTCTTGGTTCCTAGTGCCCCTTGAGAGCCCTTCACGGGGAATACCGGGGGCAGTCCTGGGCTAACGTAAACCGTAATAACAAACCGACAAGAGTAACTTAGTAATTAGGGCTGCACTCTTCACAAACACTGTTGGCACAGGAAGATTGAGGGGAGCTTCGGCTCGGTTGGTTTGGAGAAGGACGTTCTGGTCCGGGGAGCTTCGGCTCGGTTGGTTTGGAGACGGACGTTCTGGTCCGGGGAGCTTCGGCTCGGTTGGTTTGGAGACGGACGTTCTGGTCCGGGGAGCTTCGGCTCGGTTGGTTTGGAAACGGACGTTCTGGTCCGGGGAGCTTCGGCTCGGCTTTTGTGTGTTCACGATTAAACTTGCATGTGCATAAAATAGGAAAAAAGTTAAGGTGGTGGGTCTTTCGATATCGGGGAGTTCGATTGCACCGACACCGATATCGTTGACTCGGCGGGGTGATTAGCACTTCGCCAACTGAAGTCCGGTGCGCCAGCCGGCAAGAGTACGCAGGCTCCGCTTAGTGCACCAAGCGTTGAGGCGTACGATAGGTCAGACCGGTGGTGCTTTTACTGGTTTTGGAGGTGGGCGAGGCCCAACCCACCGCTCCCGTTTTCCACTACGGAGGTATCCTGGGAGGTAACGGCTCCGAAAGGGGGAACTAAAGGTCTGTGTGCACAGAGTCGGGTGTGTGCGTTGCACTTGCATGTTTCATCATACCCACTAGCATGTCATAGCATAATCGATTCATTTAACCCTGACACCTAAAGTATAAGTGCTATGGGACGCTTATACATTAGGACCTGCAAAACGACCCCTTGGTCTATAAGCTTGTGTGGGCAAGTTTATAAATCAAAGGTTAATTTCAATATATAACAACCATTGCTGTTTGATAACCGTCACCCCAAGGTATAAGTGGTATGGGACACTTATACGATGGGAGCCTTGCAAAAGATCCCTTTGCTTATGTGTTCTCGCATAAGTGAAGGTTTAAATTCATATAGTTGCTTTTCTTACTGCTAGACCTATTATAACAATCATGTTAACTGCTCACCGAATACATCTTGCTAGAATAAGTCCATAGTCACCTGTTTCTTGATTTATCTCTACCATCATGTCCTTCCCTTTCTTCCTCTCCGCTCGGTACCTAGGAGCCATGGGGGAAGGGGTAGGGGATGATAGGGCTTAGTCTTTATGACTAACGGTTTTCGAACCACATCATTTAGGGGATCGTGGAGCCCAGCATGGAGGAGCAGCCCCAGAGATCGGTGCGCCTGGAGATGGGGCAGTCTAGCTCCGGAGTTCATACAGCCGGGACCGTGAGTCTCGACCTTGAGTAGTTTCTGTTTTCGCTTCCGTATGAGAGACTTGTAGTGAGGACATTTTGTACCGGGCATAAGCCCGTATTTATAGTACTCTGATGATTTCTGTGGACACTCCCTTCGTGGAGATTTTTATTCTATATATGTGATTTTGTTATTGTGGACTGCATTATTCTTACTTCAATTACTGTGCTACTTATTGCGATCGATTTGGCCGGCAGAATTGGCGCCTTGTGGTGACGACCCTTCAGGACGTGAAGGTGTCACCGCAAAGCGGCGATTCTGGGCCTAAGACCCCGGTGGTTGGAAAAGAAAAAAAAAAGGGGGGGTCTTACAGCCTGTGACACGGGCGTGTCACAGGCCGTGTCGGCCAAAAAGTTTAATATTTTGGGCAGATCTTGGCCGTTCATTTCCCTTAAAGGAGATCCTGTGGCTGGGGCTCATTCCTGGGCTGATAAGGCCGGGAAAGGAGGAGAAAAGGGCTCATTTCTAAAGTTCTACTCTCTTTCTAACTCTTAAGAGAGAGGTGAGAGCAAGGTGAGGAAGAAGAAGTGGAGTCTGGCTGCCGGTGTAGCTACGGTGGTCCAAATCGCGAGCCGAGTTCGGATTTGCGAAGGCAACGCTGCTGCGAAGGCTTTCATCCGTCTCAAATTTCTCTCCATGGCTCCGAAGCGAACTCCTAGGGTAACGATTTCCTGCTTGGACATGTGAAGTCCTTAATTCCTGCATTGCATAGGGAAAACCCTTCCCCGCGAGTGTGCGGTGGGTTGTGGCGTCCCTTGGGGTAGATATGTGAAGTCCCCCTTGTTAGAGTCCGGAATTGGAGTACGGATCTAGGCATGCTGTGTGAAGCCCATCTGGACATGATCTGGATTGGTGATGCTTGTTTGCATATCGGAGAAGACTCCGTGATTCTTGCTTGTAGGCATGATGGATAAAGTACTGGAGGAAGTCCAGGAAATTAAGAGAGTTGGACTCTCCTATAGCCGTGAGTTGCTACTTTGTGTGAGGTTGAGCCGTTGAGCCGTGGGGCTGCAACTGGGCAATGCCTTGGTGGTGGAACGGGCAAGGTGAAGCTGTACCCGCGTCAGTCCAGGCATGAGTCTGACGATGTGAGCAACGGGAAAGGTGGATCTGTACCCGCGTTATGGTTGTCTAACCTAGGGTGCTTAAGACCCTGTTAGGATCACATAGCGAGAGTCGACGGCCTGTGAGCCGATCAGACTAGAATGCTCATATGGAACTGTTATGTCTGGGACCTCTGAACGGTGGTGTGGTCGTGGAAATACGGAACACCGATAATGTGCCCTGAGTGCACGGAGCATCGAGCCGTCGTGCCGGCGTTTGTGATATGTGACTGTGCGGGCATGCACGTCTTGCTTAAATTGCTATATATATCATATTGGAAGATTGCTATGCAGGGATGGAATTCCGTTGCCCCGTGCCAGTGGCAGGGTCGTTATAATTGGTCAGCTGAATGCTGACCGTTGCCCTGTTTGCCACCGCTTGGTGGATTGATTATTACAGGTACTGGAGGTGCTGGTCCGAGCGGGACTTAGCGGGCTGAAGCCCAAAGCTGCGCTGCTGCCCTCGAAGGCATTGTTTTGTTTCTTTTGTTCATGTGTGGCCGGCCTGCGTGCCGATGTCTGTAATCCACACTCTTGTTAAGAGAAACTGTTGTAAGGCCTTAAGGCCAGACTCTTGTGATGTTTATATATATTCCGAAGTTTTAGTGGACAATGTTTATTATCTTGAGTTCAATTATTCAACCGTGAAACTTCCGCTAGAATGCTCTGTGTTAGGATGCGTGGTTATGATATTATTTCGTAGCGTCTCCGCCTGTTTGTGGAATATGGTGTGGGGCCCGGTCGGACCCTCTATTATATTCTTCTTGACGGGTAGGGGTGTTACAATTTGGTATCAGCTTGTTGGTCGATCTCTTCCGAATTCGCGGACGAATTCTTTTGAGAGGTGGCGTGCACGTGTCAGTGCCGTCGTTATAACACTTAATTTGAACTCAAGATTGTCCACTTAGGAATTCAAATACACTTGTTTGTTGAACTTGTGTATTCTTTGGTATGGTTGCCATTTTCATTGGTCGTTAACCTGTGTATTTTACACATATAGGTGACCAGAAGTGTTGCGGGTCAATCCGAACCACAACATTATGTTGAGAGTGCGGCACCAGCCGAGGTGCCCACAACTCCTCCATCCGCTGAAACAGTCAGTCTCATCACGAAAACGGTACTTGCGGTGATGAATGCTCAGCAGGCGGGGCAGGCACGTCCTGCAGTGGTGCCAACGCAAGCTGGGGTACGGCAAGAACCGTTAGAAGCCGAAGTTGATCCGCGGGTAGCAGATCAACAATGGAAGCAATTCTTGAGCTTTAACCCTCCGCATTTTCATGGGGCGGGTACACCGGCCCAAGCAGAGGATTGGCTTGCAAGAATCAAGAGGATTATGAGGGCTATCAGGGTTGAGGAGGAACAAAAAGTGAAAGTGAGGGTAAGATCTATCTCAACTCTAGAGGGGGGGGGGGGTGAATAGAGTATTTTAAAATAGTTTTTCACAGTTGAAATAAACAGCACATATAAAATTCAATTTATGATATAGTGTAGAGTGCTAGTAAGAAGTTAAAATCTAAGAAGTAAAAAGTACAGCACACAGCAAACTAATCACACAAACAAACCAGAAGACACAAGGAAATATAGTGGTTCCCCAAAAACCTGGGTACATCCACTCTTCTACCACCCTTGGTAGGAATCCACTCAGGATGAGTTGATCAGGTGTCCTGACACCAATGAGCTTTTGATAAGGTGCTCAAAAACCAAAACTGGATTTTTTGATAAGGTGTCTTGCCACCACTGAGTTTTGACAAGGCTCTCAGAACCAGACAGAACTTTTGAAGAGAGTTCAAGAACCCTTTTACAGCAGGAAAAGAAAAATAAGAGTGAAGGGTGTCTTCTCTGTTCTCAATCAAATGAGAGAAGCACAAGTGGATTGATGATGTCAAAGCTCCCCCTAAGATGTAGAAAGGTTCAGGAAAAGAAGCTTTGCTCTAGGGTGATAGGTCTTCAGAACTTTGATCTCCAGCAAAGGATGGTTTCAGCAAGAAGGCTGAGAAATGAGGTGTCTGGAGTTCTGAGATGAGATTGTGAACACTTTTCAGTCAGCAAGAAGATTTTTGAAGTCACAGTTCTTCTGTTGCTCTTCTGCTATCAGTATTCTCTATTTTGTGTGTTCACTTTCTTTCTTGTCAATCTGTGTATTTTTTTTTCTCTTGTGTATTCTGTATATCTTAAAAACACAGAGAGTAGGAATTGAAATTTTCTGAAGTTTTCTTGTCCAAAATAGCCGTTGGGAGTCATAAATGTCTTCCAAAAAGAGTCTTGTCTTCTAGAGGAAAGTCCAGCAAACATTCTCTGAATAATTCCTTGAAACTTGCTCCAGAATAAAGACAAACGGCTGGGAGATCTTCTGACATAAATGCTGATAATATTCAAAAACATTCCAAAGAACAGCAGCATTTGAATTCCTGAAAGCGTCGATCTCTCTAAGAAAACGTCGATCTGAGCTCTACGATCGTCGAACTGAGCTCAGAGATGAAATGAGCCAAGCAGACAGAAAACATCGATCTGAGCTCGAAGAGCGTCGAACCGAGCTCAGCGACCTGGGAAATAACTTGAAGGAGGGATGGTCGAACTGAGCTAGAAGATAGTCGAGGGGAGTTCGACGACTCAACAGAAGCTAGACAAAAGCAGATAGTCGATCTAAGCTCGAAGATCGTCGACCGGAGTTCGACGTTTTATTGAAGTTGAGCTCAGAGAGCATCGAACGGAGTTCGACGATTCGTCGACCTGAGCTCGACGTAAATTGCCTTAGACTTAGCTCTTCAACCTTGATCTTGGAATGATCCTGGGGGCAGCTCCAAACCTAAGTTCTAAGCCCTAGACTCATTCTAATGTTGACCTTCTCAACTATACAACTAGGTCAACTGGGATTCCTAAGACAAGCATAGTGATCCTTACCCAAATTAGTAATAGGGTGTTCCAACAGAAAGTTATGTTAGCCACTTTCCTACTGGAAGGAGAGGCGCGATTGTGGTGGGATGAGATTGAAATGCATCACGTGGCTGGCAGGCAATTGGCAGAGATTACAATGGACGAATTTTCTCGATTGTTCTTAGCACAACATCTGCCGGTGCAGCAAAGGATATCGATGGAAATGGAATTTCAACGGTTAGCGCAGGGAGATCGAAGTGTGGATGACTACCTGCATGAGTTCACTCGGTTGGGAAGATATGCGGGCACGATCTTCGCCGAAGAAGAGCGTAAGACTAGTCGGTTTTATGCGGGACTGCGAGATGAGATGCGGTATTTGCTCTCGAGTTCTGTGAGTCAGGGATTCCAAGCATTAGTCTGTACGGCTCGTTCTTTGGAGCTGGACATGAAACGGGGGCAAGCAAAGGGAAACTTGGCGGTTGTGAAGCCGGAGTTTAAGCCGCCGCGTCCGGACAAGTTTGGCTACCGAAAGAGATGGAATAAGAAGTCTAAGTCTTCTGGACAAGCTCCTTATGCGACTGTGACGGACACATCTGGGTATGGATCTCGTGCTTGTTTTACGTGCGGGAAGGTTGGACACTTCGCACGTGAATGCCGATTTGGTCCTCCAAAGGGTGATAAGAAGACGGGAGCGTCTTATGCGGAGAAGGGGAAGGCTGTGGTGGAGTCTTCTGCCTCGCACGTGCAGCCCAAGGTCTTCAACCTTGGACAACAGGAGGCCATTAAGCAGGCGGATGTCGTCACAGGTACGCGTAGATTTTAATGTTCTTGTTTTGATATGCTGTGTTTATTTTAATTGTAATGGTATAGGGTTTGTCCTTATACGAGAGTATCCGGCGCGAGCATTGTTCGACACAGGTGCTTCACATTCATTTCTGTCTGAGGACTTTGTCTTTCGTATCGGGGTGCCTATCCGGACCACGACAGACAGTGTAAAGGTGTTGTTGCCTAACGGATGTTTGATGTGCGCGGATCGATCTTGCGGTCTTGAGGTCAAGATAGGAAGTCGGGAGTTCAAGGTGGGAACATTAGTATTGCCGATCAAAGAGTTTGATATAATCTTTGGTATGGACTGGCTTTCAGAGCAGCGTGCCTGTATAGATTGCACTTCAAAAGAGGTCACACTTGGGCAAAATACCGAACAAGAGACCAAGTTCATTGGTATGCAAGGGATGAGTGGGATGTTGTTATCCGCTCTCCAAGTTGTTAAGGTAGTTCGGAAGGATGCGGAGTTGTTCTTCACACTCATAGAGGCGGTGACGCCGAAGGCCAGTGTGAGTGAAGTGTCGATTGTGTCAGAATATGCGGATGTGTTTCCAAAGGACCTTCCGGGGTTACCTCCCCAAAGGGAAATCGACTTCGCTATCGAGCTGGTGCCGGGTGCGAAACCTGTGGCCCGTTCGCCGTATCGGGTAGCACCAAAAGAAATGGCCGAACTGAAAGTTCAGTTGCAAGAGTTGTTGGAGCAGGGATATATACGCCCAAGTATGTCACCTTGGAGCGCCCCTGTTCTTTTTGTGAAAAAGATAGACGGTGGTTTGCGACTATGTATTGATTATCGTGAACTGAACAAGCTGACGGAGAAAAACAAGTATCCAATTCCACGGATCGATGACTTGTTCGATCAGCTAGCAGGCTCAACCGTCTATTTGAAGTTGGATTTGAAGTCCAGGTATTACCAGTTGCGGATTAGGGAAGGTGACATTCCCAAGACAGCATTTGGCACACGCTATGGTCATTATGAGTTCACAGTGATGCCGTTCGGCTTATGTAATGCGCCTTCGGTCTTCATGGATCTCATGCATAGAACGTTCCGCGAATACCTGGATCTGTTTGTGATTGTGTTTATTGATGCTATCCTTGTATATTCACAATCAGAGGAAGATCATGCAAACCACTTGCGAATAATATTGCATACCTTGCGAAGGAATAAGCTGTATGCCAAGTTCTCGAAGTGTGAGTTCTGGCTCTCATCGGTGGCTTTTCTAGGCCATGTAGTAAGTGGAGAGGGCATAGCGGTGGATCCGACAAAGATAAGTGCCATTCGTGATTGGCCAGTGTTGTCTTCGGTGGCCGAGGTCAGGAGTTTCCTTGGAATGGCGGGCTACTATAGACGGTTCGTGGAGAACTTCTCCCGGATTGCTTTGCCTCTGACTACGTTGACGAGAAAGGACCAGAAGTTCGTTTGGACACCGGAGTGCGCACGAGCTTTTGATGAGCTGAAGAATCGTTTGACCACGGCGCCCGTTTTGACGTCGCCATGTGGTACAGATGGATTTGAAATATACAGCGATGCATCAGGAAGCGGCTTAGGCTGCGTTCTCCTGCAGTTTGGCAAGGTGATAGCTTATGGCTCACGTCAATTGAAAGTGCATGAGCGTAATTACCCCGTCCATGATTTGGAGTTGGCGGCGGTGATCTTTTCGCTAAAGCTATGGCGGCATTATCTTTATGGCGTGAAGGTGGATATTTATACAGATCATAAAAGCTTAAAGTATCTGCTTGATCAAAAAGAATTGAATATGCGACAAAGGAGGTGGATGGAATTCCTTGGGGATTATACCTTCTACATTCACTATGTTCCCGGAAAGGGAAATGTGGTCGCTGATGCCTTGAGTCGTTGGACTCCGGTACGGGCAGATTGGTTTCGGATACATGATGAGCGATTAATCCAGGAGTTAGAAGCTTTGGAGATATCTTGTGTGGAAAGAGATTCTTCGACTGTTGCATGCGTGAACTGGTTGGAGGTTCAATATGACCTTGCTGACAGGGTTCGGCGGGCAACGGAGTTGGATGAAAGTCTCCAACGCTATGCAAATGAAGGGTATGATGATCAATTCTCCTGGGATGATGGGTTGTTACGGAAAGATGGCCGATTGTGCGTCCCTAGTGCGGGTAAATTGCGAGAAGGATTGCTATATGAAGCACACTTTACAAAGTATTCAATTCACCCTGGGAGCACAAAAATGTACAAGGACATGAAGAAACTGTTCTGGTGGCCTGGTTTAAAGAAGGACATAGCCGCGTATGTGGCTAAATGTCGCACTTGTGCTTTGGTAAAGGCAGAATGTCAACGGCCGAGTGGTTTTTTGAAGTCATTGCCGGTTCCGCAATGGAAGTTTGAGGATATTTCTATGGATTTCATGCACGGATTGCCGAGATCTCAGCGTGGCCATGACTCAATCTGGGTGATTGTAGACCGGTTGACAAAGGTGGCTCACTTTATACCGAACAAGCGGGACGATTCAGTGGAAACGTTGGCAAAGCTTTATGTGGAGCAGATTATTCGATTGCACGGTGTTCCCCGGAGCATCGTAAGTGACCGAGATGGGCGCTTTACCTCGAAAGATTGGAGATTAGTTCATCAGATGTTGGGCACGAAGTTAGCATTCAGTACGGCTTTTCACCCGCAAACGGATGGCCAAACTGAACGAACCAACAGAACGATGGAGGATATGCTCAGTATGTGCGCCCTGGATTTCGGTAAGAATTGGGAAGAACATCTTGTTATGGTGGAGTTTGCCTATAATAATAGCCATCAAGCGAGTATAGGCATGGCCCCGTTTGAAGCGTTGTATGGTCGGAAGTGTCGTACACCGCTAGCTTGGGCAGAAACTGGCGAGACTAAACTTTTAGGCAAAAAGGAAGTCGAGGATGCTACCTCAACAATACGCTCTATTCGAGAGAGGCTCCTAATAGCCCAGGATCGGCAAGCCAAATATTACAATGCTAAGCACCAGAACGTGGAGTTCGCGGTGGGTGACTGGGTCTATTTAAAGATTAAGCCCTTCAAAGGCGTATCTCGGATTCGGCGGTTGAAAAAGCTAAGTCCGCGATACCTTGGTCCGTTTGAAGTGGTGGAGCGAGTTGGGGAAGCCGCCTATCGGCTAGCTCTTTCATTGGAATTGAGTGGATTGCATGATGTGTTTCACATCTCGGTGCTACGCAAAGCAGTCAAGGATCCAGCTCAAGTAATTGACAGTGATCGAGTGCCGGTTGAGTATGGGCTAAAAACAAAGGTGAAGCCTATACGGATCGAGGATCGAGCCGAGAAACAGTTGCGGAACAAAGTGATCGGGATGGTCAAAGTCCGATGGGACAATTGTGGCCGAGAAGAGCTAACATGGGAGCGCGAGCAGACCATGCAAGCCGAATTTCCCGAGTTATTTTCGTAACTTGTTTGCTCGCTATATATGTAATAGAAACATATAAATGTTTTGTTATTTTTCTCCCTACTGTCTTCAAATTTCGGGACGAAATTTTATTAAGGGGGGGGGAGGATTGTAACACCCCAAAAAGACTCAAAATTGGAATTGAGGTGCAGGTTGCTTAACACGGCCTGGGACACAGGCGTGTCCCAGGGCGTGTCGGGGTACACGGCCTGGGACACGGGCGTGTCCCAGGACGTGTTCAGTATAGTCGACGATCGGAGGTCGACGATAGTCGAGCCTGGGACACAGCCTTCGACACGGGCATGTCCCAGGGCGTGTCACTCAATAAAATGCCGTATCGAGTCAGAAATGTACACGGCCCGGAACCAAGCCTTGAACACGGCCGTGTCAGTTTTGATACGGGTGTGTCTAAGGGCGTGTGCATACCCGTGTACAGCTCTAACTGGATTTAATGCTCGATGAGTACCGTGTAACAGGTGTGACACGGGCGTGTCACATGACCGACACGGGCGTGTCAGGTTCGACACAGGCATGTCGATGCCCGTGTTCTGGTAATTTTTAGGCGGTGCGAGCGCCGCGTGTGCCGCTTAAGGGTACACGGCCTGTGACACAGGCGTGTCACAGGCCGTGTCTGCCAAAAAGTTTAATATTTTGGGCAGATCTTGGCCATTCATTTCCCTTAAAGGAGATCCTGTGGCTGGGGCTCATTCCTGGGCTAATAAGGCCGGGAAAGGAGGAGAAAAGGGCTAATTTCTAAAGTTCTACTCTCTTTCTAACTCTTTAGAGAGAGGTGAGAGCAAGGTGAGGAAGAAGAAGTGGAGTCCGGCTGCCGGTGGAGCTACGGTGGTCCAAATCGCGAGCCGAGTTCGGATTTGCGAAGGCAACGCTGCTGCGAAGGCTTTCATCCGTCTCAAATTTCTCTCCATGGCTCCGAAGCGAACTCCTAGGGTAACGATTTCCTGCTTGGACATGTGAAGTCCTTAATTCCTGCATTGCATAGGGAAAAACCTTCCCCGCGAGTGTGCGGTGGGTTGTGGCGTCCCTTGGGGTAGATATGTGAAGTCCCCCTTGTTAGAGTCCGAAATTGGAGTACGGATCTAGGCATGCTGTGTGAAGCCCATCTGGACATGATCTGGATTGGTGATGCTTGTTTGCATATCGGAGAAGACTCCGTGATTCTTGCTTGTAGGCATGATGGATAAAGTACTGGAGGAAGTCCAGGAAATTAAGAGAGTTGGACTCTCCTATAGCCGTGAGTTGCTACTTTGTGTGAGGTTGAGCCGTTGAGCCGTGGGGCTGCAACTGGGCAATGCCTTGGTGGTGGAACGGGCAAGGTGAAGCTGTACCCGCGTTAGTCCAGGCATGAGTCTGACGATGTGAGCAACGGGAAAGGTGGATCTGTACCCGCGTTATGGTTGTCTAACCTTGGGTGCTTAAGACCCTGTTAGGATCACATAGCGAGAGTCGATGGCCTGTGAGCCGATCAGACTAGAATGCTCATATGGAACCGTTATATCTGGGACCTCTGAACGGTGGTGTGGCCGTGGAAATACGGAACACCGATAATGTGCCCTGAGTGCACGGAGCGTCGGGCCGTCGTGCCGACGTTTGTGATATGTGACTGTGCGGGCGTGCACGTCTTGCTTAAATTGCTATATATATCATATTGGAAGATTGCTATGCAGGGATGGAATTCCGCTACCCCGTGCCAGGGGCAGGGTCGTTATAATTGGTCAGCTGAATGCTGACCGTTGCCCTATTTGCCACCGCTTGGTGGATTGATTATTACAGGTACTGGAGGTGCTGGTCCGAGCGGGACTTAGCGGGCTGAAGCCCAAAGCTGCGCTGCTGCCCTCGAAGGCATTGTTTTGTTTCTTTTGTTCATGTGTGGCCGGCCTGCGTGCCGATGTCTGTAATCCACACTCTTGTTAAGTGAAACTGTTGTAAGGCCTTAAGGCCAGACTCTTGTGATGTTTATATATATTCCGAAGTTTTAGTGGACAATGTTTATTATCTTGAGTTCAATTATTCAACCGTGAAACTTCCGCTAGAATGCTCTGTGTTAGGATGCGTGGTTATGATATTATTTCGTAGCGTCTCCGCCTATTTGTGGAATATGGTGTGGGGCCCCGGCCGGACCTTCTATTATATTCTTCTTGACGGGTAGGGGTGTTACAAAAGTAGCTTTGGCATTGAGGGAGGTGGACTCAATCTACGCCACTGTTGTGTTTTGTGGTTTTGGCTGAAGGCGTTGAGGGAGTGGACATCACTCAACGCCATAGCCATTTGAGGGTTGATTGAGGGTAGCTCACTCAACGCCGCTGCCTCTTTTGCTGAAGGCGTTTAGGGAGTGGACCTCACTCAACGCCATGGCTATTCTAGAGCTAAGTGAGGCAAACTCACTCAACGCCAAGCTCTAGTTAGGCGTTGAGTGGGTCCCACTCAACGCCAAGCCGTGTTGAGTAACTTCAACACTGTTTCCCTTACCTTGAGTTTCGTTCCCGAGTGAATTCCTTCATTATATTTGTAGTTTCCTTGGCGGCCATGTTTTTCTTTCCTAATGGCCGAATCGTGGGTCGTGGTTGGTAGTGGTGGTTTCAAGCTCTTCATGGGGGAGGTGTTCTGTAATTTAGCCAAGGCCACCCTTATTCTTCTATCTTGCTCCAGGTACGGGTTGAGCAAGGGGGTGGAAGGTCCCTTATACTTTCACATGTAGACCCTTGAGCTTGTTGGCTTGGAAATGGTGGTTTGGGGACTGAGTTTGCCTCCAACCCGGATCCAGGCTGTTTGTTTTTGCTACTACCATCTCCCACAGCTTAGGGTGTTAGAAGTTTCTTCCTTGGTAGATTGCAGCACTTTGGGCTCTTGGTAGCCTAGTAGACCCTACAAGATATAGTTTCTGGGCAGGGTTGGTGTTGTTTCCTCGCACGTAGTGTATTCCTTATTGTCTTGCCTTGGGCAGTTGTGACTTTTATTGCTGTGTGTTTTCCTCTTTTATTTATTCCCTAGTTGGCACTTCCATGCAGTTTTTTCTTGTTTTGCTTGCTGAGGTATTCTTTCTTCTTTTGAATGCCTCAGGTTCTGAGCAGTAGCCAGTTTAGTGGCTAGGTTGCGGTGGTGTTGCTGGTGGTCTCTTGGACCTTGGAGATCCTGTTGCTTTGATTAGTGAGGTAGTTTTTTCTGTACTTTTCTTACAAACATACATATTTGCCTGTGGGTTCGTGTCAGGTTGTTGGCGCCCACTGTTAGTTTTTACCTTTGTACTAGATATATTACTTTTGCTGCTACCATTTTCTGGTGATAGTCTACTTGCTCTGGGGAGGAATTATGCTAGGTTGCTAGTTATTTTAAAACTACAATTATTATTATTAGAAGTACATCACATGATCAGCATGTTTTATAAAAGTAAATCACTATTTTCCAAGCAACGTATAAAGATCGTTTCCTTATATATAATATAAATTAAATGTAGAGTCTTGCATGGCATAAGTAATCCTCTTAGGACTCTTATGCACTCCTTAGGAAGTCAAACCTGAATAAAGTACTTTTCCGCAGCGTATAAGTATAGTTTTTAACTGTGGACTAGGTGATCCACCGAGCAGAGGGATATGGCCTCTAAAGTATAACTGATTTTCTAATCATTAAACTTATAAATTTCTTTCATAAAGTTTAGTAGTTGGTTTTGCCTGAGTGTTAGCAGTTATCCCCTGCTTGACGTGGCATCATGACATGCGTTTTCTCATACTCTTATAATTCTTTAATTCGGAGAAAATACGGGTTGTGACAGTTGGTATCAGAGAGAGGTTGCCTGACGGGTTAGTAAGGCAACCTTCCCTTTTGATTGCATTAGTAGTTGAGCATCATGTCATTCACACACCGATATGTCATCAGCACGTCTTGGCAGAAGCACGAATACTACACTCATAGCATAACATGAAGTATACGGGGCATATTATGTAGTATGGGATGCATAATATGTGTTCGTATATGGATCCACCATAGGGGCAATATGTGAGGGTTATGTAGTATGGGATGCATAACCTCACCACATGGCTGCTACTAGCACGTTTTCTTTTTCGTTGCATGCGAATGTTAAGTAGTATGGGATGCATAACATTTTCATGTATACGTCGCTCATAACATGCATTAGGGCCTTTTTAGAATGCATAGCACAAACATGCATAGCATAACATGGCATAAGCATAACGTGCCAAGCAAAAGACTGGCAGGATGACATATGTACACACATAAGTTTTCGAGTCAAAAATAATATAAAGTCATGCATTCCTGATCTAGGCACAAGAATTAGTATGTTGGTGGTTAACCATCCTAGGTTAGGGAATAACATCAATTTTTTTTGTAAAAAGATAAACTCCCAGAGCAAGTTTAGCAGCTTTAAGTTCATATCTATATATGTATGTCTATACTAGTAGTTGGGTCTAGCCGTTATACTAGGATCTAATTAGTGTTGCTATGACTTTAGGATGGCGAGAAGTCCTTCAACTAGATCAAATCCCCTGTCTGAGGGTGAGTCATCTGGAGCTCAGAATGATGCGGTAATCGAAAGCTTGCGACAGAGTAGTGATTCCTTGAGCAGGCAGTTGGTGGAGGTGCGAGCCCAGATTCAGTCTTTTGTAGCAGTTGTGGCAGGTCAGACTCAGGGAGTGCAAGGCCCTGCAGGGGGGATTGTTGTTCCTCCCCCTCCTACACCCTTAAGACCTCTAGTGGTGGTGCCAGCGGAGATGGCCTTCATCTCGCAGTTTTAGAGGATGAGCCCTCCCACTTATGACGGGAAGGCAGATTTCATGGTGATAGACGACTGGCTGATCTCCATGGAGGAGATGTTCTCGTACTCAGGGATTGTAGACGATCAGAGGGTGATGATAGCCGCCTATCAACTTAAAGGTTTGGCTAAGAGTTGGTGGCTGAGAGAGAAGGAGAGCTTGGTAGCTGGATGCTCTTGGGGGGTGTTCAAGGAGATGCTATTGAGGAAGTTCTTACCCTCGGTCGAGCGTGACCGCCTCATGAATGACTTCCTCCATCTGAAGCAAAGGCAGCTCATGGTGGGTGAGTATGAGATAGAGTTCAGCAAGCTGAGCCGTTTTTCCCAAGGATTGGTCATCATTGAGGCTGATCGAGTTAAGCGATTTCTTAGGGGTTTGAGGAGTGAGGTGCAGCAGTTGACCAGTGCTTATGGGTCAGAGACTTATGCATGAGTAGTGGAGGCTGCTCTAAAGGTGGAGGCTATTGAGACCGCGAAGAGCAGAGGACAGCAAAGTAGGAAGGATAAGAGGAAGTCTGTGGAGGAAAGGAAACCCCAGGTACCGGATGCAGTTCCGGGAAAGAAGAGCAAAGTGGTGTGAAGTTTTTGTGGCCGATCAGGCCACCCTGTCGAGCGATGTTTCAAGAGAGCAGCAGCTCAGAGGAAGGAGCAGGTTTATGCGATTTAGGGTGCTCTGAGGAGAGATATTTCCTGTTCTGTTTGCAAGCGACCCGGGCATGATGCTGCCCAGTGCTGGTCCAAGGATAAGGTCTGTTTTCAATGTGGGCTGAAGGGACACATTAAGTCTAGGTGTCCTCAGGTTCATCCTGCTCTTCCTGCAGTTCCTCCTCTGGCGTTACCTCCACCTCAACGTGTGGGCAAGGGAAAGCTAAACGTTATCTCTTCCGAGGAGGTTGAAGCTTCGACTCAGGTCATCTTAGGTTAGTTGTCTTTCCAGCCTGAATGTTTTATTCTTGTCTTGCTAGAATGTTTGTAGTATTATTGTGGTAGTTCCTTAGTTATATATGTTCCTATAGGGAAGTTTAAGGTGAAGAACTGCTGGGCGCGTGTTCTGTTTGAATCCGGCGCTACCCACTCGTTCGTGGCTAGAGCCTTTGTACAGCGACATCGGTTGACTTTAGATCGAGTTCGGGATACCTTTCATGTCAAGTTCCCCTCTGGTGAATCTATGCCGTCGGATTTGGGCGTGTTAGATTGCCCTTTTTTGTTGGGGGGCTTCCTTGCGAAGGCAAACCTGAAGATGATTGATCTGGAGGACTTCGATGTTATTTTGGGCATGGACTGGCTGTCTAGGTATGATGCAGTCATTCAGTGCAAAGGGAAGCGCTTGGACTTCATCAGGGACGACGGTCAGCCCGGAAGCGTGTATGCAGATCTGAGCCACGATTCTCCTTTCATCTCTGCGGTATGTGCTCAGAAGCTTTTTCTTTCGGACTGTTTTGCTTGTTTTGTCTCGGTGGTTGGGACTGCTGTTAGTGTACCGCGCTTAGAGAAGATTCTTGTTGTTCATGACTTCGCCGATGTTTTTCCTGATGACCTTCCTGGTCTTCCTCCCGAGCAGGATGTTTAGTTTGTGATCGATTTGGAGCCGGGTACGCGTCCTATTGCTAAAGCGCCGTACCGGATGGCCCCTCGAGAGCTAGAGGAGTTGCGAGTCCAGTTAGATGAGTTGTTGGCGAAAGGGTTTATCAGACAGAGTTCGTCACCTTGGGGTGCTCCTGTTCTATTTGTGAAGAAGAAAGATGGGTCAATGCAGCTTTGCATCGACTATAGGGAGTTGAACAAAGTCATAATTAAGAACAGGTACCCTCTACCGAGGATCGATGATTTATTTGATCAGTTGCGCGGTAGCACGGTCTTCTCCAAGATTGACCTTCGTTCAGGCTATCATCAGCTTAGGATCCGTAAGGCAGATATTCCACGCACTGCGTTTAGATAAAGGCATGGACATTTTGAGTTCTTAGTGATGTCGTTTGGATTGACCAACGCTCCATCAGCGTTCATTGATATGATAAACCAGCTGTTCAAGGATTTCCTAGATAAGTTCGTGTGGTCTTCATCGATGATGTGTTAGTTTATTCTCGCAGTGCTGAGGAGCATGAGCAGTATCTGCGCTTGGTTCTATCGGAGTTGAGGAACCATAAGTTATTTGCCAAGTTAAGCAAGTGTGAATTTTGGTTGCCTCAGGTCTCGTTTCTGGGCCACGTGGTGAATAAGGATGGGATCTCGGTATACCTGGAAAAGATCGCAGCAGTGATGGATTGGAGTAGGCTGGGCACGCCCAAGGAGATCAGGAGCTTCCTAGGGTTGGCCGGCTACTACAGGAGGTTTGTGGAGGGTTTCTCTACCCTAGCTGCACCTTTGACTAAGCTTACTCAGAAGAACGTGGCTTTTGTTTGGAGCGAGAAGTGCGAAGAAGACTTCCTAGAGTTAAAGAGAAGATTGTGCACTGCTCCCGTTCTGACCCTGCCTACTGAGGGTGTGGATTATGATGTATACATAGATGCTTAGCATGTAGGTCTGGGATGCGTATTAATGCAGGTTGGTAAGGTGATTGCCTATGGGTCAAGGAAACTGAAGACTCATGAGAAAAATTATCCTACGCATGACCTCGAGTTCGCAGCGGTTATTTATGCGTTAAAGCTGTGGAGACACCTACTTTATGGGGCTAAGTGCAAGATCTTCACCGACCATAAGAGCCTGAAGTACGTGTTCACGCAGAAGGAGTTAAATCTGCGCCAGCGTCGGTGGCTAGAGTATGTGGCCGATTATGATGTAAAGATCCAGTATCATCCAGGCAAGTCCAATGTGGTGGTCGATGCCCTGAGTCGTAAGACGGGGAAATCTTTAATCTCTCTGCCACCTGTTTAGTGGAAGAGTTCCTCCTTATGGATATATCAGTGGGATGTTGTGGCCTGCAGAGTAGTTTGTCAGTGGCAGAGCCGTCTTGGATTTCTTTGACCAGACTTCACCAGAAGGACGACCCGGATCTTCTACACTTATTCTTCAGGACTGAGAGAGGAGAGTTGCCGGATTATTCCATCGATGATGCTGGAACTTTGAAGTACCGCAGCAGATTTTGCATCCCCGCAGTTGGGGACATTAAGGGTATGGTTTGCAGAGAGGCTCATGGATCCAGCGTTGCCTACCATCCAGGATCTACGAAGATGTATCGTGACTTAAAGTAAATTGCCTGGTGGTATGGCATGAAAGGAGATATAGCCCGATTTGTTGCGGAGTGCCACACTTGCAAGCGGGTGAAGGCCGATTATGGAAGGCCTGGTGGCAAGTTGACTCTGTTAGAGATCCCGACTTGGAAGTGGGAAAGTATATCTATGGATTTCATCACGGGTTTACCGCGATCCCCGAGGGGATTTGATTCTGTTTGGGTCATAGTGGATAGACTGACAAAGTGTGCTCACTTCGTGCCATATAAGATAGATTACCCTATAAAGAAGATAGCAGAGTTGTACTTGAATGAAGTCATCCGACTGCACGGTGTGCTGGTTAGCATCATTTCTGATCGAGACTCTCGGTTTACTTCTCATTTTTGGCAGAGTCTGCAGGATGGTTTGGGTACGGATCTGAGGTATTCTACTGCGTACCACCCACAAACTAATGGGTAGACGGAGCGGGTAAATCAGATAGTTGAGGATATGATCCGATGCTACATTTTATACCACGGTGGAGCGTGGGATGAGCGGCTGTGACTTATGGAATTTGTATACAACAATAGTTATCAAGAGAGCTTGCAGATGGCTCCGTTCGAAGCCTTGTATGGGAGGCGCTGCAGAACTCCATTGTTTTGGGCTGAGGCTGGTGAGAGGCCATTGTTAGGTCCTGATGCGCTCGAAGAAATGGAAGTCGCAGTGAAGCTTGTTCGAGAGAAGCTTCGTATAGCTCAGGAGAGGTACGAGAAGAACGCCAATCGGCATAGGTCTGCCTTGGAGTTTTCTGTGGGGGACCCTGTATTTCTTAAGGTTTCCCCGATGGTGGGTGTAAAGAGGTTTGGTAAGAATCTACGTATACGTAATGTGTTCATAATGTTTTCCATGTTAGTCAATTGCGGAAGTACGTGCGCAGCAGTGGGCAAGTCTTGGACGTTGTGCCCCTGTTGGAGCCCAACCTCTCTTTTGTTGAAGTGTCGGTCCGTATTTTTGAAACTCAGGAGCGGGTGCTGCGAAAGAAGTCTATTCCGATGGTGAAAGTTCTTTGGATGAATCAGGATTTGGAGAGCGCGACTTGGGAGTTAGAGTCGGCTATGAGGGAGGCTTACCCTCAGCTGTTTTCCTGATTAGTTTGGTTTGTTTTTCTTCTTGTAATGTTTGGATTATTACTTTCCATCTATAGTAGAAGTGTTGTGCGTAAAGTTTCGGGACGAAACTTTCTTTTAGGGGGAGTGACTGTAACGCCCCCGATTTTTTCTGCGATTATTTTACTCCTCGTTTGGCGTTACGTCGACGAGTTTTCTTGGCTTGTGCCATCTGTTGAGTGTGGTCTTAACTCCTTAGAACTGGGTGCCCTATTTTGTAGCCTGTTGGCAAGACCTCCCTAGCAAGCTAGGTAATTTTGGGTGACCCGGTGTGGCCTCTCGGGGGATGCTTGTGTTTTGGCTTCGGAAGGGTATAACTCGAGTTCTGTTCGTCGAAAGTTAATTTTGACTTCGTCGTTGTGTTCGTAGCGTGGATATTTAGCTACGGTGCGAATTTCGTCGAATTTCGAGATAGTTTGGTTTTGGTGTCGTTTTGGGTGTGCCATTAGTACAATCTAATTAGAAACCCTTTTAAATTAAGTGAACCGGTGGCTTGGGAGGCATTTAGGCTGAACCGTCATGGCTAAGCTTATATAAAAGCCTTAATTAGAATCAGCGGCCCATTCTTCTTCTTCCCGAAACCACTGTTCCTGTTTCGCGGAAAGCAGAGGCGGAAGCGACGGTTAGCCCTAGCCTTCGGGCGGCGATTCCGGGAGTGTTCGTGGACGGATTTCGATTCCGAAAGCGGCGTTGTCTTGCTATCGCTCAGTTCTACGTTTCAACGGTAAGAGGTTTGATTTTTGTGGAGTTTTAAGAGACTTGGATTTTCGGTTTCTTGTGATTTTCCGCCATTAAAGTGCGGGTTTGCTTGTTAGGTGCTGCTCCTTCTAGTGCAGAATGAAGAGGTGGGAAGGCCGACCAAGCTTCGCCAGAAATCGAGGCAAGTGGTATTATTTCCCTTGCCATTGTTGTTCTTTTGATATTCTAGAATGTTTCCCTGTTAGCCCTAGGGTAGAAACCAAGCATATTCTCTTTTACCTTGCTGAATTTAGGGCTTAGATTCGCCTATGAGCCCCCTCCTTGTGCTGTTTTGCTCAACCCGATGGTTGTTATAACCATTTAGACTCCAGATTTGTAGTTCTAGTTGGGTGCTTTTGTGGGTGGAGCCGAAAGAGAGAGTGAGGGAGGTTGTTGTGGTAGGGCTCTGGTTAGAACCAGTCTTGGTAGACACTCGGGTTTTGGTGTTGAGTGTGGTGCACACACTCAAAGCCAAAGCCGCCCAGACTTGGCGTTGAGTGTGGTGGACACACTCAAAGCCATAGTTCGGTTTGTTCTTTGCGGCTGAGTGGTGGGGAGATTGAGTGAGAATTTTCGTCTAAGTCAAAATCGACGGGAATCACCAAGTGATTCCCGCCAATTTCGATGTGATTCCCACCGATCGGTGAGAATCATCCTTGATTCCCGCCGATTCCGCGAGAATCATCCTTGATTCCTGCCGATTCGGCGAGAATCATCCTTGATTCCCGCCGATCGTCGAGAATCATTCTGGATTCTAGCCGATTCGGCGAGAATCATCCTGCATTCCCACAGATTCGGCGAGAATCAGTCGGCATTCCCGCCGATTCGGCGAGAATCAGTCAGCATTCCTGCCGACCTCCTCTTGTTGGAGTTGGCTTAGGGTTTTCCTGCGGGAATGAACTTTGGCGTAGAGTGAGTTGACCTCACTCAACGCCAAAGCTGCTTTGGCGTTTAGGGAGGTGGACTCACTCTACGCCACTGTTGGGTTTTGTGGTTTTGGCTGAAGGCGTTGAGGGAGTGGACCTCACTCAACGCCATAGCCGTTTTAGCGTTGAGTGAGGTTAGCTCACTCAACGCCGCTGCCTATTTTGCTGAAGGCGTTGAGGGAGTGGACCTCACTCAACGCCATGGCTGTTCTGGCACTGAGTGAGGCTAACTCACTCAACGCCAAGCTCTGGTTAGGCGTTGAGTGAGTCCCACTCAACGCCAAGCCGTGTTGAGTAACTTCAACACTGTTTCCCTTACCTCGATTTTCATTCCTGAGTGAATTCCTTGATTATATTTGTAGTTTCCTTGTCGGCCATGTTTTTCTTTCCTAATGGCCGAATCGTGGGTCGTGGTTAGTAGTGGTGGTTTGAAGCTCTTCATGGGGGAGGTGTTGTGTAATTTAGCCAAGGCCACCCTTATTCTTCTATCTTGCTCCAGGTACGGGCTGGGCAAGGGGGTGGAAGGTCCCTTGTGCTTTCACATGTAGACCCTTGAGCTTGTTGGCTTGGAAATGGTGGTTGGGGACTGAGTTTGCCTCCAACCCGGATCCAGGCTATTTGTTTTTGCTACTACCATCTCCCACAGCTTAGGGTGTTAGAAGTTTCTTCCTTGGTAGATTGCAGCACTTTGGGCTCTTGGTAGCCTTGTAGACCTTGCAGGATGTAGTTTCTGAGCAGGGTTGGTGCTGTTTCCTCGCACGTAGTGCATTCCTTATTGTCTTGCCTTGGGCAGTTGTGACTTTTATTGCTGTGTGTTTTTCTCTTTTATTTATTTCCTGGTTGGCACTTCCATGCAGTTTTTCCTTATTTTGCTTGCTGAGGTATTCTTTCTTCTTTTGAATGCCTCACGTTTTGAGCAGTAGCCAGTTTGGTGGCTAGGTTGCGGTGGTGTTGCTGGTGGTCTCTTGGACCTTGGAGATCCTGTTGCTTTGATTAGTGAGGTAGTTTTTTCTGTACTTTTCTTGCAGACATACATATTTGCTTGTGGGTTCGTGTCAGGTTGTTAGCGCCCACTGGTAGTTTTTACCTTTATACTAGATATATTACTTTTGCTGCTACCATTTTCTGGAGATAGTCTACTTGCTCTGGGAGGAATTATGCTAGGTTGCAAGTTATTTTAAAACTACAATTATTATTATTAGAAGTACATCGCATGATCAGCATATTGTATAAAAGTAAATCACTATTTTCCAAGCAACGTATAAAGATCGTTTCCTTATATATAATATAAATTAAATGTAGAGTCTTGCATGGCATAAGTGGTCTTCTTAGGGCTCTCATGCACTCCTTAGGAAGTCAAACCTGAATAAAGTATTTTTCCGCAGCGCATAAGTATAGTTTTTAACTGTAGACTAGGTGATCCACCGAGCCGAGGGATACAGCCTCTAAAGTATACTGATTTTCTAATCATTAAACTTATAAATTTCTTTCATAAAGTGTAGTAGTTGGTTTTGCCTGAGCGTCGGCAGTTATCCCCTGCTTGACGTGGCATCATGACGCGCGGTTTCTCATACTCTGATAATTCTTTAATTCGGAGAAAATGCGGGTTGTGACAAGGTCTGTTATCACGGAGTCGTTGTGTGTGAGTTGCACTTGCCTACTACATAAATTGCATCATAACATTCATTCATATTAGGGCATATGCTTCATAGATCCTTATCATATAAATTAGTATGGGCTCTTTTATATGATAAGTTACAATTCCTAGAAACCTTAACTTATAAATTTGTATGGGCATTTTTATAAGTTAAGGTACGCTCTGTGATGGTAGTGTAGTGGTAGTGTAGTTTTACTTTCCTGCATTACTTTCAGTTCTTCCTTACTAACACTTCTTTTTACTTACTTGTACTGCACATTACTCTTCACTTACCTGTGCTATATACTTGGAACTTCTAGATGTAGAATTATACATACACTTGCTAGTTAGCTTCTTGTCACCTGCTTCCACTTTTGTTACCCCTTGTTATCCTCCGCTTCGTCCTCCCACTCGGTGCCTAGGAGCTGCGGGGCAAGGTGCGGAGGAAACGACTTATTCTTTTTGACTAATGGTCGGTGACCATATTATTTTAGGAGTACGAGGAGATGGAGCAGTACGTCGAGGAGCACGGACTTGAGGAGTAGATGCCGATACCACCTACTACCACTACTGGAGCACATGTTCTGGTGTGATGAGTTGAGATGTTAGATTCCGCTGTTGTTAGATTGAGAGAGAGAGTGATTTGATATTGATGTACTGGGCATAAGCCCTTATTCACTTTCATTTTCGTACTCAATTTGGACTATATTCATGTACTTTTCATTTGATATATATATGATTAGTACTGTGGCTGTGGACTGTGATATTTACTCTATTTTATACTTCTATTTCTCATATTGGCCGACAGGTTTACTATCGTACTAGCCGGCAGAATCGGCGACTTGCGGTGTCGACTAACCCATGTGTTAGTGTCACCGTAAGGCGGCGGTTCTGGGCATAAGATCCGGGTTAGCCCCGGAGAGGGGGGGACGGATCTTACAAACTGGTATCACTTTAACAAACGATCATATGAGAAAGAAGTCCACAACACTGGAACACCTCGCTCGAGCATTAGTTTGCGGACAAACTATGCAGCGAAAGCAATGGTGTGCCCATGTGCAAAAAGTCACATAAAACAGTCCATTAAACAATGAGTTAGGCCAATTTTGGCGTTTACCTTACCTTTATGCAGCCTCCATAGGATGCGGTTCCTCCCCCTCCGGCTGCCATTCCCTTCATGCAAACTGAGATGGTACAAACTCTGACGGCTATCCTGGATGCCTTCAGAGCCCAGCAAGCCCCGACACAGCTGCCAAACCCAGGGTCAAGCTGGTTGAATGCCTTTCAGAGTTTGTCTCCGCCGGTGTACCGCAGGACATAAGATGCTGTGAAGACGGAAGAGTGGCTGGAGACCATTCAGGAGCTGTTAGCTAGCATCAGCTGCCCAGTCAGAAAGGCAGTCCCCCTTGCCACCTCGGTACTAGAAGCTCACGCGAAGAGGTGGTGGAAGTCTGTACGAGACTCTATATACACTTATAGGGAGCTGATGGATATTACATGGGAGGAATTTAGTGATGAGTTCTTGGATCACTATGTATCCTCCACAGACTGAGATGCCTTGGAAGCTAGATTTATGAACCTCCAACAGAGAAGCCGATCCGTTATCGAATATCAGAGAGAGTTCTCCCACTTGGCTAGGTTTGCGGGATTCCATGACTGGGTTGACCGGAAGTATGCAAAGAGGTTCTACCATGGGATCCGGGACACCTTGAAGCAGCCCTTGTTGTTCATATCGCATGGAACCACTGCACAGATCATTGAGATGGCGAAGAAGATGGAGGCTGACCAGCTGATGGTACAAGGCAGAGGGAAGAGACCGCTAGAGGGGTCATCCTCCGGAGATGGTAGTAGGACATCGCAGAGAGGCAAGGTCATTAGACATAGGAGGGGTGGGGGACGTCATCGTCCCAACTTCAGACAGGAGCAGAGGCCTCCTATTGTGCTAGCTACCCCACCTCTACAGACTCACGGGCCGATGAGAAAGGAGGATCGTGGCCAGAGACAACTCACATGCTTTGGATGCGGCCAAGATGGGCATTTCAAGTTGCAGTGCCCACATCAGATCCACCCACTCCCTCCTCCTCCTCCACCTCTAGTGGCCCCTCCAGCACACCAGGGCCGAGGACGAGGACGAGGTCGAGGCTGAGGCCGAGGACATTATGGCCGAGGCCGAGGACATTACGGCCGAGGCCGAGACCGGGAGCAGGTGTACGCGCTGGACCTCACAGAGCAGAGGAACCCCGAGGAAGTTATTATAGGTACTTTAATTATTGTAAGTTTAGAAGTTTTCAACTTTAATAAGTACCTTGAGAACCTTAGAAATAATCTTTATCTTTGAACTCAAACAAAACCCAGGCATAGTTATGATCAGCGGCAAGCCCACTCATACCCTCTTCGACACTGGTGCTTCACACTCTTTTGTGTCGGACAAATTTAATGAAGTACTAGAGGGCATGGAAAGGTTCCCTGGCATAGAGAGGAGGGTGCGTCTTCCTGATGGCTCAGAGATACGGACTACGGTTAGCTGCAAAATGGAGGCCGAGATCGGAGGCAAGGCGTTCGAAGCTCCGGCAGCGGTATTGAAGTTACCAGACTTCGATTTGATTTGGCATGACATGGCTCCATTGGAACCATGCTCATATAGACTGCCCCACGAAGAGGATCACACTCAGACATGGAGATTCCTACGTCACCATTGAAGGTATCCGTTCCATCCCCCACCTTTCTTTATCTTCAGTACAGGTTGTCAAGGCCTATGAGCAGGGGGAGGAGGTGTACCTCATTTGCTTCGAGATGGCAGTAGTAGAGAGTTCCATAGCTGACATCTCGGTGGCTCGGGATTTCTCCGATGTGTTTCCTGAGAAATTGCCCGGACTACCACCGGCTCGGGACTTGGACTTAAGGATTCAGTTGGTGCCGAGGGCGAGACCAGTGTCCCGAGCACCTTACAGGATGGCTCCCAAAGAGATGGCAGAGTTCAGGACCCAGCTACAGGAACTTGTGGAGTCGGGATTTGTGCGGCCGAGTTCGTCATCGTGGGGAGCACCGGTTTTATTTGTGAAGAAGAAGGATGGATCCCTCCGACTGGGTATAGATTATAGGGAATTGAATAGGTTGACAGTTCGGAACACCTACCCATTGCCCCGGATAGATGACTTGTTTGATCAACTTCATGGAGCCTTCTAGTTCTCTAAGCTAGATTTACGATCCGGCTATTATCAGTTGCGCATCCGGGAGGAAGACATACCGAAGAAGGCATTCAGCTCACGTTATGGATTATACAAATTCACGGTCATGTCATTTGGGCTCACGAATGCCCGCTCGGCATTCATGACGCTCATGAACCATGTATTCGAACCTTATTTGGATCGCTTTATCATAGTATTCCTCGACGACATCCTGAATTTAATCCCGGACTCAGGAGGAGAACGCAGAGCACCTGACACAGGTCTTACAGAGGCTGAGGGAATTTCAAATGTACGCAAAGTTCTCTAAGTGCCAGTTCTGGATACAGGAGGTGGCTTTTCTAGGGCATACAATCAGTGGGGCTAGATTGGCAGTAGATCCGGCCAAAGTAGAGGCAGTGCGGGATTGGCCACGGCCAAAGACAGCGTCAGACATCCGCAGTTTCTTGGGTTTAGCAGGTTATTATCGCAAGTTCATGGAGGGGTTCTCGAGGATAGCCCTCCCCCTCACGTCCTTGACGAAGAAGGATGTGGTGTTTGATTGGACAGAGCAGTGCGAAGCGGCTTTTCAGGAGCTGAAGGACCGACTCACTTCATCCCCCATCCTTGCACTCCCATCTGGGAGTGAAGGATTCCAGATTTATACAGATGCCTCCTATCAGGGGATGGGTGATGTCTTGATGCAGCACAGACACGTTATCGCTTATGCTTCACGACAGTTGAAGAAGCATGAGCATAACTATCCAGTACATAATCTCGAGCTCGGGGCTGTGGTATTCGCCCTCAAGACATGGAGACACTACTTATATGGGATCCATTGTGATATCTATTCAGATCACAAGAATCTCAAGTACATTGACACGCAGAAGGATCTAAACCTACGCTAGAGGAGATGGCTTGAGTTCCTCTGCGATTATGACTATGAGATACACTATCACCCGGGGAAGGCAAACACTGTAGCGGATGCTTTGAGTAGGAGAGCCAGCACTTCTGGACCGGAGCCTCGGGTGATGTCTATAGAGCTCCTACGCATGATGGAAGATATGCATATTACCATAGTTTCGGAGGCCGAGCCAGTGGTGTACCGAGAGTACCTGAGCTCTTTGGTCGGCGACGACGATATCCGGAAGCGCATAATTACACATCAGAGATTGGATGCTGATTTAGAGCCTATTTTCGGCGCCCTGGAAGGGGGCAAGTATGAGGACTACACACTGCAGGACAATCTTCTTCGATTTCGTGATCGAGTATACATTCCAGCAGGAGATGGTATCTGGGATGGCATCCTCAGAGAGGCACACTGCTCCAGATACTCAGTGCATCCCGGCATCACCAAGATGTGGGCTGACTTACGACGGACCATGTACTGGCCAGGGATGAAGAGGGAGATCATCTATTTTGTGACACACTGTGAGACTTGCCAGCGAGTGAAGGCCGAGTGCAAGAGCCCGGGTGGTCTATTACAGCCGCTGCTAGTCCCAGAGTGGAAGTTCGAGGACATTAGCATGGATTTTGTTCACGGATTGCCTCTCTCCCACTCTGGGCACGATTCAATCTAGGTTATTGTAGACAGACTGACCAAGGTAGCGCGGTTCATTCTGGTCAGAAAGGATGCTCCAGTTGCTTTGTTGGTGAGAGTGTTTGTGGAGCAGTTCATCAGATACCATGGCGTCCCCAGGTCTATTGTTTCGGACCGAGACAGTCGCTTCACCTCCAGGGAATGGAGGGAAGTGCATACTTACTTGGGTTCCATAATCACCTTTAGCACTGCCTTCCATCCGCAGACCGACGGCCAGACGGAGTGGACAAATAGGACTATGGAGGACCTACTCAGACTATGCATACTGGATACGGGGAAGCCTTGGGAGAGGTTGCTACCACTGATTGAGTTCTCGTACAATAACAGCTACCAGGCTAGCATCGAGATGGCTCCATATGAGGCACTTTATGGGAGGAAGTGCAGGACGCCACTATCTTGGGTTCAGGACGTGGACACTCGAACTCTTGGTTCTGATTTTATGGAAGACACGGAGGCTCATATTCGTTTGATCAAGGATCGGCTACTAGAGGCCCAGAGCAGGCAGGCAAAGTATTATGATGCTCGACACTGGAAGGTGGAGTTCAAGGTTAGAGATAGAGTTTTCTTGAAGATACGTCCAGTACACGGTTTCTCTCGGTTGCGGAGGCACAAGAAGCTCAGTCCGCGATTTATTGGGCCATACTTGATCCTGGAGCGGATCGGCCCCTTGGCTTACCGACTGCAGCTGCCATCGGAGTTGGGTACCTTACATGACGTCTTCTATGTCTCTTCGTTGCGAAGAGCTCTCCTTCGGCTGGAGCAGCACATTACTGCTGCAGCCGGACCAGTAGCGCCAGACAAATCAGTTAGACTAGAGCTGATCCGGATCGACGATACGGACGTCCGAGTGTTGCGGAAGAAGAAGGTCCCTCTCGTGAAGGTGTTGTGGTCCAACCATGGACGGGAGGAGCACACCTGGGAGCCGAGGGATCTGATGTTGGAGCAACACCCGGGGTTGTTCACACCAGGTACAATTTAATTTATGCTTTAAAGCTCTTATAATCTTGGAATTTGAACCCATGTAGACCCAAACTTAAATTTCGGGGACGAAATTTTTATTTTTTATTTATAGGATTTGTAACATCCCATGTTTATTCTAGACCCCTTAACTTAGATTGGGTTAGGCATGGGGTGGGTGTTAGGGAAATTGGCTAGCCTTGACCCTAGGTAGTGAGTTGCAACCATGTGGAGCCCACTATAAGACCACGGTCAAGCTATGTCAAACTAGCCTAAATAGGGACTCTAGCAACACCATGACCCCACCACATTACCCTAACCCTAAGAACTATCTAAGTGGACCTAGGGCATGCCACTAGGTCTACACTTTGACCCTAGTTGACCCAAGTCATCCTTGGACCTAAAATGGTCAAACCCACACTCATAAGCCCGATTTGCCTAAGTAGGGCACTCCCTTGACCCAACTCAAGTTGGGTGGTGCCACTAGGCTCATGACCATCAAGTGGGGTCATCCCACTCATCATGTTGACCAAGTCAACTCTACAAGTCAACAAGTCAACTATTTGACCTAAAAGTGGGAAATGAAGACCAAGCCCTTCTCCTTGGGTTAGGCTTACCTAACATGGCCCATTAACAGCCCAAGAAAACAAGGACAACCTTTACCCCTCTGGATTAGGAGAGATATTACATGCAAAGGGGCATTATGGAGAAATCACCTAAAAAGAGGAGAGAGAAATGGAATATAATGAGAAGTGGCCATGTGGCCTTCACTCCTTCAGCCCAAAAGGTGATGGCCGACCTCCTCACATCATTCCTGAAGGAATTAGGGGCTGAGAGCCACTTTGCAAGCATGGGCGGAGCAACCAAGGCTGAGCCCGAGCTCACCTTGGTTGTATCTCCCAATATACCCCACATCAGTCCAAACCAACCTCACCATCAGCTTCAGTAAGTGGAAACGAGTGGAATTCCAGTGCTGGATCAGTGCATTTGGTGGAGGAACAAGGTTTCAGGCAGGAGATCGTCGGAGCAATTCTTCCATGGCAAACCGCCGCCACACTCGCCGCCAAAGCCTGAAACAGGTCTGTTTCGCCTCACCTCTACCCGTACTAGAATCCTAGATAAACTAGGGGAGATATCGGGCTCAATTGAGCCCGATGCCATGTGAGAAAATCTTGACTTTTCCGAGAAATCGCCACCTCTCGGGATCACCGGCGCTGCCGCCTCCCGCCATCTTACCGCCGGCAAAAGATGGCCACCACCACCATGAAGGTGGTGGCACCATTGGCTGGCAGTGGCGCCGCATCAGGTGGCCGGAAATTGCCCCGCAAAATCCCCCAGGTCGGCTTGATCTCAACCGTTGTACTATTGGGTAAGAAAACCGGATTCCGTCCACGGCTGCTTTAGGATTCGTGCAAATGAATTAATATTATTTAATTTAATTAATATGAATTGTGTATTTCTGTCACAAATATACAGTCACATTGCATGTGATTTTTAGGGTACATAGAGGCATCATCACAACTTGAAACCTGAATGAAAAATGTAGCCCTATCTGTTAACTTTAATTTGACACCTTAATCATCAATTTTGGTCTAGTGGTCAGGCCTGTAGAACCCTTTTTCTGGGGTTGGTCCTTAACTAGGGCAGAATTTAAAAATGATTCCCAAGTCAAACCAGTCATCCAAATGGCCCAAAATTTTGGGTGCATGCATGTTTGGGCTTAGTTAACCCCTATACAAAAATGAGAATTTTTGGGAAAACTTTTCCTATAGTTTTTACTAAAATACCCAAAATGAAATAAATGAAATATTATGAGTTGTGGGACTCCAAATGGCCCCAAATTTTGGTGGCATGTCCTTAGGGACATTATATGTATTTTTTTAAATTTCATCCAATTTGGACATCTGCATGTTGGGTAAATCCACTTGCATGTGTTGGCTTGTTATAGGCTTGGTATGCAAATAACAATAAATGAAATGATGTGCATTCAGCCTATTGGAGGCATGCAAAAATCATGGATTTGAAACCAGTGGTTCATTAGGGTAAATTTCACCCCTCAGATTAATTTAGGGATTTTTGGAATCAAAAATCTCATTATTTGGAATTTTGAAAATATAGTCCTTATTGGAAAATAAATTGAGAAAATAGGTTTTGATCATGCAAAAATCCTCAAACTTTGCCAAGTTAAAAAGAAAGTTATATTTGACTTAGGAAAATTTGATCTTTATGTTTGAGAGCTCTGGAGTAAAATACCTTGAAATGACCATTTTACCCTTATTGCTTTTATTCATGAATTGATGGAAATACATATTCGAAAAATTTGGAAATATTTCTAGTGTTGTAAAATTGTATTATTAGTATTGTATAATTATCTCAGAATTTATGGATGTACTGATAATTTTTAAATTAACATAATGGCATTTTGGTAAATATTTAAGAATGAGATTTGTTAGGCCATTACACTATAGAGGTTTATGAAACTCTGCCATTAGTCTTAAATTAATGTCTTATTTGCTTTGTAATTTTCCTGGGATTTTATCTTATATATTCCTTGTACTTCATTTGGAAAATGGAAATTATGTAGATTTGGTATTAAATAAGGAATTGGTATAAATAATCAATGGAAAATTGTGAAAACCTGTGGACTGAAATATTTTATCAATATACAACTCAGGAAAAATTACCTAGTTCAGTGGATTTTAAATTATACTACTTCATGTGTAAAGTGACCTAAGAATTAGTTTAAAAGATTTAATTAGGGGCCTTAATGACCTAGGAAAATTATGCAAATCAACACACTCTTTTCAATAGTCTGTACCACCCTAGGATAAATGATTAAGGGTTGGTGGCCCAAGGAATTAGAAGTTCGATTTCCGGGATGGTATTAGGTTATGGGCTGCACATAGTAAAAGTAGGTTAAACCATAGGCCCACCGGGAGATAGATCTACAATGGAACTGGGGATTACAATTGGAAGTATTACCCTGGTGGTTAGTGTTGTCTTAGTGACGAGGGTAAAAGTGCATGTCATTGGGTAACAACTGGAATGGAGGCCGGCGGAAGACCGTCGCCCTCCCGATAATCACTTAAGTCATTAGGATCGTCCAAGAGTAATAAGGAGAGTTGAGTGTGGATCATGGGTAGACATCAACTAAAAGTAATTATCCTTGCAAAAGGGAACTTTGGGATTGTCATCCCATCTTGGTTCCTAGTGCCTTCGAGACCTCTTCAATGGGCATACCTTGGGCAGTACTGGGATTAACCCTAATTTACTAAGTATAATAACCGATAGGAAAGAGTAGTCTAATAGGCTAGGTAAACTGTACATGTTCTCACTCGTGCCAGGTTGGAAGGAATTGGAGTCTGTTGACTACACCTGTGCAGAGTTGGAGGGAATTATTGAGTTATATGCTCACTCGTGTCGGGTTGGAGGGACTTGGAGTCTGTTGACTACATGCTCACCCGTGCAGAGTTGGAATAAGTGATTGGTTTACTTGCTCACCCGGGCAGGGTTGGAGGAATCAGGATGGGTTGGTCCTGCGAGCTGGAGGCTCGGGTTAAACAATTGCATGTGAGCAAAAAACTATGGTGGGTCATGCGGTACTAGCCAATCGTCACACCGATGGCAGTACGGTGACTCGGGTGAGGTGTACGGGTGGAAGGGCCAGTATGTTGTTTAATACTGCGGTCAGGCAGACAATCCTCGAAGATGTGCACGTGACCTAAAAGACTAGTAGGTAGCTAGCAATAGTACGCAGAGACTCTAGAGTGCACTTGTTGGTGTATAGAGGCATACAGGAGAGGTCTTGGCCTGGTAGTGTGTATACCCACCTAGAAAGCAGAAGCTCCCGTTCTGCTGTTGCCGTAGCCACAACGGCAGTACCTGAGAGTGATGCTAGCTCTCGAAAAGTGGGAACTAAAGGTCTGTGATCATGGAGTCGTTGTGTGTGAGTTGCACTTGCCTGCTACATAAATTGCATCATAACATTCATTCATATTAGGGCATACACTTCATAGATCCTTATCATATAAATTGGTATGGGCTCTTTTATATGATAAGTTACAATTCCTGGAAACCTTAACTTATAAATTTGTATGGGCATTTTTATAAGTTAAGGTACGCTCTGTGATGGTAGTGTAGTTGTAGTGTAGTTTTACTTTCCTGCATTACTTTTAGTTCTTCCTTTACTAGCACTGCTTTTTTACTTACTTGTACTGCACTTTACTCTTCACTTACCTGTTTTATATACTTGGAACTGCTAAATATAGAATTATACATACACTTGCTAGTTAACTTCTTGTCACCTGCTTCTACTTTTGTTACCCCTTGTTATCCTCCGCTTCATCCTCCCGCTCGGTGCCTAGGAGCTGCGGGGCGAGGTGCGGAGGAAACGACTTAGTCATTTTGACTAATGGTCGGTGACCATATCATTTTAGGAGTATGGGGAGATGGAGCAGCACGTCAAGGAGCTAGGACTTGAGGAGCAGATGCCGATACCACCTACTACCACTACTGGAGCACATGTTCAGGTGTGATGAGTTTAGATGTTAGATTCCACTACTGTTAGATTGAGAGAGAGAGTGATTTGATATTGATGTACTGGGCATAAGCCCTTATTCACTTTCATTTTCGTACTCATTTTGGACTATATTCATGTACTTTTCATTTGATATATATATATGATTAGTACTATGGCTGTGGACTGTGATTTTTACTCTGTTTTATACTTCTATTTCTCATATTGGCCGACAGGTTTATGATCGTACTAGCCGGCAGAATCGGCGACTTGCGGTGTCCACTAACCCGTGTGTTAGTGTCACCGTAAGGCGGCGGTTTTGGGCATAAGATTCGGGTTAGCCCCAGAGAGGGGGGGGGACGGATCTTACATTCAGTATATCCACCTAACAAACGTAAGGATGAAATCAGTGAAGATTAAGAAGATGTTCAACATATTGGAGAGAACCATCTTGAAGAGCCAGTTGTTATTCCACTAGAGGAAAGAACAACACAGGTTGGTGAACAATCAACACCCCCTGTTGATTTAGTAACAACAAGAGATCATCCAATCTCCCAAGTGATTGGAAACATCTCAGCTGGTGTGCAAAATAGAAATCAGGTCAACCAGAACCTGATGCACACTTGCTTTTTATCTCAAGTTGAGCCTCAATCCATTCAAGATGCAGAACAAGATCCACACTAGATCATTGCTATGCAAGAGGAACTTCATCAATTTGAGAGAAACAAAGTTTGGGAGCTAGTACCAAGGACTAAGGATCACTCAATTGTTGGAACAAAGTGGGTGTTCAGAAACAAGTTGGATGATCAAGGAGTTATTGTAAGGAACAAGGCAAGGCTAGTTGCTCAAGGCTATTCTCAAGAAGAAGGAATAGAATATGACCAGACCTTTGCACCAGTTGTAAGGTTAGAGGCCATAAGAATATTCCTAGCTTATGCAGCTCACAAAGGATTCAAGGTCTACCAAATGGATGTGAAGAGTGCATTTCTCAATGGAGACATCAAAGAAGAAGTCTATGTTAGACAACCTCCAGGTTTTATCTCTTCAACTTATCCTGACCATGTTTTCAAATTGCATAAAGCATTATATGGTCTCAAGCAAGCTCTTAGAGCATGGTATGAGACCTTAGCATGCTTTCTTCTGAAAAATGATTTTATAAGGGGTAGAGTAGACCAAACTCTTTTTATTAGAACCCATAAGTCTCATACCCTACTAGTATAAATATATATAGATGATATCATATTTGGTTCTGCTGATTCAAATTTGTGCAGAAGGTTCTCTAACCTAATGCATTCTAAATTTGAAATGAGTAGCATGGGTGAGCTTTCCTTCTTTCTAGGATTGCAAGTAAAACAACATGCTGATGGCATATTTATTTCTAAAATCAAGTATGCAAAAGAACTGGTTAAGAAATTTGGTATGTCTGAGGCATCATGTATGAAAACACCAATGCCTACTAATGCTGTATTAAGTGCTGATGAACATAGAAAACATGTTGATTAGACAACATATAGAGCAATGATTGGCTCTCTATTGTACCTTACAGCTAGTAGACCTGATATAATGTTTGCTACATGCATATGTGCTAGGTTCCAAGTAAGCCCTAGAGAGTCACACCTAACATTAGTTAAGAGAATTCTTAGGTATGTGAAAAGTTGTCCAAATCTAGGTCTATGGTATCCAAAAGACTCCAGATTTTAATTAACTGGATTTTCAAATGCTGATTATGCTTGATGTAGAGTAAACAGGAAAAGCACCAGTGGAACTTGCCTGTTTCTTGGTGATAGACTTGTCTCCTGGTTCTGTAAGAAATAGACATCTGTGTCCACTTAAACTGCTGAAGCTGAATACATGGCAGCAGGCAGTTGCTGCTCACAGATTTTGTTGATTCAAAACCAGCTCCTATACTATGGCTACAACTTAGAAGGGTCAAAAATATTTTTTTATAACACCAGTGCTATTTCTATAGCACAAAATCCAGTCCTCCATAGTAGGACAAAACATATAGAGATTAGGCATCACTTTCTAAGGGATAATGTTGAGAAAAATAAAATTGAACTTCAGTATATCCCAACTGATTTGCAAAGGGGAGATATTTTCACCAAACCCTTGGATGAAAAGAAACATACCTTCTTTCTAAATAAGTTAGGAATGTTAGATGGAGGAAGCCTAAAATAAATCCCAAGAATTTAAAACTTTAAAAGCAGACCAAGACTAGGCTAAAAACTTGAATTTTCTAGTGTCTGTAGGTTTTTTTTAGTCTATGAACTGCGCTCGACGTTTTTCCCAAAAAGCGTCGAACGGAGATCGACGCTTTCCAATAGCATCGACCGGAGTTCAGCGTTTTCCAGACAACACTAGGCTTTCTTCTTCTGGTCAGCGATCGTCGATCGGAGATCGACGTTCTCCAGTATCGTCTAACGGAGATCGACGTTATTGAAGACTCTTAAAATTCCATTAGAAGCCTAGATCGTCGAACGGAGTTCAACGATCTTTCCTTTCCGACGTCGAACCCTAATATAAAATCATTCTTTCGGCCATCATTCTTCTTTTGCTCTTTCATACTCTCTGCAAACTTTTTCTTTCCCTCCAAACTCTACTACACTTGGTCGTGTTTGTTCGTCTTTGCAGGTACATAATGGTTGTGTCTGTTGCCGCTCTTGCCAAGATGAAGTTCGACACAGGGTTTGATATCGACATGAACTCCTTTGATGGAAGCGATCAAATCTTCAAAGACATTCTGGACCTATTCAAAGAACAACAACTAGTGCAAAAAATGACAACAAGGATGAAGATTGCAGCCGATGAAATTAAAGAATGGGTATATACTGCGAACAATTTGGATCAGAATACATTGGTTGGTACTATAGCCGGGACGCAGGTATCCCTAACACCTGCTCTTCTGACTGAAGTGTTTCAATTGAGTTCTGGAAATGATTCCATTGAGTTATCTAGAGAAGAATCTGCAAATATGTTAGATAGAATGGGACATTCTGTCACTAACCCTAGCAAGTTGTTGAAAAAGAACTTATCTATTGAGTATAGATTTCTCGCTGATATTGTGGGGAAAGTGTTGTTGGCAAAGCACTCAGCACATGATACCATCTTAAGGTATCAGTTCTGCTTGATGGGAGCACTTGTGGACAAGAAACATTTGAATTGGGGAGAGCTCTTCTTTGACTTGATTAAGAAGAAAGTGAACAAAAGTTTGGTAAACTTTGGGAGGATAATAGGGTTATTCCTGCACTCCAGGTGCCCTGAACTACTGGTATCAAGTGGGATGCACATCAATGCATCAAAGAGGCTGACCTGTGCCCTATTTAAGAAATGGGACAGGCAGATAGTCAAGCCAACAAGGACTACTACTGCTTCAGGCACAAGGACTGTAGCATTCTCTTCCCCTCAGGCCCCTGCCCTCATTGAAGAATTGCCTGCCTCCTCCTCTTCTCAACCTTCTCCAGTTCTTCCCTCAACCATTCTCTCATCCACTATAATCATCTCTACCTCCATCTCCACCTCAACCATCTCCACATCAATCTCCTCCCCCATTACAATTTCAACTCCTCTGTACACTCTTTCACCTCCTCCAGCCACTACCACAAAATAACAATTCCATCCACTTCATTATTATCCACCTCTTGACATTCCATCTTTCAACAATATGGATGATTCCTTCATGGATGATTCCCCCTCATCACCTAGTGAGCTTCCCTCCACTTCCTCATACCAACAATTACTCCATGATATTCTCACCCAACCATCCTTCACTCCATCCATCTCCACACCCATAACCTGTATCTCCACAATCCCAATCTCTCAACCCAACATCCTACCATCCCCACCCACACATCCTGCAACCTATCCATCACCAGCTACAGTCATTTATTCCTCCACTTCTACTCAAGTCCCTCTTGAGCAAGTGGATCTCTCAGCACTGGAAGATAAGCTCTATGGGATACTGGCTCCCAAGCTAGTAGCCCTATTGGAGAACTCCATGGCTCCACTCTTGCAGTCCATCAAGGAGTTATCTGACAGGCTCTCCTCTCTATCTACTCCACAGACAATCCCTTCTATGGGGTGCCTTGATCCAATTCTCACTGAATCAAGGCAGGGGGAGATGCCCTATAAAGCTGTGGTAGTGCCTGCTGTTTCAGAGGAATTGCTTCCAGAAATTGCTGCTGCTGCTTCAGTTCTAGCCCCAACACCAGTTCTAACAGTGGACCTCAGGTCACTGTTTTCAGTTTTTGATTCTCTTCACTTCAGCTGTTCACCAGCTCATGAAGTTGAAGATCTGACTAAGGCCATTGTGCCTATTGCTGTCTGTGATCCTAGCTTAATTACTTATTATATCAGTTCTCTTGAGGTTGAGGAAGTTATTGTTTCTGTTTATTCTGCTGCTGCTGTTGAAGTTGTTGAATCTGCTGATATTGATATATTGCCTGTTGATCCTGTTGTTGCTGCTGCTACTGATGAACTTGATGTTTACTTAGAAGAACCTGTTGTTTCTGAAGTTCCTGTCTCTGCTCCTGCTGCTACTCTAATAGTTTCTGCTCCTGCTGCTTCTCCTGTTTTGTCTGCTGAGAAGTCAAAACAAAGAGAAGAGTATATCAAAAGTATTGATGAGTTATATGACAGACCCCAGAGTTCAGATAGTAATCAATTCAACACTGACTCTTATGATTCTTCTGGCACCATTGCCAAGAAAAGGAAAGCAAGAAGTAAGGCTATGATGAAAGTACCTCCTATAAAAGTCAAAGATGACAATGATATACCCTATTACATTCTGCATAACTTCTAAATCACTGAACCATGGATGCAATACTCTAAGAACCAGCTTAAGGCCATGAGGAAAAAGAGAAAGCTTGATAAGTATGAAAAAGGATCATCTCAATTTCATCCTCCTCCTCCTCCTCCAGATTCAGGATCCGGTGGAGGCTCACCTTTTCAGTCATCTGCTACAAAGCATAGCTCCTCTCAACCTTCACAGAGATATCAACCCAGAGGACAACATCAAAGAGGTTATCAGTCTAGAAGAGGTCAGTCAAGAGGAAGGCAAAGAGATTACAGAACTTACTCCAGTCAACAAAGGGAAACACAAGGCCCTACTGATTCTACATCAGGTCCTTTCCCTTATAAGCTCAGAGATATAGTTGTCACCAGGGCTCCTCAAACTGATTCAGAGTCAATAAACAGATATGAACCCCCAGTTCCTTTTGAGGACCCTGAGAACAATCCTTTATCATGGATAGCTATAATGAAAGAGCTTGCTGTATTAGATTAGATTAAGAAGGCTAAAGAGCAAGGCAGAGATACTTCCAACATCACAACTTTGTCAAAACATAGAAAAAAAGAATTAGAGAGATATGCTTCAAGGAAATTCTTTAATCCAGAAGACTATATGAAGCTGCATCCTGAGGCTGTGGTTCCAAGGACAAGATCTCAAACCTCCTTAGGTGCAGAAGATGATAGAAGATCCAAGAAAGAAGCCCTAAATCCCAATAGAGAGATCTTATTCAAGAAGGGCAATGAGTAACTTGTGTAAGGTGATACTCATATTTATCTTCTGACTGATTCTGTGACTTTTGCTGTGTTTCTACATTGCTCAACATATGTTATCTGCATTATTGTTTCTATTTTGTTTTCTTTAATCCTGATGTATGCTTGTTATTTTACATTCTGTCATGTAAATAGTAATCCTAACCCAAATAGGGGGAGATTGTTGGAACACCCTATTACTAATTTGGGTAAGGATCACTATGTGATTAGGATTCTGTTTTGACCTTGCTGTATAGTCTGATAGTTCAATTAGAATGAGTCTTAGGGTTAGTACTTAGGTTTGAAAGCTGCCCTCAAGACCTTCTATAGATCAGGATTCAAGTGCTGAGACAAAGACAATTCTTGTCGAGCTCAGGTCGACGAAACGTCGAACTCAGGTCGACGATCTCTGAGCTCAGTTCAATGAGGCGTCGAACTCTGTTCGAAGATCTTCGAGCTCAGATCGACGCTCTGTCTCTAGCTGATTTCCAAGTCACTGAGCTCAGGTCGACGATCGTAGAGCTCAGGTCGACATTTTCTATCTCTACTATAAATCCATTCTCTGAGCTCAGGTCCACGATAATTGAGCTCAGGTCGATGATTTTTCTGAGAGGTCGACGTTTTCAGGATTCAAATTCAGGACAGTTATGGGATTCATTCAGATTTATTTTCAGCATTTATGACAAAGGATTATATAGCCGTTTCAAGCAATCTGGTGCAAGTTTCAAGGAAGAATAATTGGAATGTTACTTAGGACTTTCCCCATAGACAGTTGTCAATTATGGAAGTAATTTATGACTGAGTAACGACCATCTAAAGTCAGGATCTGATATATTACCTAGAGAATTTTTCAGAAGAACACAGACAAGATTTGAAGATGATATACAGAATAGAGAACAAGAAATTCACTCATCAAGAATTCATCTTCTGAGAATAGACTCAGTAGACAAAAGCTCACAGAATTACTGAGTCAGAATTCTTCAAGAACACAAGGAACATCATTGTGAAGGAGATCATCTTCCTTTCTACTCCTTCAAGCTTCAAGTGTTCAAAAGCTTCATTATCAAGGACTCCAGACATCACACATTTCAGCATCTGCTGAAATCATCTATTGCTGGAGATCTGAAGCAACTAAAGGCCTATCACCCTAAGCAAAGCTCATCTTCCTGAACCCTTACAGATCTCAGGGGGAGATTTGACAACATCTTCCACTTGTCTTCTCTCAGATTGTTGACAGAGAAGAACAACTCAACTTATTTTCTTTTTTCCTTTCTCTCCTGTAAAAGGGTTTCTCAAAACTCCCTTCAAAAGTTTTGCGGCTGGTTTCTGAGATCTTGTAAAAACTCAGTGGTGGAAAGACACCTTATCAAAAATCTAGTTTTGGTTTTTGAGCACCTTATCAAAAGCTCATTGGTGCCCAAGACACCTGATCAACTATTCCTGCAGTGGATTCCTACCTAGGGTGGTAGAAGAGTGGATGTACCAAGGTTGTTGGGGAACAACTATAGCTCCTTGTGTCATCTGGCTTGCTGTGCTTTTTTGCTTTGCTGTGTGCTATGTGTTTCTATTTTCTTACTGCTTTAGTGTTTACTTTTCTGCTAGCACATTACACATATAAGAAAATTAAGTCTTCCACTGCTTTACAGTTTTAATTATAAATTATTTTAAAATACTCTATTCACCCTCCCTAGAGTGAAGATAGATCTTACCCTCACTTTCACCTTCTTTTCGACCGGGACAATCGTGTCCTTAGGGGGAACTGATGGATTCCTAGGCGGAGTGGGTTTTAAAGTAATGGTCTTACCATTAAAATTAAACTCATATGTGTTAGCTCGCCCAAAGTGGGTAACATCATGATCAAATAACCATGGGCGACCCTACAACACGTTGCAGGCATCCATAGGGATAACATCGCACCAGATCTTTTCAGAATAAGCCTTGATGGTAAGTGGTACCAAGCAACGCTTCGAGACCGGAAGGGAGGTCTTATTTACCCAAGCAACCTTATAAGGATGAGGGTGTGGCTCGATGGTCAATGACATCTGTGACACCGCACTCTCGGACACTACGTTCATACAGCTTCCACTATCGATTATCAGTTTACACAATTTTTCCCCACTCTTAAAGTTTACCGAAAATATATTTGTCCGGTTCCAAGCATTTACCGTACAAGGAGTAGCTATGATACACCTCATCACCATCATATTGGAATCGTCGTCTAAATCACTCGGCACTCCTTACTCAGAATCTTCCTCGGCCTCATACACAAACTCAGCGGGCTCAGATGCAACGTCTAAAAGTGCTACGGGTTTGGGTTTGGTCGGACACTCACTAGCGTAATGACCCTGAATACCACAAGCATAGCAAGTAGCGTTTGTCTTACAAATCTTTCCTATAGGCACTCTCTCACCCATGGGGTTCCTAATGTTCCTTGCGGTGATGACCACAGAGTTTGAATCGACAGTACGTAATTTGCCCTTATCCTTAAGTGTAAATGGAGGGGGTTGTCCTAAAATGGACTTGCCCTTATCCTTCTGATAAGTTTGACTCTTGGACTTGAAAGCATTGTGTTTTTCAATATCCAACGTGGCGTTATATGCGGTGCTCAAATCAGTGTGACCGTAACGCAGAAGTTTACCCTGGATGTCAGGGTTGAGCCCCTAACGGAATCTAGATAGGGTGATCTCCGGCATCTCCCTAACGTCACACCTAACCATCATGTCCTTGAGAAGACTCATGTATTCAGAGACCGTTCTATTCCCTTGCGTAAGGGTTGCTAACTCATAAAACTTCTGTGTCCGATGATAGGCGGGGACGTACTGATCCGTCAACATGGCTTTCATGGCTGCCCAACCAATTGGTGGTAAGCCACCATTATCCGCACCTAAACGACGCTCCTCATTCAGCCAGAAAACCTTAGCCCTAGCCAGAAGCTTCATTCTCGCAACTCTCACCTTATTCTCGTCAGTTAGACTATACCACTCAAAATAACATTCCATCTCCATGACCCAGTCTAAAAAGACTTGGGGCTCTCCCAACCCATCATACACAGGGGGTTTGACTCGTACAGCCCTAGTGAGATCAAACTCAAATGGTTCACGGTTGTTGTGCAAAGGTGCAGGTGGGACATGATCATGTTGACCATTATTATTCCTATCGTCATGTGGGAGAACAGCTTGATTTCGGAGAGCAGCTATGTTTAAGTTCACTTGGTGAAACATTTCCCTCATCTCCGTCATTTGGTCATTGAACTCCTGGCGGAGATCAGCGATTGTTGTGAAACTGTGCCCCACATCCCGCTCCTCTGCCATTTGGGAGGTGGATGGGGTATACTCCGTGCCTAGCCTAGTGCGCATGCAAAATACTGATTTTGACAACAGAATTTATGAAAGTTGGAATTGTTCTCTCCTAATAACTAGGATAAAATATAATTTTTTTTTGTTTTCTTGCTGAAAATAAATAAGATAACAGAAAAAACAAAATTTTGATTTTTTTACAGAAAAAATAAAATTTTAGGCTGCTATTGGCAGACCACAAAACAAAAATTGTGATTTTTTTTTCGTTTGAAAAAATTTGTGCACGTGCGTGTCGACGTACTAAACTTAATTAGGATGGTGCCAAGTAAGAAACCGACAAAACCTCCCTCTGATACCAAATTGATGTAGCGATACACGCGCGACACGATATTAGCGCTGTGACGGGTCTCTCTCGGTGTTCCACTAAATTCATGACTCGCGTAGAAAATTAATCAAACCACACATTTGCAGTTTTTGTTCCAATGCTATCGTACGGGTAGCAAATCCGTTAGAGACTGAAGCACGGTTATAGGCCGAGATCCGATCAAGCTAAAGGGTCGAATATTCCGTCCGAACGAGCGGAGTTGTACCAAAAGAGATCTACCCAAAAAAAATACAATTCGCAAGAAAAGGTAGATCTCTCCCAACAAAAAGAAACGAGGCCCGCCAAGCCTATTCGAATTTAAATAGATCAAGATAAACACAAAATTCGTTTATGAAATCCACGATTAATTCAAAGCTATCAAGATTGCACGCCAACGTTTTCCACCACACGAAATTATCAAGAGGGAAATAATCTCAAGAAAAGTAGAAGGTTTCGTTACCCCACTCGGAGATAGATCTAGACGTTGATCTATGCCAAAGTTGATCGCACTTCAACGGTTCCACCGGTAGCACACCGGATGGAGAGAAACTTTCTGTCTTCCTCGCGTCACGCCGGAACCAAGCTCTTTGATGTCCAACCTTCTTGTAGAGGTCGGTCACAAGGTGGAGAGAGGAAAGGTGGTGGAGTGGGGTGGCCGAATATTATGAAAAGGGGGAAGGCCTTTATTGAGAGGGGGCGACTATTGTTGAGGGTGGTGGTGGAGAGATGTGCGGTCGAAGTTGGAGTAGAGAAGGAGGGGAGGTAGGCCGACGGCCAAGAGGGAGGGGAAAGGAGGGGGCGGCTTTGCCTTGGCCGAACCCTAAAGAGAGGAGGGAGAGAATATGAGAGAGGGAAAATTAAGAGGGGGAGGTTTTCTTAAAATGAAAGATCTCAATTTTATTCATCAAAAAACTATTCCATTAGTACAACCAAGGCCTATATATAGGCTTTCAATACAACTTTGGATACATGCAGCCCATTGTTATAAAAATAATAATAGACCCAAAATTTGGCTACATGCAGCCCACAATCATGAAAATAATAAAAGTCCAAATAACCAAACAATTAATAAATAAGGAAATAACATAATAATTAATTAATACTTATAATAGCATAATTATATGTATTAATTAATTATTTAAATGCCGTGGGCGGAGATTGTAGCGGCGATGGCGCTTATCCAAATTTTTGTCACGGTGACGCGCGTCTTTGGTTGGAGGGGCGCAATCATCCGTAAGCGTGGCGGTACTATCATCCTGCTGAGGGCCGTTGTCGTCATCACTATACTGCTTGGAAGAAATCTAGACTTCTCGAGAACAAAAGGGCTGAGTTCTCGAGAACTAATTGACTTCTCGAGAACTATGGAGACCTCTCGAGAACTAACACTTAGAGAGATTTTTGAGGCAACTTTGACTATTCGAGAAATAGGGCTGGCAGTTCTCGAGAACTTAAGCCAAGCTTCTCGAGAACAAGATAGACTTCTCGAGAACTATAATTTAGGCTTCCCGAGAACTGACCAAGACTTTTTGAGAACAAAGAAGACTTCTTGAGAACTAAGAAGACTTCTCGAGAACTCTGACTTAGAAAAATTCTTGAACCCGTCTTAACTTATCGAGAACCAAAAGCTGGGACTTCTCGAGAACTCTAAGAACTTCTCGAGAACTAAGAAGCTAAGCTTCTCGAGAACTGTAAGGACTTCTCGAGAACTAAGAGGACTTCTCGAGAAGTGGACTTAGAGAATTTTCTGAACTTTAGAAAAAAAATTCTCTTCTCTTCAAGAATCCAATCTTCATTCCATGATCCAACGTTTGAATATGAAGTGTATCCTAATAGAGAGGCTACACATGAGTCAGTACCTTAGGTCACACAGTGAGGGATTACACTGTATGGTCATGTGTTCATGACCCACTATAGACTGATATTAGTCTACAATTAGAAATGGTAATCTGCAAACACACAACTAAAACAAGGATATTAAATACAACTTAATTCATCTTAGTTCAAGGGTGACTTCATGCAAATCTGGGTTATTATGGATGCAATACCCAACAATCTCCCCCTATTTGTAGAAGTCAGAACCCTCTACAATAAGGTAAATTAGGACAATTAAGAAAGAACTGGAAATGAAAAACTGAATCTAAATGCAATAACAGATTAATTAAAGACATAATTAGGCAAAACTAGAGATTGTATATATGTAATATTTTAGATTTCTAATCAACAATCATTTCATCCAAATTCTCAAAAACAAAACAACAAGAGTTCATTCTTTCCTTTGATCTTGTCTGTCCTACTTCTCTTACTGTCTCCTCTGATAGCTGAAGGGTTTAGGGTAGTAATTAGGAGGCTTAGGAGGAGCTTTGGGATTATTCCTGCCAAATTCTCTATCATATATCCTTCTCTTGGTCATGGAATTCTCATATAAATCCCACTCAGATGAGCTGTAGTGGAGATTTCTGTTCTCATTGTAGTCCATCACCAATTTAAGAGTATCAAGAATTAAGCTTTTAGAGGTGGGGCTCCAAACTTCAGCAAACTCCTTTGCTTTCCTTTTCTCTACATCTGGCTGGGGAACAGACTTGCTTGCAGAAGGACCTTCTCCATACTTTCTATTCTTAGAGGTATGAATCTCTGGTAAATCCTTAAGAATAATGTCATCCCAATCCTGATCATAGGAAGCAGGAGGAAGATCTTGATCTTCTGGACTTGGAGAGAAGGTAGGCATTAGATGTTGAGGCATCTGGGAGGATTGAACTTCAGCAAGGGGGTTCAGATGTTGTGGAATCACATTAGGATCAACTTGAAAGTCAGGGAATATCTGATTGTGCATCCAGACTGCAGTTTCATAAGTGTGGAATTTCACTGATTGGAGTTGTTCTAAAACATTCTTATTTATCTCAGTCAATTTTTCATTCTAGAGAGATTTTGCATATGTAGTAAGCTTTTCCACTTGTTCTTTCACTAAGCTCTCCCCCTTTCTGATTTCTACACAAAGCTTTTCTATGGTTTCTTCTTTGAATGTTCCAACTTCCTCACAGATCTTCATTACATGCTCTTGAGCTTTCTTTTCCAACTCAATTTGATTATTTGCTAGTGTGACAGACTGGTCCATGACCTAACCAATGCTGGTAATGGTGTGGTCAATGGATTTGCCACCAATTCTAAAAAGCTCTTTAAGAGAATCTGTATTGTGTTGGATCTCTGTATATCCTCTGCTCATTTCCTTTTCTAAAGAGGTGACCTGATCTTTGACTGTTTGGAGAGATTCATCAAAATATTGCCTTTGGGAAGCCAGCATACCTTCAATCTTAGACAAAATATCTGAACTTACAGTTTCAGTAGCAGCAGCAGCATTAACAATGGCAGTAGGAGGGGTGGTACTAAATGTAGCAATCTGAGGTGGAGGAGGGTCTTTCTATGGAGGAATTAATTTTATAACCACAGAGCTCTGGGCTCTTACAGTGTGAGACACTGTATCAACCTCCTCATCAACAAATCTTGGGAGGGAGAAGTCAAGGTTCCTGAGAGGGGCTTCGACCTATTCAGGTTCTACCTCATCCTCTTCAGTGAGAAGGATGGTCTCTGGAGGAGTAGATGATTTCCTTGGAGAGGGAGAAGGAGGTGGAGTAGCTTGGGTTGAGGGTGGAGGAGAAGATTCTTTTGATGGTTCTGCAGGGGTTTCTTTGTGAAGGGAACGAAGTGGTTAATCTGACATGAGTTCTTCAATCATGCTGTCAATGGCTGCACTTGTGTCCTTGAAGGTGTCCTGTCCTTGAACATCTGATAGGGTTGCATCCGGAGAATCTGCCACAGGGCTCCTGATTGGAGATCTCATTGGGCTTCTGAGAGGACTTCTACTAGTTGATCTAGCTGGAGAGGAAGGAGTAGGTCTGACAGTAGGAACAGAGGCTGCAGGCTCCCCCTCAGTTGTTGCACCAGAAGGTTCATCAATAAGATGAGAGGAGGGAGATGGGGTCCTTACCTCAGAGGCAGAAGCTGCAAGTTCCTGAGCTAACTGCTTGGAGTTCTTCAGCTTGAGTTCCCATCTATGAATGGAGGCCAATGAAATCTTCTTCAGGTGATGAACTGGAGTGCCTTTGGAAAGTTTGAAAGTGACTGGATAAATCTCACTCAGCAATAAAGAGATTATCTTTGCAAATTTGGGATCCTGAATGCTGTCCCTGATCATCTCAAATACCATCATGCCAAATTGAAATTTCTTCCTGCAGATTACAACTGTCATAACACCAAACAGATCATTTGTAATGAAACTAATATACCCTGTTCTGCAGCATAAGATTTTTCTAATTATATCTGCCAGAAGTTTTCCTACACATTGAAAAGATTTCTCCTTAAGGAGTGGAATTCCTCAGAAACTCCACAGAAGGAGTAAGTTCTGTCATAATCTTCTAGATTTAGGTCATCCTCTTCATCCACAATGGGCATCTTAAGAAGCTTTGAAACTTTGTTTTTATCCAACTTGATTTTGATCCCTTTCACGTTAGTTTTCAACACTGTACCATTTCACCTCACCTTGGCATTCCGGAAGAATTCTTCGACATCTGGAAAAACAATCTTGCTGTGTTCTGAGAGAACGAACATCAGTCCGATCGTGTCTAGGAGAAGAAGCAAGTTTTTTAAATCATCTGAAATGTCTGTAATTCCTTCGATGACAAGTTCCCTGTCGATTCCTATCTTTGAATTATGCGCCATGGACATTGACGGCGATGACGGGCGGAGCGCAGGACGATGGCTGCGACGAAGTTTTCTGTCGGCGGAAGATGAAGAGTTTTCGAGAAGATGAAATTTGAAATGTCGGTTGATTATTGATTTCTAAAACTTTATATATATATATATATAGAATTCTATTAATGTCAATTAAATGTCTTATTAATCTAGGGTTAGGACTGAAATCAAGCGGGTTATCGAAAATAGAAGAAATTAAACATAAGTCGAAAAGAGGATGGGCATTTCTCGAGAAGTAGGTTTAGTTCTCGAGAGCTGTCAGTATAATTTTTGAGAAGTATGATATAGTTCTCGAGAGCTTAATAGACTTCTCGAGAAGTAGCGCCTAGTTCTCGAGAGCTGTCAGAGTACTTCTCGAGAAGTAGAGTTATTAGTTTTCGAGAACTTAAGGGAATTCTCAAGAGACAGACTTTTGTTCTCGAGAAGTTGAGTAAGTTTTCGAGAACTAGTACTTTGCTTCTAGAGAAGTAGGCTGGGTTTTCGAGAACAAGATTTCTCTTCTCGAGAGGTAGTCTAAGTTCTCGAGAACTGTTACTTCACTTTTCGAGAGGTATACTTAGTTTTCGAGAGCTACCTTCCTCTTAAGAAATTTTTGACCTTTTTGAAGAGTCCTTGATTCTTGAGCCTTGAACTGTTCCACTTTGGTCTATTCTTCTTTGTTCAGCAGCCCAAGTTAGGTTTTGAAGAAATTGAAATTGGTCTCGTCCAGTGGCTTCATGAAAATATCTACAACTTGTCGATCTGTTGGCACGTACTACAGATCCACATCCCCTTGCACCACATGCTTCGGGATGAAGTGATATCTGAGCTTGATGTGCTTTGTCCGGCTGTGAAAGACTGGGTTGTTTGTGATTGCGATCACGCTGGATGAGTAACAGAATAATGGAATGTCTTTGACCTTCATATTATAATCTTCTAGTTGATTCTTGAGCCACAACAACTATGTACAACAACTACCGACCAAAATGTTTTCTTACTCGGCCGTTGAGATTGCGACACAATTTTTCTTTTTGCTGCTCCAAGATATAAGCCTTCTTACGAGGAACTGACATGTCCCGGAAGTGCTTTTCCTGTCATCTTTGCTACCTGCAAAGTCTGCATCTAAAAAACCAATTAGTTCGTTGTCATTACTTCTTGGGTACCAAAAGCCAAGATTTGGTGTACCTTTAAGGTATCTCAAAATCCGCTTTGTAGCACTATAGTGATATTCCTTACAGTTCACTTGGAATCTAGCACATACACATGTAGAGAACATTATGTCTAGTCTACTGGCAGTAAGGTAGAGCAAGGATCCAACTATGCTTCTGTACTTAGTTTCATCAAAAGGTTTCCCTTTCTCATCCTTGTCTACAGATATAGCTGAGGCCATTGGAGTCCTCATAGAGGTTGCACTCTCCATTCCGAATTTCTTAATCAACTCCTTGGTGAACTTAGTCTGAGAGATGAAAATTCCATCTTCAGATTGTTTCACATGAAGTCCTAAGAAATACTTCAGCTCTCCCATACTACTCATTTCAAACTTCCCTTGCATAAGTTTAGAAAACTTTTTATAGAGGTTATCGTCTGTAGAACCAAATATAATGTCATTGACATAGATTTGCACTAGCAAAATCTTGCCTTTAATTTCCCTAAGAAATAATGTCGTATCTATCTTTCCCCTTGTGAACTTGTTCTCAAAGAGAAAGATAGATAGCGTTTCATACCAAGCTCGAGGAGCTTGTTTCAAACCGTACAACGCTTTTGATAATAAATAAACTGTTGGGTACATTGGAAAATGTGTACTAGATTTGGAGAAGCCTCATCTTAGTCAATGATATGCATCAATTTGTATTTAATAGATGTTTGAGTTAAATTGTGCAGGTTTAAGCATTTGAAGAAAATTTTCTAAGTACAAGTGTCGACACTTGTGAAGAAGCCGTGTCGACACTTGTGAAGAAGCTGTGTCAACACGCAGAAGCTGTGTCGACACTTATGAAGAACTTGTGTCGACACTCTGAAGTTATGTAGACACTTATGAAGGTATTGTGTCGACACTCAAGTTGTGTCGACTCTTTTGAAGAAGTGGTGTCGACATTCAAGCTAAGTTAACATTTCTGAAGAAGTTGTGTCGACACTCAGAATTGCGTCGACACCTGAGCCAGGAGTTATGTCAACACCAGAAGTAATTGTGTCGACACACAGGACTTGTGTCGACACACACTCAACACCGTCGTGATACTTTCAACACTGTCGACAATCATTAAACGCCGTCTGTCGAAAACAGCTATGTCGAGACCAGAAGCAGCTGTGTCGACACACAGGGCTTGTGTCGACACCTACTCAACGTCATCTACCAGCAATAGCTGTTTCGACACTGGAAGCATTTGTGTCGACACACAGGACTTGTGTCGACACATTCAACAAAAGATGTGTCAAGAAGCAGAAGTATGTCTTTGTCGACACTTGGAGTATTGTGTCGACACCATGAAGACTTGTGTCGACACTTGGCCAATATGTGTCGACGCATATAAAGCAGCCTGTTGAGTGATTTGTATTGAGATGGAATGACTCTGACGACTCTACTAGCATGTCTGGTGACTTGACAGCTATCATATCCAACCAGTCTGACACCTCTTCAGATCTGTCAGTAGTTTGTTAGAAACTGGATCAGCCGGTAACCATGAAGCAAACCTTATATAAGAGATAGATCGGAAACTACAGAATTAATAATAATTGAAAAAAGGGGAATTTTGTGAAGAGAAAAAGATTCAAAATTGTTTTGTAAGAAAGATTCAGATTCCAATCTGAATTTAAGGAAGAAGCTGACTGAAGATCAACTTCAACATTAAGAAGATCCAACTTATTTTTTTCTATCAAGAAGTTTTGAGAAGCTAAGTCAGGTTGGATCAGAAGGATCAGTTCAGTCAAGAACTGATCAATAAGGCTTCACCAATAGAGGAATCTAGCTGGTTAATTAGTTTGCTTCTTATTACATTCTATTTCTTGTAAGATCTATTATCAGATCTGAGTTGTATGCCTGAAATTATAAAGGCTGAGGTAGGGTTGTTAGCCTGAGGTGTAGGACTTGCGGAAAGTCTTAGTTGTAAGCCTAGTAATAAAGGCTGAGGTAGGGATGAGGCCTGAGGTAGGATTCTGGGAAGAATCTGAGGTAGGACTTGTTAAGTCTGAGCTGTAGGAACCATTTTGGTTCTTAGTTTGTAAGATCTGGGGATCTGAGCCAGTGGAAGAAAGTTAGGCTGAATCCAGTTATCTACTGGATAGGCGGAGAGGGAAAGTGGATGTACCCATATCTTGGGGAACCACTATAGATCTGGTGTTTGCTGTGATGTGTTTATATTCTGCAATTTGATTAATCTGTGTTGAATGATTATCTAACTGTTTGCCTAAAAAGGACTTTAAAAGATTAGAACCTATTCACCCCCCCCCCCCCTCTAGGTGTTTAGGCTCTTGAAATAAAGTCTTACAAGTGGTATCAGAGGGTGGTTCCTCAAAGTTTGACTTAACAGTCAGAGTTATTCTCCAAGGCAAATAACAGATATCAAGAATGGGTTCAAATGAGAATCAAAAGGAATTTGGATCTATGAAATTACCTATATGTTGGAAAGAATCCTTTGGCATTTGGAAAGAAAGGGTCAGGTTGTTTATGGAAGCATCTGATCCAAGAATTTATATCACGGTACAGGAAGGCCCCTTCATTCCAATGAAGGTATCAGTTCTTGATGCAAACATTCAAACTCCAAAGAGCTATTCTGAAATGACCAAGGATGAAATCATACTGACAACACTAGATAAAAGAGCACAGAACATTATTGTAAGTGCTATAGATGATGCCACTTTTCAAGATCTGGTGCATTGTAAAACCTCCAATTAAATATGGGACACATTGATTGTCTACATGGAGGGCACAGAAGAAGTCAGAGAGGACAAGAAGTCTATGCTGAACCAGGAGTATTAGAGCTTTAGACAAGCTAAATCTGACAGCATAGCTGAATGCTATAAGAAGTTTTTTAGAATAGTAAATGAGCTGATGACCTATGGAAGGGTCTTCACCACTTATGAACTGAATGATAAGTTTCTTAGGTCTCTAACAAAGGATTGGGACACTAAGATATATGCCATCAGAGAAGTGGCCAGGCTGGCTGATACACGTCCACCTACACTGTTTGGAAAGTTGCTATCATATGAAATGCAGCTTACTGCTAGAAAAGAAGAGGAGAAAGGCAACAGATCGGAGTTTAAGGAAAAGTCAGTGGCCTTCAAAGCTGAAGGCTCAAGAAAGGGTAGGAGAAAATCTCATTCTCCACCCAGAAGGAGTGCTGAGGCAAAATAAGGAATTTCTGATAATAACACATCAGATAGTTATACTTATGATAAGGACTTTGATGTCTTTACAAGGCAATTACAAAGGTTTATGAAGAAAAAGAAGTGGAGAACCAGGCCATCATCTTCATCTATTCCAAGGATGAGTACTATAGGAAGAAGAAGACACCCAAGGAGGACAGGTATACCTCTAAACCTGGTAAACAATCTAATACTAAGATTGTGTGTTATTGCTACAACAGGACTGGACATGTCATAAATGACTGTCCTGACAAAAGAAAGGAGTCAAAGGACAAGAAGAAGCAGCAGGTCAAAGGTAAGAAGGAGAAGTCTCTAGTTGCTCAGAAGGAGAAGATTTGGACAGACTCTTCATCTTCAAAATCTGGAGAAGAAGAAGCAGAAGCATATGTTGGGTTATTCTCAACAAAAGAGGAGTCTAGGGAACTAGAATTCCTACAGATGCTGGACTCCATAAATGGAGTTGAAGAACATTGTTGTAGAGGGCTGATGGCTCAATCTGAAGATGATTAGTGCTAGGATCAGCCTGGACCAACTAAGGTAAACTATTCTCCCTTAGTTTCAGATTACTTTACTATATCAAAATCAGAAGCATCTGATTCAATAGAAGTGGATGGATCTGAGTCTGAAGGGGATGTACACCAACTCATTGATGAGTATGGTGGGTTGTTGCAAGCTCTGAAGAAGAGCATGTTTCTTGTTAAAGTGCAGGCCAAACAGATTGAGTCTCTTAAGCTAGCTGCAGCAGATTCAGCTAAGATGTTGGATCTAAAACTGAATGAGGTTGCCAAATTGAAGAACATTACAGTTATTCAAATGGGCACAATCTCTTTTAAAGAGAATCATATCAAGAAACTGGAGGCAAAACTTCACCAAGAGACAGAGCTATTGGCTAAATTCTCCAAGCCCAAATCTGTCTTACCCCTTATAGACAATTTTATTTCACAAAAAGGGAAGACTGGTCTAGGCTTTAAGGGAAGAACTAGGGCTTTCAATTCACATAGAAAAGGTAAGGGCCCAGTTCAGCCTCTAGTTGTTGAACCCCCTATTTTCTTTAGGAAGGTGGTGAATCCTACTAACAGGTATGATCTTGACACTACACATGGTCACTGTGAGCATGGAAATCACATGGGCAAGGGTGCAAATGCTTAAAGACGACACAATAGGAATGCCCATCAGGTTCAAGAGGATTTCTATAAGAGTGATGCTCCTGCACAAACTCTCAACAAGACTGCTGGCAACAAAGAAGTAAAGTCTTTACCTAAGAAAAGGTATAATAGGTTTGAGTGTTGGTGTTGTGGCAAGGTGGGGCACTTTTCCATGGATTGCTGGTTTAACATAAGTGTTAAAACCAAGAGTAGTTTTCCTGTTAAAATAGTTGCAGGATTTCAAACTAACAAGGACCTAGGACTCACTAGCAAGTTAGGTTCTAAGGGTAAGTAATTCTTTATGTGTTGCAGGTGAATCCAAGTGACCATACCCCTATATGGTACTTGGATAGTGGCTGTTCTAAACATATGACAGGAACAAGGAGAATGTTGAGGGATTATGTGCTCATAGAGAATGGACCCAAAGTTATCTTTGGTGGATCAGAAAAGGGTACCATCAAAGGATTTGGTAACATTATTAGTGATTCAATTACTGTTACTAAAGTGGCTTATGTGAAGGGTTTAAAACATAACCTAATTAGCATAAGTAACCTTAGTGATCTAGGTTATGTCATTTCTTTTCTCAAAGGGGAGTGCCAGATAAGAAGGTCAAGTGATCAAGAGATCATTTTGACTGTCTCTAGGAAAGGAAATGTGTATTGCCTTAACCTAGATTGTGAGTTTAACAACTCACCAATTTGTCTGGTTGTAGGAGAGAAAGCTTCTCTATGTGTCAAATGCACAAGAGACTAGCTCATCTGAACTATAAGTCTATAGGGTTGTTGTTCAGCATGGGATTAGTGAGGAATGATCCTCAAATTAAGTGCAGCAAAGAGGGTGTGTGTTCAGCTTGCCAAAAAGGCAAGCAGACTAAGTCCTCTTTCCAAGCACTTGACATCAAAGATTCAATGAGATGTTTATATCTCATTCATATGGATTTGTTTGGTCCTATGTAAGTTCACAGTCTTGGTAGGAAAGTATACACACTTGTTGTTATAGAAGACTATTCCAGATATACATGGGTTTTCATCTTGAGGCAGAAATCCGAAATCCCATCTGTTTTAAAGACTTTTGTTAGACAAATACAGAATGAATACAACAGTTCAGTGGTCAAAATCAGAAGTGACCATGGAACTAAATTTCAGTCTGAATGTATGACAAGATTCTGTGAAGAACTTGGGATTCATCATGAATTCTCTTCACCTAGAACTCCTCAGTAAAATGGTGTTGCTGAAAAAAAGAATAGGACTCTAATTGAGGCTAGTAGAACTCTACTAAATGATACTACTCTCCCTGAATACTTCTGGGCTGAGGCAGTTAATACTGCATGTCATGTGCTCAATAGAGCCTCCATCAATAAGAAACACAAGATGACTCCCTACAAGATTTTGAAAGGAAGAAAACCAAACATATCTTACTTTAGAATCTTTGGTAGCAAGTGTTTTGTACTAGTCAATGGTAAGCACTACCAAATTATTTTGCCGCCAAATCCCTAGAAGGGATATTTTTTGGGTACAGCAACCACAGTAGAGCATACAGGATCTACAACTTGACTACCCAAGTTGTAGAAGAATCTGTGCATGTTGTTTTTGATGAGTCAAAATTTATTAACAATGGATTGTCTAGTTCTTCTGTTAGCTCTACAGGTTTAACAGATGGGCTGGGCAAGCTGACCATCAATGAAGATGTTCCTGCTAGGTTGGATGAAGATAAAGAGGCCAGCTATCAAGGGGGAGAACAAGTCTCTCTGGATGAAGAAGACAGTGCGGAGCATCAAGTTGAGGAAACTGGAGAAGACCATAATGCTGACAGATTTCCTCCAGCAAGGAGACACCCGAAGGATCATCCAGTTCACCAAATCATTGGTGATGCAAGTCAAGGTGTTCTAATAAGGAGAAGGAGCATGAACACAGTTCTATGTTTTAGCTTCCTGTCTCAAATAGAACCCAGGAAGATTGAAGAAGCAATGCAAGACACCAACTTGATTGATGCAATGCAAGAAGAGCTCAGTTAGTTCAAATGGTGTAAATTCTGGGCGCTGGTGCAAAAATCTAAGGATCACAACATAATAGGAACTAAATGGATCTACAGGAACAAGCTTGATGAGAATGGAACCATAGTCAAGAACAAGGCTAGACTGGTAGCAAAAGGCTACAGGCAAGAGGAAGGTATTGATTTTGATCAAACCTTTGCTCTAGTGGCAAGGCTGGAGGCTATAAGGATGTTCTTGGCCTATGCTGCCTATCAAGGGTTCAAGGTATACCAGATGGATATAAAATCAGCATTTCTGAATGGTGATTTAAAAGAAAAAGTCTATGCATGTTGAACAACCCTCAGGTTTTATAGACTCTCACTTTCCTGATTATGTATATAGGCTTAGGAAAGCTCTATATGGTTTGAAACAAGCTCCGAGGGCTTGGTATGAAACCTTGTCTGCCTTCCTTATTGAGAATAAATACTCTAGAGGAAAGATAGACAAAACTCTATTCTATAGGAAATCAAAAGGCAAGATAATACTAGTCCAGATATATGTGGATGACATTATCTTTTGTTCTACTAAAAACAACCTTTGTAGGAAGTTTGCTAAACTTATGCAAGGGAAGTTTGAGATGAGCAGTATGGGTGAGCTGAAGTTCTTCTTGGGACTTCAAGTTAGACAGACTGAGAATGGATTGTCCATTTTCCAGTCTAAGTTCACAAAGGATTTAATTAAGAAGTATGGTTTGGACTCAGCTTCTACCATGAAAACTCCAATGGGAACAAGTATGCCTATAGGCAAAGATGAGGTAGGGAAACCTGTTGATGAGTCTTTATATAAAGGGATAATTGGCTCTCTACTCTATTTGACTGCAAGTAGACCTGACATCATGTATTCAACATATGTCTGTGCTAGGTATCAAGCTTGCCCTAAGTAATCTCATTATACTGCAGTTAAGAGAATTCTGAGATATCTTAAGGGTACACCTAATCTAGGCCTTTGGTATCCTAAGAATAGAGATTTCCTACTAACTGGTTTCTCAGATACAGACTTTGCTGGATGCAAAGAAGACAGGAAGAGTACCACATGAACTTGTCAATTCCTTAGTGGGAGGCTGGTGTCATGGAGCAGCAAGAAGAAAACTAGTGTAGCTATATCAACAGCTGAATCAATGTATATAGCTGCAGGTAGCTGCTGTGCACAATTGATGTGGATAAAGCATCAACTAGAAGATTATGACATCCAAGTAAGTAGAATTCCTCTATTTTGTGATTCTACAAGTGCTATTTCTATTGCTAAGAATCTTGTATCACATAGTAGGACCAAGCATATAGAAATTAAGTTTCATTTCATCAGAGAACATGTAGAGAAGGAAAATATTAGCCTAGAATTTGTGAAAACTGATAATCAAATAGCTGATATTTTTACAAAACCTCTGGATAAAACTAAATTCAATTATTTTAAATTTGAATTAGGAATGTTGAACCTAGAATAGGTTAGCATAAGAATCCCTAAGGTGAATATGTAAGCATCAAATTTCTCTAGAAATTTGTCTAAGTACAATGTTTGTGTCGACACAAACAAGCTGTGTCGACACACTCAATATATTGTGTCGACTTAGTAAAAGGAAGTGTCGACACAGAAACAGTATCTGTGTCGACAGGAGAATTGATGTCGACACAACTATGTCGAGATCTTATGTCAAGAGGATTCATGTGCCGACATAAGTCTTTCAAGACTTAAGTAGTAAGTTTCAACAGAGACACAAGTGTGTCGACACAGACACAAGTTTGTTGACACATAAATGTGTCAACTTAAGATGAGTTGTCGAATCTGACATTAGTATGTCGGCACATAGTCGTGTCGACTTAAAACACGTATTGTCGAGACCTAGTTCATTTCTGTCGACAAACTAGAAAACTTATCGACACTGGCACGTCTTTTGACATGCCCTTACACTTATACTATAAATATGTGAAACAAAAATCTGGTCGACTACGCCTTCAGTATCCTTGACTTTCCTCCTTCTGTCGACAAAGCTTTTCTTTTCTCTTCTCTTCTCTTCCAACTCTTACATCAATGGCGCCTCATCAAGAAGACAAAGTCAATGAAGGTTATGAACTGGTTCGTGAAGGGTTCACAACAGCTTCAAATGAAATTCAGGGTGTTATTGCCCTAATTTCAGAAAATGGATTGGAGTACTTGGTTTCTGAACCAACAAAGATATGGAATAAGGAAGTTCTGGAGTTTTATTCAACCGCTACAGTGTATTCTACAGGCAAGAAAATTAAAGGGACTGTTCAAAATTCCCTAGTAAAACTCACACTAAAAACTATCAGGAAATCACTTCAGCTTCCATCAGTCAAGGATACAGATGAAATAACCCCTTCCCAGATTATAGAAGCTTTAAGCTGGTGCGGGCTGAGCCCCAATATTAAGACTGGATCGTCTATTACCAGAAAAGGGATGAATTCCCAAGGAAAATTCCTATCTGAAGTTGTTGGCAAAGTGATTCTTTGCAAAACTATTGGACATGATAGAATCTTTGTCCACATGTTAAATCTTATGGTAAGGATCATATTCTAGATAAACACTGAATGGGCAGCAGTAGTGTTTGATAAAGTTCATGAAGGAACTAAGAAACCAAACATGGGAAGAATTCTGATTTTATGCATATCTGCTGTAATACCAGATGTATTGAAAAAAGTGGCTGGATCAAAAATAAATCATATGAGGAGGATGGATGTAAAAATTCTATCAAGGTGGGATAGAGTTCTGACCAAGGAAGTCCCTGCTCCTCAAGAGCAAAGTAAGAAAGATAAGAAAAAGAAGAAAGTTGTTCCACAGGCTGAATCCTCCAGTGATTCTGAGGAGGAAGTGGTCTTCAGTTTTGATGAAGACCAGCAACAAAAGGATGCACAAGAACAAGTGCAGGGCAGTGTGCCCCAAGAACAAATAGAACAAGCAACTGAGTTGCCTGCCCAAGGGGGAGGCATTGATGATGCAGTCTTAGAAAGTGACTTTGCTGCAAATTCTTTCATGAACATAATATCTGAAATCAACATTGCAGCTTAAGAAACTGATGATACAGATTCACCAAATGAGCAAATACAGAACGAATTCACCATGGATGACCTATTCTCTGATCTTCCTCCTACAAGGACTTAGGGGGAGCAGATTGCACAAGAAATAGATATTCCAAGGATTGAGGGGGAGTTGTCTAAGGATGCCCCAGCTGAAAAGGATATAGTTGATATTTAAAGTTCAACTGAATCTTCTGAAGATGAAGAAGCCAAAATTGCTAAGAAAAGGAAACAAGCTGCTTTGAAGAAAAAGAGTTCTGGATATAAAAAGTCATTGCAAATAAGCACAGCTCCGTCTACATCAATCTTGGACTTTAGTTCTTTACTGGTCTAGATGCAAATTAAATTGGATGAACAAAGACAATCTTTAGAAAAATATGTGGATGAAACTCATAAAGAGTTACAATTTTAATTGGCCCAGGACATCAAATCTATCAGATTTGAAGTGAATCAAAATAAGAAGGAGATGATAGATTGCTTCCATAAAGGAGGTAATGCTGTGGTGTTCCTGGCCAAGCTACAACAAGCTATCAAAGTTCAAGTGGATGAAATTGAAGTAAAGAAAGGATATGTACTTGAAAATCAGATAAAAATGAATGACAATCCTAAAGATTCACACTATGCTATACTGTAAAAGATAAATGATTTATCAACTGCTATGAAAGATGAAGTGTCAAAGTAAATCAAGGAAGATAAAGTTGCGGTTAAGAATACCTTTCAGGCTTCTCAAAATAATATATCTTATTTCTTGACAAAATTAAGAGATTACTTTAAGGAAGGAACTGACCATGTTGTTAATCAGGTAAGGTTTCAAAAGGATGATTTGAGAAGTCATATTGAAAGAGAAGTCATAAAGGGGGAGAGATTACTAGTCAAAGCTAGCTCTGACCATGCTAAATGGATTTTCAATAGCATCAGAGCCACTCTTGGATATCAACGTCTTTGTGATGATGATAATGTAGCAGAATCTGGGATACAACCTGCCTATCTTGAAGGAGATAAGCCGGAAGTTGCTCAGGTGATCTACCCCCTAGCAGACTTTGAAATGGTTCAAGAAGAAGTGCAGAAAATGTATAGTCCACCACAAGAGCCACAAAATGTAATTTTGGAAAAAGTAGATGTTGAAACCGAAAAATTGGTCCCTGAGGAGTTCGACCCTTGGGGAAGGGGTGATCGCACACTTACTTCTCTCCCCACGAGCCCAAATGACTAAGAAAAAGGACCAGGGACAGACCCATGGCTCCAGTACGGAGGTCCCACCACACACCCAGAAGATCTTAGAGCGCTTCCCCTCCTTAGTCAAGTACTGAAGCTAAGGTACCTCAGAAAGCACTAGAAGACCAAGCACAAGAAAACCTGTCCTTCTGAGGTACCCCTTGGGTCCTATTTATAGGGAAATACGGTCTACAAATATCCAACCTTTACTGTTTTCGAGGACTATAGGCAGTCCAAAGGGGGTAACATGGTAAAAACACACCACAGCTGAGGGGCGAGCAGGCCCTGAGATAGAATCCACTCGGCAAGGGCGGCGAGTACTGGAGCGGAAAAGCTTCACCCCACGCCGAGGTAAAAGGCGGTGAGGGAGCTCACCCCACTCAATGCCACGGGAGAATACGTTGAGTGAGCTCGCCTTTCTCAATGCCACAGGCCTGGCTTGCCTCACTCAATGCCACGGGAGAAGGCGCTGAGTGAGCTCACCTCTCTCAACGCCACTGGACTGGCTCACCTCACTCAACGCCACGGGAGAAGGCGTTGAGTGAGCTCGCCACTTTCAACGCCACAGGCCTGGCTCGCCTCACCTTTGGGGGGCGAGTTCATGAGTAGAAATAGAAGTAATGTATAAAAATATTATCCACATTCTATTCTAGCAATTCTACACAAGCTATATCAATTCATCTAAGCATATAGATTTACAATAGGAAAGTAACTCGCCCTCCAAGCCTGCTCGCGGGTGACGGGCGGACTGGCACTCGCCCGCCCCTTGGCTCTGGGCACACACATACTCAGCCGGATCTTCTTGCCCAATAAATTGACTTCCTTTCATCGGTCTCAGCTCCACAAACTCCGAGCTCGGCTCGACGATTGCCAAGCCAGTACTCGGCATGCTGGGCTCGGCATGCTCCACTGAGCTCGCCTGGGGCTCTTGGGCGGTCTGAGCCGGCCGGTTTGGCTCCTGTTAGCCCACTTGCTGGATACGGGGTTGTACACAATCCCCGCTCTTTGCGAGGTTGGCATAAACTCGGAAAGAAACATCCAACCCCCTAGGATCCTGCGAGTGTGACAGGAGCCAAAAGGAATCTCTTGGTGGGTCCCACTGATGGCTATATATACATACCCAGCTTACCCAACTGACCTCTGCCCTTCCCCTTACTTAAGCCCTGCTGAGATGCCGCTCCCCAAAGAGTTCATGGAGCGACTCGCGAAATCTCGTGAGGAGACCATCCTTCGTGCTGCGGCCTTGACCAATCTGAATGCCCTGGCTCGCCACTTCACCGAATTCGGCTCGGTCAAGAGGGCGAGGCCTTTTCCTCCCGAGGCCGGGCACATCTTCGCTAACTTGAAGTGCACCCTGGTTAATGACTCCAACTCCTCTGACCGTCCTGCTCTGGCCCCTAGCGGTAGAGACTTTGTGGACCTCACCAGCGAGCAAGACCATGGTGGTGAGATCTCAACGCCGAGGGTCGAGAATCTTCCTGTAAATGCGCCCGAGACATCCTTTGACTCGTGTCCGTAAGACACGCTCCCTGCCGCCGAGACCATGGAGCTAGACTCGTGGAAGCTGGGGTCGTCGGCTCGCACCCCTTCATGATAAACCCTCTTCTACTCCTACGACTATCGGGGAAGACGCTGAGCACTCATCCGCTCCCAATTCCCACCGAGATTATGAAGGTAGGTCTTTGATACCCAAAAAATATGTCTGATTTCAACGACGCTCGCGCATCCTACTCATTATCCTGACTCTCTCGCGCAGGCCTTCCTAGCCGATCTGGGGCTGATGATTTAGCCGAACAATCTGGCTACTCACCTCTTCCGTCATCGCGTGCCTTAGACATCTTCCTGGACTCGGAGATGCATAGTCCCGAACGGTCGAGGTGAAGCCAACTAGTCCTCAAAAAGTTATTGTGCGAGCTCCACAAGTTAAAGAAGGATAATTTCAGGCTGCATGAGGAGTGCGCGCAGTTTGCGGGCGAGGCAAGGGTCAGCTCGGCATATGCGACGACGTCTTCCTCCACACTTTTAGATGAGATCGATGAGAACTTGCGAGTGGTGAACAGGAACTTAGGGCAGCTTCGGCAACTCTTCGCGCAGCGGCCGGCGACATCAGGCCGGCGAGAACGGGGTAATTAAGGATGGCTCCCTTGCGAGCTGACCGATACTCTCCCCTGCTGTTTCCTGGTCCGCGCGTGTGTTTTTATTTTTTCTTGTTCTGGACAATTTTCTTCCTTTCTGTTAATAAACTGTGTAATTTTTCGTATGCGAGCATATTTTATTTCTATTGAATATGTAACGGCACGCGCCTTTTCGAATTCCTCATCCTAGGCTCGCCGAGGTCGGCGAGCAGAGGGTGGCGAGACGGAGTAAGCGAGCGGGGTTGGTCGGTAGGTTATGATTCTCCTTTCCTTTTTCTATAAATAGGGATCCTCACCTACCCCCTGGCTACGCCTTTATTGCTTTCTTATCTTCTCCCCTCCTTGCTTCCCTTGTCTTCTGCTCGCACGCTTTCCTTCCCTCGGCGAGTATGGGAAAAGGACACCCTGATTCCAATGGTCGCGTCAAGTGTGCCCAGAACTTCGCCGACCATTGCTTCTTTGAGGGCAATACCACAGCGGACGAGCTCGCCGAGTTGGTGGCGGACTATATTCCCGCCGGCTTCATGCCCCGCCTCCCGGAAGAGCATGAGGCCATAAACCCCTTTTTCGAGGACGAGCTCGCCTTCCCTATCTCATATTTTGACGTAGGGTTGCACCTTCCGCTCTTGCCTGAGGTCCGCCAGGTCCTCAAATATTATAGCGCCGTGCCTGTGCAGCTCAACCCTAATGCCATTGCTATGGTAGTTTGATTCACATGCTACCTCCGCCGAGAGCGGATTTAGTTTAATCTGAACGTCTTCCGCAAACTCTTCTCTTATAAGGCAAACACCGACGGGGTCGCCTTCTTCAGTGGCTCTTCCATAAAAATCCGCGACGTCGCCAATAAGAACCACAACTGGATGTCGAAGATTGTCTTCATCCGAGGTGACCTCGGCAACATTCCCTTCTCGCCCCAGCAGAAAAGCGAGGAGGTGTACCGCCCACCGTCCATGTCCGGCAACGATGCCGAGCTTCTCAAGTTCTTTCTTTACAAGGACTTTGAAGTCGCCTTCCTCCGCCGCGGCCTCGGATCCCTTCCGCCTATCCTTCCTGGCGAAGGTATGTCTCGCCTACTTTATTTTCGTCATGCTCGGCATGGTCGGTCAAAAACACTTTTCTTCGGCTAAGTCTTTTTTACATAGGAGCGATTGGTCCCGGTGAACCCTCCCTTCGCTTACTCGGGAGTATTCTCGGACCCGATCGAGCGAGCTCGGGCTGCGGCCGAGGCGTGTCGAAAAGAGAAGGCGAGAGGCAAGCCTTCCAGTAAGAGGCGGCTGGAGCTCGGGGGGCCGAGCTCGCTCCACTGTCCCTCGGCCCTTAAGCAGAAAAAGGCGAGGGTGATCTCGCGAGGCCAGCCGCAGCAACCCTCGTTGCCTATCAAATTTATGAGCTCGCCAGAGGTTTTTTCTGACGAAGCCCCGGCGAGCCCACTGAAGGAGGCGTCATCCCCCCGCGGGAAGAAGCGTGGGCCCTCCTCCCCTTCCTCTGTGGAGGAGGTTGTTCCCTGCAATCCAGGCATTCCAAAGGACCACCCCCACATCGACAAGGGGGGAAGAAGCAAGGACGCGATCGGTGAGACGATGCTGAGTTGGGATGAAGGGGCCCACTGAGTCTCTGTCGCTACTCACGCCCCTTCCTGGGGAGCTCGTCGGCCTCCTACGGGCCACGCGTTCGCCCTTAGTTTCGGCCTGTACCGCCGGGATGGCGTCGAGGCCTATAAAAGCATGACCCCTCGGCAGATAGTCCACGAGGGTCTGCAGGCCCATCTGCGGGCCTTCGAACTCCATCATATGATGGTTCATCACGGCTTTCAGCTCAGCCAGCTCCTGTAGAAGGCCGAGCAGGAGCGCGACCTGGTGATGGAGAGAGCTGCCGACGCAGAGCAGCGATTCGGTATTGCTGAGCACTTACTCAACGAAGCCTCGGGCGGGCTGGTAAGGATTGTCCAACTCTCATTTTAACTTAGAAAAACATTTCACCAAGAATCTGACCTCTTTATCTTTCAGGATGCCGAGGCCGCCAGAGCGCTACAGGCCCGTGCTAGTGAGCTTGAGGGCGAGGTAGCCCAGCTGCGGGTCTGCCTTGCTGATCAGGAGGCCAGTTCACGCGAGTAGGAGACTCACGTCGCCTAGCAAGGAGCTCTTATTGCTCGGTTGGCGCCCGAGGTGGAGGTGTTGAAGGAGCAGAATCGGGGTCTCCAAAGCGAGGTTTGTCGGCTGACGGAAGCACTTTTCTCCCCGGACGGTGCCGAGCCCCCTTTTTCCTATAAGCGGTCTCGAGTTTTTGGCGAGGGGGAGGTCATGGAGCGACTGCGAGTTAACTCGATCGAGTATGCCAAATGCCTCTTGGGCGCCATGAGGGGATCGGGGATCCTGGCGGAGGGCTGCGAGGGAGTGGCGGTCCGAGACCTTCTGCCGAGCCTATCTCCGTCGTCTCCGCCTAGCGGGAAAGAGGAAAGCTTTGCCTCCCTTTTTGATGAGGCAAAGGACAAGGAGCCGCTGCTCAGAGGCGAGGAGGAGGACCATCCTTCGGGGGAGGAGGGCAAGAGCTTACCGGATCTCCTCCCCCACTTTCTGCATTCTTCTTGTAATCTGTCCCCCCCTTTTGTAATCTCGTCGAGGAGAGCCCCCTTGTTGGAACCCCTAGGTGATTTGGGCTAGGTTGTCTTCTTAGGTTGTGACCCATGTTGTATAGAAGGGTCAAATTTTATGTGTTTCTTAAGTCTAAGCAATGTCCTTAGAGTCAACACTACAAAGTACCAGCCTCCATCACTACTAGAGACTCAAGACTTAGAGAAATCAAGTTTTAGAGAAAGAGATCTACGTTCGTCGATCTTAGGTCGACGATAGTCGTACTCAGCTCGACTCACTCAGAGATAAACTTCTCTTAACAGAGTTCGACGATCTCTATTCTCAGGTCGACTAATACTTCATCTCTCAACGCCAAAGATAACTCAACGCCAAAATGGACTCAGCGACATAATTCACTCAAAGCCAAAGCTGTTCTCAGGTCAACAAACTTAGAGCACAGAACAAGAAGATTTCGTCAAGCAGCAGTCAGCAATTCAGAGTTCGACGATCTTGTAACTCAGATCGACGAACAGCAATACTTAGCTCGACGAACTATGGGCTCAGCTCGACGAATTCTGTCTTCTGGTCGACGATTCCAGACTAAGTTATTTCCTTCCTTCTGTTCCTATTATATTGCAGTAATTCCTGTGTAATTAATGCTCTAACATTCTCTAAATATTACCGTTAGACAGAGCATTAATTATGGTCTTCATCAGGATTATTGCCTGCCATTTTTTCAATGAAATAGTTGGGGAAAGTAATCAATGCCGTGTAATTCTCAACGTCATCAGCATTGATTATAGGAGTATTTTGAAGATTCAAATGTTCGTCGACAAACTAATGAGTCCTCATTCTGCTAAAAGAAGAAGATACACGACATCAACAATATATAGAGATAGAAAATCTTGATCTTCTTCATCTGTCCTCAGTCTTCTCCAAGGCTTTCCAAGAGACAAACATACTTATCAGTCTAGAAGCCTGCTGTCGAGCAATCATCAAAGCTGAAGGCCTACGCCCTTGAACAAAGCTTCCACTCCTAAACCATTCAAGATCTCAGGGGGAGCTTTGACAACAAATAAGAATCCACACAGTCTTCTCATTTTGACTTGAGAAAAGAAGACTTACATCACTCTCTCATTCCCACCTCTATACAAGGTTTTAATTCCCTTTAAAATTATTCTGGTTGCAAGTCTCCTTCCAAAAGACTTGGGTTGGTTTTTGAGCACTTGATCAAAAGCTCACTGGTGACAGTCACCTGATCCAGACCTGTAGTGGATTCCTACCAAGGGTGGTAGAAGAGTGGATGTACCCAATTTGGGGAACCACTATAAATTTCTTGTGTCGTCTGGTTGCTCTTTCTTTTCTGTTCTTGTTGTGGCTGTGTTAGTTATTTATTCCGTGATCTTTGATTTACTTTAATCTGTGATAGTTAGATATAGTTATTAAAGGTAAAGATAGTATATTGTTAAAGAAGAAAATTTAAAATAAAATAACACACAGACATACTCTATTCACCCCCCCTCTAGAGTATATCAGATCTAACCCTAACTTTCAATTGGTATCAGAGGGGGTTCTTTTTATTGTACAAGCTAACCCTTGAACCAAAGATCCTAAGTTAGATCTATTCTCTTACATCTTCTTGATCTATACAGTATGATATAGAACAAAGAATATGCAAGCACCAGACCTCCAGTGTGTAACTTGTCCAAGTTCACACTCTAGAAGGAAAGAATCAGACTCTACATGAATTTTATTGATGAGGATATATTTAATTCCATCTTAACAGGACCACCAGCTCCAGTGGCTTCAACCTCATCAACTTCAACAGACATGAGTGCAGTTCCACCCCCTGGATGGACAGATACACAGAGAAAGTATAAGATAGTTGATGCCAGAGCCATGAATATATTGGCTCAAACAATGTCAGATAAGATATTTCAAAAGGTTGCTGAGTGCCCATCAGCCAAGGCCATTTGGGACTCCCTGAACCAGATGGTGGCTGGATCAGCAGATGAGAGGAAGGATAGAAGATCCAACCTCATCACTCAATATGAAAACTTCAAAAAGGATGAAGCTGAAACAGTGGAAGTGATGTACAACAGACTCAGCTCCATTATCAGTGAGCTAAGGACTCTAGATAAGGAAATCACTTTGACTGAAGTGAATGACAAGATCCTCATGTGCTTCCCCAGCACATGGGACTCAAGAATATGGCCCATCAGAGAAGCCAGAAGCATAACAGAGATCTCAACTGAAGCTCTACTTGGAAAGCTAAAGTCCTATGAGAAGCTGATAAAATCAAGGGAAGCAGTAGCTGAAGTCAAGACACCTACACCAACTAGGAAAGAGCACAACATAGCTTTCAAAGCTGCAGGAGACTCTGAAGTCATTCCTGTGAATAAAGAATTGATGAGTCTCTTTGCGAAGAGATTCTTTAAGATGGCTAGAAAAGATTTCATAAGGAAACCATCCAAGTATGAAGACAAGCCAAGGTATGACAAAACACCATCTAAAGAAGTAGTGTGTTTTGGCTGCAGGAAACCTGGGCATTTCATCTCTGAGTGCCCAAAAGTTCAGAAGAAGGATAGAAGAAAGGAGGGTGACTCAAGAAAGGGTCACTACAGCAAGCCTTCCTCAAGAAAGCACAAGAGGAAGGATAAGGGCTTTGTTGTTGAGTCATGGAGTGACATTGAAGAAGAGTCAACCTCCTCCAGCTCCAGAGAGGATGAAGAAGAGCAGAAGGCCAAAGATGTTTTCCTCATGGCTATTGAGGTAGGCAGTAGCAGATCAGATGCTGATGAGTCTGAAGATGAAGAGCTCTTATCAGCTGAGGATCAGGTAATAGCCTCTTATGATTTTGAATCAGAGGAATTTAAACTTGAATTTAAAAATTTGTGCTTAAACTTAATTAGCTCTGAGAAGGAAATCAAACTCTTCAGATAAAAATTAAATGACCTTGATAAAACTACTGCAGAGAATGCTAACCTAACAAATAAACTTATCTCTGCTTATCAACAATTATCCTTTTTGAAATCTGAACTTAGCAAGGCCAAGATATTAGAAGAATCCTTAAATGGGAGAAGTCTACAATTATTAGATATCACTAGTACTGTAAATGCTAGGATCAACAATAGTAAACTAAGATTAGGTGCCTCCCTAGTGATCCACCTATAATTCAGAAAAACAATCTTTCTAAACCAGTAAAGTTTATATCCGACAAAGGAAAGAAAAATACTGAACAGTTCAATAGGGTTAATAAAGTTCTTGAACAGATTGAAATTAAAAATAACCTCAATAATCAGAAAAACAAAAATGACAATGTTCAGCAATTATCGTCGAACGCAGATCGAAGATATACGAAAAGATCGACGAACTCAGAACGATGATCTCTGAATGCAAACTTGAGTAATAATCAATCTTCGATCTATGATCGAAGATATCAGTATGGTTCGTCGAACAGAGATCGACGATCTCATCCAACATCGTCGAGCTCAGTTCGACAATCCAACTAGAAATCGTCGATCCTAGATTTTAACATCAGAAATCCAAATTCTAAGAGCAACTTTAATCCCTTTAGCACATGGATAATACCACCCAGAAGATATCATCCCAAAGGCTATAAAGATCAACCTGAATGCTTATATATTTCCAGTTATTCCTATGTAAATCAACAAGGACCTAAGGTCACCTTGGTCAACAATAACTAAGTGTTGTACTTGTAGATGAAGACCTATCCAGCATATAATCAACACTGGTATCTGGATAGTGGTTGCTCCAAGCACATGACAGGCAGCAAGGACAACTTAATTGACTATAAGTCCAAGCTGGGACCAAAGGTCATCTTTGGTGATTCAAATTGTGGCCAAACAGAGGGCTATGGCAAAATCAGGATTGGAGCTATAACTTTCAAGAAAGTTGCATATGTGAGTGGACTGAAGTACAAACTCATCTCCATAAGCCAACTCTGTGATGAAGGTTATCAGGTATCATTCAACTCTAAATCCTATACTATTACCTCAAGAGAAAACAAACCAATTTTAATTGGCAGTAGACAAGGAAACATATATTTAGTTAATTTCCAGTCTATTACTTCAGATATATATCTGCTTAACTTAGTTAGTAGTCATAATGACTTATGGCATAAGAGATTAGTACATGTAAATCTGAAAAATATTGCTAGGCTATCTAAGGACAACCTTGTTAGAGGTTTACCTTCTGGCCCCTACAAGAAGGAAGGCCTCTGCAGGGCTTGTCAACTAGGCAAGCAAACTAAATCTAGTTTTAAATCCATTAATAAGAGTGATTCACCTAGGATTTTGTACTTACTACATATGGACCTTTTTGGCCCTGTTATTGTACAAAGCCTAGGAGGTAAGTCTTATACCTTAGTGGTTGTAGATGACTTCTCCAGATTCACTTGGGTTTTCTTTTTGAGAGCAAAGTCAGATACTTTTCAAGTTCTTACAGATTTTCTCAAGAACATACAGATTGAGTATTCTACTCAAGTTGTATTGATCAGAAGTGATCATAGAACTGAGTTTGAGTCTCTTCTTATGCTAGAGTTCTGTAGGAAAGAAGGTATAAGACATTGCTTCTCAACTCCTAGAACTCCTCAACAAAATGGGGTAGCTGAAAGGAAAAATAGAACACTCATTGAAGCTGCAGGCACATTACTTGCAGATGCTTACATGCCCCTATCCTATTGGGCAGAGGCAGTGAGCACAGCAAACTATGTCCTGAACAGAAGCTTGATACACAAACTAAAACATAAGACCCCCTATGAATTGCTCAAAGGGAAGAAACCAATAATTAACTATTTTAAAGTTTTTGGTTGTGTATATTATATTCATAATAATGACAAAAAACACATTAGAAAGTTTGAAGCAAAGGCTACAGTGGGAATTTTTCTAGGATATTCCCAAGTCAGCAAAGTTTATAGAGTTTTTAATAAATCCACTTTGAAAATAGAAGAATCCATGCATGTTATATTTGATGAGATTAACATGTTTTACAAGGAGAAATAAATTTCTACCAGAAACCCCTTGCAGGTAAACAACTTGTGTGAGAAATTGGATGAATTAAAATTTACATCCCAGTCTTCTCAACAAGCCAATGAAGAAAGTGATGAAGAAAATCTGGATGCAGTTGAACCCCTGACAACAACAGAAGTAATTCCACAAGAGGAATCCTTCCCAAATGTTGTTGCTGAACCAACTCCACCTACTGATCTTGTCATACTGAGGGATCATCACAGATCCCAAGTGATTGGAGACATAACAGTAGGTGTATAGACAAGGCATCAACTTAACCAGGACTTGATGCATGTCTATTTCCTTTCTCAAATTGAGCCTCAATCCATATCTGATGCAGAGTAAGATCCCCACTGGATCATTGCAATGTAAGAAGAGCTCAATCAGTTTGAGAGATGCAGGGTTTGGGATTTGGTTCAAGGACCAAAAGACTACCCAGTCATTGGAACCAAATGGGTATTCAGAAATAAGCTTGATGCCCAAGGTGTTATTGTGAGGAACAAGTCTAGGCTTGTTGCTCAAGGGTATAGATAAGAGGAAGGGATTGACTATGATCAAACCTTTGCTCCAGTTTCCAGGATAGAAGCAATAAGGATATTCCTGGCCTATGCTTCATTCAAAAAGTTCAAAGTCTATCAAATGGATGTGAAGAGTGCCTTCTTGAATGGGGAACTTAAAGAAGAGGTTTATGTTGAACAGCCTCAAGGTTTTATTTCTCCAATTCATCCGTATTTTTTGTTTAGGTTGCACAAGGCTCTCTATGGTTTAAAGCAAGCTCCAAGAGCTTGATATGAGACCTTATCCAGCTTTCTATTAGAGCATGCTTTTTCAAGAGGCATAGTTGATAGGACTTTGTTTACCAAATTGCATTATGATAAAATACTGTTAGTACAAATATATGTAGATGATATAATATTTGGCTCTACTGAACCCAAATTATGCAAGAGATTTTCTAATCTAATGCATTCAAAATTTGAGGTGAGTAGCATGGGTGAGCTTTCCTACTTCCTTGGTCTCCAAGTGAAGCAGCTCCCTGATGGCATCTTCATTTCCCAGGCTAAATATGCAAAAGAGCTTATAAAGAAGTTTGGGATGGTTGATGCCTCAGCAAAGAAAACACCCACGCCTACAAATGCTGTACTAGACTCTGATGCACATGGGAAACCTGTGGATCAGAAACTATATAGGGGCATTGTTGGGTCCCTACTATACCTTACAGCAAGCAGACCTGATATTATGTTTGTTGCATGCCTTTGTGCTAGGTTACAAGTGAACCCTAAAGAATCTCATCTAGTTTTCCTAAAAAGAATTTTGAGATATATAAAGGGCTATCCTAGTCTAGGTCTCTGGTATCCTACTGAGTCAGAGTTTGAGTTAACTGGATACTCAGATGCTGACTTTGCTGGATGCAGAGTGGACAAAAAAAGTATCTCAGGAACTTGTCAGTTCCTTGGTATGAGATTAGTGTCTTGGTTTTGCAAGAAGCAGTCATCTGTGTCTACATCAACTGCTGAAGCAGAATATATTGCATCTGGCAGTTACTGTTCCCAAATGCTGTGGATTCAAAACCAACTACTGGACTATGGTCTCAACTTAAATAATTCAACATTACTATGTGATAACACAAGTGCTATAGCCATAGCACAAAATCCAGTTCATCACAGCAAAACTAAGCATATAGACATTAGGCATCATTTCATTAGAGAGTGTGTAGATAAAAATAAAATTAATCTTGTCTATATCTACACTGATTTACAAAGAGCTGATATCTTCACCAAACCTCTGGATGAAAGAAATCATTTATTCTTCATAAATAAGCTTGGAATAACAAATGGAGAAGAATTAGTTTAATTTCTGTCTGCACTCGACGAATTTTTCAAAGTTCGTCGAACGGAGATCGACGAACTGGGGGAAGTTTGTGAGATATTCGTCGAACGGAGATCGACGAACTCTCTGTGTGAAGTTAGTTTCGTCGAACTGAGATCGACGAACCTACTTCTGAAAACTTTCGTCGAAGGAAGATCGACGAAATGTCTTCAACCCTTCAGACTGAGATCGACGAATCATTTAAGTCGAAATTATTTCGTCGACCTCAGATCAAAGATCTATTCATTTTTCGTGGAATGGAGTCTGTCGGTTCATATTAAAGAAAACACTATATTTAGGTTTTCTTCGACCTCCGTCCCGTGCTTTCAGTTCTCTTGCACTTGATCTTTGACTTTTCTTGCTGGTATTCTCATGGTGATCCCCGCAGGCTCTCTTACAGCGATGAAGTTTGATACAGGATTCGATCTGGATTTCAAATCCTTCTAATACTCTGATCCTGTATTCGTAAATATTCTACAAACTCTAGAAGACCAACATCTCAAGACTCTACTATCAACACGCATCAAAATCCGTGGAACAGAGATCACGGAATGGGTCTATACATCTACCACAGAGGAGAACGTGATGACAGGGACTATCACTGGTAATGCCATCTCCCTCACTCCTGCAGTTTTAACTGAAATATTTGGATTGCATAATGGTGAGGAGGAATTAGAAATTGAAACATAAGAGTTTGATATGATGCTGAGCCTCATGGGTTATTCAGGAGAAACCCCACAGAAACTGCTTAAAAAGCATTTATCTGCTGAATATAAGTTCCTTGCAGATATTGTACGGAAAGTGCTGCTAGGAAAGCACTCTTTACATGATTACATTACCAGGCATCAATTCCTGGTTATGTGTGCAATAGTAAACAAGAAAGCCATTAACTGGGCTCAAGTTTTGATTGATCTTGTCAAAAAGAAGAACAATAAAAAGGAGGTATGTTTTGGAAGGATCCTAGGGATCTTCCTCAAAGAAAAGGATGTAGGATCCCTGGTCTCCCTGACCATATCCATTAATGCCTCAAAGAGACTTACTTGTGCTATTTTTGGCAAGTGGGAGAGGACCATTACAAAGCCAACCAAGGCTCCTTCCTCTTCCATCGGAACTTCTGAGAATACAAGGACTGTACCAGCCACTCCCCAACCTACAGAAGCGGACCATCACACCCCTCCACCTCCTCCTGATTCTCAAGCTCCATCTCAACCTCAAGTTCAACAAACCCCAGCCTCCACTTCTATTCTAATACATACCCCTACACCACTAGCTTCTCCAATTCCTCCTTCCCCTACCCATATTCCATCCAATTCTCCCTCTCCTAGGGCTGATACATCCATCCCTATTCCTCCCCAATCTCCTCTTCCATATCATCTTGTTGATATCCCCTTCTCCACTCTCTCTTCAATCCCATCCTTCAATTTACTCTCATCTCCTCTGAACACTCCATCTCCTCAACAATCTCCTCAACAGGATCCCCTTCTAGACACCTCTAATCAACCATCCCTCTAGCAACTATCATCACTACCTCTATACCTTCTCAACCACCTCCTGCCCAAACATCTGACTCCACATCTTTGAATCCCTCTATCATCCAACCACTTCTTGAGCTCCTCAAGCCAATCCTCCAAACCATCATTGCAGAGGCTATTTCCCATCTGTCTATCTCCATATCATCTCTTTCTGCTCAAATCTCTACCCTCACCTCTACCCTCTCTTCATTTGGGGGCCTGGCTTCAGTACATACTGAAACCAGGCCAGGGGAGATACTTAATGATGAACTAGCAACAGCAGCACCAACAGTAGCAGCAGGAACAAATGTTGATATGGAACCAGATTCTCTACATTTTCTTGATACTGATATGGTATCTGAAGTAGCAAAAACAGCAGCAGCATGAACAAATGTTGATATGGAACCAGATTTTCTACATTTTCTTGATACTAATATGGAATCAGCTTATATAGAGATAACTGACTCAGTAGCAGATATAGATAATCAATATACATATATTATAGTATCCAATGCTCAAGAGACCAGCTTGCCAGAAGTTTTGCCTGGAAGGATCTACTTCATTAAATCTAAAGTAAATCTACATACTCTGCTGAATATCTTTGGATCTTATATGCAGTTCCGCCTCTCCTTTCCCACTCAATCATCCAGAGCAATAGTATGCTACACCTCCCTTGCAAGTTCAGAAGTATTAGACATTATAAAGAAAAGTCTGATAGCTCCTCCAGTAGCATAATATGAACAAAGATCTAGCCCTCTTGGGCAAACTTATATCATAGATAATAGCACTAATCCTAGTTTGGATGATCTAATAAATCAGGACATTGCTATGGAAGCTGAAGCAGCTGAAGCTAAAGTTATTCCCACTCCAGCCAGCAAAGAAATTCCCAAGGATCTGATCAGTCAGATTGATGAAATGTATGGCAATCCTTTGTCTTCTGATGATGATGATGATGATGATGATGATGATGCTCCAAAGAGGAAACAAATCTCCAAGAAAAGGAAAGCAACTTCTTCACCTGCTCCAAAACCTAAGTCTACTAATGATATTCCATATACTACATTCTACAAAACATAACTCCTTATAAGGGTATGCCAGCTTGGATGTGGCTATCCAAGAATGAACAAAAGAGCAGAAAGAAAAGTAGAAGATACTCCCCTCCATCTCAGAAATTCAAAAGGGATCCTCCTCCTCCTCCAGCTACAGGTGCCTCAGGAACCTTATCTCAGAGCTCAAAAGGATTCACTAAACCTACTCTCACTAAAACTTATCAGAGATAGGGAATACCCTCTCATTCTTATGGAGACAGTCAGCACAAATAGAGACATCAGTCTTATTCCAGACATCAGTCAGCTCAACAGTTTATTTCTAAGCAACATTTCCCCCTCCTCCATCTCCTGGCAAAGCTAATAGCCCTGAAGAACTTCCAACTCTAGCTTATGATCCTGAAGCTAGTCCAACTACAAGAATGGCTAGATTCAAGGAATCTGTGGCTCTTTCTCAAATAAGGCAAGCAATAGAAAAAGGCCAAGATCTATCTCAATTCTCTACCATGTCAAACTACAGAAAGAAAGAGTTTGAAAGATACCATGTAGGGAAGCTAATCAATGCTAAGGAATATATGAGTCTATATCCTGAAGCAGTGGTTCTAAGAACTACCTCACAAAAGACTATTGGTGATGCTTACATGACCATGACTATGAGACAGCTCAAGACCCAAACAGGAAAATCATATTTGCTAAGTCTTCTAACCTTCATAAGAATATTTAAACTGTTTATTTTCTGTGCTTTCTGTGAACAATTTGGGTACATAGCTTTATAAAGGTACTGATAGCTTATTTATTCTATCAGTTATCTAAGTTTTCATGCTATGTTTACTTCATTTTGTTTTGTGATCTTTTTTTGTTTATTTGAAGTAACCTCACCCAAATAGGGGAAGATTGTTTGAATCCCTAGGTGATTTGGGCTTGGTTGTCTTCTTAGGTTGTGACCCATGTTGTATAGAAGGGTCAAATTTAATGTTTTTCTTAAGTCTAGGCCATGTCCTTAGAGTCAACAGTACAAAGGACCAACCTCCATCACTGCTAGAGACTCAAGACTTAGAGAAATCAAGTTTTAGAGAAAGAGATCTACGTTCGTCGATCTCAGGTCGACGATAGTCGTACTCAGCTCGACTAACTCAGAGATAAACTTCTCTTAATAGAGTTCGACGATCTCTATTCTCATGTCGACTAATACTTCATCTCTCAATGCCAAAGATCAATCAACACCAAAATGGACTCAGCGACATAATTCACTCAAAGCCAAAGCTGTTCTCAAGTACACGAACTTAGAGCACAGAACAAGAAGATTTTGTGAAGAAGCAGTCAGCTATTCAGAGTTCGACGATCTTGTAACTAAGCTCGACGAACAACAATACTTAGCTCGACGAACTATGGACTCAGCTCGACGAATTCGGTCTTCTGGTCAACGATTCTAGACTAAGTTATTTCCTTCCTTTTGTTCCTATTATATTGCAGTAATTCCTGTTTAATTAATGCTCTAACATTCTTTGAATATTACCGTTAGACAGAGCATTAATTATGGTCTTCATCAAGATTATTGCCTGCCATTTTTTCAATGAAATAGTTTTGGAAAGTAATCATTGCCGTGTAATTCTTAACGTTATCAGCATTGATTACAGGAGTATTTTGAAAATTCAAATGGTCGTCGACAAACAAATGAGCCCTCATTCTGCTGAAAGAAGAAGATACACGACATCAACAATATACAGAGATAGAAAATCTTGATCTTCTTCATCTGTCCTCAGTCTGCTCCAAGGCTTTCCAAGAGACAAACATACTTATCAGTCTAGAAGCCTGCTGTCGAGCAATCATCAAAGCTGAATGCCTACACCCTTGAACAAAGCTTCCACTCCTGAACCATTCAAGATCTCAGGGGGAGCTTTGAAAACAAATAAGAATCCACACAATCTTCTCATATTGACTTGAGAAAAGAAGACTTACATCACTCTCTCATTCCCACCTCTATACAGGGTTTTAATTCCCTTCAAAATTATTATGGTTTCAAGTCTCCTTCCAAAAGACTTGGGTTGGTTTTTGAGCACCTGATCAAAAGCTCAATGGTGATAGTCACCTGATCAAAACCTATAGTGGATTCCTACCAAGGGTGGTAGAAGAGTGGATGTACCTAGTTTGGGGAACCACTATAAATTTCTTGTGTTGTCTGGTAGCTCTTTCTTTTCTGTTCTTGTTATGGCTGTGTTAGTTAGATATTCTGTGATCTTTGATTTACTTTAATCTGTGATAGTTAGATATAGTTGTTAAAGGAAAAGATAGTATATTGTTAAAGAAGAAAATTTAAAATAAAAGAACACATAGACATACTCTATTCACCCCCCTCTAGAGTATATCAGATTTAACCCTAACTTTCACCCCTTTTTGAAACTATAATGAAAAAAAAATTCTATCTTCTTTTTACCTTCGGCGCTAGAATGCACGTGAGTTAGGATTAGCGCTCGCCAAGGGGCCCTGAGCATCGGTCGCGGTCAGACTCGCGAACACTCCGCTTTCCTGCGAGCCGCACCTCGCTCTCCTTTGTTGAAAATTCACAAGGAAATGCGTCTGGGGTCAGGCCGCCGCCGGTTCCCCGCCTAAAATATCGAGAAGTACCCTTTACCGAGCGGACCTTTGCGAGAACGGGCTCGCCTGGGAGGTGCACTCTTCTTTCAACCAGAGATGAGATCAAAAATCCCTTAGCAGAAAACTAAGGGGGACAGGGCCCCCTGAGCTCGCCTTTCTGACTGGTGGGTCTGCTTTGTTGGGTACATTGGAAAATGTGTACCTGATTTGAAGAAGCCCAACCTAGCTCAATGATATACATCAAGGTGTATTTGATGTTGTTTTTGAGTTGACATGTGCAGGTGAAGAATTGATAAAGTATGCAGAAAAATTCTAAGTCCAAGTGTCGACACAGAGAAGGATGTGTCGACAAATAGAAGAAATTGGTCGACACAACACTGGGAAGCAGTGTCGACACAGAGGAAGTGTGTCGACACATAGCAGTTAGTCTACAACTACACTGGGAAAAAGTGTCGACACAGAAGAAGTAAGTCGACACAACACTGGGAAAATGTGTCGACACAGAAGAAAAGCGTCGACCTCAACATTGGGAAAATGTGTCGACACAGAAGAATATAGTCGACCTCAAGTTTGTCTACACCAGCAGAATGTGTCGACACTTTGTGATTAAGTCGACACATTACAGTAGAGTTAAAAGAAGACTGTGTCGACACCTGAAGGCTAAGTCGACATTTACTAAGTTATGATTCTACAAACAACTGTGTCGACACACAGGACTTGTGTCGACACACTGAAGAGTCAAGACCAAGTTATTTTCAGAAGAAGCTGTGTCGACTCAAAGGCAACTTAGTCGACATCACTGAAGACTGTGTCGACACCAAAGTCAATTGTGTCGACACAGATAGACAGATGGTCTCGACACTTTCTGACAGACTGTCTCGACAACTTGTGGTTCAAGACTAAGGCACAGAACTTGTTTGAAGACTTGACAGCTGTGGGTTGCCACCGGTTAACTGAAGCTGTCAGACTTGTCAGAAAATGGTTAGAAACCGGATCAGCCGGTTACCATGAAGAAAGTCTATAAATAGACAGATTCAGAAGGAGAAAAAAAAACTTTTGGAAAACATTGTTGAGAATCAAAAAGTGAGAAGGATTACGATCCAATTCATTTCAAGAAAGTGCTAGGCACTTAAGAAGATCTTCTCCGGAAGATCTAAGAAGACTATCTAAGGATAGATCAAAGAAGAGTTCTAATCAGAATTCAGAAGAATCATTCAAAGTGCTGGATAGAGAGAGATCAAGCCAGAATTTGAAGAAGAAGAAAGAAACCACCAGTGGATTCTCAAGAAGCTGTTTGGAAATCAACTCAGCTAAGTTCTTATTCAAGAAGCTTTGAAGAAAGCTCAGATACAGTTGATTTCATCAGCTGATCAAGAATTGTCTTGGCCTTTTCTCTCTCAATTTAGGCAAGACAGTTAGATAAACTTTTCTATATCTCTGTAGGATCTATTTACACAGATCTGAGTTGTAAGCCTATGTTATAAAGGCTGAGTGTAGGAGTGTTGTACTCTGAGTGGTAGGGCTGTGTGCCTGAGTGTAGGAGAAGGTTCTTCTCTGAGTTATAGGCCTTGGGGCAAGGCTGAGGTAGGGCTGTTGTGCCTGAGTTGTAGGAACCAGTTGGGTTCTGAGTTGTAGGATCTGTTGATCTGAGATTAGTGGAAGTTTGGCCGAATCTAGCATACTGCTAGATGGGTGAAGGGGGAAAGTGGATGTACCCAGACCTTGGGGAACCACTATAAAATATTGTGCAATCTGTGATGTTTTATTTTCTGTGATTGCTGTGATTATTGTGTTAGCCATTAATTGAATTCTGCCTAGAAGTTTTTATAAATAAGTAGAACCTATTCACCCCCCCCCCCTCTAGGTGTTTAGGTTGTCTTGAAAGTTAAACTATCAAGTGGTATCAGAGGGAGGTTCCTCAAAAAGGACTTAACAGTCTGAGGTAGATCTGAAAGGCAGATTCAAGATTCAAGAAGATGGGTTCTGGAGAGAATCATAAGGAGCTACGGTCTATGAAATTACCCATATGCAAGAAAGAAATTTTTGGAATTTGGAAAGAAAGAGTCAGACTGTTTATGGAAGCATCTGACCCAAGAATTTACATCATAGTACAGGAAGGCCCCTTCATTCCAATGAAGGTATCAGTTCTTGATGCAAATATCCAAACTCCAAAGAGTTATTCAGAAATGACCAAGGATGAAATCATCTTGTCAACCATGGATAAAAGAGCTCAGAACATTATTGTGAGTGCCATAGATGATTCAACATTTCAGAATCTGATTCACTGCAAGACCTCCAAGGAAATGTGGGACACATTGATTATCTACATGGAGGGATCTGAAGAAGTAAGGCTGGACAGGAAGTCTATGCTAAATCAGGAGTATGAAAGCTTTAGACAAGGAAAATCTGATAGCATAACTGAGTGCTATAAGAAATTCTATAGAATTATGAATGAGCTAATATCCTATGGAAGAGTCTTCAGTACCTATGAACTGAATGACAAATTATTAAGATCCTTATTAAAGGATTGGGATACAAAGATCTGTTCCATAAGAGAGGTGGCTAAATTGGCAGAGATATCTCCTCCAACCCTGTTTGGAAAGTTGCTATCCTATGAAATGTAACTTATGGTGAGGAAGGAGGAGGAAAGAAACTCAAGAGGAGAGCATAGAGAAAAGACTGTGGCATTCAATGCAGAAGCCACTAGAAAGAATAGGAGGAAATCACCATCTCCTCCTAAGGAAGTTACAGAAGATAGTTCTGAAAGTTCAAACAAGGATTCTGAAAGCTGTGATTCAGATGCAGATTTTGCTGCATTCACAAGACAATTCCAGAGGTTCTTGAAGAAGAAGCAGTGGAAGTCTAGGCCTTCCCCATCACAGCAAGTTGATGACTATTATAAGAAGAAAAGGTCATCAAGGAATGAGAAGAGCAAATCAAAGCCCAGTAGAGCCACTACTTCAAAGATTGTCTGTTATTGTTGCAATAAGCCTGGACATGTAGTGGCTGATTGTCCTGACAAGAGAAAGGAATCTTCAGAAAAGAAGAAGACTTATCACAAAGGCAAGAAGGAGAAATCCTTTGTAGCAAAGAAAGATAAGAGTCTGTCAGACCAGTCAACTTCAGAATCAGGATCTGAAGCTGAAGCATATATTGGACTATATGCTGCATCTGAGGAAGAGGAGCTTATGCAGTTGCTAGACTCCATCAATGAACATCAATGCATGGGGTTGATGACAAGATCAGAAGAGGACATATACCAGAATCAGTCTGGTCCTAATGAGGTAAAATGTCCTTCCAGTACATCTGTTTGTAGTACAAGTAAAGGATCAGCTACATCTGCATCAAGTGATGAAGATGCATCTGAATCTGAAGGAGATGTCTATCAATTGATAGACAAGTATGGGGACTTGTTGCAGGCCCTTAAGAAAAGCAAGAACCTGGTTAAAACTCAGGCTCAGGAAATTGCTGATCTAAGGGTTGCAACAACTGAGTTAGAAAAAGTCCTTGATCAAAAATTAAATGAAATTGCCAAGCTGAAGAATATAACTATTATTCAGATGGGCACAATTAATTATACCAATGATCAAGTGAAGAGTCTGGAAGCCAGACTTAGAATTGAAAGGGATCTAGTGGCTAGTTACTCTAAGCCAAAATCTATCTTACCCTTGATAGATGAATTTGTCACTCAGAAGGGTAAGGCTGGATTAGGATTTAAAGGTAACTCCAGGGCTGGCAGATTCAAGAGGAAAGGCAAAGCCCCTATTCAGCCACTAAACCTTTCAGTCCCCATAAAGTTTAGTAAGGAGAAAGTGCCTTCTAATATATATGATCATGAAGACATTCAAGGTCATATTAAGACTAATGTTCTGAAGAATAAGGGTGTTAATGCAAGCAGGCCTACCTATGGTCATAAACCCAATGGTTTTAAGAAATCAGTAGGTGAAGTTGCAACAGCACCAGCAATGAACAGAAATTCTTCTGACAAGGATGTATCTAGATCTAGATACAATAAGTTTGAATGTTGGTGCTGTGGCAAGAGAGGCCATTTTGCATTAGACTGCTGGTATAACACAAGTGTTATAAAGAATAAGAGTCTACCTGTTAGAAGAGGTTATGATAACTTTATTAATGCTAACCTGAACCAAGGACCCAAGACTTACTTGGGTTCTAAGGGTAAGTAATTCTGTATTGCAGGTGAATCCAAGTAACCATGCCCCTATATGGTACTTGGATAGTGGTTGTTCCAGGCACATGACTGGAACAAAGGGGCTGCTGAAGGAGTATTCATCTGTCAAAGATGGACCTAAAGTGATCTTTGGTGGATCTGAGAAGGGAGTCATCAAAGGGTTTGGTAACATTTCTTCTAACCTAATTACTATCACCCAAGTGGCCTATGTAAAAGGTTTGAAACATAATCTAATAAGCATAAGCCAGCTGAGTGATCTAGGATATGACATTTCATTTGGTAAGGATGGATGTCATATCAAAAGGTCAAGGGATCAAGAGATCATTTTGACTGGGTATAGGAAGAGAAATGTATATTGCCTTAATTTTGAATGTGAAAATAAGGCTTCCCCCATTTGTCTTGTAGCTGATGACAATACTTCCCATTGTGTTAAGTGGCACAAGAGATTGGCTCATCTAAACTACAAGACAATTGGCCAACTCATTAGTAAAGAACTAGTGAGGAATGGGCCTCAAGTTAAGTGTATAAAGGAAGGGGTATGCTCAGCTTGTCAAAAGGGCAAGCAGACAAAATCCTCATTTCAAAGCCTTGAAAACAAGGATTCTGTGAGGTGCTTATACCTCTTGCATATGGATCTTTTTGGTCCTATGCCAGCTCATAGTCTAGGTAGGAAGGTCTACACTTTTGTGGTTGTAGATGACTATTCTAGATTTACATGGGTGTTCTTTCTGAGACAAAAATCTGAAACCCCAAGTGTATTACTTAATTTTGTAAAGCAAATTCAGAATGAACTGAATAGTACAGTGGTCAAAATCAGAAGTGACCATGGTACTGAGTTTCAATCTGAAAGCATAACAAACTTGTGTAAAGACTTTGGGATTTTCCAAGAGTTCTCCTCACCAAGAACACCTCAGCAAAATGGAATTGCTGAAAGAAAGAATAGAACATTAATTGAAGATGGTAGAACTCTATTGAGTGACACCTCTCTCCTAGAATATTTTTGGGCTGAGGCAGTTAGCACTGCTTGTCATGTCATCAATAGGGCTTCTATCACCAAAAGCCACAGAAAGACTCCCTATGAGATTGTGAAAGGCAGGAAACCAAATCTATCCTATTTTAGGATCTTTGGTTGCAAGTGCTATATACTTAACAATGGCAAGTCATATTTGACTAAGTTTGCTGCCAAATCCCAGGATGGGATATTTGTTGGGTACAGCACAAATAGTAAGGCCTATAGAGTCTTCAACTTAACTACTCAAGTTGTTGAAGAATCTGTGCATGTTGTATTTGATGAAACAAGATTAATCAATTGTGAGTTGTCTTGTAGATCAAATGACTCAACAGGTATAAGCAAGAGGATGGACAAGCTCTCCATTGCTGAAGCTTCAAAGGAAGATGGAGCATTGGAAAATGAAGGCTGCTGTCCAGGGGGAGTACAAGAGATAATGGAAGCTGATGAAAACCAAGAGGTTCAGCAGAATGAAGAAGCTGGAGATGCTCAACCTGAAGGGAATCTTCCTCCAGCTATAAGATATCTAAGAGATCATCCTGCTGATCAGATAATAGGTGATCCAAGACAAGGAGTGCAAACTAGAAGCAGAAATCAAAGCATAGTTTTGCATTCAAGTTTCTTGTCTCAGATGGAACCTAAGAAGTTTGAAGAAGCTATCCAAGACCAGCACTGGATTGATACTATGCAAGAGGAGCTGAATCAATTCAGAAGGTGCAAAGTCTGGGAGCTTGTTCCTAAACCTAGAGGCCACAATATAATTGGCACTAAGTGGATCTATAGGAACAAGCTAGATGAGAGTGGGATAATAGTGAAGAATAAAGCAAGGTTAGTTGCAAAAGGATATAGACAGGAAGAAGGGATTGACTTTGATCAAACCTTTGCTCCAGTAGCAAGGCTGGAGGCAATCAGATTGTTCCTTGCCTATGCAGCCTACCAAGACTTCAAAGTATACCAGATGGATGTGAAGTCAGCATTTCTGAATGGTGACCTTAAAGAAGAAGTATATGTAGAGCAGCCATCAGGTTTTGTAGATCCTCTTAAACCTGATTCTGTGTATAAGCTTAGGAAAGCTTTGTATGGGTTAAAACAAGCTCCAAGGGCTTGGTATGAAACCCTGTCTACCTTCCTCATTGAGAATAAATTCTCAAGAGGAAAGATAGACAAAACTCTATTCCTTAGGGAATCAAAAGGTAAGATCATCTTAGTTCAGATTTATGTTGATGACATAATCTTTGGATCTACTGAAAACAACCTTTGTAAAAAGTTTGCCAAACTTATGCAAGGGAAGTTTGAGATGAGCAGTATGGGAGAACTTAAGTTCTTCTTGGGACTCCAAGTAAGACAGACTGATGATGGATTGTCCATATCCCAGTCTAAGTTCACCAAAGAATTAATTAAGAAATATGGTATGGAGTCATCCTCCACCATGAGAACTCCTATGGGAACAAGTATTACTATATGCAAAGATGAGACAGGTAAACCTGTTGATGAATCATTGTATAGAGGAATAGTTGGATCTCTACTATATCTCACTGCTAGTAGACCAGACATTATGTATGCAACATGTGTCTGTGCTAGGTACCAAGCCTGCCCTAAAGAATCTCATTATACTGCAGTCAAAAGGATTCTGAGATATCTAAAGGGCACTCCTAATCTAGGTCTTTGGTACCCTAGGAATAGAGATTTTCTACTAACAGGCTATTCAGATGCAGATTTTGCAGGATGTAAAGAGGACAGGAAAAGTACTACAGGTACTTGTCAATTCCTGGGAGGAAGACTAATATCATGGAGTAGTAAGAAGCAGACCAGTGTGGCAATTTCCACAGCTGAGTCAGAGTATGTTGCTGCTGGAAGCTGCTGTGCACAGCTATTATGGATGCAGCATCAGCTTAAGGATTATGGTATTCAGGTAAGTAGAACACCCCTTTTATGTGATTCTAAGAGTGCTATTTCTATTGCTAATAATCCAGTTTCTCATAGTAGAACTAAGCATATAGAAATCAAATACCATTTTCTTAGAGAACATGTAGAAAAAGGAGACATCTCATTGGAATTTGTAAAAACAGATTATCAAATAGCAGATGTATTTACTAAGCCTTTAGATGAAACCAAATTCAATAAATTCAAAATTGAATTAGGTATGTTAACCATTGATTAATGTATTAACAAAATCATTAACAATGCAGTTGAAGTGGTATGTAAGTAAGTAAAAGTAATAACAACATAATCAAGTGTTAAAAAGGACACATTGAAGTAACACTTACAAGTGGTGTTGAACCAACAGAAATTGGCTAAGTAAGAATGTGTCGACACATTCAGTAATAATGTGTCGACTCAGAGAAATAATGTCGACAAGTCAGAAATATTGTGTCGACACAGAGAATATGTGTCGACACTTAAGAGTTATATTGTCGACTTAACCGGAAATGTAATGTCGACTCAACAAGGATAATGGTGTCGACACTTACAGAATATGTGTCGACACTTATCCTTAGAGTCGACACAGAATTTCTGTCTATCTAAGGTGTCGACATAACCACAAATTGGTGTCGACACTTAGTAGGCTGTAGTAATGTCGAGACAATAGAAGTTTGTATCGACACATTCCGTCTGTGTCGACACATTTAGTCTGTGTTTGGCGCCTTTTGAACTTCTTTCAACAGAAGGTATAAATAGGTGAAAAACGCTTTCTGTCGACACGCTTCCAAGGTTTTCGAGACTAAAACCTTGTGTCGACAGTCTATCTTTCTCTCTTCTCTCAAGCTTTCTCGACAAATCGATGGCGCCAAGGATGGAAGACAACGTCAATGAGGGGTATGAGTTGGTGCGCCGGGCCTTTGCAGATGCGCCGCCAGATGTTCAAGGAGTTATCACCCTCCTCTCCGAGTCAGGGTTAGAATTTCTAATCTCAGAGCCAACTAAAATCTGGAAGAAGGAGGTGCACGAGTTCTTTATCTCTACATCAGTCCACTCAACAGGCCTCAAGATTAAGTCCAATGTTCAAGGGACTAAGGTGAAGATTACTCCAAGAACTTTGAGAAAAATCTTTCAATTACAAGAAGTTGAGAATGAAGAGGAAGTTCCTAGTTCTAAGACAAGGGAAGCCCTTCAATGGTGTGGACTGGACTCGAGTATGAAGATTGGAGCAGCATTCAACAGGAAGGGTATGAATCAGCAAGGGAAATTCTTGTCTGAAGTTGTTGGGAAAGTAATCCTCTACAAGACAGGTGGACATGATAGGATTTCTGCCTATATGTTCAGCCTTATGACCAGGATTGTTTTTACAATTCCTACTGATTGGTCAGGAGTACTCTTTGACAAGATCAAAGAAGGAATCAAGAAGCCCAACATGGCTAGAATCATGAGCTTATATCTCATTGGAGTGATCCCTGAAGTGATGCAGCAACTGCTAGGGACTAAGATCAATCATATGAGAAGGATGGATATGAGACTGTTCTCTAGGTGGGATATGGTGCTGTCCAAGGATGTGCCTGAAGAGAGCAGGCCAAACACCCCTGTGAAATCCCATACTCAAAACCAAGAACCTGAACAACTACAAGATGACCCACTCAGAACACAGGTTGAAGATCAGCCAGACTCAACTATAGTCGAGCAAATGTCAACACCTACACAAATGTAGGGGGAGCCAGTTTCCACTCCTGCTCAAAATGTATCTGCACCTGATCAGGTACAAGTATAGGGGGAGCTAATGTATTTTACTATAAAAGACATTGCTCATATTTTTGTTACTGCACAGGTTCAGGGGGAGCTAGTGTCCACTCCTCCTCTAGATACTACAAATACTGAAGTACAAGTGCAAGAGGAAGCAAATTTAGACTTATCTCAAGATTTAACTGCTGCTGAAGTTACAGATCAACTGGAATTTACTCTGGAGGAGTTATTCCATGATGCTGATACTACTACAGATAAAGTAGGAGGAGAACCAGAAATTGAGAAGTCCATAGGTATGGACATTGATCAGGAAGCTGAAGTTGAGGCACAAGTTGAGGGGGAGCCAGTGGCTGTTGAAGCTGAGCAACAGGTCACTAGGACAGATACAATTCATCCTCCACAAGAAAGAATTCATTTAGATACTTCATCTGAAACTGACACTGAAGGAGCCAGGATGGCAAAGAAAAGAAAACTTGTTGTCTTTAAGAGAAGAAGCAAGAATTATAAGCAGGCTTTACAAACAACACCTCCACAAGTATCTCCAGCCTTTGATTATAACAAATTTATGGTGGATCTACAGGTAAAATTGGATGAACAAAGGATGGCACTGGAAAAGTATGTTGATGAAAATAGCAAGTCACTTCAGTTTGACTTAGCTCAGGATATCAAGTCCATCCAGTTTCAAGTCAACATGCATAAAAAGGAAATGACAGATTGCTTCCACAAGGGTGGCAATGCTGTGGTTTATCTAGCTCAAAAACAGGAGGCTATTACTACAAAGGTGGATGACATTGCTTTGAAGCAAAGCTATGTTTTGGAAAACCAGCTAAGAATGAATGATAATTTAACTGAATCTCATAATAAGATCATTGAGGAGGTAAAGAAGATTGTTCCAGGTCTGCCTACAGATAGAGCCAAAGAAAGGGAAGAATTTGATAAGAATTTTCAAGCTGTCATTGCTTCTGTTAAGACTGCCATCACAACCTCTCAAAAATAAATATCTGAAAAGCTTCAAAAGTTAAAACCATTTTTTAAAGAGGGTGTGAATTATTTGGATGGCCAAATCAGATTTCAAAAGGAAGATCTAAGAGATCATGTATCTAGAGAAGCCATAAAGGGGGAGAGGATGCTAATTCATGCAGGCTCAGAGCACTCCAAATGGGTGACCAATAGTATCCGAGCCACATTGGGATATCCCCCATTGTGTGATGATGCTATGGTGGCTGAGTCAGGAATATAATCAAATCTACTTGAAGGCAATCAACCTGAGATTGCCCAAGTCATTTACCCCCCTCCAGATTTTGACATGATTGATCAGCAGGTTCAAGGCATGTATAGTCCTCCAAAGGAGGTTACTAATATTGTCATTGGGAAGGTTGATAAGCCAGAGGCTACTCTAAAAGAACAGCAAGATGCTCTATTAGCAAAGAAGAAATTCAGAGAGCAGGCTGCACTCAAGACAGATTATGAGCAGTGGAGTCCTACTTCAAGGAACATAATACTCACTGCATGGAAAGCTGTACAAGACAAAGTTCATGAGAGAGGGAAGTGGTACAATGAGATAGAATGGCAAAAGTATGAGGCAAGACAGGAAGCAATAGTACAATTCAGAAGGAAAGCCAAGCTGGGAAGGCTGACACCAGATGCTAAGGAGCCAAGCAAATACTTTCCAAAGCCTTTTCACTATTTTGAAAGGCAAAGGATCAAGGAAGAAGCTCAGAAGAAAGCTGATCAAAAAGGAAAGAAGATAGCTGAAGAATCAGAAGCTCCTGTGACAGCTACAATTCAATCTGGCAAAGGGATTATCATAAGAGAGCCTGATCAATCCTGATTATGTTTTTAGTTCCTTCATAATGTTTTTGTAATGTTGTGATGTGATCATTAAATGTAAAACAATGTAATCAAACATTACCCAGTTATAAACAAAATGTTGATTGGCATATTATAATGTTCATTCTGTGAAATGTTGATTGGCATATTATAATGTTCATTCTGTGATGGATTATTTTTTTTTTATGTTTTGTTTATATGAAGTATTCCTGTTATGTCACATATCATCAATTTAGTACTGTTTATAAATGGTGTATATCATTGGCTATAAGGTTTATGACTTCTCCAAATAGGGGGAGATTGTTGGGTACATTGGAAAATGTGTACCTGATTTGAAGAAGCCCAACCTAGCTCAATGATATACATCAAGGTGTATTTGATGTTGTTTTTGAGTTGACATGTGCAGGTGAAGAATTGATAAAGTATGCAGAAAAATTCTAAGTCCAAGTGTCGACACAGAGAAGGATGTGTCGACACATAGAAGAAATTGGTCGACACAACACTGGGAAGCAGTGTCGACACAGAGGAAGTGTGTCGACACATAGCAGTTAGTCTACAACTACACTGGGAAAAAGTGTCGACACAGAAGAAGTAAGTCGACACAACACTGGGAAAATGTGTCGACACAGAAGAAAAGCGTCGACATCAACATTGGGAAAATGTGTCGACACAGAAGAATATAGTCGACCTCAAGTTTGTCTACACCAGCAGAATGTGTCGACACTTTGTGATTAAGTCGACACATTACAGCAGAGTTAAAAGAAGACTGTGTCGACACCTGAAGGCTAAGTCGACATTTACTAAGTTATGATTCTACAAACAACTGTGTCGACACACAGGACTTGTGTCGACACACTGAAGAGTCAAGACCAAGTTATTTTCAGAAGAAGCTATGTCGACTCAAAGGCAACTTAGTCGACATCACTGAAGACTGTGTCGACACCAAAGTCAATTGTGTCGACACAGATAGACAGATGGTCTCGACACTTTCTGACAGACTGTCTCGACAACTTGTGGTTCAAGACTAAGGCACAGAACTTGTTTGATGACTTGACAGCTGTGGGTTGCCACCGGTTAACTGAAGCTGTCAGACTTGTCAGAAAACGGTTAGAAACCGGATCAGCCGGTTACCATGAAGAAAGTCTATAAATAGACAGATTCAGAAGGAGAAAAAAAAAACTTTTGGAAAACATTATTGAGAATCAAAAAGTGAGAAGGATTACGATCCAATTCATTTCAAGAAAGTGCTAGGCACTTAAGAAGATCTTCTCCGGAAGATCTAAGAAGACTATCTAAGGATAGATCAAAGAAGAGTTCTAATCAGAATTCAGAAGAATCATTCAAAGTGCTGGATAGAGAGAGATCAAGCCAGAATTTGAAGAAGAAGAAAGAAACCACCAGTGGATTCTCAAGAAGCTGTTTGGAAATCAACTCAGCTAAGTTCTTATTCAAGAAGCTTTGAAGAAAGCTCAGATACAGTTGATTTCATCAGCTGATCAAGAATTGTCTTGGCCTTTTCTCTCTCAATTTAGGCAAGACAGTTAGATAAACTTTTCTATATCTCTGTAGGATCTGTTTACACAGATCTGAGTTGTAAGCCTATGTTATAAAGGCTGAGTGTAGGAGTGTTGTACTCTGAGTGGTAGGGCTGTGTGCCTGAGTGTAGGAGAAGGTTCTTCTCTGAGTTGTAGGCCTTGGGGCAAGGCTGAGGTAGGGCTGTTGTGCCTGAGTTGTAGGAACCAGTTGGGTTCTGAGTTGTAGGATCTGTTGATCTGAGATTAGTGGAAGTTTGGCCGAATCTAGCATACTGCTAGATAGGTGAAGGGGGAAAGTGGATGTACCCAGACCTTGGGGAACCACTATAAAACATTGTGCAATCTGTGATGTTTTATTTTCTGTGATTGCTGTGATTATTGTGTTAGCCATTAATTGAATTCTGCCTAGAAGTTTTTATAAATAAGTAGAACCTATTCACCCCCCCCCTCTAGGTGTTTAGGTTGTCTTGAAAGTTAAACTATCAAGTGGTATCAGAGGGAGGTTCCTCAAAAAGGACTTAACAGTCTGAGGTAGATCTGAAAGGCAGATTCAAGATTCAAGAAGATGGGTTCTGGAGAGAATCATAAGGAGCTACGGTCTATGAAATTACCCATATGCAAGAAAGAAATTTTTGGAATTTGGAAAGAAAGAGTCAGACTGTTTATGGAAGCATCTGACCCAAGAATTTACATCATAGTACAGGAAGGCCCCTTCATTCCAATGAAGGTATCAGTTCTTGATGCAAATATCCAAACTCCAAAGAGTTATTCAGAAATGACCAAGGATGAAATCATCTTGGCAACCATGGATAAAAGAGCTCAGAACATTATTGTGAGTGCCATAGATGATTCAACATTTCAGAATCTAATTCACTGCAAGACCTCCAAGGAAATGTGGGACACATTGATTGTCTACATGGAGGGATCTGAAGAAGTAAGGCTGGACAGGAAGTCTATGCTAAATCAGGAGTATGAAAGCCTTAGACAAGGAAAATCTGATAGCATAACTGAGTGCTATAAGAAATTCTATAGAATTGTGAATGAGCTAATATCCTATGGAAGAGTCTTCAGTACCTATGAACTGAATGACAAATTCTTAAGATCCTTATCAAAGGATTGGGATACAAAGATCTGTTCCATAAGAGAGGTGGCTAAATTGGCAGAGATATCTCCTCCAACCCTGTTTGGAAAGTTGCTATCCTATGAAATGTAACTTATGGTGAGGAAGGAGGAGGAAAGAAACTCAAGAGGAGAGCATAGAGAAAAGACTGTGGCATTCAATGCAGAAGCCACTAGAAAGAATAGGAGGAAATCACCATCTCCTCCTAAGGAAGTTACAGAAGATAGTTCTGAAAGTTCAAACAAGGATTCTGAAAGCTGTGATTCAGATGCAGATTTTGCTGCATTCACAAGACAATTCCAGAGGTTCTTGAAGAAGAAGCAGTGGAAGTCTAGGCCTTCCCCATCACAGCAAGTTGATGACTATTATAAGAAGAAAAGGTCATCAAGGAATGAGAAGAGCAAATCAAAGCCCAGTAGAGCCACTACTTCAAAGATTGTCTGTTATTGTTGCAATAAGCCTGGACATGTAGTGGCTGATTGTCCTGACAAGAGAAAGGAATCTTCAGAAAAGAAGAAGACTTATCACAAAGGCAAGAAGGAGAAATCCTTTGTAGCAAAGAAAGATAAGAGTCTGTCAGACCAGTCAACTTCAGAATCAGGATCTGAAGCTGAAGCATATATTGGACTATATGCTGCATCTGAGGAAGAGGAGTTTATGCAGTTGCTAGACTCCATCAATGAACATCAATGCATGGGGTTGATGACAAGATCAGAAGAGGACATATACCAGAATCAGTCTGGTCCTAATGAGGTAAAATATCCTTCCAGTACATCTGTTTGTAGTACAAGTAAAGGATCAGCTACATCTGCATCAAGTGATGAAGATGCATCTGAATCTGAAGGAGATGTCTATCAATTGATAGACAAGTATGGGGACTTGTTGCAGGCCCTTAAGAAAAGCAAGAACCTGGTTAAAACTCAGGCTCAGGAAATTGCTGATCTAAGGGTTGCAACAACTGAGTTAGAAAAAGTCCTTGATCAAAAATTAAATGAAATTGCCAAGCTGAAGAATATAACTATTATTCAGATGGGCACAATTAATTATACCAATGATCAAGTGAAGAGTCTGGAGGCCAGACTTAGAATTGAAAGGGATCTAGTGGCTAGTTACTCTAAGCCAAAATCTGTCTTACCCTGGATAGATGAATTTGTCACTCAGAAGGGTAAGGCTAGATTAGGATTTAAAGGTAACTCCAGGGCTAGCAGATTCAAGAGGAAAGGCAAAGCCCCTATTCAGCCACTAAACCTTTCAGTCCCCATAAAGTTTAGTAAGGAGAAAGTGCCTTCTAACATATATGATCATGAAGACATTCAAGGTCATATTAAGACTAATGTTCTGAAGAACAAGGGTGTTAATGCAAGCAGGCCTACCTATGGTCATAAACCCAATGGTTTTAAGAAATCAGTAGGTGAAGTTGCAACAGCACCAGCAATGAACAGAAATTCTTCTGACAAGGATGTATCTAGATCTAGATACAATAAGTTTGAATGTTGGTGCTGTGGCAAGAGAGGCCATTTTGCATTAGACTGCTGGTATAACACAAGTGTTATAAAGAATAAGAGTCTACCTATTAGAAGAGGTTATGATAACTTTATTAATGCTAACCTGAACTAAGGACCCAAGACTTACTTGGGTTCTAAGGGTAAGTAATTCTGTATTGCAGGTGAATCCAAGTAACCATGCCCCTATATGGTACTTGGATAGTGGTTGTTCCAGGCACATGACTGGAACAAAGGGGCTGCTGAAGGAGTATTCATCTGTCAAAGATGGACCTAAAGTGATCTTTGGTGGATCTGAGAAGGGAGTCATCAAAGGGTTTGGTAACATTTCTTCTAACCTAATTACTATCACCCAAGTGGCCTATGTAAAAGGTTTGAAACATAATCTAATAAGCATAAGCCAGCTGAGTGATCTAGGATATGACATTTCATTTGGTAAGGATGGATGTCATATCAAAAGGTCAAGGGATCAAGAGATCATTTTGACTGGGTATAGGAAGAGAAATGTATATTGCCTTAATTTTGAATGTGAAAATAAGGCTTCCCCCATTTGTCTTGTAGCTGATGACAATGCTTCCCATTGTGTTAAGTGGCACAAGAGATTGGCTCATCTAAACTACAAGACAATTGGCCAACTCATTAGTAAAGAACTAGTGAGGAATGGGCCTCAAGTTAAGTGTATAAAGGAAGGGGTATGCTCAGCTTGTCAAAAGGGCAAGCAGACAAAATCCTCATTTCAAAGCCTTGAAAACAAGGATTCTGTGAGGTGCTTATACCTCTTGCATATGGATCTTTTTGGTCCTATGCCAGTTCATAGTCTAGGTAGGAAGGTCTACACTTTTGTGGTTGTAGATGACTATTCTAGATTTACATGGGTGTTCTTTCTGAGACAAAAATCTGAAACCCTAAGTGTATTACTTAATTTTGTAAAGCAAATTCAGAATGAACTGAATAGTACAGTGGTCAAAATCAGAAGTGACCATGGTACTGAGTTTCAATCTGAAAGCATAACAAACTTGTGTAAAGACTTTGGGATTTTCCAAGAGTTCTCCTCACCAAGAACACCTCAGCAAAATGGAATTGCTGAAAGAAAGAATAGAACATTAATTGAAGCTGGTAGAACTCTATTGAGTGACACCTCTCTCCTAGAATATTTTTGGGCTGAGGCAGTTAGCACTACTTGTCATGTCATCAATAGGGCTTCTATCACCAAAAGCCACAGAAAGACTCCCTATGAGATTGTGAAAGGCAGGAAACCAAATCTATCCTATTTTAGGATCTTTGGTTGCAAGTGCTATATACTTAACAATGGCAAGTCATATTTGACTAAGTTTGCTGCCAAATCCCAGGATGGGATATTTGTTGGGTACAGCACAAATAGTAAGGCCTATAGAGTCTTCAACTTAACTACTCAAGTTGTTGAAGAATCTGTGCATGTTGTATTTGATGAAACAAGATTAATCAATTGTGAGTTGTCTTGTAGATCAAATGACTCAACAGGTATAAGCAAGAGGATGGACAAGCTCTCCATTGCTGAAGCTTCAAAGGAAGATGGAGCATTGGAAAATGAAGGCTGCTGTCCAGGGGGAGTACAAGAGATAATGGAAGCTGATGAAAACCAAGAGGTTCAGCAGAATGAAGAAGCTGGAGATGCTCAACCTGAAGGGAATCTTCCTCCAGCTATAAGATATCTAAGAGATCATCCTGCTGATCAGATAATAGGTGATCCAAGACAAGGAGTGCAAACTAGAAGCAAAAATCAAAGCATAGTTTTGCATTCAAGTTTCTTGTCTCAGATGGAACCTAAGAAGTTTGAAGAAGCTATCCAAGACCAGCACTGGATTGATACTATGCAAGAGGAGCTGAATCAATTCAGAAGGTGCAAAGTCTGGGAGCTTGTTCCTAAACCTAGAGGCCACAATATAATTGGCACTAAGTGGATCTATAGGAACAAGCTAGATGAGAGTGGGATAATAGTGAAGAATAAAGCAAGGTTAGTTGCAAAAGGATACAGGCAGGAAGAAGGGATTGACTTTGATCAAACCTTTGCTCCAGTAGCAAGGCTGGAGGCAATCAGATTGTTCCTTGCCTATGCAGCCTACCAAGACTTCAAAGTATACCAGATGGATGTGAAGTCAGCATTTCTGAATGGTGACCTTAAAGAAGAAGTATATGTAGAGCAGCCATCAGGTTTTGTAGATCCTCTTAAACCTGATTCTGTGTATAAGCTTAGGAAAGCTTTGTATGGGTTAAAACAAGCTCCAAGGGCTTGGTATGAAACCCTGTCTACCTTCCTCATTGAGAATAAATTCTCAAGAGGAAAGATAGACAAAACTCTATTCCTTAGGGAATCAAAAGGTAAGATCATCTTAGTTCAGATTTATGTTGATGACATAATCTTTGGATCTACTGAAAACAACCTTTGTAAAAAGTTTGCCAAACTTATGCAAGGGAAGTTTGAGATGAGCAGTATGGGAGAACTTAAGTTCTTCTTGGGACTCCAAGTAAGACAGACTGATGATGGATTGTCCATATCCCAGTCTAAGTTCACCAAAGAATTAATTAAGAAATATGGTATGGAGTCATCCTCCACCATGAGAACTCCTATGGGAACAAGTATTCCTATATGCAAAGATGAGACAGGTAAACCTGTTGATGAATCATTGTATAGAGGAATAGTTGGATCTCTACTATATCTCACTGCTAGTAGACCAGACATTATGTATGCAACATGTGTCTGTGCTAGGTACCAAGCCTGCCCTAAAGAATCTCATTATACTGCAGTCAAAAGGATTCTGAGATATCTAAAGGGCACTCCTAATCTAGGTCTTTGGTACCCTAGGAATAGAGATTTTCTACTAACAGGCTATTCAGATGCAGATTTTGCAGGATGTAAAGAGGACAGGAAAAGTACTACAGGTACTTGTCAATTCCTGGGAGGAAGACTAATATCATGGAGTAGTAAGAAGCAGACCAGTGTGGCAATTTCCACAGCTGAGTCAGAGTATGTTGCTGCTGGAAGCTGCTGTGCACAGCTATTATGGATGCAGCATCAGCTTAAGGATTATGGTATTCAGGTAAGTAGAACACCCCTTTTATGTGATTCTAAGAGTGCTATTTCTATTGCTAATAATCCAGTTTCTCATAGTAGAACTAAGCATATAGAAATCAAATACCATTTTCTTAGAGAACATGTAGAAAAAGGAGACATCTCATTGGAATTTGTAAAAACAGATTATCAAATAGCAGATGTATTTACTAAGCCTTTAGATGAAACCAAATTCAATAAATTCAAAATTGAATTAGGTATGTTAACCATTGATTAATGTATTAACAAAATCATTAACAATGCAGTTGAAGTGGTATGTAAGTAAGTAAAAGTAATAACAACATAATCAAGTGTTAAAAAGGACACATTGAAGTAACACTTACAAGTGGTGTTGAACCAACAGAAATTGGCTAAGTAAGAATGTGTCGACACATTCAGTAATAATGTGTCGACACATTCAGTAATAATGTGTCGACTCAGAGAAATAATGTCGACAAGTCAGAAATATTGTGTCGACACAGAGAATATGTGTCGACACTTAAGAGTTATATTGTCGACTTAACCGGAAATATAATGTCGACTCAACCAGGATAATGGTGTCGACACTTACAGAATATGTGTCGACACTTATCCTTAGAGTCGACACAGAATTTCTGTCTATCTAAGGTGTCGACATAACCACAAATTGGTGTCGACACTTAGTAGGCTGTTGTAATGTCAAGACAATAGAAGTTTGTGTCGACACATTCCGTCTGTGTCGACACATTTAGTCTGTGTTTGGCGCCTTTTGAACTTCTTTCAACAGAAGGTATAAATAGGTGAAAAACGCTTTCTGTCGACACGCTTCCAAGGTTTTCGAGACTAAAACCCTGTGTCGACAGTCTATCTTTCTCTCTTCTCTCAAGCTTTCTCGACAAATCGATGGCGCCAAGGATGGAAGACAACGTCAATGAGGGGTATGAGTTGGTGCACCGGGCCTTTGCAGATGCGCCGCCAGATGTTCAAGGAGTTATCACCCTCCTCTCCGAGTCAGGGTTAGAATTTCTAATCTCAGAGCCAACTAAAATCTGGAAGAAGGAGGTGCACGAGTTCTTTATCTCTGCATTAGTCCACTCAACAGGCCTCAAGATTAAGTCCAATGTTCAAGGGACTAAGGTGAAGATTACTCCAAGAACTTTGAGAAAAATCTTTCAATTACAAGAAGTTGAGAATGAAGAGGAAGTTCCTAGTTCTAAGACAAGGGAAGCCCTTCAATGGTGTGGACTGGACTCGAGTATGAAGATTGGAGCTGCATTCAACAGGAAGGGTATGAATCAGCAAGGGAAATTCTTGTCTGAAGTTGTTGGGAAAGTAATCCTCTGCAAGACAGGTGGACATGATAGGATTTCTGCCTATATGTTCAGCCTTATGACCAGGATTGTTTTTACAATTCCTACTAATTGGTCAGGAGTACTCTTTGACAAGATCAAAGAAGGAATCAAGAAGCCCAACATGGCTAGAATCATGAGCTTATATCTCATTGGAGTGATCCCTGAAGTGATGCAGCAACTGCCAGGGACTAAGATCAATCATATGAGAAGGATGGATATGAGACTGTTCTCTAGGTGGGATAGGGTGCTGTCCAAGGATGTGCCTGAAGAGAGCAGGCCAGACACCCCTGTGAAATCCCCTACTCAAAACCAAGAACCTGAACAACTACAAGATGACCCACTCAGAACACAGGTTGAAGATCAGCCAGACTCATCTATAGTCGAGCAAATGTCAACACCTGCACAAATGCAGGGGGAGCCAGTTTCCACTCCTGCTCAAAATGTATCTGCACCTGATCAGGTACAAGTATAGGGGGAGCTAATGTATTTTACTATAAAAGACATTGCTCATATTTTTGTTACTGCATAGGTTCAGGGGGAGCTAGTGTGCACTCCTCCTCTAGATACTACAAATACTGAAGTACAAGTGCAAGAGGAAGCAAATTTAGACTTATCTCAAGATTTAACTGTTGCTGAAGTTACAGCTCAACTGGAATTTACTCTGGAGGAGTTATTCCATGATGCTGATACTACTACAGATAAAGTAGGAGGAGAACCAGAAATTGAGAAGTCCATAGGTATGGACATTGATCAGGAAGCTGAAGTTGAGGCACAAGTTGAGGGGGAGCCAGTGGCTGTTGAAGCTGAGCAACAGGTCACTGGGACAGATACAATTCATCCTCCACAAGAAAGAATTCATTTAGATACTTCATCTGAAACTGACACTGAAGGAGCCAGGATGGCAAAGAAAAGAAAACTTGTTGTCTTTAAGAGAAGAAGCAAGAATTATAAGCAGGCTTTACAAACAACACCTCCACAAGTATCTCCAGCCTTTGATTATAACAAATTTATGGTGGATCTACAGGTAAAATTGGATGAACAAAGGATGGCACTGGAAAAGTATGTTGATGAAAATAGCAAGTCACTTCAGTTTGACTTAGCTCAGGATATCAAGTCCATCCAGTTTCAAGTCAACATGCATAAAAAGGAAATGACAGATTGCTTCCACAAGGGTGGCAATGCTGTGGTTTATCTAGCTCAAAAATAGGAGGCTATTACTACAAAGGTGGATGACATTGCTTTGAAGCAAAGCTATGTTTTGGAAGACCAGCTAAGAATGAATGATAATTTAACTGAATCTCATAATAAGATCATTGAGGAGGTAAAGAAGATTGTTACAGGTCTGCCTGCAGATAGAGCCAAAGAAAGGGAAGAATTTGATAAGAATTTTCAAGCTGCCATTGCTTCTGTTAAGACTGCCATCACAACCTCTCAAAAATAAATATCTGAAAAGCTTCAAAAGTTAAAACCATTTTTTAAAGAGGGTGTGAATTATTTGGATGGCCAAATCAGATTTCAAAAGGAAGATCTAAGAGATCATGTATCTAGAGAAGCCATAAAGGGGGAGAGGATGCTAATTCATGCAGGCTCAGAGCACTCCAAATGGGTGACCAATAGTATCCGAGCCACATTGGGATATCCCCCATTGTGTGATGATGCTATGGTGGCTGAGTCAGGAATACAATCAAATCTACTTGAAGGCAATCAACCTGAGATTGCCCAAGTCATTTACCCCCCTCCAGATTTTGACATGATTGATCAGCAGGTTCAAGGCATGTATAGTCCTCCAAAGGAGGTTACTAATATTGTCATTGGGAAGGTTGATAAGCCAGAGGCTACTCTGAAAGAACAGCAAGATGCTCTATTAGCAAAGAAGAAATTCAGAGAGCAGGCTGCACTCAAGACAGATTATGAGCAGTGGAGTCCTACTTCAAGGAACATAATACTCACTGCATGGAAAGCTGTACAAGACAAAGTTCATGAGAGAGGGAAGTGGTACAATGAGATAGAATGGCAAAAGTATGAGGCAAGACAGGAAGCAATAGTACAATTCAGAAGGAAAGCTAAGCTGGGAAGGCTGACACCAGATGATAAGGAGCCAAGCAAATACTTTCCAAAGCCTTTTCACTATTTTGAAAGGCAAAGGATCAAGGAAGAAGCTCAGAAGAAAGCTGATCAAAAAGGAAAGAAGATAGCTGAAGAATCAGAAGCTCCTGTGACAGCTACAATTCAATCTGGCAAAGGGATTATCATAAGAGAGCCTGATCAATCCTGATTATGTTTTTAGTTCCTTCATAATGTTTTTGTAATGTTGTGATGTGATCATTAAATGTAAAACAATGTAATCAAACATTACCCAGTTATAAACAAAATGTTGATTGGCATATTATAATGTTCATTCTGTGAAATGTTGATTGGCATATTATAATGTTCATTCTGTGATGGATTTTTTTTTTTTTTATGTTTTGTTTATATGAAGTATTCCTGTTATGTCACATATCATCAATTTAGTACTGTTTATAAATGGTGTATATCATTGGCTATAAGGTTTATGACTTCTCCAAATAGGGGGAGATTGTTGGGTACATTGGAAAATGTGTACCTGATTTGAAGAAGCCCAACCTAGCTCAATGATATACATCAAGGTGTATTTGATGTTGTTTTTGAGTTGACATGTGCAGGTGAAGAATTGATAAAGTATGCAGAAAAATTCTAAGTCCAAGTGTCGACACAGAGAAGGATGTGTCGACACATAGAAGAAATTGGTCGACACAACACTGGGAAGCAGTGTCGACACAGAGGAAGTGTGTCGACACATAGCAGTTAGTCTACAACTACACTGGGAAAAAGTGTCGACACAGAAGAAGTAAGTCGACACAACACTGGGAAAATGTGTCGACACAGAAGAAAAGCGTTGACCTCAACATTGGGAAAATATGTCGACACAGAAGAATATAGTCGACCTCAAGTTTGTCTACACCAGCAGAATGTGTCGACACTTTGTGATTAAGTCGACACATTACAGCAGAGTTAAAAGAAGACTGTGTCGACACCTGAAGGCTAAGTCGACATTTACTAAGTTATGATTCTACAAACAACTGTGTCGACACACAGGACTTGTGTCGACACACTGAAGAGTCAAGACCAAGTTATTTTCAGAAGAAGTTGTGTCGACTCAAAGGCAACTTAGTCGACATCACTGAAGACTGTGTCGACACCAAAGTCAATTGTGTCGACACAGATAGACAGATGGTCTCGACACTTTCTGACAGACTGTCTCGACAACTTGTGGTTCAAGACTAAGGCACAGAACTTGTTTGAAGACTTGACAGCTGTGGGTTGCCACCGATTAACTGAAGCTGTCAGACTTGTCAGAAAACGGTTAGAAACCGGATCAGCCGGTTACCATGAAGAAAGTCTATAAATAGACAGATTCAGAAGGAGAAAAAAAAAACTTTTGGAAAACATTGTTGAGAATCAAAAAGTGAGAAGGATTACGATCCAATTCATTTCAAGAAAGTTCTAGGCACTTAAGAAGATCTTCTCCGGAAGATCTAAGAAGACTATCTAAGGATAGATCAAAGAAGAGTTCTAATCAGAATTCAGAAGAATCATTCAAAGTGCTGGATAGAGAGAGATCAAGCCAGAATTTGAAGAAGAAGAAAGAAACCACCAGTGGATTCTCAAGAAGCTGTTTGGAAATCAACTCAGCTAAGTTCTTATTCAAGAAGCTTTGAAGAAAGCTCAGATACAGTTGATTTCATCAGCTGATCAAGAATTGTCTTGGCCTTTTCTCTCTCAATTTAGGCAAGACAGTTAGATAAACTTTTCTATATCTCTGTAGGATCTGTTTACACAGATCTGAGTTGTAAGCCTATGTTATAAAGGCTTAGTGTAGGAGTGTTGTACTCTGAGTGGTAGGGCTGTGTGCCTGAGTGTAGGAGAAGGTTCTTCTCTGAGTTGTAGGCCTTGGGGCAAGGCTGAGGTAGGGCTGTTGTGCCTGAGTTGTAGGAACCAGTTGGGTTCTGAGTTGTAGGATCTGTTGATCTGAGATTAGTGGAAGTTTGGCCGAATCTAGCATACTGCTAGATAGGTGAAGGGGGAAAGTGGATGTACCCAGACCTTGGGGAACCACTATAAAACATTGTGCAATCTGTGATGTTTTATTTTCTGTGATTGCTGTGATTATTGTGTTAGCCATTAATTGAATTCTGCCTAGAAGTTTTTATAAATAAGTAGAACCTATTCACCCCCCCCTCTAGGTGTTTAGGTTGTCTTGAAAGTTAAACTATCATGCTTGTACATGCTTTCCTCATGACAACTTCCAGGGCTAGCCCCCGGGTCGTAACAATGTCCATCGAGAACCCTGCCCTGCCAGCTTTGAGGGAGCCTGACAGCGGGAGAGTCGGGACCTATCCCCTGAGCGAGAAGACTTAGAATCATTTGCCACTCCAGGGTGCTACCACCAGGCTAGTAAGCTAGATGGGAGACTAAGGGCGGGTGTTGAACATCCTATGGACTCAGCCCCTGGGTCATAACGACGTCCATCGAGACACCTGTCTTGCCAGCTTGGAGGGAGCCTGACAGTGGGAGAATCGAGACCTAACCCCAGAGCGAGAAGACTTAGAATCATTTGCCTCTCCCGGGTACTACCACCAGGCCAGTTAGCTAGATGGGAGCCTGAGGGCGGGTGTTGAACATCCTCCGGGCTCAGCCCTAGGGTCATAACGACGTCCATCTAGACCCCTGCCCTGCCAGCTTGGAGGGAGCCTGACAGCGTGAGAATCGATACCTAACCCCAGAGCGAGAAGACTTAGAATCATTTGCATCTCCCGGGTGCTACCACCAGGCCAGTCAACTAGATGGGAGCCTGAGGGCGGGTGTTTAACATCCTCTTAGCTCAGCCCTAGGGGCATAACGACGTCTATCGAGACACCTGTCCTGCCAGCTTGGAGGGAGCTTGACAGCGGGAGAATCGAGACCTAACCCTAGAGTGAGAAGACTTAGAATCATTTGCCTCTCCCGGGTTCTACCACTAGGCCAGTCAGCAAGATGGGAGCCTGATGGCGGGTGTTGAACATCCTCCGGGCTCAGCCCCAGGGTCATAACGACGTCCATCGAGACCCCTGCCCTGTAAGCTTGGAGGGAGCCTGACAGCGGGAGAATCGAGACCTAACCCCAGAGCGAGAAGACTTAGAATCATTTGCCTCTCCCGGGTGCTACCACCAGGCAAGTCAGCTAGATGGGAGACTTAGGACGGGTGTTGAACATCCTCCGGGCTTAGCCCCAGGGTCATAATGACGTCCATCGAGACCCGTTCCCTGCCAGCTTGGAGGGAGCCTGACAGCGGGAGAATCGAGACCTAACCCCAGAGCGAGAAGACTTAGAACATTTCTTGAGGGCATATGATATTATGCCATGAAAGTTCCGTAAAATCTCATGTCATCGTTACGATTATCAAGCAAAAAGGGCTCAAATGAATAGAACAAATTGTATTGAAAAAAGGAAGCACATACAAATATTCAGGGATAGAAGCGTTTCAGGTCGTCGCCGCTCCAAGTGTGGCTCAGGGTCTCGCCCTCCACATTTTGGAGGCGGTACCCTCCCGATCTTAGTGTCTCTTTGACGATGAATGGCTCCTCCCATTTTGGATGGAGCTTGCCCACGACAGTCGATCTTTCTGCCGCATCTACCTTCTTTAGGACCAGGTCACCTTCCACAAACTGCTTGACCCGAACATGTTTGTCAAAATACTTAGCCATCCTCCGCTTGACTTCCTCTTGCCGAAAAGCTGATAGGTCGCGCAATTCTTCTATAAGGTCCAAGGAGAGTCGTTGTTCTTCCTCGTTTTGAACTCTCTACTCCTCTCTTCTAGCTTCTGCCTCAGCGACCCTTAGAGTATAGACCTTGAGTTCGATGGGGAGCACCGCCTCGCTTCCATGAGATAGTTTAAAGGGTGTCTCTCCTTTGGCGGTATTGGGGGTAGTCCTCAGGGCCAAAAGAACGGAGGGGAGCTGCTCCACCAAACTCCCCTTCAAACTTTCAACCTTCTTTTTCAGGAGGTTCACGATAACCTTGTTGACCGCTTCCACCTGCCCGTTTCTTCTCGGGTGATGGACAGAGGCAAACCTAAGGTCAATTCCGAGCTCTCCGCAGAATTTGATGAATTCATTGCTAACGAAATGCGGTCCGTTGTCGGTGACGATGGATTGGGGGCATCCCATGCCTACAGATGTTTTCCCCCCAAACAAACTTTTGGATGATCTGCGAGGTCACCTTGTCTAATGCCTTCACCTCCATCCATTTGGAGAAATAATCAATCATCATTAACAAGAATATTCTTTGCTCGCTCGCCTAGGGGAAGTGCCCTACCAGATCCATTCCCAAAATTGGGAAGGGCCAGTGGGCCGTGATGCTTCTGAGTCGCTGAGCCCGTTGTAGTTGGAGGGGGGCGAATAGTTTGCACTTATGACATTTTTTGGCAAATTCGAAGGCATCACACCCTAGGGTTGGCCAAAAGTAGCCCTGCCTGATGATTCTCCCCTCCAGGGTCCGACCCCCGGAGTGACTCCCACACTCCCCGGAGTGGACCTCTTCCAAAATCCTCGGCACCTCCCCCTCAGCCACACAACGAGCCAGCAGCCACGAGAGTCTTTCGGTAAAGTTGTCTGTCGCACAAGAGGCAGTATGCTGACTTGTACTTGAGTTTCTTTCAGTCCATCCCTTCTCGATACTTTCCAGTGGACAAAAAGGTGGTGAAGGGGTCCATCCATGTGGGTCGTTGATCTATCTCCATCAACTCTCCCTCCTACAAGGATGGGTGGAAGAGGTCTGTGATGGTGCCCCCAAACCGAGGGCCGTGCTTGGCAAGATGGTCGACCTGTTTATTTTCCTCCTGTGGCACATATTGAATGGAGAAGGTATGGAACCCCCCAATGATTCCCTTGACCTTGGCCAAGAACCATTGTAGGGTAGGCTCCCTTGCTTCGAACTCCCCATTGACCTGGGAGGGTACCACCATGGAGTATGTGAGGACCTTTACATCATGCACTCCCAACTCTCTAGCCAGGCGCAGCCCTGTGATCACTGCCTCGTACTCGGCTTGATTGTTGGTTATAGAAAAATGTATCACCGCTGTCTGTTCAATCCTAGTCCCTTGGGGGCTTTCCAAGAAGACCCCGGCCCCCAAGGAGTGCTTCCCTGACGCCCCATCAACCATCACTTTCTAAGGGACGGGATGAGTGAGTTTGTCCTCTGCTACCTCGACCACATAGTCATCCAGGAATTCAGGCATCGCTTTTGCCTTGATTACGAGTCGGGGGACAAAGGAGATGTCGAACTCGCTCAATTCTACCGACCACTTGGCGAGTATCCCTGAGTGCTCCACCCCCTCGAAGATGTTGCGGAGGGGGTGTGAAAGTGAGGGTAAGATCTACCTTTACTCTAGAGGGGGGTGAATAGAGTATTTAAAAATAATTTTGCAAATTAAAAACTAATTGGCAGTGGAAGACTTAATTTATTTATAGTGTATTGTGCTTGTAGTAAATAAAACAAAGTAAAGCAAGATATAAAAAACACAAGCATACAGCAACCAATACATAAGCAAACCAGATGACACAAGGAGCTATATGTAATAACCCAAAACCCAGTTTTGGTTTTCAAGCCAAGTGACAAGGCCTGGGACACGGGCGTGTCCCAGGGCGTGTCAAGCAAATACTCGAGCTGGTCTCGAGTAAGTTTCAAAGTTGGGTTTCGGGTGTTTTTGGAGTGACACGGCCTGCGACACGGGCGTGTCCCAGGGCGTGTCCTCCTCGGGTTGCTGCAGGTCACGCATTCAACGATCGTTGAGCATCGTGATCGACGATCGACGAGAAGAGGCGACACGGCCTGTGACACGGGCGTGTCACAGGGCGTGTCTTTCTCGACGATTGGCGAGATCATGTCGACGATCGGCGATAATAATCTCGGCGATCGACGAGATTCGTCGAGAGAGGCGACACGGCCAGAGACAAGGGCGTGTCTCAGGCCGTGTCAGGTTAGGCGGTGGTCACGAGCGTGTTCAACCCGTATGGTGAGGCGGTTCTTTGCCGCTTAAGGGACACGGCCTGTGACACGGGCGTGTCACAGGGCGTGTCAGGGCCGAAAAAGTTATTTTCTACAGATCTCGGCCGTTTGTTTCCCTCTTTCCAGATCTGGTGGTCTTCAGTTTTCCCAGCCCCTTTAAGACCCCGAACCAGCAAACTTATCCTCACTTTATCTTCTTAAGTGAGAGAAGGAAGGAGGAAGAAGGAAGGAGGATGAAGAAGGAGGAAGGAGAGGGAGATCCAGCTAGTCCAAGCTCGGATTCGCGATCGGAGGCCATATTCGGGAAGGCAGAGCTCCAAGCAGTGCTTGCCATGGCTCCAAAATGTCCTCCAAGGGTAACAACTTCCTCCTTGGATATGTGAAATGCTTCCTTTTTGCATATGTATGAATCCTCTACAAAGGTAGAGTTGAATTCTCTTGGGATGTTGAACTCCATCCCTTGATTCTTGTTGGAGTAGTCCCGGAAGCGAGAAGTACGGGTAGGCATGCTGTGTGAAGCCCATCTGGATAAGTTAGTCTGGATTGGTGATGATTGTATGCATATCAGAGCAAGACTCTGTATTATTGTGATGCGTGTGATGTTTTTGGTTGACACCTGCAGCTTGGTGCAGCAGGATATTATGTGGATGGGTTGATGTTGTGTGATCTCAGCCCATGTAGCTGTGAGTGCTACTTTTGGGGGTTGATGTTGTGTGATCTCAATCCTTGTAGTTGTGATGCTACTTGTTGAGCCGGTGGGGCTACAACTGTGGAAAAAGCCTGTGTGGCGAACGGGCAAGGTGAAGCTGTACCCGTGTCAGTCCTGATCGATGTCTGACGTATGCGAGCTACGGGAAAGGCTGATCTGTACCCGCGTTCTGGTTGTCTAACCGTGGGGTGCTTAAGGCCCAGTTAGGATCAACGAATGAGAATCGCTCTGGCTATTTGAGACATGGAGGATTGGAATGCTCACAAATTGCCGTCATGTCTGGGACCTCTGAACGGTGGTGGGACCCTGGTTTTTCGGTACACCGATAATGTGCCCTGAGAGCACGGAACGTCGGGCCTTCGTGCCGACGTTTGTGATAGATGATGACTTGTATAGGCGTACAAGTGTGATGTGCTAAAGCATACCCTTTTGATTGTATATAAGTGCTATGCAGGGAAGGAATTCCGCTATCCCGTGCCAGGGACAAGGTCGTTATAAATGGTCAGCCAAATGCTGACCGCTGCTTTGTTTGCCACTGCTTGGTTGATCTTTTGCGTGCAGGTCAAGAAGGGCTAAGCAGGGATGAGGGTGGAAGACCCTAAGCTGCTGCTGCTGAGTGCTAGCCCTCGAAGGCTATTTTTGTACCTTGCGTAAGAACTCATGTGTGGCCGGCCTGCGTGCCGATGTATGGAAGATACCTTCTTGTATAAAGAGTAACACTTGTAATAGGCCATAAGGCCGTACTTGTGGTTTTTTATTATGGCATGGTTTAGCTGTGGACTTCTGTGTTGATGTTTGAGTTCATTCTTGCAACCCTTTAATCTTCCGCTAGAATGCTCTGTGATAGGATGCGTATTTGGTATTACTTAGTAACGTCTCCGCCTGTTTGTAAGACATGGTGTGGGGCCCCGGCCGGACCTTCTACTATGTTGCACGTAAGGGGTAGGGGTGTTACAATTTGGTATCAGATTCCTTGGTTCCCTCCTCTGAATTCGTGGACGAATTCTTTTGTGGGGTGGCGAGCTCGTGTGTGAGTGTATAAAATTGAACTCAAACATGTCCACATAGGTTTGAAATGCACTGGTGTGTTACACTTATGTGTTTGTTTTGACTGTTTGTTGTGTGGCTTGTCACTGAATTGTGTGGTTTGACACATATAGGTGACGCGAAGTGTTGCGGGTCAGTCAGAACCTCAGCATTCTGTTGAGAGTGCGGCATCGGCAGAGGTGCCCACCCCTCCTCCATCAGCTGAACCTGTACGTTTAATTACAGAAACAGTACTTGCGGTGATGAATGCTCAGCAGGCAGGGCAAGCTCGGCCTGAGGCTCCCGTGCCTGTGGCAGTGTGTCAAGAACCGGTGGGCATAGCAGTTGATTAGCGTGCCGCAGATCAGTAGCTGAAGCTGTTTATGAGCTTTCATCCTCCGATATTTACCGGGGTGGGTTCCCCAGCTCAAATAGAGGATTGGCTTGCTCGGATCAAGCGCATCTTGACCGCCCTTCGGGTTGAGGAGGAATAGAAAGTCACGTTAGTTGATGATGATTTTCTAGAAGTTAAATTACAACCAAACTAGAATCCCGAATAGGCAAGCGTACCTATCGAAATGTAGTATAGGAAGTGTCGTATTGCGAATCGGGGCTTGTTGAGCACTTGTACTCACAAGGAAAGCTATTATCTTATCGACAGAAAACTTGGTTTGATTATACTAGTTAATAGAACTAAAGCTGATGCTAAAGAGAAATTCAAATATGAGGAAGCTAGCACTTGATCTAGAATCCCCTTGGACTAAAATAAATCTTCTTGGAAAATAATGAAATGCGAGTTCTTAATTATACTCACTCGACCGTGGAGGTTCCTAAAGTATAGAAGCGTCTCTCTCGAGCTCATGCTTCTAACTAACCTTAGGTTGATCGATTAAGACCTCTCGGCCAGTCGAAACCCCTAAGCTTGCTTTAGGCGGTGAACCCCACTATTGGATTTGACTCCAATCCGGAAGATTTACGTCGTCCTCTCTCGAGGAGTGCATTCAACTCTTTTTTTCTTTGAGTGATCTCCTCGTATCCGCAACCTCTCGGTCATTTAGGATACGGATCTTAGATCGAAGATCATATCCGCGTAATATGAATTCGATGAAATAAAAATCAAAGATAAATCGTAGCGAGAACAATTAAGAATAAGACATTTAATAAGAAGGAGGAAGATTTATTTTATTCTAAGGTTCATCATGATTAAGTGCTAAAAGAAGATTAGCTACTCAGCACGATTGGGGAAATACAAAATAAAGTAGGAAAAGACATGATTGAAATGAAAATAACTAAAATAAAAGTTACAACAAAGGTAATCTAGGCTAGGAAATGAAAATTACAGAGAATAAAACAGCAAAGCAGAAAAGTACAACTCCCAAAAATCCGACCCTGAGCATCTGAAGTTGTCTGGAATTTATAGGAAAATTTCTGTTTGGTCACGCCCTAGGTCACGCCCGTGACCTAGGGCGTGTCAAGCTCGGAACCGTCGTTGAAACCCCGGGAACGTTGGAAGAGAAACCGCCAAATTCTGTTAACTGACGGGTCACGCCCCTAGGTCACGCCCGTGACCTAGGGCGTGTCAAGGCTGTTTCTTCAAAACGGAGGGAAGCTGAAAACGACGGGAGTAAAAGTGGTCTTCAAGGAGGTGTCACGCCCTCTAGTCACGCCCGTGACTAGAGGCGTGTCAAGCTGAAACGGCTTCTGGAGGAAACGGCTGGAACGGAAGATTAACTGGCTGGAAAATGCTACGGACACGCCCTGGGTCACGCCCGTGACCCAGGCGTGTAATTTTAATCCGACGTGGTAGTGGTCAACGGTCTCTTTCTGGATGTCATGCCACGTGTAAATAGTACACGGGCGTGTCATATTTCGACACGGACGTGACTTAGTCGGTCGACGAACGTCGGGCGCGGGTCGGTGAGATTCAGCAGAAGTCTCGATTATCACGTGTCACGCCCCTGTGTCACGCCCAGGTAGGGCGTGTCATAGGGCGTGTCTAGGTAGAAAATGGGAAAATTCTTTTTGTTTCCAATCAACTTGTAGATCAGCCCTGCAAGATTGAAAATGATTTTATTAGAACAAATAGATATCAATTATAGAAACAAGTTAAAATAGACTTAATATTATAAAATTGATATAAAATATCTAACTATTAATATAAAATAGTAAATAAAAATATAGAAATAATTAGAGTTATCAAATACCCCCATACTTATCCGTTTGCTAGTCCCGAGCAAACAACTTCCTATAGGGAGTAGACAAATTTTAAATTCTAGAAAAGAAAATTGAACCTAAGGAGTAAAATGCGAAGTCTTATGCCTATGTTTGTAGATATTTTTGTAGAAAGACTTACTCAGCATACAAATTAAGTTTTTAATTTTCTTAAAATGCATTTTCACTATAATTTTTACTTTTAAGATGAAAATCTGGTAAATCTTAAAATTATCTTTAGGGAGAGTGTAGCGTGCGTACTAAGATAACATTGCACAAACAAAGATTAAGATACCCTCCAAAGAAATCCATCAATGTCGATGGCCATAGGCTTGCCCTTTCACACTCTCGCCACGACACTAGTGTAACTTATAAACATAAATCAATAGGGCTTAATTAGGTTGAAATGTAGGCTTAGGTTTTTGGTGAGGATGGTCAAAGATAAACACGATGGCTAGTCACACCAAAACCTAGAGAAGCTTGTACATAAAGATTTGTTATGGCTCTTAAGAACGTAGCCAAATTCCTATTTCTTTTGTTTATTTTTTTCTTATTTTTTTAACTCTCTCATCATCTTGAAAATTTTTTTCTACCTCTTCATTTTTTTAATGATAATTTTTTCTTTATTTTGAAGAGGGGAGAAAAATAAATCAACTCTTTTTTTTATAAGAAAAGAGCCACCAAAAATAAAAGGCTCCTAATCACTCACAAACCATGTTTGTATATTTATGTTCAAGCTTGGTCTTAGGTGTGCAATTAGGTTGCTTTCTAGGCTTTGGTAAAGTGCTTGGTGGGGCTAAAACAAAGGAATAGGGAAATAGGCTCAAAATGGCTTAACAAAGATAAAAATTTTAGGTACGGGTACAAAAGCTCAAACTGGCCAAAAGAAGTGCCTAAATCATATTTATGCTAATGAGTTTAACCTATGCAAAGTCTTGAGAATAGTTAGAGGGCAAGTTATAGACATCGAGAAAGAATACCTCTCTCTTGGTCCGCGAAATATCTCTCTAGCAAACTTCTACTTACTCACCTAAATTATTTTAAAGTTTTACCGGTTTTCATAATTGAAGTAAAATAAGTTGTTTCTACGCATTTAGAAAAACAAAACTTTAATTGTATGCTGAATATTTAATTCTACTTAAATTCTACTTACATGTGCATTTAACTAAAAACACAGCATGGCCAACAGTTCTACTCCAAAATTCAACATTCAATTAAACATCAAAATTCTCTACACTATAAAGAAATTGAATTACTAGGAATTTTGCATGTGAATAAATATAGAAATAATGACTTCTCTAATTAAGTTTTAAACCTATTTTTTTTGTTAATTCTTAGACTTCCCGAGGTATACCCTATGAAGGGCTCTCAACGGTACTAGGAGGTAAGATGGGGTGATATCCCAAACGTCCCTTTCTAAGAAATTTATTTTTTGATTTTCTAAAATTTTTTTTGTATTTTGAAAATTTTTTTTTTGAAAAACAAATTTCAAGAAAGAAAATAAAAGATACCCCTTTTTTTTTGAAATTTTTGAAATATACTTTTTTTTTTAGTTTTAATGTTTTGAATTTTTTTAAGTTTTTTTTTATTTTTGTATGTTTTGCTTGAGAAATATCCCTCCCCCATACTTAAGCAATACATTATCCCCAATGTAAAAATAAAGAAAAGAAAAGAGAGGAGACTTCCCTGAAAATGCAAGCCAGCATCAAAAGAGACCTGTACAAGATGATGAAAGCAAAACATAATATTTTATAAAAAAAATTTGGATTTTTTTTGTTCATCATAATAATAAAAACACATACAGAAGAATAAAAATACAGATACAAAGAGGCGGCCCTCTAAAAGTCCAAAGAAATGAAAAAGGGAGCTAGCTATTCCTGGTCTGGAGCGTCCTCGCGTTCCTCATAGAAGGTCCGCATGTTCGCGAACTCGCGGGTAATGTGCGCCATGAAAGAAGCATTGTTTCGCTCGAGCACGGTGAAGGGCGCATCAAAAGAAGCGAAGCGACCGTCAAAATGGGTTTGCATCTGGTCTATGCGAGTATGGAGCAACCCAAATTGCCGGTCCCAATAAGTTGGAGGATCGGGCGTTGGAGCAGAGTGCAGCGGTGGTGGCGGAATCTGCGGGGAATGATGAGTACCGCTGGGACCGGCACCATGATCAAGATCAAGATCACCGCCACCAACTAACGAGGGAATAGCCTCAAACTCGCCCTCTCGTCGGCGAGCTAAACCAAGAGCCTGAAGCGTCGGGAACTGAAGAGGCTGCGGCGTTTGTATGCAAGTAAGCTGCGGAAGAGCATCCCAAATATCGGTCTGCTTGGCGAGGAAAGTGATGAAATTCCCTCCGTGCACCGCTCCCAATCTCACATTTTCGGCCTGGTGCCGAAAGAAAATGGCGAGCATGTAACCAAGGTTGAGTGGGACCCGGTAAAACATACTATACAAGTATAGTAAGTCTGCCCGAGTCACCACGCCATGGCTATCGCCGCGTCCGAAAAGGGTAAAAGAGAGAAGGTTGTGCAGAATGCGTAAAGCGGGGGAGATGAGGTGGCTACCCTTAGATTTCTTTGGAGTGTAGAGGGCGACGTCATTACTAATTTCCGACCAAAAAGTAGGGAGACTGAAGTCGGGAGGGAAATCAGTTTTTAGGTCGGGGTAGGCAGGGGAAGTGGAAAAGGCCTCCGAGCAAAAGCCCATGGCGACATTGAGTTGGCGGATGGTGAGCTAGTGCGTCACTCCGCCGATGCGAAAGATGATGAAATCATCATGCATTGCCCACCGAAACTCAAAAGAGGCCAAGAACTCGATGGTGAGTTCGAGGAAAGCGGGCTCAGAAATGGCAAAAAGGGGAGCCCACCCTTGGGTAGAGATGAGCTCCCGAACGATCTCTGATGCTCCGAATTGGGCGAGGATGGCCCAATCCAAGATCCTGAACACGCCAAAGGGTTTGGCGCGCAGTCTCTCACTTTAATCTTACTGGGTGGCATTCTCGAATAGGAGCATGGCCTCCGCTGAGGCTGGATCGGCGGGGTGCTCGGAGGAGGAGGCGGTTGATCGAGGGTGGTGGCGAGGCATGGTGAGAAATGTGGACGAAAATTCGGCCAAAGGGAGGAGAGAAGAGAGGGGTTTAAGGGTGGAGGTGTGAAGAGAAGAGGAGAGGAAAAAGTCCTATTAATAGATGTTGTCGGGTTGGTCACACCCCCCTGTCATGCCCGTGACAGGGGGCGTGACAAGCACGGGTCAAAGCGGGAAGGAATCCGAGGCTGACCGCCTCGGATTCGGATGTCACGCCTCAGAGTCACGCCCGTGACTCTGAGTGACACGCCCGTGACTTCGGGCGTGTAGGGGGAATCCAAAAAGCATTTGATGCGAATGCATCGGATTCTTCGGACACGCCCCAAAGTCACGCCCGTGACTCTGGGTGTGTCAGTTAAATCTGACTCCGTGAAGAAGGACTCCGAGGCGTGACTGGTCAACACCTCGGATACCCGTGACACGGTATGGTCACGCCCGTGACCATTATGGTCACGCCCGTGTCATGTCCGAATGACGGGCGGGAAAACCGAGGGAGGAGGGCCTCCCGCTAGTTTGGCAAAACACGCGCTGGACACGCCCGTGACCCATGGGTCACGGGCGTGACAGACGCGTCTACGAGAGAAATTTTTTTTTTTGTTTTTTTTCTTTTTTTTTACATTTTTTTTGTTTTTTTGTTTTTTTTATATCATCATTATGTTAAAGAGCCAAATAAAAATAAATTAAAATTTACCGACGTGAAGAAATACGAAAATTCGACGTTCGACCCCAACCGATCGTCATTCACTGATGTCCTTCAAACCTGTAAAAACTTTAAAAAGAAAATAAAAAAAAAAGAAAGGATAACCGTGGGGTGTCTCCCACGAACGCTTTGTTTATGGTCGGTGAGCTCGACCATAGTGGTGCGCGCTTATTATGGGTTTGACAACATTATGTTGTCTAATTTTTCGTTAATATTATCACCGGCAAAAAATAATTTTAGCCGGTGCCCATTCACTTTAAAGTTGCCTTTTTCCGGGTGTGAAATAAGAACCGTCCCGTAAGGCCAAACCTCCTTTACGACAAAGGGGCCGGACCAACGAGACTTAAGTTTACCCGGAAATAAGCGTAAGCGCGAGTTATATAAAAGGGCTTGGTCTCCCGGTTTAAAGTCCTTTGGGTGCTTAATTTTCTTATCATAATAAAATTTGGTGCGCTCTTTATAGAGTTTATTACTCTCATAAGTGAGGGAGCGCCACTCATCGAGCTCGTTAAGTTGGAATTTACGGAGCTCGGAGGACAAATTTTCATCAAAATTTAAAAATTTAAGTGCCCAAAAGGCACGATGTTCAAGCTCAACCGGTAAGTGGCATGCTTTCCCATAGACCAATCGATACGGCGTACAACCGATAGCGGTCTTGTATGCGGTCCGATAAGCCCATAGAGCATCATCAAGCTTTATCGACCAATCCTTTCTATTAGTAGAAACCGTTTTTTCTAGAATACGTTTAATTTCTCGGTTAACTACTTCTACCTGGCCACTAGTTTGAGGGTGATAGGGGGTGGCTAACCTATGTGTAACGCCGTATTTAGATAACACTTTAGCGAATTGTGCGTTACAAAAGTGGGTGCCCATATCACTAACTATTGCCCGCGGTGCTCCAAATCATGAAAATAGTTGTCTAAGAAATCGGGTCACGACTCGGGCGTCATTGGTGGGGAGAGCTTGCGCTTCCGCCCACCGTGACACATAGTCAACCGCTACCAGAATATATTTATTTCCAAAGGAAGTTGGTAGCGGGCCGACAAAGTCGATTCCCCATAAATCAAACACTTCAATTTCTAAAAATAAATTTAAGGGCATTTCAACTCGGCGAGAAATATTACCTGAGCGTTGGCATTGTTCACAACGACTTACATGTGCGTGAGCGTTCTTGAAGATGCTCGGCCAATAGAAGCCTGCTTCAAGTACTTTCCGAGCCGTCCGATTAGCCTTATAATCCCCAACGGCGGGCCCCTCGTGACAATGTTTTAAAATTTCTGTGCCCTCCTCGTGAGAAACACACCTCCGCACTACTTGGTCCGCATAAACTCGAAAGAGAAATGGATCCTCCCAAAAATAATTTTTCAAATCTGAAAAGAATTTCTTCTTTTCTTGATAAGAAAAACCATTCGAGAGGAATCATGCAACAAGAAAGTTTGCAAAATCGGCGAACCAAGGAGTGGGGAGAGTGATTACCTTATGCATAGCGAGGAGGCGCTCTTCAGGAAATGTATCATCGATGTCCTCCTCTTTGAGCTCCTATGAATTTGGGTTCTCCAACCGAGAAAGATGATCCGCCGCTAGATTTTCCGCTCCTCTTTTATCCCGAATCTCCAAGTCAAATTCTTGGAGAAGCAATACCCACCTAATCAATCGAGGCTTTGCATCTGTTTTGGTTAGAAGATAACGCAAAGCCGAATGATCAGTAAAAACAATAACTTTGGATAAAGTAAGGTAAGAACGAAATTTATCAAAGGCAAAAAATACGGCAAGAAGTTCTCTTTCGGTGGTTGTATAATTTTCTTGTGCGTTGGTTAGTGTTTTGCTCGTATAATATATCGGATGAAAATTTTTATTGATGCGTTGTCCTAAGACCGCACCAACGGCAAAACTACTAGCATCGCACATAATTTCAAAAGGAAGTTCCCAATTGGGAGCTATCACGATTGGTGCGTTTATCAATTTTTCTTTAATAAGAGAAAAAGCGCGAAAACAATCTTCATCAAAAATAAAAGGCGCATCTTTTTCTAATAAGTGTGCAAGGGGTTTAGTGATTTTAGAAAAATCTTTAATAAACCGGCGATAGAAACCGGCATGCCCCAAAAAACTACGAACGGCCTTAACATTTGAGGGGGGAGGTAATTTTTCTATAGTTTCAATTTTTGCTTTATCTACCTCTATACCTTTGCTAGAAATTTTATGGCCTAAGACCAAACCTTCCCGCACCATAAAATGGCACTTTTCCCAGTTCAAGACTAGGTTCGTGTCCTCACATCTTTGGAGTACACGGGAAAGATTTGCTAAACATAAATCAAACGAATCTCCAAAAACGGAGAAATCGTCCATGAAGACCTCCATGATATCCTCCACTAGTTCATCAAAGATCGCGAGCATACACCTTTGGAAGGTTGCCGGCGCATTGCATAAACCAAAGGGCATCCTTCGATAGGCGAAGGTGCCAAACGGACAAGTGAAGGTTGTTTTTTCTTGGTCTTCGGGCGCGATTGGGACTTGGAAATATCCCGAGAGACCGTCAAGAAAACAATAAAACGAATGCCCGGATAACCGTTCAAGAATTTGATCAATGAACGGTAAAGGAAAATGATCCTTTCGGGTTGCATCATTTAATTTGCGATAATTAATGCAAACCCGCCATCCGGTAATGGTTCGAGTAGGAATTAATTCATTTTTATCATTAGGAACTACCGTTAAGCCTCCTTTCTTAGGCACCACTTGCACCGGGCTTACCCAAGAGCTATCCGAAATCGGATAGATGATGCCCGTATCTAATAATTTAATTACCTCGGCCTTTACTACCTCCTTCATGTTAGGATTTAGCCGGCGTTGAGGTTGAATAGTTTTGTGAGCGTGCTCTTCCAATAAGATTTTATGGGTGCAAAAGGAGGGATTAATTCCCCTCAAATCAGTGATTTTCCACGCAATTGCGCGGCGATGATGTTTTAAAATATTTGACAATTTAAATTTTTCATCATCGGTCAAGTAGGCCGACACAATAACAGGAAGTTTAGAATCCTCCGCTAAAAATAAATATTCTAAATGTTCAGGCAATTGTTTTAGTTCAAGTGAGGGAGGTTCATCATAAGATGTTTTCAAACGATCACTACTAATTTCCAAAATTTCAAAAGTAGGTGTGCGAGTGATCGAATCCATATCACTATTTTCATAAGTAATTAAATCTAAATTTTCAAAATATGCATTATGATCAATAGAAGATAAAGAATGTTCAGAAAAAGGAATGAAGTCTTCTTCGGGAGAACCCTCTAAATAGTAACATGAGTCGTCATTGGAGAGTGAATTTTTCATAGACGTGTCAATAGTAAAGGTAACTTCTTCATCTCTGACTCTAAGGAGAAGTTTACCGTTACTAACGTCTATAACTGTGCGTGAGGTGGCAAGAAATGGGCGACCGAGAATGAGTGGTACCTCGGTGTCCTCTTCGATGTCAGAGATGACAAAATCTACCGAAAAGATAAATTTGTCAACTTTGACAAGCACATCCTCAATAATACCCATCGGATATCTTATAGACCGATCCGCCAATTGAATGCTCATTCTTGTGGGTTTAGGTTCTCCTAAACCCAATTTCTTAACTAAAGAATAAGGCATTAAATTTATTGAGGCACCTAAATCGGCTAACGCACGTTTTACCAATAAATCGCCAAATGAACAAGGTATAGAGAAACTACCCGGATCAGGTAGTTTCTTAGGAAATTTATTAAGTAAAACTGCCGAGCACTCCGTGTTCAATTGAACCGTGCAGATATCCTCAAGTTTCTTTTTACTTGATAAAAGATCTTTGAGGTACTTAGCATATTTCGGCGTTTGTGCTATCACTTCGCATGACGGTAAATTTATTTGGATTTGTTTAAACATATCTAAAAATTTACCGTGATGATCATCTATCCTGTCTTTTTGCATTCTAGACGGATAGGGAAGAGGTGGTTGATAAGGTTTTGGTTTAATATAACTAGAAGGCTTAATCGTAGGAGAAGATGAAGAAATCATTACCTCCGTATCAACCAGAATTGGAGAAGTTTCAATCGGAATTGTAGAAGTGGTTACCTCCTTCCCGCTCCGTAAAGTGATGGCTTTGGCTTGCTCCCTTGGGTTGGGCTCTGTATTGCCCGGTAGCGCTCCTTGTTGTCAATCGGAGAGCATCTTTGCAATTTGCCCAATTTGAGTCTCCAAACTACGAAGAGATCCAGTGAGATTCCGGATATTGGCATCATTTGTACTCGTATATTTGGAGAACAACTCCTCTATATTGGGAGCTTTTGGAGCTTGTGGTGGAAAATATCCTGGTGGGATTGTGTTAGGTGGGCGAGCCGCGTTCCCTGGATTACTCCAAGAGAAGTTGGGGTGACTCCTTATACCCAGGTGATAGGTATTACCAAAATTATGACCTGGATTATAAGGTGGCTGATTCGAATTACCCATGTAATCCACATGCTCGGCAATAGTAGAAGGCTCCCAAAATTGGGGCTCACAGGAAGGCGTAGACGAGGAAGCAGTCATCTCGTTCATCTGTTTTTGCATCTTCTCCATCTGGAGAGATAAATTAGAAATCGTATCTATTTCATACATCCCGGCCGATTTAGGTGATTTAGACCGTGGTGTACTCCATTGATAGGTATTCAAAGCCATACATTCTATAAGCTCTTGGGCGGCCGCCGTTGTTTTGTTATTAAGCGTTCCACTGGCGGCGACATCGATATGTTGCCTAGTTTGAGAATTTAGGCCGTTATAGAAGGTTTGGATTTGTAACCAATCCAGAATTGAATGATGAGGACATCGGCGAAGCAATTCCTTGAAATGCTCCCAAGTATCATATAACGTTTCCGAATCAAGTTGGGAGAAATAAGTAATATCATTGCGCAATTTAGCCGTTTTAGCCGGCGGAAAGTATTTCGTAAGAAATCTTTCCGTCATTTCAGCCCATGTTGTGATTGATCCTCTTGGTAGACAACTCAACCATTGCTTGGCTTTAGTGCGCAATGTAAATGGAAATAACCTTAGCCGGATGGCATCATCGGATACACCATTAATTTTAAAAGTATCGCATATTTCTAAGAAATTAGAAATATGCGCGTTTGGATCTTCATCTTGAAGCCCATCAAATTGTACATATTGTTGTACCATTTGGATGATGCTTGGCTTCAACTCAAAATTATTGGGGGCAATAGCGGGGCGAACAATACTAGATTGAGCCTCATCCAAGTTTGTACGGGCATAATAGGACATAGTTCGTTGTTCGACCGCATTTGGCTCACCCATATTGGAAGAAGAAGAAGAAAGAGATCTAGGAGAATGAGAAGAAGAACTAAATGAAGAAGGAGAAGAAGAAGACGGTGACGGAGAGAGAATTAAATAAGGATTAGGAGTGTCTCCTAAGGATTCTGTATCTTGAAAATCCGGAACTCGAAATCGTAAGCGGTGCCGAAGGGTTCGCTCGATTTCCGGATCCAAATCAAAAAGAGGTGACGGATTCCCTCAGGTCATACACAAAAACAAAACAAAAGATAGAAGTTTTAAGATTTAAAAATTTATAAAATAGAATTTCCCAGACTTCCCAAGGGATACCCAGTGACGGGTTCGCAAGTTACTAGGTGGTATTGCGGGATGAAAACCCGACACGGCCCTTTCGCGAGAAATTTTAATTATAAAAAATTAAAAATAAAACTTTCAAAAATTTGATTTTTTTTTGAAACTAAAAAAAATGATAAAAGTAATAGATCCTTGCTTTCAAAATATCAACAAAGAAAAGTTCCCCGGCAACGACGCCAAAAACTTGATGATGATTTTCTAGAAGTTAAATTACAACCAAACTAGAATCCCGAATAGGCAAGCGTACCTATCGAAATGCAGTATAGGAAGTGTCGTATTGCGAATCGGGGCCTGTTGAGCCCTTGTACTCACAAGGAAAGCTATTATCTTATCGACAGAAAACTTGGTTTGATTATACTAGTTAATAGAACTAAAGCTGATGCTAAAGAGAAATTCAAATATGAGGAAGCTAGCACTTGATCTAGAATCCCCTTGGACTAAAATAAATCTTCTTGGAAAATAATGAAATGCGAGTTCTTAATTATACTCACTCGACCGTGGAGGTTCCTAAAGTATAGAAGCGTCTCTCTCGAGCTCATGCTTCTAACTAACCTTAGGTTGATCGATTAAGACCTCTCGGCCAGTAGAAACCCCTAAGCTTGCTTTAGGCGGTGAACCCCACTATTGGATTTGACTCCAATCCGGAAGATTTACGTCGTCCTCTCTCGAGGAGTGCATTCAACTCTTTTTTTCTTTGAGTGATCTCCTCGTATCCGCAACCTCTCGGTCATTTAGGATACGGATCTTAGATCGAAGATCATATCCGCGTAATATGAATTCGATGAAATAAAAATCAAAGATAAATCGTAGCGAGAACAATTAAGAACAAGACATTTAATAAGAAGGAGGAAGATTTATTTTATTCTAAGGTTCATCATGATTAAGTGCTAAAAGAAGATTAGCTACTCAGCACGATTGGGGAAATACAAAATAAAGTAGGAAAAGACATGATTGAAATGAAAATAACTAAAATAAAAGTTACAACAAAGGTAATCTAGGCTAGGAAATGAAAATTACAGAGAATAAAACAGCAAAGCAGAAAAGTACAACTCCCAAAAATCCGACCCTGAGCATCTGAAGTTGTCTGGAATTTATAGGAAAATTTCTGTTTGGTCACGCCCTAGGTCACGCCCGTGACCTAGGGCGTGTCAGGCTCGGAACCGTCGTCTTGAAACCCCGGGAATGTTGGAAGAGAAACCGCCAAATTCTGTTAACTGACGGGTCACGCCCCTAGGTCACGCCCGTGACCTAGGGCGTGTCAAGGCTGTTTCTTCGAAACGGCGGGAAGCTGAAAACGGCGGGAGTAAAAGTGGTCTTCAAGGAGGTGTCACGCCCTCTAGTCACCCCGTGACTAGATGCGTGTCAAGCTGGAACGGCTTCTGGCGGCAACGGCTGGAATGGAAGAGTAACTGGCTGGAAAATGCCACGGACACGCCCTGGGTCACGCCCGTGACCCAGGCATGTAATTTTAATCTGACGTGGTAGTGGTCAACGGTCTCTTTCTGGCTATCACGCCCCGTGTAAATGGTACACAGGCGTGTCATATTTTGACACGGGCGTGACTTACTCGGTCGACGAATGTCAGGCGCGGGTCGGCAAGATTCAGCAGCAGTCTCGATTATCACGTATCACGCCCCTGTGTCACGCCCAGGTAGGGCGTGTCATAGGGCGTGTCTAGGCAGAAAATGGGAAAATTCTTTTTGTTTCCAAATAACCTGTAGATCAGCCCTGCAAGATTGAAAATGATTTTATTAGAACAAATAGATATCAATTATAGAAACAAGTTAAAATAGACTTAATATTATAAAATTGATATAAAATATCTAACTATTAATATAAAATAGTAAATAAAAATATATAAATAATTAGAGTTATCATTAGCCACTTTTCTTCTTGAAGGAGAAGCTCGGCTGTGGTGGGATGAGGTAGAACTGCACCACTTGGAAGGAAGACAGTTGACGGGAGTCTCTATGGACGAGTTCTCTCGGTTTTTCTTGGGCAAGCATTTGCCGTTGCAACAACCGATTGCTTTGGAATTGGAGTTTCAGCGGTTGACTCAAAAGGAGAGCAACGTGGATGAGTATCTACATGAGTTCACGCGGTTGGGGCGTTATGCGGGCGCTATCTTTGCCGAGGAAGAGCGAAAGACCAGTCAGTTTTATGCGGGACTGTGGGATGAGTTGCGGTATTTACTCTCGAGTTCCGTGAATAAGGGATGTCAAGCTCTGGTCTGCACCGCGAGGGCATTGGAAGCAGATTTGAAGCGAGGACAATCTAAAGGACCTTTGGTTGTTGCAAAACCGGAGTTCAAACCGCCGCGTCCGGAGAGAAGTGGATTTCGAAAGAAATGGGGTAAGAAGTCCAGACGTTCTAGGCAAGCTCCTTCATCAGTTACATCGGAAGCGTCGTCGGGCTATGAATCCCGCACTTGCTATACGTGTGGCAAGCCGGGACATCTTGCTCGGGACTGTCGGGTTGGTCCTCCGAAAGGTGATAAGAAGTCAGGCACGTCTTATGCGGATAAAGGTAAGGAGGTGGCAGAGTCTTCTGCTTCGCAAGTGCAGCCTCGAGTTTTCAATCTGCGACAACAGGAGGCCATTAAGCAGGCCGACGTCGTCACAGGTGCGCGTGATCTCTGAGTTCTTTTCCCTTTGTGTAGTGCTGCTATGTTTTTGGTGTTTATTATGATGTTGCTATGTTAGGCTTCGTCCTAAATTTTGAACATCCGGCACGAGAACTTTTTGATACTGGTGCGTCACATTCGTTTCTGTCAAAGGATTTCGTATTGCGCATTGGCGCGCCGATACGAGGCACGACAGAAAGTTTGAAGGTACTCTTACCTAACGGATGTGTTTTGTGCGCAGATCAGTCTGGGTGTGTAGAAGGGAAAATAGGAAGTTAGGACTTCAGATTGGAAGCACTTGTGTTGCCGATTTCGGAATTCGACATAATCTTCGGTATGGATTGGTTGTCAGAGCAGCATGCTCGCATTGATTATAATTCTAAGGAAGCTGTATTGGGACAGAACACTGAACAAGAAATAAGGTTTAGCGGCATGCAGGGGATAAATGAGATGTTGATATCCGCTCTACAAGTTCAGAAGGCCGTTAGAAAGGGTGTCGAGTTGTTCTTCACGCTAGTAGTAGCAGTAGAGCCAAAGGCTAGTGTGAATGAGGTACCTGTTGTGTCAGAATTCCTGGATGTGTTTCCAAAAGACCTTCCGGGGTTACCACCCCAAAGAGAAATCGACTTCACGATAGAACTGGTACCGGGTGCAAAACCTGTGGCCCGTTCCCCCTATCGTGTAGCGCCAAAGGAAATGGCGGAGCTGAAGGTTCAGTTGCAAGAATTGCTAAATCAAGGTTTTATAAGGCCAAGTCAGTCACCTTGGTGTGCGCCGGTTCTCTTTTTGAAAAAGAAGGACGGCAGCTTGCGTCTATGCATAGATTATCGAGAACTGAACATGCTGACAGAGAAGAACAAGTATCCGATCCCACGGATCGATGATTTGTTTGATCAGCTAGTGGGCTCTTCGGTGTATTCTAAGCTGGATTTGAAATCAGGTTATTACCAGCTGAGGGTTCGGGAAAGTGACATACCCAAAACGGCGTTTGGCACACGCTACGGGCATTATGAGTTCACGGTGATGCCCTTTGGATTGTCTAATGCACCTTCGGTGTTTATGGATTTAATGCACCGAATGTTTAAGCAATATTTGGATCTCTTTGTGAACGTCTTTATTGACGATATCCTGGTGTATTCCTAATCCAGAGAAGAGCATGCAAATCATTTGAAGATGGTATTGCAAACCCCGAGGGAAAAGAAACTCTATGCCAAGTTTGCTAAGTGTGATTTTTGGTTGTCATCCGTGGCTTTTCTGGGCCATGTAGTAAGTGGAGAAGGCATTGCAGTGGATCCTGCCAAAATTGTTGCTGTGCAGGAGTGGCCTGTTCCTTTATCGGTAGCCGAAGTCAGGAGTTTTCTTGGACTTGCGGGCTACTACAGGCGTTTTGTGGAAAATTTCTCAAGAATAGCATTGCCTCTCACTACCCTAACGCGGAAAGAACAAAGGTTCGTTTGGTCGCCCGAGTGCGCACGAGCTTTTGAAACGTTAAAGAGTCGGTTGACTATGGCCCCAATTTTGACAACACCTTGTGGCATAGATGGTTTTGAGGTGTACAGTGATGCATCGGGTAGCGGCTTAGGCTACGTTCTCCTTCAGTGTGGTAAGGTGATAGCATATGGTTCGCGCCAATTGAAAGCCCATGAGCGGAACTATCCAGTCCATGATTTGGAATTGGTCGCAGTCATCTTTGCACTTAAGTTGTGGCGTCATTATTTATATGGTGTAAAGGTGGATATCTATACCGACCACAAGAGTCTGAAATATCTTTTAGATCAAAAAGACTTAAATATGCGACAAAGAAGGTGGATGGAATTTCTTGGTAATTATACCTTCCAAATTCATTACACCCCTGGTAAAGGAATGTAGTCGAAGATGACCTGAGCCATAGGACTCCGGCAAGGGAGAATTGGTTGTCATACCATGATGAACGGTTGATCCACGAGCTAGAACGGATGGATATTACTTGTGTGGAGAAAAACACTGCTGCGACCATGTGTTTGAATTGGACAGAGGTACAGTATGACCTAATGGATAGAGTCCGCTAAGCGACGGAATTGGATGATAGTTTGCAGCGTTATGCAATGGAAGATAAGAGCTCTCGGTTTTCTTTTGACAATGGACTTTGGAGAAAAGACGATCGAGTACGTGTTCCTTGTCAGAGAAATCTTCGTGAAGAAATCATGTACGAAGCCCATTTTTCAAGGTATTCGATTCATCCTGGGAGTTCATAAATGTATTAGGATCTGAAAAAGAACTTTTGGTGGCCGGGTATGAAGAAAGATATAGCACGTTATGTTGCTAAGTGCCATACATGTGCTTTGGTGAAAGCGGAATGCCAAAGGCCAGGAGGATTCCTGAAGTCATTACCGGTCCCAGTGTGGAAATTTGATGATATTTCCATGGACTTCATGCATGGATTGCCGAGATCTTAGCGAGGTAATGATGCGGTTTGGGTGATTGTGGATCGGTTAACAAAAGTTGCTCATTTTATTCCAAATCGAAGAGATTATCCAGTCGACACATTGGCTAAAAGGTACGTAGATTCGATCGTATGATTGCACGGAATTCCCCGTAGCATTGTTAGTGATCGAGAAGGACGCTTCACATCATGAGATTGGAGGCTAATTCATCAACTGTTGGGCACAAAGTTACGTTTCAGTACGGCCTTTCATCCCCAGACGGACGGTCAAACTAAAAGAACCAACAGGACGTTGGAAGATATGCTCCGGATGTGTACGCTAGATTTTGGAAGTCGCTGGGAAGATAATTTGTTCATGATTTAATTTGCCTATAACAACAGTTACCAGGACAGCATTCAGATGGCCTCTTTTAAAGCTTTATACGGCAGGAAGTGCCGCACACCGTTATCTTGGGCAGAGACGGGTGAAACGAAGCTTTACAAGCGGCAAGATGTGACTGATATGCATGAAACGGTACGTATAATTCGTGAAAGGTTGTTAATTGCTCAAGATAGGCAGGCCAAATATTATAATGCCAAGCACCGAGACATAAAGTTTGCGGTGGGTGATTGGGCATATTTAAAAATCAAGCCTTTTAAAGGTGTGTCTAGGATACGGCGTCTGAAAAAGTTGAGCCCGCGGTATCTAGGACCTTTTGAGGTGATTGAATGCATCGGTGAGGCAGCCTATCGGTTACTGCTACCGCCTGAGTTAAGTAGTTTACATGATGTGTTTCATGTATCGGTGCTGCGGAGAGCAATAAAAGAGCCGTCACAAGTGATAGTTGCAGATCAAGTATCAGTCGATAGTGGGCTAACTACAAAGGTTAGGCCCATTCGGATTGAAGATGCCACAGAGAAGCAATTGAGGAACAAAACAATCAGGATGGTCAAAGTCCGGTGGGATAATTGTGGCCGAGAAGAGCTTACTTGGGAGCATGAGCAAACCATGCAGACAGAATTTCCCGAGTTATTTTTGTAATTGGTTGTGTAGTAGACCTTATAATAATCAATAAATATGGACTTTATTGAGTTTTTCAGTCATTCAAATTTCGGGACGAAATTTTCTGCAAGGAAGGGAGGATTGTAATACCCCAAAACCCAGTTTTGGTTTTTAGGCCAAGTGACATGGCCTGGGACACGGGCGTCTCCCAGGGCGTGTCAAGAAAATACTCGAGCTTGTCTCGAGTAATTTTCAAAGTTGGGTTTCGGGTGTTTTTGGAGTGACACGGCCTGCGACACGGGCGTTTCCCAGGGCGTGTCCTCCTCGGGTTGCTACAGGTCACGCATTCGACGATCGTTGAGCATCGTGATCGACGATCGACGAGAAGAGGCGATACAGCCTGTGACACGGGCGTGTCACAGGGCGTGTCCTTCTCGACGATCGGTGAGATCATGTCGATGATCGGCGAGAATAATCACGGCAATCGACGAGATTCGTCGAGAGAGGCGACACGGCCAGAGACACGGGCGTGTCTCAGGACGTGTCAGGTTAGGCGGTGGTCAGGTGCGTGTTCAACCCGTATGGTGAGGCGGTTCTTTGCCACTTAAGGGACACGGCCTGTGACACGGGCGTGTCACAGGGCGTGTTAGGGCCGATAAAGTTATTTTCTACAGATCTCGGTCGTTTGTTTCCCTCTTTCCAGATCTGGTGGTCTTCAGTTTTCCCAGCCCCTTTAAGACCCCGAACCAGCAAACTTATCCTCACTTTATCTTCTTAAGTGAGAGAAGGAAGGAGGAAGAAGGAAGGAGGAAGAAGAAGGAGGAAGGAGAGGGAGATCCAGCTAGTCGAAGCTCGGATTCGCGATCGGAGGCCATATTCGGGAAGGCAGAGCTCCAAGCAGTGATTACCATGGATCCGAAACGTCCTCCAAGGGTAACGAATTCCTCCTTGGATATGTGAAATCCTTCCTTTTTTCATATGCATGAATCCTATACAAAGGTAGAGTTGAATTCTCTTGGGATGTTGAACTCCATCCCTTGATTCTTGTTGGAGTAGTCCCGGAAGCGAGAAGTACGGGTAGGCATACTGTGTGAAGCCACTCTGGATAAGTTAGTCCGGATTGGTGATGATTGTATGCATATCAGAGCAAGACTCTGTATTATTGTGATGCGTGTGATGTTCTTGGTGGACACCTGCAGCTTGGTGCAGCAGGATATTATGTGGATGGGTTGATGCTGTGTGATCTCAGCCCATGTAGCTGTGAGTGCTACTTTTGGGGGTTGATGCTGTGTGATCTCAATCTTGTAGTTGTGATGCTACTTGTTGAGCTGGTGGGGCTGCAACTGTGGAAAAGCCTGTGTGGCGAACGGGCAAGGTGAAGCTATACCCGTGTCAGTCCTGATCGACGTCTGATGTGTGTGAGCTACGGGAAAGGCTGATCCGTACCCGCGCTCTGGTTGTCTAACCGTGGGGTGCTTAAGGCCCTGTTAGGATCACAGAATGAGAATCGCTCGGGCTATTTGGGCCATGGAGGATTGGAATGCTCACAAATTACCGTCATGTCTGGGACCTCTGAATGGTGGTGGGACCCTGGTTTTCCGGTACACCGATAATGTGCCCTGAGAGCACGGAACGTTGGGTCGTCGTGCCGACATTTGTGATGGATGATGACTTGTACGGGCGTACAAGTGTGATGTGCTAAAGCATACCCTTTTGATTGTATATAAGTGCTATGCAGGGAAGGAATTCTGCTGTCCCGTGTCAGGGACAGGGTCGTTATAAATGGTCAGCCAAATGCTGATCGTTGCTTTGTTTGCCACTGCTTGGTGGATCTTTTGCATGCAGGTCAAGAAGGTCCAAGCAGGGATGAGGGTGGAAGACCCTAAGCTGCTGCTGCTGAGTGCTAGCCCTCAAAGGCTATTTTTGTACCTTGTGTAAGAACTCATGTGTGGCCGGCTTGCGTGCCGATGTATGGAAGATACCTTCTTATATAAAGAGTAACACTTGTAATAGGCCATAAGGTCGTACTTGTGGTTTTTTTTATTATGGCATGGTTTAGCTGTGGACTTCTGTGTTGATGTTTGAGTTCATTCATGCAACCCTTTAATCTTCCGCTAGAATGCTCTGTGATAGGATGCGTATTTGGTATTACTTAGTAACGTCTCCGCCTGTTTGTAAGACATGGTGTGGGGCCCCGACCGGACCTTCTACTATGGTGCACGTAATGGGTAGGGGTGTTACACTATAGTGGTTCCCCAATCAAACTGGGTACATCCACTCTTCTACCACACTAGGTAGGAATCCCATGTAGGATGAGTTGATCAGGTGTTCTTGGCACCAATGAGCTTTTGATAAGGTGCTCAAAAATAAAACCATATTTTTTGATCAGGTGTCTTGCCACCACTGAGTTTTGACAAGGTCTCAGGAACCAAACACAAAACTTTTGAAGGGAGTTCTAAATAACCCTTTTACAGCAACAGAAAATAAAAAGAGTTGAAGGTGTTCTTCTCTGTCAATAATCAAAGAGAATACTAGTGGATTTGATGATGCCAAAGCTCCCCCTGAGATTAGCAGTAGGTCAGGAGAAGAAGCTTTGCACAGGGTGATAGGCCTTCAGTAAGTTGAGATCTCCAGCAATTGATAATTTCAGCAAAGGCTGAAATGTGTTTTGTTTTGAGTCTTTGATTGATGAAGCCTGGAAAACTTGAATCAGAGAAGAAATCTGAAAGAATAGAAGATATTCTTCTCTGTGTGTTGATCTCCTTCTCTGTTCTATTTCTTGTGTTCTGTAAAACTCTAACTGTATAATCCTGTAGAATTCTTGAGATATTCTCCTTGGTTATCTATCTCTATTGTCTGTAATGATATTATGAAATCCAATCTCCTAGATAGTCGTTAGCCAGTCATAAATGACTTATTTAAATGGTAGTTGTCTCTGGAGGAAAGTCCTTAGAAACATTCCCTTTCAGTCTCCTTGAAACTAGCTACAGATTGAAGAAACAACTACAAAATCTTCTGCAATAAATGCTGGATATTGAAGATATTTGAATTCCATAACAGTCTGATTTCAAATCCTTAAATCATCGATCTCTCAAAAAAATCGTCGATCTGAGCTCGACTATCGTCGATCTGAGCTCAGATATCTGGAGTTTGACTTGAGATAGAAATCATCGATCTGAGCTCGGAGATCATCGAATCGAGTTCGACGCCTCATCGACCTTAGCTCAGAGATAGTCGAACTGAGCTCGACGCCTCGTCGATCTGAGCTAGATGAAAATTGCCTTTGGTCTTCTGCACTTGTAATCTGAACTAGGAGGTCTTTGGGGAAGCTTTCAAACCTAAGTTCTAAGCCTTAGACCTATTCTAGTTGACCTTTAAATCTATATAATGAGGTCAAGACACAATCCTATGCACATAGTGATCCTAACCCAAATTTGTAATAGGGTGTTCCATCAATCTCCCCCTATTTGGGTTAGGATTACTATTTACATGATTTATAGGAATTTAAATACAAGTAAGTAGAAATAAATACAACATTGCAGAATTATAGACAACAGTATTGTAGAAGCATATATATATATCACACAACAAATTTTTCAGAGTGAGATATATAGTTCAGCTTACACTAGCAGTCCTTTTCCTTGCTTTTCTTGAAAAGAATTTCCCTATTGGTGTTTTCTTCTTCTTTCTTTGATCTTCTATCTTCAGCAGCACCAAGAGTAATTTGAGATTTAGCTCTAGGAATAACTGCCTCTGGGTGCAATTCCATATACCTTTCTAGGTCAAAAAATTTCCTGGATGAATACCTTTAACGTTCTTGCTTTCTTTGCTCAGAAAGTGTTGAGATATTGGAGGTGTCTTTCCCTTTCTCTCTGGCTTTCCTAATCTGATCTAAAGCAGCTAGATCCTTCATCCTGGCTGTCCAAGTGACTGGATTGTTCTCTGGATCTTCAAATGGAACTGGAGGCTCATATTTGTTAATAGTATCTGTAGGAGCAGCTTTTTCATGAAATCCTTCTCTGAGTTTATAAGGGAATATCCCTGCAGTAGTATCACTAGAAGCAGTTTGTCTTCTTCTTTCATATGGCATGTATCTTGACCGTCCTCTGGTGTATACTTGCTGACCTCTCTGGTTGCCTCTCTACTGGCTTCCTCTAGATTGATTTTCCCTGGAATTGTAGCTTCTGGACTGAGAACCTCTTGCTTGAACATGAGACTGGGTAGATCTTTGAGTTGAAATATTGGAGGCTGAATCAACACAAGATCCTGCACCAGGAGAAGGAGGATGAGGAGGAGGAATAAATGGAAGAGATCTTTCATTGCATCTCTTTTTCTTCTTCATAGCCTTAAGCTGATTCCTAGAATATTGCATCCAATGTTCTGTAATGGGACAATCATGCAATATATAATAAGGAATGTCATTTTCAGAAGTTGCTTTCTCTGCAGGAACTCTCCTCATTGCTTTACTTCTAGCTTTCCTCTTCCTTGCAATTGTTGCAGAGGAATCATCAAAATCTGTCCTATATTCATCACTATCAGAACTCTGGGGCTTATCATACATAGCATCTATTTCCTTGTAAGCTGCCTTGGTGGGGGAAACAGGAGCAGAAGCAGGAGGTTCAACAGTAGGAATAACAACAGAAGAAGTTGGAATAACATGTACAGCAGCAGCTTCTGAAACAACAACAGCAGCCTCTGAAACAACATCAGCAGACTCTAAAACAACAAAGGGCTCAACAATAGACTCTGTGATCATCACATCATCATCATCATCAACAAAAGCATCATCAGCAATTGGAACTTCCATAAACTTGATTGAATCAATATATGATTGGATCAAGCTGGGATCACAGATTGAAACAGGAATAATGGCTTTAGAAAGATCTTCAACATCTAGAGCTGGAAGATATCTGCTATATAGAACATCAAAAACTGAAAGTAGGAACCTGAAAGATGGGACTGGGGCTGGAGCTGGAACATTTGGCACTGCTTCTAAACTTAGCATGAAATCTGAAACTTTAGCAGGCAGCATGGCTTCTTCATTGGGCATCTCCCCCTTCCTGAATTCAATAGAAACTGGATCTAGGCACCCCAAAGAAGGGATTTTCTGAGGAGGATAGGAAGAAGATAGCCGTGCAGAGAAATCATTGATAGATTTTAGAAGAGGATCTGAGGAGTCTTCCAGCAGGAGTGTTAGCCTGGGAGCTAATATCTCATATAACCTATCTGCAAGTGCAGGAAAATCTACTTGCTCAAGGGAGGCTTGAGTAGAGGTAGAGAAGAATGTTGTAGAAGTGGATGTTGTTGGTGGAGCTGTAGAAATGTGTGGAGGTGATGTTGATGGTAGTGGTATGAATGGTTCAGAAATAGGGAGGGTTGTGATGGATGAAACTGGGATGGTGATGGATGGTGTGACGTTGGAGATGGATGGTGTGAATGAGGGCTGAGCTAAGATATCTTGAAGAAGCTGTTGGTAGGAGGTGGAAGAAGATGGAAGCTCTTGTGGAGAAGAAGGTGAATCATCCATATAGGAGTCATCTAGGAGGTTGAATGATGGAATATGGATGGATGAGTCAAGTTCTAGTGAGGGATTGTAATGAAGTGGATGAAATTATTCTTGAAGAGTGGATGGAGGAGGTATAGAGATTGTTGTAGATGAAATTATGATGAGGGATGTAGGGATGGTTGAGGAAACTGGAGGTGGAGATGGTGGAGATGAGATGGAGTATGAAGGCAAAACCTCTAATAGGGCAGGTTCTTGAGGGGAAGTGACTAAAGAAGTCCTGGTGCCTGAAGTAGTAGCTGCTGAGGGGGTCCTACTGGGGTTGACAATTGTCCTCTCCCATCTGCCAAATAAGGAATAGGACAACCTCTTGGAGGCATTAATATGCATGCCATTTGAGACCAGTAGTTGGGGGCATCTGTTGTTAAAAAACAATCCCACTATTCTCCAAAAAATTACAAAATTCTTATTGATTTTCTTCTTAATCAGATCAAAGAAAATCTCTCCCCAGTTCAACTATTTCTTATCTACAATAGCAGCCATTAGACAAAACTGATACTTAGAAATAGTATCATGGGCAGAGTGTTTTGTTATTATGACTTTGCCCACTACATCAGCCAGAAATCTCTATTCTACTGATATATTTTTCTTAAGTAACTTATTGGGGTTTGCTACATTATGACCCATTATATCTAGCATATTAGAAAACTCTTCTCCAGACAACTCAACACTATCATTTCCAGTACTTAGTTGAAATACCTCTGTCATAATTGCGGGAGTAAGGGATACCTAGGTTCCCGAGATAGTCCCGACCACTGTATTCTGATCTAGGTTATGGGTTGTGTATACCCATTCCTTGATTTCATCGGCAGCAAGCATAATCCTTGAAGTCATAATGGTGACCAGCTGTTGTTCTTTGAATAACTCTAGGATGTCCTTTAAAATCTGATCGGTGCCTTCAAATGAATCCATATCAATGTCAAATCCTGTGTCGAATTTCATGGCGGCTAGGACAACAACTGAAACGGTCATGACTTTCCTGCAAAAACAAACAAAACAAGACCAAGTGTAGAGGGGTTTGGAGGGAAATAAAGCTCTGCAGAAAGTATGAATGCGCAAAAGAGAACGACGGCCGAAAATGATTTTATATCAGGGTTCGACGCTGAAATGGAAAGATCGTTGAACTCAGTTCGACGATCTGGGCTTCTAAAGGAATCTGAAAGGTCTTCAACATCGTCGATCTCCGTTCGATGATATTTGAGAGCGTTGAGCTCCGTTCGACGATCTCTGACCGGAAAGAGATAGCCTAGCACTATCAGGGAAATGCTGAGCTCCGTTCAATGCTTTCATGAGAACGTCGATCTCCGTTCGACGATCTTTAGGAAAAACATCGAGCACAGTTCAGAGTTAAAAAAGAACCTCTAGACACTAGAAAAATCAAGTTTTTAGCCTAGTCTTTGTCAATTTTAAGGTTTTTAAAAAATCTTGGATTTTAATTTAGACTTCCTCCATCTAATATTCCTAACTGATTCAGGAAGAATGTGTGTTTCTTTTCATCCAAGGGTTTGGTGAAAATATCTCCCCTTTGCAAATCAGTTAGGATATATTGAAGTTCAATTTTATTCTTTTCAACATTATCTCTTAGGAAGTGATGCCTAATCTCTATATGTTTTGTCGTACTATGGAGGACATGATTTTGGGCTATAGAAATAGCATTGGTGTTATCACAAAAGATTTTTGACTTATCTAAGTTGTAACCATAGTCTAGGAGCTGATATTGAATCCACAATATCTGTGAGCAACAACTACCTGCTGCAATGTATTCAGCTTCAGTAGTTGATGTGGACACAGATATTTGTTTCTTATAAAACCAGGAGACAAGTCTGTCACCAATAAACTGACAAGTTCCACTGGTGCTTTTCCTGTCTACTCTACATCCAGCATAATCAGCATCTGAAAATCCAGTTAATTCAAATTCTCAATCTTTTGGATACCAGAGACCTAGATTTGGACAACTTTTCACATACCTAAGAATTCTTTTTACTAATGTTAGGTGTGACTCTCTAGGGCTTACTTGGAATCTAGCATAGATGCATGTAGCAAACCTTATGTCAGGTCTACTGCTGTAAGATACAATAAAGAGCAAATCATTGCTCTATATGTTGTCTGATCAATAGGTTTCCCATGTTCATCAGCATCTAATACAACATTAGTAGGCATAGGTGTTTTCATAGATGATTCTTCAGACATACAAAATTTATTAACCAACTCTTTTGCATACTTGGTTTGAGAAATGAATATGTCATCAGCATGCTGTTTGACTTGGAATCCTAGAAAGAAGGAAAGCTCACCCATGCTACTCATTTCAAATTTTGAATGCATTAGGTTGGAAAACCTCTTGCATAAGTTTGAATCAGTAGATGCAAAGATAATGTCATCTACATAAATTTGTACTAGTAGGATATTGGACTTATGGGTTCTAATGAAAAGAGTTTGGTCTACTCTACCCCTTTTAAAATCATTTTCCAAAAGAAAGCATGCTAAGGTATCATACCATACTCTAGGAGCTTGCTTGAGACCATATAATGCTTTATGCAGTTTAAAAACATGATCAGGATGAGTAGGAGAGATAAAACCTGGGGGTTGTCTGACATAGACTTCTTCCTTTATATCTCCATTTAGAAATGCACTCTTCACATCCATTTAGTAAACTTTGAATCTCTTGTGAGCTGCATAGGCTAGGAATATTCTTATGGCCTCTAACCTTGCAACTGGTGCAAAGGTCTGGTCATAATCTATTCCTTCTTCTTGAGAGTATCCTTGTGCAACTAGCCTTGCCTTGTTCCTTATTGTGAGAACCCGCCGACCCAACAGTTCATCTCAAAACCCAGGTATTGAGATGAAGGGTGGCGGGGTACATAAACACGGAGGAGCAGGCGCTGCGGGCGATGTGGGACTAATCCCAACCACAGAACCGCGGGGATATTCCGCCACACAGGGGGCCCACCGGGGTCAACACCCAGACCAGGAACGCGATGGGGAAAGCCACGGGGGCGGTCCCACACACACGGTCCTGCTGGCAAATTATTCTCAACACACCCCCGCAGTAGGACAACCGTACAACCTCTGATACCATGTGAGAACCCGCCGACCCAACAGTTCATCTCAAAACCCAGGTATTGAGATGAAGGGTGGCGGGGTACATAAACACGGAGGAGCAGGCACTGCGGGCGATGTGGGACTAATCCCAACCACAGAACCGCGGGGATATTCCGCCACACAGGTGGCCCACCGGGGTCAACACCCAGACCAGGAACGCGATGGGGAAAGCCACGGGGGCGGTCCCACACACACGGTCCTGCTGGCAAATTATTCTCAACACTTATAATAATGCCTTAATCATCTAGTTTGTTCCTGAATACCCATTTTGTTCAAACAATGGGATGATTCTTTGGCCTTGGCACTAGCTCCAAAACTTTGTTTCTTTCAAATTGATTTAACTCCTCTTGCATTGCAATGATCCAGTGTGGATCTTGTTCTGCATCTTGTATGGATTGAGGCTAAATTTGACAAAGAAAGCAGGTGTGCATCAGGTTTTGGTTGACCTGATTTCTAGTTTGCACACCAGCTGAGATGTCTCAAATCACTTGGGAGATTGGATGATCTCTTAATGTTACTAAATCAACAGGGGGTGTTGATTGTTCACCAAACTGTGTTGTTGTTACCTCTTATGGAACAACAACTGGCTCTTTAATGTGATTCTAACCAGGATGTTGAATGTCTTCTTCATCTTCACTGCTTTCACCTTTTTGTTGGATAGGTGAAGGTGTTGTATCCTCTTTAATGATATTTATCCTGTCTAAATTCTCTGAAAGAGAATGTACCTGCAAAGGTTCTATGGGAGAAGTATTCTTCTCCTTGTATAACATGTTAGTTTCATCAAAGGACACATGCACAGATTCTTCAATTTTAAGAGATGATTTGTTATATACCCTATAAGCCTTACTAATCATGGAGTATCCCAGAAATACTCCTTCATCAGCTTTGGCTTGAAATTTTGCTATATATTTCTTGTCATTATTATGTATCTAACAAATACAACCAAAAATTCTGAAAAAGTCTAATTTAGGTTTATTCCCTTTGAGTAATTCATAGGGAGTCTTGCCCTTCAGCTTATGTGTCAAACTTCTATTCAACACATAGTTTGAGGTGTTCACTGCATCTTCCCAAAAGGATAGAGGAAGGTGAGCATCTGTCAATAATGTAGTAGCAGATTCAATAAGGGTTCTATTTTTCCTTTCAACTACCCCATTTTGTTGAGGAGTTCTAGGAGCTGAGAAAGTGTGCCTGATACCTTCACTCTGACAGAACTCTTGCATAAGAAGAGAATCAAACTTTGTCCCATGATCACATCTGATCAGGGCAATGTGAGTATTGAACTCAATCTGTATGCATTTGAGAAACTCTGTCAAACACTTAAAGTTATCAGACTTCTTCCTCAGAAAGAACACTCATGTGAATCTAGAGAAGTCATCTACAACTACTAGAGTGTAAGATTTCCCTCCTAGACTTTATACTGTAATGGGTCCAAATAGATCCATGTGTAACAGATAAAAAATCCTAGGTGAATCACTCTTATTAAGTGACTTAAAGCTATTTTTAGTTTGCTTGCCTAATTGATAAGCTCTGCAAAGTCCTTCCTTCTTGTAGGGGCCAGAAGGTTGTCCTCTAACAAGGTTGTCCTTAGATAGCCTAGCAATGGTTCTAAGGTTTACATGTCCTAATCTCTTATACCATAGCTCATTTGGTTTACTAATAGAATTGAACAAACAGATATCTACCTTAGTTGATTGAAAATCTACAAGATAGATGTTACATTTCCTTTTACCTGTCAACACAGTTGTGTTGTCCTCTGCTTTGATTTTGCATGAAGATTTGTTGAAAGTCACCTGGTAGCCTTCATCACAAAATTTACTGATGCTGATTAAGTTGTGCTTCAGTCCTTCCACATAGGCCACCTTCTTGAATGTGACTGACCTTATCTGGACTGCACCATATCCCTTGGTCTGTCCAAAGTTTGAGTCTCCAAATATGACCTTGGGTCCAAGCTTGGCTTTGAAGCATGTAAGATTATCCTTGCTCCCTGTCATGTGCTTTGAGCATCCACTATCCAGATACCATTGCTAGTTAATTGTTAGATACGTCTTCACCCACACATATAATAATTTATTTGTTTTTGACCCAGTTTACCTTGGGTCTAACTTGATAACCTTTGAAATCAGAAATGAAATACATCTCTGGTTGACTCTTATACCCTTCAGGATGATATCTCCTAGGAGGAATTATCCATTCAGTATAAGGGTTGAACCCTTGAGATGTAGGATATCTAGAATCAACTTTTGATGTACCCTTTAAAAATTGGTCAAATCTCTGAGCTCCGTATGACGATCGTGGATCTAAGTTCGATGATCTTAGGTCAGATCGTCGAGCTCTGTTTAGCGATCGATCTTGCCTGTGTTCAGAGACCAGAGATCATCGACCTGAGTTCGACGATTCTGCATGAAAACGCTGAGCTCTGTTTGAAGATCGTCGAGCTCTGTTCGAAGATAGTCAAGCTCTGTTCAACGATATCTGTTGAACTTTGTTCTTCTTGGGTAGATCCGAATTTTTTCTAGCTACCTCCACAACTCCTTTTCCTTTATCAAAGATAAACTTAATGGGAGTTGTTAACACAATGGCTTGGCTTGATGAAGCACCCAAGCCCAGTATACTGTTGAGTCTTGAGTTCACTGTGCTTGTGATGTCCATTAGTTTGATACTTCTCCCATTGAGAGTTTCTTCAAACTTCTTGGCCTCAGATAGTTCACTTTTCAGTGAAGCTATCTGCTCTCTACAGCATTCTAACTCATCTGAGAGTTTGAGGTTATCTGAACTTAAGGTACTGTATTAAGATAATTGATTTATGAGAGATATAATTTCTTTCTCAGAATTGAGTAGATCTAAACACGATGCTTTAAATTCAGACTTGAAGTCCTCAGAATTAAAATCAAAAGAATCAATTACCTGATCTTCTTCTAGCTCTAGTTAAGATTCAGAATCAGATTCATGTTCTGAATCAGTGTTGTTCTGAGATGCATTGATTGCCATCATGCAGAATTCTTTTTCCAGTGCATCATATTCATCATCACTTGAGCTTGATGATGAATCAGATTCTTCTTCAGTCTCACTCCAGGTCTCAGCTACAAATCCTTTCCTAGTATGCTTGTTCTTGCTAGGGGAGGATTTATCATAGTTGTTTCTCCTGAAGTCTTTATATCTTCTCCTTTCTCTCTTATCTTTCTTGTCCTTGTTTTGGTTCTCTAGACAGTTAGACACAATGTGGCCTGGTTTCCTGCATCCAAAAAAGATAATCTCTTAATTACTAGATTTGTCATACCTTGACTTTTCATGGCCTTTGGATGACCTTTTCCTGAATTCTTTTCTAGCCATCTTGTAGAATATTTTGGCTAGTAGGCTCATTAGCTCTTCATTGCCTATGACCTTGTCTTCATGCTGTTCTTCTGTAGCTTTAAAAGCAATTGTCTTATCCTTCCTTGTTGCTAGAGAGGCTGTCTTTTGCTCTTCCTCTCTATTTTTGATTAGCAGCTCATAAGACTTGAGCTTTCCTAATAGAGCTTCAGTGGTGATCTCATTCAAGCTTCTGGCATCCTTGATTGGCCAGATCCTTGAGTCCCGAGTGCTGGGGAAGCACATTATGATCTTATCATTGAGTTCAGTCAGTGAGATCTCCTTGTCCAAAGTTTTTAATTCACTTACAATCAGACTGAGTCTGTTATACATGTCCGCTACTGACTCAGTTTCTCCCTTCTTGAAGTTCTCATACTGGGTTATGAGATGAGATCTTCTCTCCTTTCTCTCATCAACAGATCCTGACATAAGCTCAGATAGCTTGTCCCAGTTTTCTTTTGTTGAGTTGCATTCAGCTACTTTCTGAAATATATCATCAGACATTGTATGAGCCAATATATTCATTGCCTTTGCATCAGTAACTTTCCACTTCTTGATATATGCATCAGTTCTTGAAGGGGGTGGAATAGCATTTGTACTTGTGATTTCTGGAGGTCATGGACACACTGTGAAAACAGAATTAAAGATATCCTCATCAATAGAATTCATGTATAATTTAATCCTTGCCTTCCAAAGTGCAAACTAAGAAAGATTGCACACTGGAGGTCTTGTGCTTGCATAGTCTTTGTTCTGTGCCATGGATTTATATTAAAATAATTATAATAGAAATAACAACTCTCTATTAAAGGTTGATCTTATCAGAGATCTTTTGGTTTAGGTGTTAGCCTGTAAAAACAACCAACCTCGCTCTGATAACAATTGAAAGTGAGGGTAAGATCTACCTTTACTCTAGAGGAGGGGTGAATAGAGTATTTTAAAATAATTTTGCAAATTAAAAACTAATTGGCAGTTGAAGACTTAATTTATTTATAGTGTATTGCACTTGCAGTAAATAAAACAAATTAAAGCAAGATATAAAAAACACAGCACACAGCAACCAATACACAAGCAAACCAGATGACACAAGGAGCTATAGTGGTTCCCATATCAACCTGGGTACATCCACTCTTCTACCACCTTAGGTAAGAATCCACTGCAAGATGAGTTGATCAGGTGTCCTGGGAACCAATGAGCTTTTGATAAGGTGCTCAAAAAACAAACCAGATTTTTTGATCAGATGTCTTGCCACCACTGAGTTTTGACAAGGTCTCAAGAACCAAACACAAAACTTTTGAAAGGAGTTCTTAATAACCCTTTTACAGCAACAGAAAATAAAAAGAGTTGAAGGTGTTCTTCTCCGTCAACAATCAAAGAGAAGACTAGTGGATTTGTTGATGTCAAAGCTCCTCCTGAGATTAGTAGTTGGTCAGGAGAAGAAGCTTTGCACAAGGTGATAGGCCTTCAGTAAGTTGAGATCTCCAGCAATTGATAATTTCAGCAAAGGCTGAAATGTATTATGTCTGGAGTCTTTGATTGATGAAGTCTAGAAAACTTGAATTAGAGAAGAGATCTGAAATAATAGAAGAGATTCTTCTCTGTGTGTTGATCTCCTTCTCTGTTCTATATCTTGTGTTCTGTAAAACTCTAACTGTATAATCCTGTAGAATTCTTGAGAGATATTCTCCTTGGTTACCTGTCTCTATTATCTGTAATGATATTTTTAAATCCAATCTCCTAGATAGCCGTTAGCCAGTAATAAATGAATTCCTTAAATGGTAGCTGTCTCTGGAGGAAAGTCCTAAGAAACATTCCCTTTCAGTCTCCTTTAAACTTGCTCCAGATTGAAGAAACGGCTACAAAATCTTCTGCATTAAATGCTGGATATTGAAGATATTTGAATTCCATAACAGTCTGATTTGAAATACTGAAATTGTCGATCTCTCAAAAAAATCATCGACCTGAGCTCGACTATCGTCGATCTGAGCTCAGAGATCTGGAGTTTGACTTGAGACAGAAATCATCGATCTGAGCTCGGAGATCGTCGAACCGAGTTCGAATCCTCGTCGACCTGAGCTCAGAGATTGTTGAACTGAGCTCAACGCCTCGTCGATCTGAGCTCAACGAAAATTGCCTTTGGTCTTCTGCACTTGTAATCTGAACTAAGACGTCTTGGGGGCAGCTTTCAAACCTAAGTTCTAAGCCTTAGACCTATTCTAGTTGACCTTTAAATCTATACAATGAGGTCAAGACACAATCCTATGGACATAGTGATCCTTACCAAAATTAGTAATAGGGTGTTCCAACAGGGTGGTCAGTCACCACCTGGATGGAGTGTGCCTGGAAGTAGGGCCTGAGTCTCCGGGCCGAGATGATTTGGGCGAAGGCCAATTTTTCTAAGATGGGGTAATGGAGTTCCGTCTTCCTCAGAACCCTACTTACGTAATAGATCGGCAGTTGCTTCTTGCCTTCTTGCAAGACCATAACCAAACTGAGAGCCTCGACCCCAACCCCTAAATACAGGAATAAGTCATCTCCTGCCTTGGGCCCTTGAAGGAGAGGGGGCTGGGTGAGTTGTTCCTTCAGTTCCTGAAATGCCTTCTCGCACTCCTCGGACCATTCAAACTTCTTGCCCCCCCCCCTCAACACTCTGAAGAAAGGGAAGCACTTTTCTCCAGCCCTGGAGAGAAACCTGCTAAGCCTGGCCAGCCTCCCTGTCAGCCGTTGGACATCCTTGGCGTTCCGGGGAGCCCCTAGCTCTATTATTGCCTTGACTTTATCCGGATTTGGTTCTACTCCCGTGGGAGTGAGCAAATGTCCCAGGAATTTTCCCCTGCTGGCCCCAAAGACACACTTTAGGGGATTCAACCTCATCTTTTATTTACGCAAGGTGCCAAAGTTCTCCTCCAGATCCCGGAGGTGAGAGTCGACCTCCCGACTCTTTATCATCAAGTCATCCACGTATACTTCAAGGTTCCTCCCCTTTTGTCCCTGGAATACACAGTCCATCATCTTCTGGTATGTTGCCCCTGCATTTTTCAACCCAAAAGGCATCATCTTGTAGCAGTAACATCCATCTCCTGTGATGAATGAGACATCCTTTATGTCGGGAGGGTGCATCCTGATCTGATGATAACCTGAAAAAGCATCTAAAAAACTCATTACAGAAAAACCAACGGCTGAGTATACCAGCACGTCGATTCTAGGCAAGGGATAACAATCTTTCGGGCATGATTTATTAAGAAGTGAAAAGTCTACACACATCCTCCACCGGTCGTCCCCTTGTTTTTACCATTACAACATTTGAGACCCAGCCGGGGTATTGAATTTCGGAAATGAAGCCGGCCTTGAGGAGCTTGGCGACTTCCTCCCTGATTGGTTCGGCCAGCTTGTCCTTGACGAACCTCCTCTTCTGTTGGATGGGAGAGCCTCCGGGTCCAGGTTGAGGCGGTGGCAGATGATGTCAGCATTGATCCCAGGCATCTCTGCCGCGCTCCACATGAAGACGTCCACATTCTTCTGGATGCACTCCAGCATCCTGCCTTGATTTTCCGGGGTCAACCCCCCGCTAATACGGACCTTTTCCACCCTTCCATCCTGGGTGAGAACTTTCATCTCTACCGCTTCCTCGGTGGCCTCCAACCGGGACTGCTCCTCCCATTTAGCAATATCCTCCACTCTTGGAGCAAGGGCCTCCCCTCCTTCCACGACCATCGCCTCGACCGACTCCTCATGGAGTACCTCCTCGCGGGCCTCCCCCTCCATCCCTTCTTCCTCCCTGATTTCTTCTCTGACCTCCTGCCCATCCACCTCTTCCATCCTCCTCCCCATTTCCTCGGCCTCCTCCTGCCAAGAAATAGAATTTACTGTCGTCACGTAACATTCTCGAGCCACCTTGGGGTCACTGTCGACTCGAACCTGGATCCCCTCCGCGTTGAACTTAAGGCACTGATGGAAGGATGAGGTGACGCAGCGGAAGGCGCTGATGAAAGGCCGTCCAAAAATTGCGTTGTAGCTGCTGGGGGCCTCTACAATAACGAATTGGACATTACTGGACTGCCCTCCTAAGCTTACATGGAGACCCACTCCCCCTTCATACTTCTTTTCTCTCCCCCGAAGAACTGAAGAGAGGCCCATCGGAGGCCAGCACCCTCATGGCTTCTACCTGCATGGCATCGAAGGGCTTCTTGAAGATGATGTTGACGGAGCTCCCATTGTAAATGAGGATCCGGGAGACCGTGAAATTATCGATGGTCGTCTGGATGACTAGCGCATCGCAGAAGGGTCCTCATGACCTGGCATGTCCTCCCTTGAGAAAGTTATCCTCTCCTCTGGGGGTGGGGTCTGGGATGTGGAGCCGATGCTCCTTCGATACCTGGTGCGGAGGCTTGCTTTCCGGGAAGCTTCGACCCCCACCCCCCCCATGGATCACTCCGATCCCACCTCGGGTACCCACATCAGCCCGGTCTTCGCAACGGTCCCCCTCCGCCTGAGGCCGGACTTCCTCAATCCGCACTTTGGAGGTTCTGCTATTGCTGCTACTGCTCCCTGTTTCCCTATATCTCGAGGAACTCCGGGCACGTGATCGTCGTGTGCCCCTCCTCTTGATGGTAGTCACAGTAGGGCAGGTCTATCCTGACCTCCCTCCTCCTCTTTGGCTGTCCTCTCCTTCTTCCCCCCAGGGCGATAGCCATGGCTTCCTCCTGATCGGGAAAGGGGGGGTCTCTGACCCTGCCTTCCCCTCTGGGGGTAAAACTGGTCGCGCCAACCTTGACGGTTATCTCCTCCCTGATAACCCCTTAGTGGCCCTTGATCCTGCCACTCCGGCCTCCAACCCAACCGGTTGTTCAGTTCCTGACGCCCCCACCTGGGCTGCTGCTGCTTCTCTATCTGCCGAGGCTCTGCCCTTCTCTCCTCCTGGGCTCGGCCACCCCTTAGCTTCTCCTCCTCTACAGCCCACCTGGCCAACCTCCTTGCAAACTCTGGGTGTGCTGCCTCCATATCGTCCTCCCTTGCCGCCCTTTCTAGGAGCGCCTCAAAAGATACTGGAGGCGTCCTCTTCAACTCCATGGCGAAGAACTTGGGCTGGAGACCCAGGGTGAAGGCCACCATCATGGTGTGCCCTGACATCTCTTGCACCTGGGACAATTCCTCCTGAAACCTGTCCAGGTAACTTCCCAGGGTCTCCCCTGTTCCTTGCTTGATATGGAACAAGGACTCGGCCTCCCTCTTCCTCTTTTTGGAGGTGGTGAACCTAAACATGAACCCCCTGGCGCAGGTCCTTGAAGCAATAGATGGAGTCGGCTGGGAGCTGATGAAACCACTCTCTCGCTTTCTCCTTGAGGGTGATAGCGAAGAGCCTGCACTTGAAGCCATCCGACATCTGTCGGATCGATACCACGTCCTCAAACCACTAGATGTACTGGACCGGATTTCCCTTCCCTGAGTAGTGGGACATCTCCGGCTCTCGAAACCAGTCTGGAACTTGGGCAGAAGAAACGAACTTGCTGAAGGGGCTTCCTCCTTCAGCTGGGCAAGTTGGGAACTCCCTCCCCACTGTCTCTCCGAAGTGGTACTCGCCTGCCGAGCCCGGAAAAAGGACTCGTCCCCTCGGCTCATGCTCCCCCTCGCTCACGACTTCCTTCCCAGCTCGCCTGATGGGCGCGTCTTTGCCCAGTACCGGGTCGGCAACAACGGGAACTACCGGCATTGTGCTCTCGGCTCGCATGCCGAGTGTGACCCTGACAAGTCCGAGAACTTCCTCTCTGAGCTCCGCGGACATCCCTGCCGCCGTGGGAGGGGGAGGGGGTGGCGAGTTTGCTCTGCCTGAACCTTGCCCTTCATCTCTTGCCATCGGACTTGCGGAAGATTTTCTGTACTAACTATGCTCCACGCTCAACGCACCAAAATGTTGAAACCGAAAAATCGGTCCCTGAGGAGTTCGACCCTTGGGGAAGGTGTGATCGCACACTTACTTATCTCCCCACGAGCCCAAATGACTAAGAAAAAGGACCAGGGACAGACCCAAGGCTCTAGTACGGAGGTCCCACCACACACCCGGAAGATCTTAGAGCGCTTCCCCTCCTTAGACAAGTGCTGAAGCTTAGGTATTTCAGAAAGCCCTAGAAGACTAGGAGCAAGAAAACCTGTCCTTCTGAGGTACCCCTTGGGTCCTATTTATAGGAAAATACGGTCTGCAAATATCCAACCTTCACTATTTTCGAGGACTATAGGCAGTCCAAAGGGGGTAACATGGTAAAAACACACCACAGCTGAGGGGCGAGCTGGCCCTGAGATAGCATCCACTCGGCAAGGGTGGCGAGTATTGGAGCGAAAAAGCTTCCTCCCATGCCGAGGTAAAAGGCGGTGAGGGAGCCCACCCCACTCAATGCCATGGGAGAAGGCGTTGAGTGAGCTCGCCTTTCTCAATGCCACAGGACTAGCTCTCCTCACTCAACGCCACGGGAGAAGGCATTGAGTGAGCTCGCCTCTCTCAATGCCACAGGCCTGGCTCGCCTCACTCAACGCCATGGGAGAAGGCGTTGAGTGAGCTCGCCTCTTTAAACACCACAGGCCTGGCTCACCTCACCTTGGGCCTGGGCGAGTTGGCTCTGAATCCTCTGCTCGCGGGTGATGGGCGGACTGGCACTCGGCCGCCCCTTGGCTCTGGGCGCGCACGTACCCGTCCGGATCTACTCGCTCGATGAATTGACTTCCTTTCATCGGGCTCAGCTCAACGAACTCTGAGCTCGGCCCGACGATTGTCGAGCCCGTACTCGGCATGCTGGGCTCAGCATGCTCCGCTGAACTTGCCTGGGGCTCTGGGGCGGTCTGAGCCGGCCGGTTTGTCTCCTGTTAGCCCACTCGCTGGATACGGGGTTGTACAGTAGATATGTCAGAAGCTGCCTTAGATGCTTAGAAGGAAGCTCAACTATCCAAGAAGAGATTCAGAGAGCAGGCTGAGCTGAAGCCAGACTTTAAGCAGTGGAGCCCAACTTCTAGAAACATTATACTTACTGCCTGGAAAGCTGTAAAGGATAAAACCCATGACAGGGGTAAATGGTATTCAGAACAGGAATGGAATAAATACCAAGCTGGACAAGAAGCCATTCTTCAACATAGAAGAAGAGCTAAGGCTGGGAAGCTACCTGCTAATGCTCAGGAGCCAAGTAAGTATTTCCCAAAGCCATTCCACTATTTTGAAAGGCAGAAAATTAAGGCTGAAGAACTAAAGAAGAAAGCCCTGAAAGGGAAGAAGCCTGTTGAACCTTTTGTACAGGCAAAGATCAAGGCTGGCAAAGGAATTGTCATTAAGGAGCCTAGTTAATAACATGATAGATAGACTTATGTATTAGAATAATATAACATTTTGTGTTTTGATCTAGAAAGAAATCTTTGTAAACATGATATTTCTTTTTCTCTAAAAATTGAATGAAATCAGTTCAGTTTTTATTTCTTTGTTGTTTACAATGATTATGTGTTTACCTGGTGTAAATTGAATGTTAATCTATTTCTATTTCTATTTTATTATGAGAGATGTATGCCTATGACTAAGGGTTATGACTTCTCCCAATAGGGGGAGATTATTGGGTACATTGGAAAATGTGTACCAGATTTGGAGAAGCCTCATCTTAGTCAATGATATGCATCAATTTGTATTTAATAGATGTTTGAGTTACATTCTACAGGTTTAAGCATTTGAAGAAAATTTTCTAAGTACAAGTGTCGACACTTGTGAAGAACCTGAGTCGACACTTGTGAAGAAGCTGTGTCGATACCCAGAAGCTGTGTCGACACTTATGAAGAACTTGTGTCGACACTCTGAAGTTGTGTTGACACTTATGAAGGTATTGTGTCGACACTCAAGTTGTGTCAACTCTTATGAAGAAGTGGTGTCAACATTCAAGCTAAGTCAACATTTCTAAAGAAGATGTGTCGATACTCAGAATTGTATTGACACCTGAGCCAGGAGTTATGTCAACACCAGAAGTAATTGTGTCGACACACAGGACTTGTGTCGACACACACTCAATGCCGTCTGGATACTTTCAACACTATCGACATTCATTCAATGCCGTATGTCGACAACAGCTATGTCGAGACTAGAAGCAGCTATGTCGACACACAGTACTTGTGTCGACACCTGCTCAACGCCATCTGCTAGCAACAGCTGTTTCGACACCGGAAGCATTTGTATCGACACACAGGACTTGTGTCGACACATTCAACAGAAGATGTGTCGAGAAGCAGAAGTATATCTGTGTCGACACTTGGAGTATTGTGTCGACACCATGAAGACTTGTGTCGACACTTGGCCAATATATGTCGACACATATGAAGCAGCCTGCTGAGTGATTTGTACTTAGATGGAATGACTCTGATGACTCTACTGACATGTCTGGTGACTTGACAGCTGTCATATCCAACCGGTCTAACACCTCTTTAGATCTGTCAGTAGTTTGTTAGAAACCGGATCAGCCGGTAACCATGAAGCAAACTCTATATAAGAGACAGATCGGAAACTACAGAATTAATAATAATTGAAAAAAGGGGAATTCTGTGAAGAGAAACAGATTCAGAATTGTTCTGCAAGAAAGATTCAGATTCCAATCTGAATTTAAGGAAGAAGCTGACTGAAGATCAACTTCAACAGCAAGAAGATCCATCTTATTTTGTTCTATCAAGAAGCTTTGAGAAGCTAAGTCAGGTTTGATTAGAAGGATCAGTTCAGTCAAAAACTGATCAAGAAGGCTTCACCAATAAAGGAATCTAGCTGGTGAATTTGTTTGTTTCTTATTACATTCTATTTCTTATAAGATCTATTATCAGATCTAAGTTGTAAGACTGAAATTATAAAGGCTGAGGTAGGGCTATTAGCCTGAGGTGTAGGACTTGTGGAAAGTCTGAGTTATAAGCCTAGTTATAAAGGCTGAGGTAGGGCTGAGGCCTGAGGTAGGATTCTGGGGAAGAATCTAAGGTAGGACTTGTTAAGTCTGAGCTGTAGGAACCATTTTGGTTCTGAGTTTGTAAGATCTGGGGATCTGAGCCAGTGGAAGGAAGTTAGGCTAAATCCAGTTATTTACTGGATAGGCGGAGGGGGAAAGTGGATGTACCCATATCTTGGGGAACCACTATAGATTTGGTGTTTGCTGTGATGTGTTTATATTCTGCAATTTGATTAATCTTTGTTGAATGATTATCTAACTGTTTGCCTTAAAAGGACTTTAAAAGATTAGAACCTATTCACCCCCCTAGGTGTTTAGGCTCTTGAAACAAAGTCTTACATAAACATACTCAGGAAAATTCGGATCAACAAAACCTGGGGGCTGTTCCACGTACACCTCTTCCTTTATGTCACCATTCAGGAAGGCAGACTTCACGTCCATTTGGTAGATAGTGAATCCCTTCAGTGTAGCATAAGCTAGTAATAGTCTGATGGCCTCAAGTCTTGCCACTGGAGCATATGTCTATTCGAAGTTGATCCCTTCTTCTTGACGGTATCCTTTGGCGACGAGTCTGGCCTTGTTCTTGATTATTATCCCATTCTCGTCAAACTTGTTCCTATAGACCCATTTCATTCCGATGGCATTCTTACCTTTGGGTCTTGGAACAAGCGTCCAAACTTTACAGCGCTTGAACTGATTCAATTCTTCTTCCATGGCCAAGATCCATGATGCGTCTGAGTTTGCTTCCTCAAACTTCTTTGGTTCACCTGAGAGAGAAAACTTAAATATAAATTCTCGATAGTTGTACCTCGACGAGTTCTGACACCATCCTGGGGATCTCCTATGATTTGGTCCATTGGGTGTTCCTTCAGATATCTGAGCTCTAGATTCCTCGCATCTGGAACTTCTTCAGCCTCTAGAGTGACTTCATCAACTTGGACAATATTTTCATCTTGATCCTCTACCTATCCAATAAGGGTTAGAGAGGTGATCTTGATGAACTTTTCATTCTTTACCTTCGGTCGATTCATCCAAGCTGATCTCTTTAAGCCTTGTACCTATATCTTTAACAAGCACACTAGACGATTCGCCTTGCAGCAAGCTCGTCTCATCAAATTCAACATGTATGGATTCCTCTACAACCAGAGTTTTTCTATTGAAAATCATGTATGCCTTACTATGGCTACTATATCCTACAAAAATACCTTCAAAACTTTTCTCACTAAACTTGGTAGTATGATACTTACCATTGTTAAGCATGAAGCATTTACAGCCAAAAATTCTAAAATATGAAAATGTTTGTTTCCTGCCTTTTAGAAGTTCATAAGGTGTCTTATCATGATTCTTGTTTACGAGGGCTCGATTTTTCACGTGGCATGTAGTGTTGACGGCTTCAGCCCAGAAGTACTTCGATATTGAAGCATCACTCAACATAGTCCTTTAGGCTTCTATGAGTGTTCTATTTCTTCTCTCAGCTACTCCATTTTGCTGTGGAGTACGAGGAAAGGAAAACTCATGAAAGATACCTAGGCTTTCACAAAATTCTTTCATGGCCCCAGATTTGAACTCCGTTCCATTGTCACTTCTGATTTTGACTACGGAACAGTTGTATTCATTCTGGACCTGCCTGACAAAATTTGTAAATATATCAAAGGTATCTTACTTGTGTTTCAAAAAGAATACCCACGCAAAACGCGAGTAGTCATCAACAATAACCAATGTATAATCCTTACCTCCTAAGCTTCTAATTTGAAGTGGACCAAACAAGTCCATATGAAGTAGGTGTAAACACCTATTAGAGTTTTTTCCTATAATGCTTTTAAAGATAGCCCTTATTTGCTTGCTTTTTACGCATGCATGACAAGGTCTCTCTTTGACGTGCTTGACATTTGGGGTATCACGTACTAAATTCTAAGAGAATAAATTACTAATAGTTTTAAAATTAATATGTGTTAGCCTCTTGTGTCATTGGTCACCAAGAGACGCACTATCTTTTGCCAAAAGACACACTGGTGTAAAAGAATCTATACAAATGAAATTTAAGCAAAATATGTTCCTGCTTTGAGTGCCTGATAGAATTGTTTCCATATTGTCAACAGACTTTATCAAGCACTTGTCAGCGTGGAACTCAACTATGTATCCTTTGTCGCATAGTTGACTTATGCTTATGAGATTGTGTTCCAATCCCTCCACATAAGCTACATCCGAAAAGGATACACTATCGTTAGTGATCATACTGTAGCCTTTAGTTTTCCCTCGGTCTGAACCTCCAAAGATTACCTTTGGTCCGTTACAGACTGGAGTGAAGTTCTGGAGTAGGCTTCTTGTCCCGGTCATGTGCCGAGAGCATCCACTGTCCAAGTACCAGATTGGCATTTTGGTGGCCTTTGGACATACCTGTATTCATGATCACTTTGCCTTAGGAACCCAAACATGTTTGGGTCCTTGGTCTTGGGTTAGAACACTCTCCTTATGAAGATTAGCATCCTGAGTGGTCAATCTCATGTTGCCAACTTGAGGAGTAGCAACCTTCCTGGTATTAAACCAACAATCGATGGAAAAATTACCAATTTTGCCACAGCACAAACAGTCAAACATGTTGTATCTTTGCCTTACGTACTCCTGCTTGAACTTTTTAGATGGTGGTCTAGTAGGGGTAGCACTCTTGGAGGAGGATGCTTCATGGTGATGGCAATCACATGACTTCTTCTCCTTCGGATGCCTTTCCCCAACGGGCTTTACTTTAGGTGCTTTCTTGAAGTTCTGGCCATGATGATAAGGACCATAGCCCTGAAGAATCACTTCTTCATAAGGTGCCTTAAAGACACTCTCGCCAAAGTTCTGAGGGAGAGTCCATCCTTGGTACCGAGACTTTGGCTCTACATAAGTAGGCCTGGTCAAGTGACCATAGGACGAGTCTAAATCAAACTTATTTGTTGGAAAGATAACTTTATTAAATACAGTCAGATCTAGAGGGTCTTTCCCCTTTTCTTTGGCCAAGGCCTTCTTGGCGGCCTTATTCTTCCGTTGAGCCTTGTTTCTCCTAGAATATTTACTAGGAGCGGCAACATGGCCTAGTCCAGCTCTTTGGGCCTTAGATGAGAATTTAGCAACGAGTGGAAGAACTGTCTTAGGATTAGAGAAACTTTCAACAAGTTTCTTCTCAGCCTCGAGTTGTTCTTCCAACTCTTTGATGATATCCTCTTTAAGGTTGAGGTGCTTAAGAGCTTGATTGTATTATTCAATAGCAAAAGTGAAGTTCTCTTGAAGAGAGTCAGTCTTAGCGACTTCTTCTCTCAAGCTGCTCTCAATAGACTTTAGAGACTTAATCTCTTTAGCCTGAGTTTTCACGACTCGGCAACATTTGTCGTAAGTCATGATCAACTCCTTGTACTGGGCCATAAGTTCTGACTCATCGTCAGAAGAGCTGTCCTCATGATCATGCTCAGAACTTTCAGATTCAGAGAGAGGAGTGTGAGATTTTACCTCCCCAATAAACTAGGGCCCTTGTTCGTCATCTGATTGAGCCATGAGCCCAAAGTAGGCTTCCTCTTCTTCACTCGACTGAGATGAGTCGGATTTGCTGAGAGTTTTGCCCTTCTTGGCCAACAGGCTCTTCTCTGTCCTCTACTTGTGGTATGAGGACTTCTTTTCCTCTCTTCTGCTACCCTCCTTCTTCTAGTGGGGGCAGTCAACTATGACGTGACTTGGTTTGTTGCAACAGTAGAAAATGATGTCAGTAGAAATCTGTTTGTTCTGTTTAGAGTTATACCTATCATGGCTACCCGAGCCTTTCTTTCGCTGATCACCGTCGTGTCGTGATCTTCTATATGAGGCATCCTTGCCTCTTAACTGCTTCTTCTTGTTCAAGAATTTCTTGAACTGCCGAGAGAGCAACGAGAACTCTCCTTCAAGTTGTTCTGAGCCTGAGGTGCTTGGCTCAGAGCTTTCCTCTTCACTTACTTCTTGAGCAGGTGCTGGTAAGGCAGCTTTGCCCTTCCTTGAACTGTCAGCCTTTAATGCAACCGACTTCTCTTTTGAGGAGAAGCGACTTTTCTCTTCTTCAGCTTTTCTGGAATTGATCTGTAGTTCATAGGACATCAGCTTGCCAAATAGATTATGTGGGTCTGTCTCAGCTAGTCTGCCAAACTCCCAGATGGCACAGACTTTATTGTCCCATTCCTTTGTGAGAGACCTCAGAAACTTATCATTCAGCTCCCCATTGGTGAAGAATCGGCCATACACTCTTAGGCCTTCCATCAGAGTAACTAGAGACTGCCACATCTCCTTAGCCGAATGGCAGTGAACCAGATTCTGGAGCATCGAGTCATCGACTGCACTTGATATAATATTTTTAGCTTTCTTGTCCATAGAGACAAGTGCAATCTCGTACTTATCTAGATCCATCAATTTCTTAGGAACCTTCTTGTTTGGATCTATAGTGGAGATAGTCATAGGGATGTAAGGACCTTCTTCAACAATCATGAAGATCCGGGGGTCCACAGCTTCCATGAAAAATTTGATTCTCTCTTTCCACATGGAAAAGTTATTCTTTGTGCAGAGGGGAAGCTTGGCAAAATCTTTGACCTTGTCCATTGCTTGAATAACCAAATGACAACTTTCGAGAGGAAATTGATCAAGGTGTTAACCATTTAACGACCAACCTCCCTCTGATACCAATTGAAAGTGTAAAGTTGTCAACCTAAATCACTTAGAGAGGGGTGAATAGGTGAATCGTGCGTCTATTTGCGGACTAAAAATTTTAACGAACAAGCACCAAAAATCAAGCAATCACAGAAAGACAAGAAGATTTATAGTGGTTCCCCAATCTTGGGTACGTCCACTTTACCTCACCGATCTAGCAAATCACTAGACTCGGCTACTCCACTATCTCGGATTGAAAACAATCCTACACCTCGGAACCAAGTTCCTATAAACTCGATCCAAATGGTTCTACACTCGGAAGATAAAACTTCCTACAAACTCGGAGAATAACGCTCCTACACTCGGAGAATAATCTCCTACAAGATAACAATAAGATTTTAAAATACAAACAAGAATTTCTCTCAGATCTGGAAATATTCAGCCCTAGGTCTTCTTCTTGAAATTTACAGCTCTTTCAGAAACTGTTGAAGAAGACATTATGATCTGACCTGAGAAAGCTTTGACCTACTCGATCAAGGAGAATATGATTATCCCTTGAACAGCAAGTCTTCTTGGATTGAAAGCAGAACGATCGATCTAACGATGAGCGGCGACGGCGGCTTCAGAATGTGTTCATTTGGAAAGAGAATGCTGATCTTGAAATTTAGAATGTACGGAAATCCGCTCCTTTTAATTGTTAGGGTTTGGTCTTAATGAAAAGACTTCATATAGGATTACCCTTAACAGATAGAAAAGACATTAATGATGACACGTGGACCAATCACGTCAAGTCATTTGAAAATCTCGGCCTATCTGGACTTAACATAATTTTCTGAAAAAAATTCGACTTACAGTTCTCGAGAAGTGCCTTTAGTTCTCGAGAACTAGAAACTGAGTTCTCGAAAGCTATCCGGACTTCTCGAGAACTATACTGCTTGGAAGAAATCTGGACTTCTCGAGAATAAAAGGGCTGAGTTCTCGAGAACTAATTGACTTCTCGAGAACTATGGAGACTTCTCGAGAACTAACACTTAGAGAGATTTCTGAGGCAACTTTGACTATTCGAGAAATAAGGTTGGCAGTTCTTGAGAACTTAAGCCAAGCTTCTTGAGAACAAGATAGACTTATCAAGAACTATAATTGAGGCTTCCCGAGAATTGGCCAAGACTTTTCGAGAATAAAGAAGACTTCTCGAGAACTAAGAAGATTTCTCGAGAACTCTGACTTAGAAAAATTCTTGAACCTGTCTGGACTTCTCGAGAACCAAAAGATAGGACTTCTCGAGAACTCTAAGAACTTCTCGAGAACTCTAATAACTTCTCGAGAACTAAGAAGTAAAGCTTATCCAGAACTCTAAAGACTTCTCGAGAACTAAGAGGACTTCTCGAGAAGTTGACTTAGAGAATTTTCTGAACTTTAGAAAAAATCTTTCTCTTCTCTTCAAGAGTCCAATCTTCATTCCATGATCCAAGGTTTGAATATGAAGTGTATCCTAATAGAGAGGCTACACATGAGTCAACACCTTGGGTCACACAGTGAGGGATTACACTGTATGGTCCTGTGTTCATGACCCACTGTAGACTGACATTGGTCTACACTTAGCAATGGTAATCTGCAAACACACAACTAAAACAAGGATATCAAATACAACTTAATTCATCTTAGTTCAAGGGTGACTTCATGCAAATCTGGGTTATTGTGGATGCAATACCCAACAATGGTGGACAGCAGAAGGGTAAGGCGGCTAAGTGTATCAGCAACTCAATTATCTGACCCCTTAAGGTGCTTAAGAGTAAACGTGTACCCTTGCAAGAAAGATACCCACTTAGCGTGACGCGGGCTGATTTTATGCTGACCGTTTATGAAACGCAAAGCGTCATGATCAGAGAGGATCACAAACTCCTTGGAGAGGAGATAGTGCCTCCAATGATGCAAACATCGAATAACAACATAGAACTCTCTATCATAGTTCGAATTATTCAATTTAGCGCCCACTAGTTCTCACTGAAATAACTGACCGGGTGAACTTTTTGACTTAAAACACCTCCAATTCCCACCCCTAATGCATCACAGGTAAGCTCAAATACCTTGGTGAAGTCAGGTAAACGTAACACTGATGCTTCGGTCATGAGCTTCTTAATACATTGGAAGGCAAAGGTGGCGGACTTCGTCCAGGTGAACTCACCCTTCTTCATGCAGTCACCAATAGGTGCCATAATGCTACTAAAGTCTCGTATGAAGCATCGATAGAAAGTAGCCAAACCATGGAAACTACTCACCTCTCGAAGGCTAGTTGGTTTGGGCCAGTCCTTAATCACTTGAACCTTTCCAGGGTCAACTCAAATACCCTCAGACCTGACTATATAACCAAAAAACTCTACCTCTGGAACATAGAATATGCACTTCTTAAGATTAAGAAATAAAGTTTCCTTCCTCAAGATTGACAGAGTCACTCTCAAGTGGGAGATGTACTCGGCAGGGGAGGTGTTAAAGACTAAGATGTCGTCGAAATAGACTACCACAAACTTCCCCAAGTACGATCGAAAGACATTTGTCATCATCCGGGAGAAGGTGCTGGAGTATTGGATAACCCAAAGGGAATCACAAGCCACTCATATAACCCATCCTTAGATTTAAACGCAGTCTTCCATTCATCTCCCTCACGGATCCTAATATGGTGATAATCGCTCCTAAGATCTAACTTAGAAAATATAGTGGCGCTAGACAAAACATCCAAGAGGTCATCTAAACGTGGGATAGAGAATCTATACTTGACGGTAATCTTGTTGATAGCCCGACTATAAACACACATTCGCCATGAGCCATCCAACTAGTGGGACTCTATTCACGGTCCCTAGTCTACGCTCCTCGTTTAACCAATATGTCTTGGCACGCCCAGTTAACTTCATCCTGGCAACTTGGACCTTCTGTAGGTCCGTGAGGGTGTGCCATTCGAAGCAACTTTCCATGTCTACCACCCAAGTGAGAAAGATCTTGGGGTCTCCCATGCCGTCATAGGTAGGGGCATCAATCTTAATGTCCCTAGTAATATTGAAGTCATGCCCGTGTTGACGGTCCAGATGAGGCACTCGGGGGAATTCTCATCAGAGTCTGAATCGCTTACCGGTTGGTGCGGTTAGGCTGTCCCACGTTAACAAATGGAGGCGGCCGCCCTTGGTTCGCTAGAAGTTGGGCTAACATTGTCCTAAGTTCCGTCATCTCAGTTCGTAGTCCCTCAATATCCTCGGTATTTGCATTTCCGTGCTCATTCGCAGCCATCCTAGACGAAGACGGAGTAGTGTACTCCGTTCCTAGCCTAGTGCGCATACAGAGTTACTTAAATTTTGAAAGACGATTTTTCTTAGGGTTGGACCTAAAGTGAAAACATGATATTTTGAAATTTTCCCGAAGTGACAGGAACGAGGAACGTTAAATTTTTTTTTTCTAATTTTGCAGAAAAACAAAGATTCTAGACCGCTATTGGCAGACCAGCAAAAGATATTTTTTTTGATTAATTCGTGCCAACAAAAGGGAGCGAGGACGTTTGGAATATAGAAGTTGAAACGACTGCCTCTGATACCAAATTGGTTTAGCGTATGTCGCTAACGAGTTCTACACGAGGGAAAGCTCTAGTTCGCCTTTCAACACGTTTTTATTCCGCCGCACTTACACTAGCATCTATCACTCCCAATACGGGTCGTCTCGCGCACAAAAGCATAAACACAATCGGAGAATGGTCTACTCTAAAACAGCGGTGAAAATGAGTCGACTCATTCCCAAAAATTAATGCAAAGGTTGTCAATCCTTTTGAGAGAAAGATCAAGGCTATATGCCAAGATCCACTCAAGCAAAATGGACCTACCCGGTCCGGAAATAGGAAACAAGAACAATAACGATTTCAGTTCTAAGATTTGAAAGCGATTGAAATTTAGATCCGCGGATAACACGATGGTTCACCTTCCATAAATCTAGAGAAGAAGCACAAAGATAGGGGGAAGAGTTTACCCAACCTGTTGATGGAAACACACTTGATAACTTGTGGGATAATAACTCTCTCCACGATTCCCACTGGCATCGCACCGAATGGATCAACTGGCATCGCACCAAGTGGGGTTGCCGTCCTTCTTCCTTGGCATCGCACCAAGAGACCACGCCGGAATCTCCATGGGGGGGGGGGGGGGGGCGGCCAAGATGGAGAAGAGAGGGGGCAAGAGGGGGGCGGAAGCTAGTCACAAGCCTTGGCCGAACTCCTCCTTTGGGGGCTAATTTAGGGTTCAATATTCATCATCTCATTCTCTTAATAAGCCTCCTATATATAGGAGTTACAAAATAGATCCAACCATCCAAGATTGTGATTAAACATCATCAATCTGGATGGCTAGTAGCACACCACAAATAAAATTCAGAAAATTAAAAATTACAAGCTTGAAATAAACTAAAGCATTATAAGGAAATATGAAATGTTCTTCAAATAAGCCTTTAAGTGGGCTTCGCGCGCAGCAGATGGAGATTGTAACATTGCCTTCCGTTAGCAGCAAAAGAGTCGTCTTGTTGCCTGAAATCTTTTCATTGTAGAATCTCGTCGTCCGGATCATCTTCAAGTGGTGGCGGAGAGGCCGCGACATCATTTAATGGTTGATTCATTCCAGAATATCACTGGCCGAACAATACGGCGGTCTTCATCTTTTAGCGCGAGGTTTGCGTCGATTTGAATTTAAGGATGACGTAATCAGATTTTAAACGGTGCCAAAAAGACTTAGAGCAAATTCTGATTATGCACAGGAATTTAGTGATGTCTTGTATCTCAACAAATTTAAGCTTTGACGGTTAACTACAGAAGTGTTAAATGAATATCCTTCACTCGACACATTAGTACTTAGCCAAATTTTTGTCAGATTTAGAGGCATTGGGTGAAGGCTCTTCACTCGATGCATTGGTACTTATCAAAATTTTTGTCTGATGTGGAGCCGTTGAGTGAAGGCTCTTCACTCAATGCATTAGTACCTAGCAAACTTTTCGTTGATGCAGAGGCGTTGAGTGAAGTCTCTTCACTCGACGCATTAGTACTTAGTCAAATCCTAGCTAATGCGGTGGCATTGAGAAAAGGCTCTTCACTCGACGCATTACTACGTAGCCAATTTATGTCTATCACTGATGCGTTGAGTGAAGGTTCTTCACTAAACGTATTTGTCCTCTAACACATATACTAAGAAGGCGTTGAGTGAAAGTCCTTCACTAAATGCATTTTTACTTTGTCAGTTTTCCTTTGGACAAGGCGTCGAGTGAATGTCCTTCACTCGACGCATTTGTACTTAGATAGATTTCAGACTTCCTCCATTTATTCTTTGATTTATAGTTCAACTGTCGACGCTTTCTGGCCTCAGACATTGAGTGATGTATAGTCACTCAACGCCATATAATGACTTCTCTCCAGCCATATTTTTGACAGTCTTAACCTATCTAATCACATAATTATAGACATCCTGCACATATGAACTCAGAAATATATCAAATACATGTTTGTGTATATTATTAACTTATGACCTTCTTCAAATCTGGGAGATTGTGGTCAATATACCAAGGAGCTACCCGAGATTGTTTCCCCATAGTAAATTCAAAACTTTCCTGGTATACCTCGTACTTTGTTAACCGTTGACTTCACCTTAATTTGGGTACGAATTTTTTTTATTTGTTTATATGATTTATAACTTCCCATTTTGAGCTAGACCCCTCGTGCGGGTTCTGTGTCATCTTGGGTGGCCAATAGGCACAAACAAAATGTGAAAAATACTAAGTAGACTCGACAAACTCATTGGAAGGACTCGATGAATCGTCAAAAGGACTTGAACCGATCAAAGGACTCGACGAACTCATTGGAAGGACTTGACGAATCGTCAAAAGGAATTGAACTGATCGAAAGGACTCGATGAACTCTTTGGGAAGAGACGATGAATCATCGAAAGGACTCGACGAACTCATTGAAAGGACTCGACGAAACATCAAATGGAATCAAACTTGTCAAAAGAACTCGATGAACCCTTCTTGTTGTCTCAACAAATCCGTCAAATGATCTTGATGAATCGTTAAGAGTACCTGATGAATGGACTTGGCATAATTCATCCATCATGTCTTGATTACTTGCAGTTTGGGGGAAAAGAGGGGGTCGATCCAGATACTTCGGGACATGTACAGAATGGCGCAAAAGTCTTTTAAAGTCTTATTTTTATATTATAACCAAGTATGGTCAAATAGGAGAGTGACACATGGCGTGGTAGTCATTTTAAGGCATGTGAGCCATTAACCCTTGGTCAAATCAGCCTAATCTCTCTCTCATCAAGACTTTAAAATGATCGATGACAAAAGGCATTCATCTTCGTCATGCCGACTCTTCTTTCCCGAAAGAATGGAATAGGATGCAAGGAGCCAAACGCATCCATGTCTCCAAGAAGGAGAACCAGATCCATGACTGAAAATTTTGTGAGCTTCCTACCCTCTCCCTTGATGCTAGATTTGTAGATCAAAAAATTAGGAGAGATGTTTGCACAAGAGAGTTTGGCATTGGGAGTTTTAATGGAGTTTCATATGAGAATGCCACGCTAGAATTTTTGTTCTAGGGAGTCGATTACCATGAAATTATCTTCAATCACTTTCTCTCTTCAATATGAAGGTGATAGAATTTATTTCGTTAATGAAAGTATTTAATTTCAATGATAGCTAAATCACCTAGAGGGGGTGAATAGGTTTCTTAGTCTCTTGTGACTATCTTTAAGTTTTTTTCTTTAAGTGCTTTGTGAGTTAGTAGTTTCCAGGTTTCAAGACACACACCACCTGCAACAAAGAAATAACATAAAGAGCACACACAGAATTTATAGTGGCTCCCTAGATTATGAGTACGTCCACTTTACCTCCCACCTTTATAACAGCTTGTTAGATAAGTCACTTCTTCAATCTCGGATCCTAAGAGCTTACAACATGATCTCTCAGGACCACTCAATCTCCTCCAAGACATACAGCTCAGGCACAAGGACCTACAACTCAGTGATCCAAAGATCACCTACCTCAGGCCCAAAGGACCTACAACTAAGGCTGGGAGGATAGCCCTACCTCAGAGAGAATGACTCTCCTACAGTTCAGGCACAAAGGCCCTAACTCAGATCCAAAGGATCCTAAAACTCAGGCACAAGTGCCCTATAACTCAGAGAGAATGACTCTCCAACCTCAGACCCAATGGTCCAACATCAGATCCAAACTAGATCCTATTCTCAGGCCAAAGCCCTACCTCAGATCTATAACCAGATCCTACACTCAGATCCAAAATGGATCCTACTCTCAGGCCAAAGCCCTACCTCAGATCTACAATAAGATACTACACTCAGATTCAAATTGGATCCTACTCTCAGGCCAAAGCCCTACCTCAGATATGCAACCAGATCCTACATTCAGATCCACATAGGATCCTACTCTAAGGCCAAAGCCCTACCTCAGATCTATAACCAGATCCTACACTCAGATCCACACAGGGATCCTACCTCAGCCTTTATAAAATAGGCTTACAACTCAGATCCAACAAGGATCCTACACTCATATCAAAGAATGGATCCTATAGGGAGAAAGGTTGTTTGGTATGGTTGATTTGGCACCAGAGAGATTTCTCTGTGCCGGCACAGCACTCTCGGTGTTGGCCTTAATTGTCTCCCTCTCCCCCTTTTTGACTTCTTCAATTAGTTATTTGGTTTAGGAGAGGCTGGCCTTGTCCCTTTTAGATTCAAGATGGTTTACATCAGCTATTACGTAATTCTTGACCTATAGCAGATGTTCATCTAGGATCTTGGTGCAAGCATCCATCTTTGTGGATATAGCAGCCTTTTGTTTATCCAACAGTACTTTATCAACATTGTGGGTAGCAACCATGTTGGTAGCTTAAATAGTCTGAATTTCTATGATTGTAGCAGTATTTTGGCTCACCTCATCTGAGAGAACTAAGTTGTCAACCTAAATCACCTAGAGGGGGGTGAATAGGTAAAATACGTGCCAAATGCGGAATAAAAAATTAACACAGCACAGATAAGTAATCAAGCAATCACACAGAAGACAAGAGATTTACAGTGGTTCCCCAATCTTGGGTACGTCCACTTTCCTCACCGATCTAGCAAATCACTAGACTCGGCTACTCCACTATCTCGGATTGCAAACCAATCCTACACCTCGGAACTACGTTCCTACAAAACTCGATCCCAAACGGATCTACACTCAGAAGATAAAACTTCCTATCACTCGGAGATAAATCTCCTACAATGAAATTGTTTGAAGAAAAATACAAACAAAATAATACAGATCTGGATCTTTGGCTTTGTCTTCTTCGTTGAGAGCTTTCGGATTGGACAGAAAAAGGTTGAGGAAGACTTGACCGAAATCCGGAGATCTGAAATCTGGAATCACCACGATCGAATAGAAATATCAAAGATCGATGATGCACGACGTGATCGAATGATTCTTCTTGAGTCTGGATCGCTGGAGAAACTGAGATCGATAGCTGCGGCGTGAGAATGACGATCCAGAGCTTCTTCCGAAAACAGTAATGGTGGCGGACAGAAAGATTAGGGTTTTCGGGATTTTCTCTTTCTTAAAAAGTAATCTCTGTAAACGCGTGTATTTAGTCAAGTCTGAAAAGACCTATTTATAGGTGGTCTCCAACGGTCATAAACATAATTAAGGATGACACGTGGACCAATCAGAAAGGACTATTTGAAAATACACAAAGAAACTTAACTTAGAGAAATTTAGGAAATTCGAACAGACATACTCGAGTAAGAGGTTACATACTCGAGTGGGTATGAGGGATATACTCGAGTATCAAGATAGAAACTACTCGAGTGCTTCAGGGATCAATACTCGAGTGACTTAGAGAACCTACTCGAGTATGAGTAAATATACTCGAGTATAAGCACTTAGAAAAATTTCTCAGATAAGACTTGAAGAGCTACTCGAGTATAAGAGTTTGAGATACTCGAGTATGGAGAAGATAGACTACTCGAGTATCTAAGGAAAACTACTCGAGTGACCACTAACCTACTCGAGTATGAAAAATAATCTACTCGAGTACAGAGTAACTTACTCGAGTATTTCAGAGAACTACTCGAGTATGAGGACTTAGAGACTTTCTAGGATTAGAAGTCCAGATCTACTCGAGTACAACCAGAATGCTTACTCGAGTAACTAACCATCTACTCGAGTATAAGGTATCACTTACTCGAGTGAAGGAAAATCTACTCGAGTATAAGCTTTCATACTTGAGTAAATAGAGAATCCACTCGAGTAAGTAGTCCAACCTACTCGAGTACAGACTCACTTACTCGAGTATACTATAGAAGTACTCGAGTATGTAGACTTAGAAAATTCTTCTGAGATAGACTTCAAAACTCCATAGTCCAAGTGCATGTTGATGAAGTGTATCCCAATAGAGAGGCTATACATGAGCCAACACCTTGGATCACATAATGAGGAATTACATTGTATGGTCCTATATTTGGTGACCCATTATAGACTGACATTGGTCTACACTAGGCAATAAGAACCTGCACACATATAACTCAAACACAATATCAAATACACCTTAATTCATCTTAGTTCAAGGTCTGACTTCCTATAAATCTGAGGTATTGTGGAGACAAATCCCAACAATCTCCCCCTATTTATAGATGTCAGCATCCTCTACACTAAGGTGAATTACTTAGAGTAAAAAGAACAACAAAACATATACTGATGAAAAATAAAAATGAAGCAGGAGAAATAATAAAGATAGCCATAATTAGAATCAAATATATATATATAGAAATGATTTCAAAAGATTAAATGTCCAATTCCACATCCTCATTCACTCAAGAAGGGGCTCCTCTATGCAGTCTTTCTCTTTTAAGCTCTCGCCTCTCCAGGTAGCTGAAAGGTTTGGGAAAATAGGTCTTGGGCCTTGGAGGAGCAGCTGGATTGTTATATCCCCAATTTATGTCATGCAATCTGATTTTGATTTGGGATGCATCATATGCTTTCCATTCTGAGTAGTTGTAGTACTAATCTCTATTTTCACCAAAATCTGTTACCAGCTTCAAGGTATCAAGGATAAGAGACTTGTAGGTAGGATTCCAAACCTCTACATGAATAACTTCTGGTCTACCTTCTGGAGCTGGGGCAGGCTCTCTCCTTGGTGCAGAACGGCTAGCAGAAGCGTCGTCAACCATATTTTCTTTTCTTTCTAGGGGCACCTTGAGAGCTTGGAGGAAAATCATCTTGCCACACATCATCATAAGAAAGAGGAGGCTCAGTCATGTCACCAGTAGGTCTAGGTGAGAAGACTGGCACATACTCTGGAAAGTTGGCCTGATCTGGAGCACTTGAGGGAGGATGATCTTCAAGAGGATCTAGGGGCTTTAGAATTATGGCAGGGTTAAGCTGGGAGTTGGGAAAATTCTGATTATGCAACCATACTGCAGTATCATAGGTATAGAATTTTACAGATTGAAGTTGAGTTAGAATGTCTGCTTTCATTTCTTTGACTAGATTATCCATAGATGCTTTAGATTGTTCAGATATTTTTTTCAACTTGTTCTTTGACAATCTTATCCCCCTTGCTGATATCTACTGATAGTTGGGCAATTGCTTCATCTCTGAATGTTCCAAATTCTTCACAAACTTTCATGACATTTGAGGCAGCATCCTTTTCCAATTGAATCTGATTATTTGCAACTGTTTCAGCTTGATCCTTGAGTAGACCTATACTGGTAATAGTATGATCAATGGCTTTGCCACCCAACTGAAACAGTCTCTTGAGCTCATCAGTGTTTTCTTGAATTTCAGCAAATCCTCTACTCATCTCAGTTTCAAGAGTAGAGATCTTGTTGTTCGCTGATGCCAGAGAATCATCAAAGTACTTTCTCTGTTCACGGAGCATTTGCTCAATCTTGCTTACAAAATCTGAGGAGCTAGGGGGATCTGAGGCTGGGGCTTAGGATGAAGGAACAGGAGTAACCCAGGGGGATTTCAGTAATGTCAATTGTGCTTTCAGCTCTCTTGAAAGGTGGTACCACAACTGAATCTTCTGTATGGATGAAAGAGGGAAGAGAGAAGTCTAGTGTCCTCAGAGGAGCATCCACTGGTTCTGGAGACATGTCCTCATCATCAGACAGTAGATTAATCTCTGGCTGACCTTGCTATTTATTAGGGGACTGAGCAGGATAGGTAGGGGGTACCTTTATAGGGGTGGGATAAGGATCCTTAGCAGGGGAAGGATCTGCTTGAGAGTGATCCTCAAAAGATAGCATAACTGAATCATCTTGAAATACTGGATCATCTGACCTGAGTTCATCAATCAGTCTGTTAATGTCTTCAGCAGTAGTGAGAAGGTTTTCTTGAGCTTGAATTTCTGAGGTGAGATCTTCTGGAGGTGGAGAAGGAGGAGGAGTAGGATCTTGGATCAGATCTTCTTGAGCAGAGTCTTCTGATGCTTTGTGCTGAGGATTAGATGAGGCAGGCTCCCCCTCAACTATTGCACCCGAGGTGGTAATAATGTGATGTAAAGGAGGAGATGGAATCCTGTCATCTGAGACAAGGGGCTCTCTGGGCTCATCTTTTGAGGTGACAGCTGCTTTGGAGGCATGAGCAGTGTTGAGGAGTTTGATTTCATATCTTTTGATTGAGAGGATGGATACTTTCTTCATATGATGGAGGGGAGTGCCTTTAGATAAATCAAACACTGTAGGATTGATCTCATGGAGGAGGAGTGAGATAATCCTAGCATAACTTGGTTTTTTCACACTTTCTTTGATTTTGTCCAGTATCATCATTCCAAACTGGAATTTCTTCCGGCATACTATGGCTTGCATAACATCAAAAAAATTTTGGGAAATTTCTCTGAGGGAATAGGTTTTACATAGAAGAACTTTGGCAATCACATCCACAAGGAATTTGCCCTCTAAATTGTAATCTGCACGGCGGAACGAATATGCTTCATACGGGTTTATTCCACAGAAGAAACTGGTTCTCTCGGAATCTTCAGGAGTCAGATCATCTTCTTCATCCACCACTGGTAATTTTAACAGAGTAGCTAAGGAAGTTTTGTCCAGACGGATTTTGATTCCACTGACCTTGGATTTTAGAACTGTACCATTGCGCTTGACCTTCAGATTCTTGTAGAACTCCTCGACTGCAGGGAAAAAGACTTTGCACGGTGTCTGGAGGATGAACGAGAGACCGGCAGTGTCGAACAGAATTAGCAGGTTTCGGAAATCATCGGAGAGGTCAGCTATACCTTCAGGGTCGAGCTCTGAGCCGATTCCGATCTTGGAGGAGGGCGCCATCGGCGATTCTGGAGTACGGAGGAGACGAAGCGGCAGAGCTCTGCGGGTTCCGGAATATGAAGCGACGACGGCTACTCGGGAGAATGTGGAGTGGAAAGGATTTCCGATTTTTCTAAATATATATATGACCCTAATTAGGTTTAAGTAGGAGTGATAAAATCATACCTATTGCGGAGCGGCAAACACTTTGGTGCGAATAGAAAAAATGAGAGATTCAAATTTCTGATTTCCGTATACTCGAGTAGATTTCGCCATACACGAGTATGAGATGGAGCAAACCCGAGTAGATCTAGTATATACATGAGTAGGTTACCAACTACTCGAGTATGTAGATTCTGTTACTCGAGTATTTCCGTTTACTCGTGTATAAGTCTCTATATACTCGAGTATATCACTTTGAAATATAATTTACTTGGGAGAAATTTTACTGCCACTGATATCTTCAACTCTGAGCCTATCTTTGAATCCACTATCACTATTCCTCTTTGTTGAGCAGCCTGAGTTCCGTTTTGAAGAATGAAAACTTGGACTCCTCCAGCGGTTTGGTGAATATATTGGTAACTTGCATGTCTGTGGAGACATATTGTAGATCTATGTCTCCATTTTCCACATGCTCCTGGATGAAGTGATATCGAAGCTCTATGTGCTTTGTCCGGCTGTGGGAGACTGGGTTGTTGGCGATTACTATTGCGCTGGATGAGTCGCAGAACAGAGGAACGTTATGGAACTTCATGTTATAGTCTTCAAATTGATTCTTGATCCATAGAAGCTGTGCACAACAGCTGCCTGCAGAGATATACTCTGATTCAGCCGTTGAGATGGCTACACAGTTCTGCTTCTTACTGCTCCACGAAATAAGTCTCCTTCCGAGAAATTGGCAAGTCCCGGAAGTACTTTTCCTGTCGTCTTTGCTTCCTGCAAAATCTGCATCTGAAAATCCAATTAGTTCACTATCATTACTTCTTGGGTACCATAAGACAAGATTTGGTGTACCTTTGAGGTATCTCAAGATTCGCTTTGCAGCAACGTAGTGAGATTCCTTAGAGTTCACCTGAAATCTAGCACATACACATGTTGAAAACATTATGTCTGGTCTACTTGCGGTAAGGTAGAGCAAGGACCCAATTATGCTTCTGTACTTGGTTTCATCAAAAGGTTTCCCTTTCTCATCCTTGTCCAGAGACATAGCTGAGGCCATTGGAGTCCTCATAGAGGTTGCATTCTCCATTCTGAATTTCTTAAGTAGCTCTTTGGTGAATTTGGTCTGTGAGATGAAAATTCCATCCTCAGATTGTTTCACTTGAAGCCCTAAGAAATACTTCAGCTCTCCCATACTGCTCATTTCAAACTTCCCTTGCATAAGTTTAGAAAACTTCTTGCAGAGGTTGTTGTCTGTAGAGCCAAAAATAATGTCATCGACATAGATTTGCACTAGCAAAATCTTGCCTTTTATTTCCCTAAGAAATAATGTCTTGTCTATCTTTCCTCTTATGAACTTGTTCTCAATAAGAAAGGTAGACAGCGTCTCATACCAAGCTCGAGGAGCTTGTTTAAGACCATATAAAGCTTTTTGCAGTAAATAAACATGATTAGGAAAAGTTGAGTCAACAAAACCTGGCGGTTGCTCTACATACACTTCTTCCTTTATGTCACCATTCAGGAAGGCGGACTTGACGTCCATCTGATAGACGGTAAAGCCCTTAAGTGCAGCGTAGGCAAGAAATAACTTGATCGCCTCCAGTCTTGACACTGGAGCATATGTTTGGTCAAAGTCGATTCCTTCTTCTTGACGATAGCCCTTGGCTACAAGTCTGGCTTTATTCTTTATAATTGTTCCATCTTCGTCCATCTTGTTCCGGTAGACCCATTTTGTCCCAATGACGTTCTTCCACTTGGGTCTAGGAACAAGTGTCCAAACTTTGCATCGTTTGAACTGATTCAGCTCATCTTCCATGGCTAGAATCTAGGATGCGTCGGAGTTGGCTTCCTCAAATTTCTTTGGTTCAACCTGTGAAAGAAAACTTAGGTGTAAATTTTCGTTAGTTGTACCTCGACGAGTTCTGACGCCATCCTGAGGATCTCCTATGATTTAGTCTAAGGGATGATCCTTCATGTGTCTGAACTCTAGAGTCCTTGCATCTGGGATCTCTTCAGCTACTGGAGTTGTATCTTCAGTTGGGATGTGTTCTTCATCTTGATCATCTACCTCTCTAACAGGGGTTGTAGAGGTGATCTTGATGAACGTCTCATCTTTACCTCCAGTAGGTTCATCCAAGCTGAGTTCCTTCATCTTTGTACCTGCATCTTCAATAGGCACACAGGAAGAGTTGCTTTGCAGCAGACTCGTCTCATCGAATACAAGGTGTATCGACTCTTCTACCACCAGAGTTTTTCTATTAAATACTTTATAGGCCTTACTATGGCTACTATAACCTACAAAAATACCTTCAAAGCTTTTCTCGCTAAACTTGGTAGTGCGATACTTGCCGTTGTTAAGTACGAAGCACTTACAGCCAAAGATTCTAAAATATGAAATGGTTGGTTTCCTGCCTTTTAGAAGTTCTTAAGGAGTCTTATCATGGTTCTTATTGATGAGAGCTCGATTTTGCACGTGACAAGCAGTGTTGACGGCTTCAGCCCAGAAATACTCTGGAAGTGAGGCATCACTCAACATAGTCCGGCAAGCCTCTATGAGTGTTCTGTTCCTTCCCTCAACTACTCCATTTTTCTCTGGAGTGCAAGGAGAGGAAAACTCATGAAAGATACCTTGACTTTCACAGAATTCTGTCATGGCTCCAGACTTGAATTCCATTCCATTGTCACTTCTGATTTTGACTACGGAACAGTTGTATTCATTCTGGATTTGCCTAACAAAACTAGTGAAAGTACTGAAGGTGTCTGACTTGTGTTTCAGAAAGAACACTCATGCAAAGTGCGAGTAATCATCCACAATAACCAACGTATATTCCTTACCTCCCAAACTTCTAACTTGTAGTGGACCAAACAAGTCCATATGGAGAAGCTGTAAGCTTCTATTGGAATCCTTGCCTATTATGCTTTTAAATGAACTCCTTGTTTGCATTCCTTTGATACAGGCGTGACAAAGACTGTCCATAACGCACTTGACATTAGGTGCATCACGTACTAAGTTTTGAGAGAATAGTTTATTAATAGTTTTGAGATTAATATATGCTAGTCTCTTGTGCCATTTGTCAGTAAGAGATGCACTACTTTTTGCTAAAATACACACTGGTATAGACGAGTCTATACAAATAAAGTTTGAACAGAAAATATTTCTGCTTCGAGTGCCTGATAAAACAGTTTCCATGTTGTCAACCAATTTTATCAAACACTTGTCAGCATGAAATTCAACCACGTATCCTTTGTCGCATAGTTGGCTTATGCTGATGAGATTGTGTTCCAATCCTTCAACATAGGCTACATCCGAAAAGGATACGCTACCGTTAGTAATCGTACTGTAGCCTTTAGTTATTCCTCGATCTGAACCTCCAAAGATGACCTTTGGTCCGTTGCAGACTGAGGTGAAATTCTGGAGTAGGCTTCTTGTCCCGGTCATATGCTGAGAGCATCCACTGTCCAAGTACCAGATTGGCATTTTGGTGGTCTTTAGACATACCTGCAATTATAATCACTTAGCCTTAGGAACCCAAACAAGTTTGGGTCCTTGGTCTCGAGTTAGAATACTCCCCCTACGAGCATTAGCCTCATGAGTGGTCATTCTCACGTTGCTAACTTGAGGGGTTACAACATTTCTAGGATTGAACTAACAATCGATGCCAAAATGACCAATTTTGCCACAGCACCAACAGTCGAACCTGTTGTATCTTTGCCTAGTGTATTCCTGCTTGATTTTCTTAAGTGATGGTCTAGCAGGAACTTCACTCTTGGAGGAAGAAGCTTCATGATGATGGCAGCTACATGAAGTCTTCTCCTTCATAGGCTTTTCCACAATAGGATTTACCTTTGGTGTCTTCTTGATGTTATGACCATGAGCATAAGGTCCATAGCTTTGAAGTTGAATCTCTTCATAAGGGGCCTTAAAGACACTCTCTCCAAAGTTATGAGGACGAGTCCAACCTTGGTATCTTGACTTAGGCTTCTCGGTGATCGGCCTAGAGAAGTGTCCATAGGTGGACTCATAGTCATATTCGTTCGTAGGAAAGATAACTTTCTTGAACAAAACTAGTTCCAAGGGAGCTTTCCCTTTTTCTTCAGCTAGAGCCTTCTGGGCAGCCTTATTCTTTCTCTTGGCCTTATTTCTCCTAGAAGATTTACTAGAAGCACCAATGTGGCCTAAACCAGCACCCTTGGCCTTAGCTGAGAACTCAGCAACTAGTGGAAGAACTGTCTTAGGCTTGGAGAAACTCTCAACAAGTTTCTTCTCAGCCTCGAGTAGTTGTTCCAATTCTTTGATGATTTCATCTTTAAGGTTGACGTTCTTGAGAGCTTGATTGTATTCCTCCATAGCAACATTGAAGTTCTCTTGAAGAGAGTTAGTCCTAGTGACTTCTTCTCTCAAGCTGCTCTCAATAGCCTGTAGAGATTTTATCTCTTTGGCTTGAGTTTTCACGACTTTGCGACATTTTTCGTAAGCCGTGAGTAACTCCTTATACTTTCCCATGAGTTCAGATTCATCCTCAGAGGAATGGCCCTCTTGCTCATTATCATCATCAGATTCAGAGAGAGGAGTGTGAGATTTTACCTCCCCAGTGAACTGGGGAACTTGTTCATCATCAGAGTGAGCCATGAGCCCGAAGTAAGCTTCCTCTACTTCACTCGACTCAGATGAGTCAGAGTCGCTGAGAGTTTTGCTCTTCTTGGCTAATAAGCTCTTCTCTGTCCTCTTCTTGTGGTATGAGGATTTCTTTTCCTCTCTTCTTCCACCCTCTTTCTTCTTGTGAGGGCAGTCCGCGATGACGTGACCTGGCTGATTACAACAATAACAAACGATGTCAGTTGAAATCTGTTTGTTCTATTTAGAGTTATACCTGTCATGGCTACTTGAGCCTTTCTTTCGCTGATCACCGTCATGTCGTGATCTTCTGTATGAGGTATCTTTGCCTCTCCATTGCTTCTTCTTATTCAAGAATTTCTTGAACTGCCGTGAGAGAAATGAGAACTCTCCTTCAGATAGTTCTGAGGCTAAGGTGCTTGGCTCGGAGTCTTCTTCTTCACTTACTTCTTGAGGAGGTGCTGGTGAGGCAGCTTTGCCCTTCCTTGAACTGTCAGCCTTTAAAGCAACTGACTTCTCTTTTGAGGAGAAGCGACTATTCTCTTCTTCAGCTTTTCTGGAGTTGATCTGCAGTTCATAGGACATTAGCTTGCCAAATAGATTCTGTGGATCTGTCTCTGCTAGTCTGCCAAACTCTCGGATGGCACAGACTTTGTTATCCCATTCCTTGGTGAGAGATCTCAGAAACATATCATTCAGCTCCCCATTAGTAAAGACTCGTCCGTACACTCTTAGTCCATTGACTATCTTAAATATGTTTTCAAATGTGTCAGCTATGGGTTCCTTGTGAACTTGTCGGAAGGCTTCATACTTCTGATTTAAGAGGGATCTCTGATCATCCCTAACTTCCTCAGTCCCTTCCATCATAGTCACCAGGGATTGCCACATCTCCTTGGCAGATTGGCAATGTATAAGATTTTGCAGCATTGAGTCATCGACTGCACTTGCGATAATATTTTTAGCTTTCTTGTCTAGGGAGACAAGTGCAATCTCGTCCTTATCCAAGTCCATCAACTTCTTTGGAACCTTTTTGGTTGGGTCTATTGTTGATGCAGTCATAGGAACATGCGGACCTTCTTCCACAATCATGAAGATCCGGGGATCTACTGCTTCCATGAAGAGCTTAACTCTTTCCTTCCACATAGGAAAATTGTTCTTGGTGCAGATAGGGAGCTTAGCAAAATCTTTGGTCTTACTCATGCTTGATACTTCTCTTGAGACAACTTGGTGAGGATTAGATCAAGGTGTTAACCTTTTAACGATCAACCTTCCTCTGATACCAATTGAGAGAACTAAGTTGTCAACCTAAATAACCTAGAGGGGGTGAATAGGTGAAATACGTGCCAAATGTGGAATAAAAAATTAACACAGCACAGATAAGTAATCAAGCAACCACACAGACGACAAGAGATTTACAGTGGTTCCCCAATCTTGGGTACGTCCACTTTCCTCATCGATCTAGCAAATCACTAGACTCGGCTACTCCACTATCTCGGATTGCAAACCAATCCTACACCTCGGAACTACGTTCCTACAAAACTCGATCCCAAACAGATCTACACTCGGAAGATAAAACTTCCTACCACTCAGAGATAAATCTCCTACAATGAAATTATTTGAAGAAAAATACAAACAAAATAATACAGATCTGGATCTTTGGCTTTGTCTTCTTCTTTGAGAGCTTTCGGCTTGGACAGAAAAAGGTTGAGGAAGACTTGACCGAAATCCGGAGATCTGAAATCTGGAATCACTACGATCGAATAGAAATATCAGAGATCGATGAAGCACGACATGATCGAATGATTCTTCTTGAGTCTGGATCGCTGGAGAAACTAAGATCGATAGCAGCGGCATGAGAACGACGATCCAGAGCTTCTTCCGAAAACAGTAATGGCGGCGGACAGAAAGATTAGGGTTTTTGGGATTTTCTCTTTCTTAAAAAGTAATCTCTGTAAACGCGTGTATTTAGTCAAGTCTGAAAAGACCTATTTATAGGTGGTCTCCAACGGTCATAAACATAATTAAGGATGACACGTGGACCAATCAGAAAGGACTATTTGAAAATACACAAAGAAACTTGACTTAGAGAAATTTAGGAAATTCGAACAGACATACTCGAGTAAGAGGTTACATACTCGAGTGGGTATGAGGGATATACTCGAGTATCAAGATAGAAACTACTCGAGTGCTTCAGGGATCAATACTCGAGTGACTTAGAGAACCTACTCGAGTATGAGCAAATATACTCGAGTATAAGCACTTAGAAAAATTTCTCAGATAAGACTTGAAGAGCTACTCGAGTATAAGAGTTTGAGATACTCGAGTATGGAGAAGATAGACTACTCGAGTATCTAAGGAAAACTACTCGAGTGACTACTAACCTACTCGAGTATGAAAAACAATCTACTCGAGTACAGAGTTACTTACTCGAGTATTTCAGAGAACTACTCGAGTATGAGGACTTAGAGACTTTCTAGGATAAGAAGTCCAGATCTACTCGAGTACAACTAGAACGCTTACTCGAGTAACTAACCATCTACTCGAGTATAAGGTATCACTTACTATAGTGAAGGAAAATCTACTCGAGTATAAGCTTTCATACTTGAGTAAATAGAGAATCCACTCGAGTAAGTAGTCCAACCTACTCGAGTACAGACTCACTTACTCGAGTATACTATAGAAGTACTCGAGTATGTGGATTTAGAAAATTCTTCTGAGATAGACTTCAAAACTCCATAGTCCAAGTGCATGTTGATGAAGTGTATCCCAATAGAGAGGCTATACATGAGCCAACACCTTGGATCACACAATGAGGAATTACATTGTATGGTCCTGTGTTTGGTGACCCATTATAGACTGACATTGGTCTACACTAGGCAATAAGAACCTGCACACATACAACTCAAACACAATATCAAATACACCTTAATTCATCTTAGTTCAAGGTCTGACTTCCAACAAATCTGAGGTATTATGGAGACAAATCCCAACTTCATCCAGTTTATCCATGGTATAATCAACAGCTGGGGCTGCCCTAATGAAGAATTTCACAGTTTCAGCCTTCAGAAGATTGACTTCAAATCTGATAGACTTTATTTCTGTGTTCAACTCTTTTCTAAATTCTTTAATTACATGATCAACAAAGGTCTCCAGAGTTCTCCTTTGTTCATCCATAAAACCCTCTCAGCTGAGCTAGAAAGACAAGTGGCAATTGATCTGTCCTGGCAGATGTACCTTCATCACAAACAGCTTCTTGTTCTAGTCTATTCTCTAGCCTATTATTTGAGTCACCCATGGTGTACATTGAATAATGTGCTTTCTTGGATGAGTCAACCAAGACATTCAAGTATAACTCCAAAACATCCAGCTTCCATAGCAAGATGGGCTCTGGCAGAACATATTCTAGGTTAGTGACTTGAAGCATATGTAAAACTAATTATACTTCCTCGGGAGCTTCTTTGAATCCATTTCGAACAAGTTCGCTGCCTTCAAATAGAAAATCCTTGCCTTTAGGATCCATCTCTGTTGCGAATTTCTGGGAACGAGTAAAACTATTTCGTCATCTCGGCAGACTAAGGTAATGAAGGGCAAGGAATAGTGCGGCTTTTCTTATGCACAACTCCTCCTATTTATAGTTTTATTTTTCCTTTAGAAGTGGAAGAGGTGCATACCTGTTTGAGATCAAGACCTATGATCAACGGCTGGGATTAATTCCCGACACTTAGCCGCAAACAGTCAATTTTTTCGCATCCGTTGAGCGAACTCCTAATGTAGCTAATGCTCTTAAAATTAGTCCACTTTAACTGAACTTACCTATAGGGATTAGATCAACTTGCAACATATAATCACAATGTATATATATTTATATAGTATAGAGCAGATTAAGCTTCCTCCTGGCATGAGTCCGACTCAGTAGTGGATAAGGCGTTTCCATGAAGTCAGCCTACTTCTTTGGAAATGACAAGTTTCCTCCTTTCTTTTCCAATAATCCTTGCCTTCTATTCTTGATCATTTTCTTCTTCCCTATTTGGCTTATCAGGGAGCTTATGACATTCTCCTTTTATCAAGCAGGGAGTTCAACAGGAATCTCCCCCTTAACCTTTGCATTATTCCTTTGGGACACCCCTTGTTTCAATCTAATTCCTAGAGCAATCTCTGTCCAAGTAACCCATGGGGGTGAGGGCACTTGGACTATCCTGTAAAATAGATTACTTTACCTTAGGATCCCAAAATTAATTTGGTCCTAGGTTCTTGTTAGCTTCAAACTAAACTTGTCTTCCTGCAAATTTTCTGACAGGAAGACTAACTCTAGCTCTTACCATAGTAGGATTATGCCAGCAATCTAAGGCAAAATGTCTCACTTTCCCACAACACCAACACTCATGAGTGTTGTATCTTCTTTTCTATGTTGGTCCTACAGTTTGGTTAACTGCTGACTAAACAGAAGGAAGAGAAACAACAGCTTTCTTCAAATTCCTTTCAGCAAGGATCTGACGGAAGGTAAGTCTTCCAGCGGGCTGATTTTTGCCTTCTCAAAGTGCTATCAGCAACAATATTCTTTGCAAAATACATTCTCTTGATAGCATCAGAGATGCCCAAATCAGACTTGCTGATAGACTGACCCTTGGTTTGAGTCTTAGCTGAATGGTTCTGAAGCTTGTCCATAGCCACATTCTTCAGAGTGGGAACTAGAGTACCAAAGGCAAATGGTCCATGATGGGACATTTGAATTTCTTCATGGGGAGCCTTAAAGGAACTCATTCCCCTACTATACCTTCCACCATTGTGGTGAACACCTTTGTTCACACAAGTGGATCTACCATTCATTCAGTAACCATAGATGCTCTCTTAGTCATACATGTTTGAAGGTAACTGAACTTTCCTAAAAGGAATGGGAGGCTTGGAAGCTAGTGGCGGGACATGATCTTTTTCTTTCCCTTTGGACTAGACAACTCTTGTGCTTCCCTTGAATCTCAACCCTTTCTTGCCCTTTTGAGAGGAGAAGGAGTCTATCAATGACAGCACAGTACTTGGCTTAGAATAACTAGTCACCATCCTTTTCTCCATCTAGAGCCTCTCTTCAAGGTTGTTGGTACCCTAGTTTGGATTTTAGTTTAGTCTTCTCAATTAGTTTCTTGACCCATGATTTATCTATGGTCAAAGGTTAGTTGTTAGGTTAGATTTCCTCAGTTGTAGGATTGTCACTTATCCAGTGGAAATCTGGCTAAGTTGTTTTTGGTTCGACTATAGTCGAACGGCGCTCGACTATCGTCTATCAACTGTTCGACGATCTTCTATCAATTGGTCGACTATAGTCAGTCAGCAGATCGTCTATCTTTGAGTTAGTTCAACTCTTGATAGCTCGACGATCTGTGGTATCTGTCTTGTCGATCGTCGAACCCTGCTCGACTTCTTTTGACCAGACAGATTTCTTGTTTGTGATAGTTCGACTATCTGCTCTGATAGTTCGACTATTTGTTCTGTTGTGATAGTTGGATTATCTGCTGTCATAGTTCGACTATCTATTCTGTTGTGATAGTTCGACTATCTGCTCTGATAGTTCGACTATCTGTTCTGTTGTGATAGTTCGACTATTTGTTTGATTGTTCGACTATCTGCTCTGTGTTGATAGTTCGACTATCTGTTTGATGGTTCGACTATCTTTTTGATAGCTCGACTATCTGCTTTGATAGTTCGACTATCTGTTTCATTTGACTATCTGTTCTGATAGTTCGACGATCTCTATGGTTCGGTCGACGATCTCCGAGGATCGTTCGACATTCATTTGTCTGCTTTTAGTAATTTTATACTCCTTCTCTTCTGTGATTTATTTCCTATTTATTTGTCATATTTTATTAAAAATTATTTCATTGATTTTATGCTGACATTTCAAGGCAATCTTTGCCCCATTCTTTATGCATAAGTCAAGTTCTTTCTGACAAAAGTCTTTTGTCTTATTACTTGAAATATCTTTATGCTTTATCTGTCATGCTGTCCTTTATAGCCGTTAGACACAAAAGTCTTCTCTGGCCGTAAAGAGTTTGGTCTGGTGTGACTTTCTCTAGTATTCTTTTATCAGGTTGGATATGCAGCTTCTTAGAAAGCTTTATCCCTTTATAGGATGTCTGTCTGCAGGATATATTTTTGCATTATGCTATTTGCAGCCTAGATTGCAGATCTCAGAAGAAGATGAAGTTCAAATAAATATCAGAGCCGTTACAAAGGCTAATATATAAAGAGCTCTTTTGAAAGGTTTAAAAAACACACATATACATAGATAGAGAGATATACTCACAGACACCAAGTCTGGTTGACACAGATATTCATATACAGATTCAAAACAAGAAGAACAACTCTCAGTTTCTTTCACATTCAACAGAGAAGATCTACTCTCTTCAGCATTCTTCTTCAACCCTGAGTTCATCCTGCTTCCAGGAACATTTACACTCAGAGCCTCTAGAAGAAGAAGAAGAAGAAAGAAAAGCTATTGAAGAAGAACATCCATTTCAAATCAAGAGTCTTCTTCAAGCTGCTCATTCAAGAACTTCAAGACAGCTCTCTGTCAAAAGTTCAGAAGAGTTCTGGCACCCTGAAGCAAGACTTCTTCCTGGATATTCTCTTAGCCAGGGGGAACCTTGATTCCTTAGAGCTTTCTAGCTCTATGCAATCCACTAGCTTCTCTTATATTGTTTTAACAATAGAGAAGACACTCTAACTCTCTCTCAACCTCATGTAAAAGGGTTATTACTCCCTTCAAAAGTGAACCTTGGTGGCAGGGCACCTTAGCAAAAACCTGTGTTGGATTTTGAGCTCCTGATCAAAAGCTCAAAGGGTCTACTTGATCTACCTGAACAAGATCAGTTGGTGGCAGGGCACCTGAACAAAAACCTGTAGTGGATTCCTACCAGGGTGGTAGAAGAGTGGATGTACCTATTTAGAGGGAACCACTATAAACCTCTTGTGTTGTCTGTGTTGCTTACTTTAATTATTGCACTGTGGCTGTGAATAGAACTAACTAGGATTGCTAGTTGCTGTGTTAGGACTAAAGCTGAAACTGTAATTACAGTTAGCTTTCTCTTGTGCACCACACTTTGTGTTAGGCTCTAGGGTTTCAAATATCTATAAACTCTTTCTGCAAACTAACTCTAAGGGAGTTGAGTAGATTGTCATAATTTTTGAATACTCTATTCACCCCCCCTCTAGAGTTGTATCTATCCTCATTTTTAATTTATATCAGAGGGAGGTTGACTGACTGTGCAGGCTAACACCTGAGTCATAAGATCCAGATAGATACCAAGTTTATAGACATTCACTTCATGGCCCAGTACAAGGATTATTCTAGCACCAGACCTCCAGTATGCAACTTAGCTAAGTTCAGCATCTGGAAGGCAAGAATCAAGTTATATAAGAATTCTATTAATGAAGATATTTTTTCCTCTATTTTGACAGGACCTCCAACACCACCTGCTGCAACCACTGCTACAATATCTATAAATCTCAGTGCAGTGCCACCTCAAGACTACAATGATACATACAAGAAAGCAAAAGTAGCTGATGCAAAAGCCATAAATATTCTGGCTCAGACCATGTTTGATGAAGCCTTTCAGAAAGTGGCTGATTGCACTTCTGCAAAAGCCATGTGGGACTCACTGAACCAGATATTAGCTGGTTCAGTTGATGAGAGGAAGGACAGAAGGTCAAACCTTATATCTCAATATGAAAACTTCAATTAGACTAAAGCTGAATCAGTTGAAGCTATGTACACAAGGCTCAGCTCCATCATCAATGAGCTGAGAACCCTTGATAAGGAGATAACATTAACAGAGGTCAATGATAAGATACTGATGTGCTTCCCCAGTACATGGAATCTTAGGATCTGGCCCATCAAGGAGGCAAGAAGTACTACTGAGATCTCAACTGAAGCCCTCCTTGGAAAGCTCAAATCTTTTGAGCAAGTTCTAAAGTTTAGGGAAGCTGAAGCTGAAGCTAAGACTCCCACTCCAACAAGTAAAGAGCAAACTCTTTCTCTCAAAGCTGCTGATGCTTCTGAAGGAAGCCAATCCAATTAGGAGCTGATGACACTCTTTGCCAAAAGGTTTCTCAAGAAGGGCAGAAAGGACTTCAGAAAGAAGTCTTTAAGATATGAAGACAAGCCAAGGTATGATAGATCACCTACTAAAGAAATTATTTGTTATGGCTGTAGGAAACCTGGACACATTCTACCTGAGTGTCCAGAGGAAAAGAACAAAGAAAAGAGAAAAGAAAAAGAACATCAGAAGAAGCACTCCAAGTCCTCCTCCTACAAAAATAAGAAGAAGGAGAAAGGATTTGTTGCTGAAACCTGGAGTGATTCAGATGAGGAATCTTCCTCCTCAAGCTCAGGTGAAGATGAGGAAGAGAAGAAGGCAAAAGAAATTTGCCTTATGGCAATTGATGCCTGCAGCAATCACTTAGCTGCATGGAGTTCTGATGATGATGAAGAAATGCCTACAGAAGATCAGGTATTATCTTCTTATGATTTTTCTTCTGCTGAATTTAAATCTGAATTTAAATCTCATTGTTTAGATTTAATTAGTTCAGAAAAAGAAATTAAGGAGCTTAGAAATAGTATAGAAGAATCAGAAATCCTCTCCATTGAAAATGTTAGGTTAGAAGCAGAACTCACTAAGTTCAGTGAAGAAATAAAATTTCTTAAAAATGAACTAGCTAAGTCAAAAAGATTAGAAGAATCTCTAAATGGTAGAAGCCTTAAGCTGCTAGAGATCACTAGCATGACAAACACTAGGTCAGGCAATAATAAGCTAGGCTTAGGAGCCTCATCAAGTGAACCCCCCTTGGTTCTTAAAAATCATCTTTCAACTCCAGTAAACTTTATTTTAGCTGATGGAATAAAGAATACTGAGCAAGTAACTCTAGTTAACAAAGCCTTAAATAAAGCTAAGAGAGAAAAGAGAAAGCAAAAATTTAAGGAACTAAAAAAGTCTTCGAACGCTGCTCGACGATCGAAGGCTCAATGGTCGAACGATGCTCGACGATCTGAGCATCGATCGTCGAACGAAGATCGACGATCTCAATATGACTTTCAAAATAATAACCTGAACCCTAGAAATCCTAATGTAAATAGAAATCCTAGGTTTATTGACCCATCAACTGCATAGAGCATTCCACCTAGGAGATCCTATCCCTTAGGATATAAACCCCAGCCTGCTTATTCTTTTATTTTAAGCTTTCATTATGTGAAGAATAATGGACCCAAGGTTGTCTGGGTCCATAATGTCTAACTGTTTAATTTGCAGGTGAAGACCTATCCATTTACTAAAGACAAATGGTATTTGGATAGTGGCTGTTCCAAACACATGACAGGAAACAAATAAAATCTGTCAAAATACAAGGCCAAGCTTGGACCAAAGGTGATCTTTGGGGATTCCAGCTGTGGTCAAATAGAAGGATATGGTAGGATTGCCATTGGAGCAGTAACATTCAAAAGGGTTGCATATATAACTGGACTAAAGCACAACCTAATCTCAGTAAGCCAGTTATATGATGCAGGTTATCAGGTATCTTTCACTAACACTCTCTGTAATATTACTTTAAATAGTAATGTAGTGTTAGTAGGCATTAGACAGGGTAATATTTATTTAGTAGATTTTAACTCAACTCAATCTGAAATCTGCCTGTTTAATGAAGTAACAAATAATAACACCTTATGGCATAGGAGGCTTAGCCATGTTAACCTTAAGAACATATCTAGGTTATCTAAATACAACCTTGTTAGAGGTTTACCTTCTTGCCCCTACAAGAAGGAAAGCCTATGCAAGGCTTGTAAATTAGGCAAGCAAACCAAAAATTCCTTTAAATCTGTAAATAAAATTGATTCACCTAGAATCCTATATTTATTATATTTGGACCTTTTTGGCCCAATAAATGTACAGAGTCTAGGAGGGAAGTTTTACACTTTAGTGATTGTAGATGACTTCTCTAGGTTCACTTGGGTGTTCTTTTTGAGAACTAAGGCTAATAACTTTAAAGTTCTTATAGACTTTCTATTATGTGTGCAGACTGAGTACTCTACTCATGTGGCCTTGATCAGAAGTGATCATGGTACTGAGTTTGAGTCTCTTCTCATGCAAGAATTCTGTGAGAAAGAAAGTATCAAACATAGCTTCTCTACTCCTAGAACTCCCCAACAAAATGGGGTAGTGGAAAGGAAGAATAGAACCCTGATTGAAGTTGCTGGAACATTGTTGGCAGATGCTAACATGCCTCTCTCTTATTGGGCAGAAGATGTTAGCACAGCTAATTATGTCTTGAACAGATGTCTTATACACAAGCTTAAGAGTAAAACTCCTTATGAGTTGCTTAAAGGAAAGAAACCTAAAATTAATTATTTTAGAGTCTTTGGTTGTGTAGTGTATATTCACAATAACAACAAAGAATACCTTAGAAAGTTTGAAGCAAAAGCTTCAATGGGAATTTTTCTTGGATATTCCCAAGTAAGCAAAGCTTATAGGGTCTTTAACAAATCAACATCTAAAATAGAGGAGTCTGTGCATGTTTCTTTTGATGAGTCAAAGATATTTTACAAGGAGAAGGAAACTTCTCCTTCCTCAAGCTCATTGCAGGTACTTGAGTCATGCAAAGATGTCACTCAAGAGATTCTCCATCTTTCAACTCTTCATATCACTGATTCAGACAGTGATGAAGACACTGTGGAAGCAGTTGCTGTACCACCAACAGTTGATCCAATTCCTCAAGAGGAATTAATCCAAACTGTTGTTGAAGATCACATCCCACCTGCTGATATTGTCATACTTAGAGATCTTCCTACATCTCAAGTGATTGGTGACATATCAGCTGGTGTGCAAACAAGACATCAATTAAGACAGGATGTGATTCATGCTTGTTTACTTTCACAGATTGAGCCCCTCACCATAAAAGATGCTGAGCTAGATCCCCACTAGATCATTGCTATGCAAGAGGAGCTTAATCAATTTGAAAGATGTAAAGTATGGACTTTGGTTCCAAGACCTAAAGGCCAACTGATCATAGGCACCAAGTGGGTGTTTAGAAACAAGTTGGATACCCAAGGAATTATTGTAAGGAACAAAGCTAGGCTTGTAGCTCAGGGCTACAGATAGGAGGAAGGTATAGACTATGACCAAACCTTTGCCGCTGTTACAAGGCTAGAGGCAATAAGGATCTTTCTAGCCTATGCAGCCTATATGAAGTTTAAGGTTTTTCAGATGGATGTCAAGAGTGCATTCCTAAATGGTGAGCTAAAGGAAGAGGTGTTTGTTGAACAACCTCCTGGGTTTGTCTCTTCAACTCAACCCTTATTTATTTACAAGTTGCAAAAAGCACTTTATGGACTTAAGCAAGCACCCAGAGCCTGGTATGAGACTCTAGCTAGTTTCCTGTTAGAGCACAACTTTGTTAGGGGAGTAATTGATAGAACCTTGTTTGTTAAGCATCACAAGGACACAATCCTGTTAGTTCAAGTCTATGTGGATGATATTATCTTTGGTTCCACTGATCCCAAACTATGCAAAAGGTTCTCAGACCTGATGCACTCTAAGTTTGAGATGAGTAGTATGGGTGAGCTGTATTACTTTCTTGGTCTCCAAGTTAAGCAAGATGCTGATTGCATCTTCATCTCCCAATCCAAATATGACAAGGAATTGCTAAAGAAGTTTTGGATGGCTGATGCTTCAGTAATGCATACACCCATGGCTACAAATATAGTTATAGATTCTGATGACCAGGGTAAGTTAGTTGATCAGAAAAACTATAGGGCTATTGTTGGTTCCCTATTGTATTTAACTGCAAGTAGACCTGATATAATGTTTGCAACATGCCTATGTGCTAGATTCCAGGTCAACCCCAAGGAATCTCATTTGATTCTTCTCAAGAGAATTTTGAGATACCTGAAGGGATGTCCAAATTTAGGACTATGGTACCCAGCTGAATCAGAATTTGAGTTAATGGGATACTCTTATTCTGACTATGCTGGTTGTAGAGTTGACAGGAAAAGTACCTCAGGAACATGTCAATTCCTAGGAGAGAGATTAGTCTTTTGGTTCTATAAGAAACAGGCTTCTGTCTAAACTTCAACTGCAGAGGCTGAATATATAGCAGCTGCTAGTTGTTGTTCACAGATCCTGTGGATTCAAAACCAGCTTTTGGATTATGGGTATACACACAAGAACACCAAAATCATCTGTGACAGTACCAGTGCTATCTCCATTGAACAAAATCCTGTGCACCACTCTAGGACCAAGCACATTGAGATTAGACATCATTTTCTAAGAGATTGTGTGGAAAAGAACAAGATCAGCCTTGAGTTCATATCCACTGACCTTTAAAGAGGTGATATTTTCACCAAGCCCTTAGATGAACAGAAGAATCTGTTCTTTTTGGTTCAACTAGGCATGATAAATGGAAAAGACTAAGTTTGACTTCTGCCTTGTTGAAATCTGTTTGAAGATCGTCGAACGACGTTCGACGATAGTCGAACAGGTTGAGCCTATCGTCGACCTATGGTTAACGCCGGCTCATTTTATTGTGAAGACAGAAATAGTCGAACGATTGCTCGACTAGTCTACTTCAGGAAATGATCATTGAATGACCGTTCGACTATCGCTTCTACTATCTGTTAAAACAGGTCGACGATTGTCATTTTAATATAAAACCGATTGTCGACCTAGGTGAAGAGATCGTCTTTTAGTAGTCGATAGAGCTCATCTTTTCGTATTCCATCTTTCTGCTTGAGCTCTGCCCCACGCTTTCTATCGTTTTGTTTTCGTCGTCCTCTCCAACAAAATTGATGGCGATTGCTCCAGGTCTCCTGACAGCGATGATGTTTGACGCCGGTTTCAGCGTGGATTTCGACTCGTTCAGCGCCAGCGATGTGGAGATTATAGAGATGCTCCAGCTCTGCAAGGATCAAGGACTAGAATAGCTGATGTCCTCAAGGATTAAGATAAACATTCCAGAGATCAAAGAATGGGTTTACTCTTCGTCTTCCAGAGAAGAATCCATGACCGGGACAGTAGGCAGGGAAGAGGTAATCCTAACTCCTGCCATTTTGACTGAGATTTTTGGATTATTGAATGGACAAGAGGAGTATGATCAAGATACTCATGAGTTTGGAAGAATGCTCGTAGAGCTAGGACATGCTGAGGGCATTCCTACAAAGTTGCTGAAAGTAAACTTCCCGATGAGGATAAAGTTATTAGCAGAACTTGTTGGAAAAGTGCTATTGGGTAAGCACTCTGCTCATGACAACATCACCAGGCAGTAGTTTGCCTTGATGTGTGCCCTTGTCAATAAGAAAGATATTAATTAGGCAAGTATAGTGTTTGATTTGATCAGGAAGAAGAACTCCAAGAAGGAAGTAACTCTTGGAAGGGTGATAGGAATATTTCTAAAAGAAAAATATCCTCAACTGTTGGGTACAGTTGCTACATCCATCAATGCTAGTAAGAAGATGGATCCTACTTTGTTTGTTAAGTGGAGGAGGAACATCCAGAAGCCCTCACCAGCTGGGGTTGCTCCTGCTGCATCTGAGAGCACCAGGACTGTATCAGTCAATCCCCACCTATCTGAAGAAGGCTCTTCCATTCCCCCCAATCCACCTTCATCTGCATTGCCATCCACATCTACTGCATTACCATCAACTTTCACTGAAGTACCATCTACATCTACTGTATCTCTTCCACTAGATTCCTCCACTATTCTCCATGCATCACCACCAGCATCTCCACCCCTTCTAATCTTGCTGGGACTTCAATTCCCAGTTTTGATTTGTTAGCTTCTAAGACTCTCCCCACTCCACCTCAGTCACCACTTACACCTCCAGATCATATTAAACTTCCCTCATCCACTCATCAGTCTCCAGTTCACAACATATCTCATCAGGAGACAACTGTCCCTGATGATCTTCCATCTACTGTGATTCCCCCCCCCCATCCTTTGAAATAACTCCAGCCTTCATTGCAAGAATTATGGAGCTAATTACTCCTTCGATCAAAATCAAGATTGAAGAAGCAATTGCACCTCTTATTTCTTCCATTTCTTCCCTTACTCAATCCATCACAGCCCTCTCCAAATCTACTGAGCCCTCTTCATTTAGGGGCCTGAGTTCAGTGCCTACTGAAATCAGGCAGGGGGAGATGTTCCAGGAAGATGTCTCAGGACTTCCCCTGATCTCTCTCTCAGCTGAAGCTCCAGAAGAGACTCCTTCAAAAGAAATTCTGAAAGCTGAGGATGCAACTTCTCTTACAGTTATAGTTCCAGACACAGCAGCTATTCAAGTAGCCCAAGTCTCAGATCAGAGGGCATCTGATATTATAATGGAAGCAGAATTTGCTGTCAAAGTTTGCCTTGAAGAATCCTCCACTCCCATTGTTGCTCTGTACCTGGAGGGAGTCATCACCTCCTTTCTAGATGATTTATGGGAGTTGGGAAATCATGCAGGTAATTCTTTATCTCAATTCCTTGACATGTTAACTGACATGTTAACATGTGAATATCTTGAAGGTATGTTGCTAGCCCATTTATAAAATCTGTGTGTTCTTGATACTACAGATCAAGTGCAAGAAGATCAAGAAGATCTAGAAGCTCCAGAACCAGCTCAAGAACCTGCTGTTTAAGAACCTGTATCTACTCCTCCAGCTCAGATAGCTGTGCAAGATGAACTGGTCTCCAAGATAGTTACTGAAGAGTAAGAAGAGAAATCAACTCTATGGGATGACACCCCAAAACCTGATTTGGATACCCTTCTGACACAAGATGCCTTAGAAGAGGAAAGAGAGAAAGCTGCATTGAAAGCCAAAGAACAAGTTAAGCAAAAGGCTTTTGATCCCTATGATCAACCTCAATCATCTCACTCTGATGATGAGGATGATTCTGATGAGTCAGAAGGTTCTAAGAAGAAGAAAGCAGCAAAAAGAAAAAGGAAAGTTGCTGCTCCTCCTCCCCCAAATCCTGATCATGATGTTCCCTATTATATACTGAAAGGGATAGATCCCAAATCTAAAGAATATCAACATTGGATGGGAAAATCCAGAAACCAACAAAAGCAGAGAAAGAAAAGCAAAAGATATGACAGTCCAGCTCCCAAGTGGACTCCTAGAGGACCTCCTCCTCCTCCTCCAAGTGCAGGAGCCTCTGGAATTGTATCTGCCAATCCCTCAGCTCCTTCTGCAAGATTCACACCCTCACAGGCTTATCAAAAAGGAAGTAATCAAGGATATCAAGGCAGATCTCAATCTGGACATCAAAGACAAGAGGCTGATACAAAAGAGCAAGTGAAGGAGATAGTATATCAGAAGCCAACCTTTTCTCCTCCTCCTTCACCCAAGAGAAAAGCATCACCTCCTAAAGAAAGCAAAAGCATACCATCCAAAAAGCCAGCTCAAACAAAGAAAATAGATTCAAAAGGAAAAAGGATTATTTACTCTGAAAAATCAAGTAAAAAATATGCAGAGTTTGCTCCTCCATCTTCTCTAGTTATTCAAGAAAATAAAGAGCCAGCTGCAAGTTTGCTAGAACTCTCTACATAATTCAAAACTATAAAACCTTTAGATCCAACTAATGATAATGAATATGAAAGCCAAGAGCTTAATACTGATTTCAGGATGGCAAGATTTCTTGAACTAGTTGGATCAGCCCAAATCAGACAAGCCAGAGCTGAAGGCAAAGATGTTACAGGCTTAACTACAATGTCAAAATTCAGAAAGAAGGAACTAGATAGATTCCAGGTCAGACCTGAGGTTTTTGATGCTTCAAAGTACATGGAAAAGCATCCAGAAGCTGTAGTGCCAAGAACAGGAGAATCCAAGATTATTGGAGAATAAGACTTTAAGACCTCAAAGAAAGATGCTCCAGATCCTTACAGAAAAATTTCTTTTCTTCCTGGTTCTTTTGTCTCCAAATAAGACTCTGATGTTGTTTGAGTTCTTATTTATTGTCTGTCTGTTTGATTATTTGTTTGATACAATTGATTCTTATTTATGATATGATACACCTTTGATCCTAACAGGTTAATGTTGTTTTTATATCTATTTTATAGCACTTGTTGTTGTTTGTTGTTTTGAGAGACTTGAACCAAATAGGGGGAGATTGTTGGTACCCTAGTTTGGATTTGAGTTTAGTCTTCTCAATTAGTTTCTTGACCCATGATTTATCTATGGTCAAAGGTTAGTTGTTAGGTTAGATTTCCTCAGTTGTAGGATTGTCACTTATCCAGTGGAAATCTGGCTAAGTTGTTTTTGGTTCGACTATAGTCGAACGGCGCTCGACTATCGTCTATCAACTATTCGACGATCTTCTATCAGTTGGTTGACTATAGTCAGACAGCGGATCGTCTATCTTTGAGTTAGTTCAACTCTTGATAGCTCGACGATCTGTGGTATCTGCCTCGTCGATCGTCGAACCCTGCTCGACTTCTTTTGACCAGAAAGATTTCTTGTTTGTGATAGTTCGACTATCTGCTCTGATAGTTCGACTATCTGTTTTGTTGTAATAGTTCGATTATCTTCTCTGATAGTTCAACTATCTGTTCTGTTGTGATACTTCGACTATCTGCTCTGATAGTTCGACTATCTATTCTGTTGTGATAGTTCGACTATCTGTTTGATAGTTCGACTATCTACTCTATGTTGATAGTTCGACTATCTATTTGATGGTTCGACTATCTTTTTGATAGCTCGACAATCTGCTTTGATAGTTCGACTATCTGTTTCGTTCGACTATCTGTTCTGATAGTTCAACGATCTCTGTAGTTCGGTCGACGATCTCCGAGGATCGTTCGACATTCGTTTGTCTGCTTTTAGTAATTTTGTACTCCTCTTCTGTAATTTATTTCCTATTTATTTGGCATATTTTATTAAAGATTATTTCATTGATTTTATGCTGACATTTCAAGGCAATCTTTGCCCCATTCTTGATGCATAAGTCAAGTTCTTTCTGACAAAAGTCTTTTGTCTTATTAGTTGAAATATCTTTATGCTTTATCTGTCATGCTGTCCTTTATAGCCGTTAGACAAAAAAGTCTTCTCTGGCCATAAAGAGTTTGGTCTGATGTGACTTTCTCTAGTATTCTTTTATCAGGTTGGATATGCAGCTTCTCAGAAAGCTTTATCCCTTTATAGGATGTCTGTCTGCAGGATATATTTTTGTATTGTGCTATTTGCAGCCCAGATTACAGATCTCAGAAGAAGACAAAGTTCAAATAAAGATTAGAGTCGTTACAGAGGCTAATATATAAAGAGCACTTTTGAAAGAAGTTTAAAAAACACACATATATATAGATAGAGAGATATACTCACAGACACCAAGTCTGGTTGACACAGATATTCATATATAGATTCAAAACAAGAAGAACAGCTCTCAGTTTCTTTCACATTCAACAGAGAAGATCTACTCTCTTCAGTATTCTTCTTCAACCCTGAGTTCATACTGCTTCCAGGAACATTCACACTCAGAGCCTCTAGAAGAAGAAGAAGAAGAAAGAAAAGCTGTTGAAGAAGAACATCCATTTCAAATCAAGAGTCTTCTTCAAGCTGCTCCTTCAAGAACTTCAAGACAGCTCTCTGTCAAAAGTTCAGAAGAGTTCCTGCACCCTGAAGCAAGACTTCTTCCTGGATATTCTCTTAGCCAAGGGGAGCCTTGATTCCTTAGAGCTTTATAGCTCTGTGCAATCCACTAGCTTCTCTTATATTGTTTTAACAATAGAGAAGACACTCTAACTCTCTCTAGACCTCCTGTAAAAGGGTTATTACTCCCTTCAAAAGTGAACCTTGGTGGCAGGGCACCTTAGCAAAAACCTGTGTTGGATTTTGAGCTCCTGATCAATAGCTCAAAGGGTCTACTTGATCTACCTGAACCAGATCAGTTGGTGGCAGGGCACTTGAACAAAAACCTGTAGTGGATTCCAACCAGGGTGGTAGAAGAGTGGATGTACCTATTTAGAGGGAACCACTATAAACCTCTTGTGTTGTCTGTGTTGCTTACTTTAATTATTGCACTGTGGCTGTGAATAGAACTAACTAGGATTACTAGTTGCTGTGTTAGGACTAAAGCTGAAACTGTAATTACAGTTAGCTTTCTCTTGTGCACCACACTTTGTGTTAGGCTTTAGGGTTTAAAATATCTATAAACTCTTTCTGCAAACTAACTTTAAGGGAGTTGAGTAGATTGTCATAATTTTTGAATACTCTATTCCCCCCCCCCCTCTAGAGTTGTATCTATCCTTACTTTCAAAGGTCCATAATGAGATTGTTCTTATCCTTAATGGTTCCAAATGGAATGAGAGTGATATTTTTCAATTGGCTAACTTCCCTTGATTTCTGATCTAGTAGGGAAAATGTCTCAACCTGCTGGGCGGCCGCTAACTAAAGAGTGGCAATCTCCTCAACTTATATTTTGGCCAACTTCCTTCTCCTCTTGAAGGCATCCAGAAGTGCACCATACTTGTCAATAAATTGATTGATATCATCCTTTGATTCTGATCCATCATCAGTACTTGATGTGTAAGCATCTGAGTTTTGACTGGTCTCATAATCAGATTATGAGGATGAGAAAGATATGGAATATACCTAATCTGGACTAGGCTGATCCTGCTAGGATTCTTCTTCTATCATAGCTATTAGCCCATAACTTTGGAAGTCATCTCCCTCATCATCATCATCCTATAAATCACTGCTTGAATGTGACTGAGGGGCCATGATCTCTATTCTTGCATCTGGATAGACATCATCTGTATCATTATCACTGATCACAGTGGACAGTGGGGCTCTGATTCCTATCCTGGCAACAGGATATTCTTCATCATCTACAACATCTTCCAATAGCCCATTGTAGGTCTTTTACATTCTGCAGACTTAAAGTTTCATTGAGCTCCACTCCTTATGGTTCACTCCCAAACTCATAAGAACAATCCTTTTTAGCTATCCTCTGAGATCACTTAGACTATTAAGTCCTTTTTGAGCAACCTCCATCTGATACCACTTAAAAGTATAATTTCAAGGATAGCTAAATAACCTAGAGGGAGGGTGAATAAGTTTCTTAGTCTTTTGTGACTATCTTTAAGTTTCTTTCTTTAAGTTCTTTGTGAGTTAGTAGTTTTCTGCTTTCAAGACAAAAGCCACCTACAACAAAGAAACAACACAAAGAGCGCACATATAATTTATAGTGGTTCCCCAGATTATGGGTATACCCACTTTCCCTCCCATCTTTCTAAAAGCTTATTAGACAAGACAGTTCTACAATCTCGGTTCCTAAGAGCTTACAACATGATCTTGTAGTACCACTCAGTCTCCTACAAGACTTACAGCTCAAGCACAAGGCCCTACAACTCAGTGATCCAAAGATCACCTACCTCAGGCCCAAAGGCCCTAAAACTCAAGCTATGATGATAGCCCTACCTCAGAGAAAATGACTCTCCTACAGCTCAGGCACAAATTCCCTACCTCAGATTTAAAGGATCCAATAACTCAAGCACAAGTGCCCTACAACTCAGAGAGAATTAATCTCCTACCACAGATCCAAACTAGATCCTACTCTCAGGCCAAAGCCTTACCTCAGATCTGCAAAAAAATCCTACACTCAGATCTAAAATGATCCTACTCTCAGGACAAAGCCCTACCTCAGATCTGCAACCATATCATTCACTCAGATCCACACAGGATCCTACTCTCAGGCCAAAGCCATATCTAAGATCTGCAACCAGATCCTACACTCAGATCTACACAGGGATCCTACTCTCAGGCCAAAGCCCTATCTCAGATCTGCAACCAGATCCTACACTCAGATCCACACAGGGATCCTACCTCAGCCTTTATAAAATAGGCTTACAACTCAGATCCAACAAGGATCCTACACTTAGATCCAAGAATGTATCCTATAAGCAGAAAAGTTGGTTGGTATGGTTGATTTGACACAGAGAGATTTATCTGTGCCTGCTTCCTGGGCTGATTTTACCTCTCAGCAACAAGAAAACTGTTCTTCAATAAGCTGCTGCTTGTACTGGAAGTAACTCAGAAACTTTTTTCTGAACTTGCTGAAGAAGACTGATGATTTGATAGAACTTATGTTCTTCAATCAGCTAACTTGACTTCAGAGGTAAGAGTGCTCCTCTTCTTCTTCTTTCTCAGAACTTCCTTCTAAACTTGCTATAGCAGATGAAGCTTACTACAGCTAACTTACTTGAACATTTAGATCAACAGATTTTAGTCCTTCAAGCTTCAGCCTCAACAACAATGGCGAGGAAGAAGATGAAGTTTTTTCTATTCAGAATAATCCAAAAGATATTTTCACCAAGCTGATCCTCGTTCTTTTATTCCCGAGGCTCAACTGCTATTTTGACCCCTGGGCCCCACTGAAATTGACAGCTGCAACTTTACTTCAACAACCAAGAGTTGTATTGTAGGCCTGCAACACCATTTGTCGCGTACTATAGCCATCCCACCTCATTTTTAATCTTGTTGACTTGTTGATTTTTACTGATGTCAGCATCTGAGGACTTTGTCAAATTCAAGCAATATTAGTATAGGTGTTGAGTGAGCAACCTTCACTCAATGCCAAAACACTTAGACAGATTTTCTATCGAGAGGCGTTGAGTGAGTAAGCTTTACTCAACGCCTAAACACTTAGAAAAATTTTCTATCGCTAGGCGTTGAGTGAGTAAGCTTTACTGAATGCCAAAACTCTTAGACAGATATTCTGTTATGAGGCATTGAGTGAGTAATCTTTACTCAATGCTAAAACACTTAGACAGATATTGTCACTAGGCATTGAGTGAGTAAGCTTTACTCAACACCAAAACACTTAGATAGATGTTTTGACGCTAAGCGTTGAGTGAACCTTCATCACTCAATGCAATTGGACTTGGCCAATATTTCATTGCAAAAGCATTGAGTGTTACTTCTTCACTCAACGCTATCACCCTCAGTCAGCTTAGCTGAAGAGGCGTTGAGTGAATGGGCTTCATTCATCGCTTCTGTCCTTGGACAGATTTTTAGGCGTTGAATGAATTGCCTTCACTCAACGCTTTTGTCCTTGGACAAAATTCTGTGACTGAATGAGGATCAGTCAACGCTATTACCTCTTGGCATTGAGTTAATAGGCTTCACGCAACGACTCAGTACTTCGCCAGATTTCTCCATAGATTTTCTGTGGCTTTGACTGAAGTAGCCTTATTTAATGCTTCTAGCTGTATGGCATTGAGTGAGTTGATATCACTCAACGCCTGTGCACTTAGCCACTTTTCTTCACATTCAAGGCCAAGGCTTTGACTGACTTGTCTTCTCTCAGCGCTTTTTGGTATTTGGCATTGAGTGAGCTTGCTTCACTCAATGCCTGTGGACTTGACCATATTTCTTTGCATCTGGCATTGAGTGAACTTGCCTCACTCAATGCCTGTGGACTTAGACAGATTTTCTATCTCTCCACCTACCTACCTTGTGACCACCTATCACTATCACTTTGACAACCTGTCTAATAATTCTCAAAGAAACATCCTGCATAAATATAGCTTGTGACAACTATTAGATTACACACATGTGTATATTATTGTCTATGAGGACTTCTTCAAATCTTGTACATTGGGATAAATGGACCCAACAGTGAAGAACGGTGGCCTATTGATGAAGAAAAGGAGGTGAGAAGCTAAAGACATCTTGTATGTTGGCTGGAGGAAGAAGATGAACAGTACAGTCATCTGTCTTTATGATTCGTGCAGGAAATTACTTCAAATATTTAGACATAAATCTTTCATGTGTACTATGACGGACTTCAAGCCTATTGTTAGGAATGATCCAATCAGATTCAAGCCTCGGGCCCAACATTATAGTTGTAACCCTTGGGAAGATGTCTCCAATGAGTGGTTGTAAATTTTTTGGGGAGTTATGTAGCTCCTTAAAAATAAATTTGAAGTTGCTGCTCAGAAAATAATTAAGTTGTAATTACTGGACAGGATCTGTCCATATCTGCACTGCTAGGTTCAAATCCAATTTTATGTATGATAGACTTAAATATAGACATAGGACTTTGCAAGAAAGTTGTATGCATTGGAAATACCTTTTCGAAATGGGGTTATATTTAACTTTTGGTGGCTTGTAGCTCTAGAAAATCTAGTTTCGGTAAGTTGTGTTGCGAATGTGCAGATTTGAATAACTCATGAATTTCTCTAAAATTATTTATCAGAAGCTCTAGAAATACTAATAGATAATTGCTTGATGACAATATGGACTTTTCTATCTAGTTTCAGAATTTTGATATATATATATATATATACTTGATGAGAACTGTCAATAATATGTTATAAATTTTGGGTCGTAAATGGTTGTCATGATGTTTTGAATGAGACGAAATATTGTGTAAATGCTCGAGATGTTAACCATGACACAAGGAAGAATTATTCTAGGGATTTGGGTTATCTTAACCACTTAATAAATCAATTGTTTGACGATTGGTTATTGATGGTCAGATATGTTATATCCTAGGTTGTATTGTGTAAGAACGCGTTTGGAAGTCCTTGGGAGCTTCTCTACTCGTTGGTACAACATGACTGCATGAGTGTATGATAATACAAGATTATTGAATAATCTTGAGTTGAGGATTACTTGTGGCGAGTCTTCAGGCTTTCCAATCGTCACACAAATGGTAACTAGAAGATAGACTTTGGCTTGTTTGGCTGGGTTCTTTGGTGCTTTCTTCTCAAAGACCCCTTCTAGATATATGAGGTGGTTTGGCTGGGCTCTTTGGTGTTTACTTCCAGAGGACCCCTTTCGTGATGTTAGGACAGTTGGGCTGGGATCTTGGTGCTCATCTACCCAAGACCCCTTCTATGTCATAGTACGCGAGAGCTCAGTTGTTGGTGTTATTAGCGTTAAGGTGTATGGAGTGTAACACCCCAGAAATCTCAAAAAGCCAAAGTGGGATTTAGGTTGGCTGACACGGCCTGAGATACGGGCGTGTCTCAGGGCGTGTCAGGTGTACACGGCCTGGGACACGAGCGTGTTCCAGGGCGTGTCCCTATTCTCGACGAGTTCTCGAGCCCTGATCGTCGAGTGTGGAACACGACCTGTGACACGGGCGTGTCACAGGGGCGTGTTTGGCATACGGCTAGGGATACGGGCGTGTGCCTTAGCCGTGTCCTTCTCGAGTAATTTTGGAGATCGTGTTACAGGGGTGATACGGCCGGGTACACGGCTGTGTACTGTGTGACACGGGCGTGTCAGGCTTGACACAGGCGTGTCAATGCCCGTGTTCTGGTTTATTTTAAGTCGGTTGTGCACCGCTTCAGGAACACGTCCTATGACACCGGCATGTCACAACCAATGTTCGGCCCAGGAAATCAAATTCAGGGCTGATCAGAGCCGTTCATTTTCTTTGACCAAGATCCAATGGTCTGGGCTCTTCCCTGGGTTGATAAGGCCGGGATTAAAGAGGAGAAAGCTCATTTGAGTTTCATCTTTCTCTTTCTAAAGTTAAGAGAGAGGGGAGAGCAAAGTGAGGAAGAAGAAGAGGAATGCGGCCGCCGGTGGTGCTGCGGTGGTCCAAATCACGAGCCGAGTTCAGATTTACGAAGGCAAGGCTACTATGAAGGCTTTCATCCATCTCAATTCTCTCCATGGCTCCAAGGCGAATTCCATGGGTAACGATTTCCGTCTTGGACATGTGAAGTCCTACTTTCTTGCATTTGCATAGGGAAAATCCATCCCCGCGAGTGTGCGGTGGGTTGTGGTGTCCCTTGGGGTAGATATGTGAAGTCCTCCTTGTTAGAGTCCGGAATTGGAGTACGGATCTAGGCATGCTGTGTGAAGCCCATCTGGACGTATTGGTCTGGATTGGTGATGCTTTGTTTGCATTTCGGAGAAGCCTTTGAGTATTTGATTGTTTGTGTACAATCTATGGCGTATACCTGTACTATAGGAAGTACAGGAATTGTGAGAGTTGGGTTCAACTCTTGTGGCAGTCGGGAAAGTTGAAGCTGTACCCGCATCAGGCCAGCCTTGCGTCTGACGATGTGAGCAACGGGATAGGCAGATCTATACCCGTGTTATGGTTGTCTAACCTTGGGTGCTTAAGGCCCTGTTAGGATCACATAGCGAGAGTCGACGGCTTGCATGCCGATCATGTCTAGAATGCTCATTGGTGGGATCCAGTGTTTCCGGGACACCCGAATGTGCCCTGAGTGCATGGAGCGTCAGGCCATAGTGCCGACGTTTGTGATATGTATTAATTGTATGGTCGTGCACGTCTTGCGTGGTTTGCTATATATATATCATATTGGAAAATGCTATGCAGGGATGGAATTCCGCTGCCCCGTGCCAAGGGCAGGGTCGTTATAATTTGTTAGCTAAATGCTGACCGTTGCCCTGTTTGCCACCACTTGGTGGATTGGTTCTTACATATGCTGGAGGTGCTGGTCCGAGCGGGACTTAGCGGCCTGAAGCCCAAGCTGCGTTGGTGCCCTCGAAGGCTTTGTTTGTTTTGTTTCTTCTTATTCATGTGTGGCCGGCCTGCGTGCCGATGTCTGTAAACCACACCTTATTAAGAGAAATTTGTAAGGCCTTAAGGCCAGATACTTTGGTTGTATACATTCCTATGTTTTAGTGGACAGTTCTTGTTTTGCTTGATTTCAAGTTTTTCAACCGTGAAGCTTCCGTTAGAATGCTCTGTGTTAGGATGCATTGGTTTTGATATTATTTTGTAGCGTCTCCGCCTATTTGTGGAATATGGTGTGGGTCCCCGGCCGGACCCTCTATTATATTCTTCTTGACGGGTAGAGGTGTTACATGGAGGCCTAGGCCTGGTAGTATGTATGCTCACCTAGTAGTGGAGATTATCACTCCACTCTCACGGTTTGGCCATGACATGTGAGGTCTCTCTTGAAAAGTGGGAACTAGGGTCTATTTTGACATAGCAACAAAGTGCATGTGTAGGCATGGGTGCGTCATTATACAATCATTACATTACATTGCATTTCATCGCATAAGATTCTCAACATATAAATTAGTATATGATCTTTTATATGATGAGTTACTTTTAAAGTACCAGACCCTTAACTTATAGGTTTGTATGTGCATTCTTATAAGTTAAGTTTAATTCAGTTCTTACATTTCAGCTAATTGTTGCAATGCTAGCATAGTTGTACTTTATACTCTTGATGATGCTCCTTGATAAAGCTTGTTTTCTTACTGAACTGATTATGTACGATAACTATCTGATTATTAATACATCTAGTCACTTGCTTATTATACTAGTGTATATATTATGTCCCTTCTTTCTTCTTTCCTCCCAATGCCTAAAAGTCGCCATAGTGCGAGGATGTGAAGCCACTTAGTCTTTATGACTAACAATTGTTGCACACACTTTTTTTAGGACACCCCACCGACTGTGCAGTAGCAGCACCCTGTGTAGGATGTTAACCATTCCTGGGGGATAAGGCTGGACACTGCGATACCATCACTCCCCTCAATGACAAATGAGAGCATTTTTGAGAGCCTTGTTATAGCCCTTCGGGTAAATGCTTGTACTCTTATATTATAGGAGCTGGTTGTTGGGAATATTGCCCTTTAATGTTCCTTGAATTTGAAGAGACATCACCTTCAATGCTAAGTGCATAATGTATTTGATAAAACTTCTACTTCACTTATTTTACAGGTTTTAGTTGTTCTAAAACTTTTTTTAAACTGTTCTAGATGTTGTTGTATTTGTCTAAGCTATTCTGGAGAAATTCATTGAGAAGACTATCGGGTCTCAGCAGAACTGTTGATACCCAACTATTAGCTGATGAGATAGCAGCCTGTCCCAGCCCTACTAAGAAAGCAGTGTGGTCTCAATAGAACTGCTAAGTGTAAGACCCCTTTTTTTTCTTTTTAAAACTCGGGGTCTTAGGCCCAGAGTCGCCGCTTTGCGGTGACACCTTCACGTCCTGAAGGGTCATCACCACAAGGCGCCGATTCTGCCGGCCAATTCGATCACAGAAAGGTAGCATAATAATTGAAGTAAGAGCAAGTCCACAGAAGGTAAATCACATACATAAAATAAAATCTCCACGAAGGGAGTATCCACAAAATAACAATAATCAGAGTACTATAAATGCGGGCTTATGCCCGATACATCATGTCCTCACAACAATCTCTCATATGGAAGCTAAAATAGAAACTACTCAGGGTCGAGACTCACGGTCCCGGCTGTATGAACTCCGGAGCTAGACTACCCCATCTCCAAGCGCACCGGTCTCTGGGGCCGCTCCTCCATGCTGGGCTCCACGATCCCCTAAATGATGCGGTTCGAAAACCGTTAGTCATAAAGACTAAGCCCTATCATCCCCTACCCCTTCCCCCATGGCTCCTAAGTACCGAGCGGAGAGGAAGAAAGGGAAGGACATGAAGGTGGAGATTTAATCAAGAAACAAATGGCAGCGGAACTAATCTAGCAATTCTATAATAATATAACTGAAACAGAAAGTAAGAAAGGTAACCTTAACTTATGTGCGAAAGCGCATAAGCCAAGGGATCTTCTGCAAGGCTCCCATCGTATAGAGTGTCCCATACCACTTATACGTTGGGGTGTCGGTTAACAAACAACATCATGTATATATATTGAAATTAACCTTTGATTTATAAACTTGCCCCACAAGCTTATAGACCATAGGGTCGTTTTGCAGGTCCTAATGTTTAAGCGTCCCATACCACTTATACTTTAGGTGTCAGGGTTAAATGAATCGATTATGCTATGACATGCAAGTGGGTATGATGAAACATGCAAGTGCAACTCACACACCCGACTCTATGCATACAGACCTTTAGTTCCCCCTTTCGGAGCCGTTACCTCCCAGGATACCTCTGTAGTGGCAGACGAAAGCGGTGGGTTGGGCCTCGCCCACCTCTAAACCAGTAAAGCACTACCGGTCAGACCTATCGTACGCCTCAACGCTTGGTGCACTAAGCGGACGCCTGCGTACTCTTGCCGGCTGGCGCACCGGACTTCTGTTGGCTAAGTGCTAACCACACTTGCCGAGTCAGCGTATTAGCGTCGGTGCATCGACCCTCCAATACCGAAGACCCACCACCTTAATTTTCATTCTTTTTTATGCACATGCAAGTTTAATCGTAAACACACAAAAGCCGAGCCGAAGCTCCCCGGACCAAAACGTCTGTCTCCAAACCAACCGAGCCGAAGCTCCCCGGACCATCCCGTCCGTCTCTTATCCATCCGAGCCGAAGCTCTCATCAATCTTCCTGTGCCAACAGTGTTTATGAAGAGTGCAGCCCTAGTTACTAAGTTACTCTTGTTGGTTTGTTATTGCAGTTTAGTTAGCCCAGGACTGCCCCTAGTATTCCCCGTGAAGGGCTCTCAAGGGGCACTAGGAACCAAGACGGCGGCATTACGGCCCGAAGTTCCCTTTCGCAAGGCACTTATTGTTATTGGTTGATCTCCCTTAACCCGATTCCCTTCTCATATTACGATAGACTATTCTAGGGTGATTTTAAACCTTCCACTCTTCGGGGAAGACGATCTTTCGTCGAACCCGAGCACCACTTAACTCTAACTATCACCACTTCTCACTACTCTTCATATCATCCTATCGTGATATCATCCACAATTGTCCACCCAGACAAAATGATTAACTCCAATGTCTTCCTCAGATCATGTCATATTGCATATCACAAATTTGTTATATGCAGACCGACTTAGACTATATGTCGAACCGGCTATGCAATGATCCAATACTCATCCAAATGCCCTAAATTATTTACTGGAGACTTATCATGATATAAATAGCCTAAATCCAGAAAGTGGTAATTTTCCTAATTTATTTGATGATTAATTAATTTCCTCGAAAGACCCATGGGTTACCGATTTGAACATGAACTACTCTAAGTAATCATGCAAGATGTCCAGAAATTTTACTATAAATATTATGTTATCCCAATATGGTAAATCCAAGGTATCACAATTTTGCTATCATCAAAAGGGCACTAAAACTATTTTAGAAATAATCTCTATCTTTTGTTATTTATGAATCAAGTACAGAAAATATCCATCCAAAAATTGTAAATTAATTATACTAAGTAGATAACACATTCAAAATAACATTGGCCAGGTTTCATAATTTTCCAACAAGTATATCATCCATAATTAATTTTTAAACCATAAAGCCTCTTTCTAACATCTGTGAATGAAGTACTAGAATTACTCAACTAAAAATCATACAAAAATTCAGGGGCAACTATTCTGAACTAAAACATTTACCTCGAAGATTTCATGAGGTTTCAATGAACAGAAATTCGTAAACAATTAAAACATCATTTAAGGTCATAGCAAGCTTTACAAATGAAGTGCTAGCAATAATCAACATAAAATTCCAGAAAAATTGCTATAAGTTCCAGCTAATCCAAAACTCACTCTACCCGAATTTCACAGCTTTTAAGTAAGGTTTAGTGACTGGTTTTACCTATTTGATATTTTATCCTAAAACTAAGGTTAGGGTTTTAAGGTATCTACTTGTCTCCAAATTCTCCAAGATTCCATCCAGACGATTCTTATCAGGCCTTTGTCAACTCTACGGAGTTTCAAGGTAATACAAGAGCAATTGCCCCCATATCCTTCACAACCCTCAAAACCCTCCATCTAGGGTTTGAGTTTGGATCCTAGGGTAAACCAACCCTAAACCACACCATTTTCTCCTAGTGGGTTATAATAACCCTTGCAAGTCAGTGGTCAAGATATCAGCCTCAGTAGAGGTGACTTGACCTTTCCAAACACTTAGTGCACTTTTTACTAACAGATGTCTCACTAATGCCTAGTTAAGGGTAGAAGATTTCCTACCCAAAACTCCTCCAAACTAGTTGGAATTTTGTACAGATCTAAGTTTTATAGCCAGGGACCACTCACCAAAATTTGGGAGAGTTTGGAGGTCATTTGACCACTTAAATAAATTTCTCTAACTTAATTAAATTAAAACAAAAACTTTAGGCAAAGTATCTCCAAAAATTCCCATTTTTGGTCTGCCTTTAGGTATAGCTAAGGTTAACCCCCTGCCCAAATTTCAGGTCATTTGGACACGGGACGAAGAGTGGGCATCCATTTTAATTTCTGCCCAACTCTAGGTACAGCCCCCACTAAAACGGGTGCTGCGGTCGAACCGCTTACCCAGACGGGTTGAAATCAATTTTAAATTAAACTAGACTCAAAGGGATACAACTTTTGTGACTGGTCTTTTTTCCTAAAGCGGCCTCTAAGTGCCTCGTTTTGCAGCATCAAAATGTGCTCATCTAATTATATTTTCCATACAAATTATTTACATAATTTATATAGTATAAACAGCTTTTACTGTTCATCTTCTACAGAACCCGAAAAACCAGAACACAGAAACTCATATATCCTATAGCTCTTTCGCGATCCATCACCAGTCGTCCGGTCACTTCCCTGGCCGGCCACCACCACCACCACCTCCGTTGAGGCGATGGCTAGCGGTCGGCGGTGGTTTGGCCGCCGGAGGTGACGGTTTCCGGCGAACTCGAAAATACACTTTTCATGGTTTTCCATGAAAACGAGAGATAGGTCCGGCTCCATTGAGCGCGAACTTTCTTTCTAAGAATCCTAAGATCTACCATGAAAGAAGAAGTAGAGGAGGACCTTGTTCATGGTTTGGAGGCGAGATGAACGACGGGGTGCCATGGCGCGGTGGTGGCGTTGCTGAACTTCTCCTGCAGTAAGGTACAAAGATCTGAGTCCGTTTGGTCAAGAGTGTAACCTTCTCATCTTACTCTAAGAGGTCTTTTATAAGTCAGCAAGTGGGGAGGTGAAAGGGTAAAGCCTTAATGGTCATGAAGGCTCCTCTTAATAACCTTTCGGTTACAGTGAAGGGATAAGAAACGGTGGAAGATGAATAGGTGTTTGTCAGGTGGCGATTCCTATTGGACCAACACTTCCTCCTTTATTATATAATTACAGAAGGAAAAACGGCCCGTAATTACTCCTGGTGTAACTTCCCACACCATAACTTATTACCACGCATGTTAGAATAATTTCGGGCCTGAACCGTCGTTTCGGTCAATATCACGGGCGTGACACATAGGTCACGGGCGTGACAGGCCTGGGTGGCCAATTCTGGGGTTGACGATCGTCAAACTGAGATCGACGGTCGTCGAAGGGTGGTCACGCCCTAGGTCACGGGCGTGACACCTTGGTCACGGGCGTGACATGCCCGAATGGCAAATTCTGAGGTCGGCGATCATCGAACTGAGATTGACGGTCGTCGAAGGGTGGTCACGCCCTAGGTCACGGGCGTGACACCTTGGTCACGGGCATGACATTCCCCAATGGCAAATTCTGAGGCCGACGATCGTCGAACTGCGATCGACGGTCGTCGAAGGGTGGTCACGCCCTAGGTCACGGGCGTGACACCTTGGTCACGGGCGTGACAGGGCCGGGTTGAAAATTCTACGCCCGACGATCATCTCTCTGAGATCGACGATCGTCGAAGGAGTCACGCCCTAGGTCACGGGCATGACGGGTAGGTCACGGGCGTGACCAACCCGTGACCCGAAATCTCGGTCGATTTATTTCAATTTTTGGGCTTCCTAAGGTTCTGTCACGACCAACCGACTCCTAGGGGTCTAGCCGGAAATGGGATGTTACAAATCCCAATAAACAAAACAAAAATTTCGTCCCCGAAATTGAGGTTGAGCCTACGGGGATTTCTACCGGAATAAATTAAACTTGTAACATCCCATACGATTTTTCTATTGGGTTCAAGCGACTACTTGTTTGATAAACGAAGACAATCTCCCCAATAAACAAAAGATTAGCCCCTACTTTCCTGCGCATGCCTAGGTTCTCAATTTTCCTTATCTAATCTTACCGGTTTTGTATAAGAAGGTAATTTATAGTATACCAAGAGGTGGTGAGGTATACCTGACTGAACAACTCCGGGTATTGTTCCCTCATCAGGTCCTGCGGTTCCCAGGTGTGCTCCTCCTGACCGTGGTTTCTCCACAGAACCTTGACTAAGGGGATCTTCTTGCGGCGCAAGATCCGTACTCCTTTGTCGTCGATCCAGACCGGCTCCAAGTGAACAGATCGGTCTGAAGCTACCGGCCCTTCGGTGGTCAAAATCTGCTGCTCCGGGCGTAGTAGAGCCCTTCTCAGCGAAGAAATGTGGAAGACGTCGTGTAGAGCTGTCAGCTCTGGTGGCAACTCTAGCCTATAGGCTAGGGGTCGGATCCGCTCCAGGATCCGGTAAGGGCCCATATACCTAGGGCTGAGCTTCTTCCTCCGACCGCGCACTCGTGAGACTCCGTGCATGGGCCGGATCTTCAAGAACACTCGGTCCCCTACCTGAAAATCCACCTGACGATGTCGGGCGTCATAGTACTTAGCTTGTCTGCTCTGCGCCTCCAACATCCTATCTCTGATCAGTCTCACCTGTGCCTCGGTGTCTTTAACAAAATCCGATCCCAACACCTTCGGGTCCTCTTCTTGAACCCAAGAAAGCGGGGTCCTACATTTTCTTCCATACAAGGCTTCATAATGCGCCATCCTGATGCTGGACTGGTAGCTATTGTTATAGGAGAACTCGACCAACGGTAACATCTTCTCCCACGGCTCCCCTCTGTCCAGTATACACAGTCGTAGTAAATCCTCCAGGGTCCGGTTGGTGCGCTCTGTCCGTCCGTCCGTCTGAGGGTGGAATGTCGTGCTAAAAGTCAATCAGGTGCCCAAATATGCCTGCACTGACCGCCACTCCCTGGATGTCAACCGTCCATCGCGGTCCGACACTATCGTCTGGGGCATGCCATAATATCGGACATACTGCTCCACGAACTTCCGAACCAGCACTCCCACCGAGTCATCTTTCCTGATTGGTATAAAGCGGGCCACCTTCGTCAACCGATCAACAATCACCCAGATCGAGTCGTTCCCCATCCGAGACCGGGGAAGACCATGTATAAAATCCATAGCTATATCGTCAAACTTCCACTCCGGTACCGGGAGTGGCTGCAACAATCCTGCGGGGTTCCTGCACTCCGCCTTCACCAACTGACACGCCTCGCAATGGGTCACGAAGTACGTAATGTCCTTCTTTATGCCCGGCCAAAACATCGTCTTCTTCAGATCAGCGGTCATCTTTGTGATCCCTGGGTGCACAGAGTACCGGCTGCAATGCGCCTCCGTCATAATATCCTCTCGGATCTGGCCTCCTGCGGGTATATATACTCTGCCTCTGAAATGTAGCAGTCTATCTCTCAGGGAATAATCTCCTGTCGAACCCTCCTCCAAGGCTCGGAACATCGGCTCTGCCTACACATCTGTCCTCTGTCCGTCCCGAATGCGATCCCGAATATCGTCTATGGCCACCATCGATGTCAGATACTCCCTATACAACTCTGGATCATCCTCGGACACTAGGGATATCTACATATCTCTGAATGACCGTACTAGCTCCATGGACATAACCTGGGGCCCAGCTTCGGAAGTGCCACATTCCCTAAACTTGGTCTGAGGGAACCCAAGCCAATACTAATTTGCCCAATAAACAAAAGTTTAGCCCCCAATAAACAAAAGATAAGCCCCTACCTACCTTGGGCTAAGCATCTTTGATATTACCATGTTATCTCCGTCCCAGTTGGGTGCACAATCCCTAGGGCATCAATCTTCGACTTAGGGTTCTAACCTGAAACTTGTTGATATACTTCATACATAAAACTCTCTGAGTCACATTTATGACAACCTTATCCCAGTCAAAATGTTCCTAATCCCAAATGGGTATCTTCCGAACTTGAATTCCTATCCGACCCTCAGTGTTTGTCTTGGTGGTTGTCTCCGAGTAATCTTATTACCGGTACGAGGGTTAAGACTACTTGTCTTCTACCATTCTGCTAAAGTATTATTGATCTCAATTCTCCTTAAAGCAGTCTACTGATTTGAGTAATTCTTGATAGGGGTCGTAGGGTCATCTGAGTTTATCTATCAGGTTGTCATTCTCATGTAAAACTCCTCCTTTTATTTTGTTTGGGTATCTCCTTACCTTAAATAAGTTCATACCGAGGGTCTATTTCGAACTAGGGCATGTTAAAAGTCGTCATGGTTAGTCATGTGTCCTACTAGGTTGAGTCTAACTTATTGACTAAAGAATTATAAGATGAGATCTTTACAGCCGGAGGTGCTCCCTGCTGGGGGCAGGGTTTGCCTCAAGCAACAAAGAAGAATTTCATTTGTTGAAGAAGTGGACAATTTATATGTGATCACCATATGGGCACACCACTGCTTCCGCTGCTTAGTTTGTCCCCAAACTAAACTCGCGCGGGGGTGACCCAGGGTTTGTGGACTGCTACTTTCTTTTGATCGATATTTTTTGCCTTTGATACCACTTGTAAGACCCCCTTTATTTTTTCTTTTTAAAACCCGGGGTCTTAGGCCCAGAGTCGCCGCTTTGCGGTGACACATTCACGTCCTGAAGGGTCATCACCACAAGGCGCCGATTCTGCCGGCCAATTCGATCGCAGAAAGGTAGCACAATATTTGAAGTAAGAGCAAGTCCACAGAAGGTAAATCACATACATAAAATAAAATCTCCACGAAGGGAGTGTCCACAGAATAACAATAATCAGAGTACTATAAATGCGGGCTTATGCCCGATACATCATGTCCTAACTACAATCTCTCATGCGGAAGCTAAAACAGAAACTACTCAGGGTCGAGACTCACGGTCCCGGCTGTATGAACTCCGGAGCTAGACTGCCCCATCTCCAAGCGCATCGGTCTCTGGGGCCGCTCCTCCATGCTGGGCTCCACGATCCCCTAAATTATGCGGTTCGAAAACTGTTAGTCATAAAGACTAAGCCCTATCATCCCCTACCCCTTCCCCCATGGCTCCTAAGTACCGAGCGGAGAGGAAGAAAGGGAAGGACATGAAGGTGGAGATTTAATCAAGAAACAAATGGCAGCGGAACTAATCTAGCAATTCTATAATAATATGACTGAAACAGAAAGTAAGAAAGGTAACCTTAACTTATGTGCGAAAGCGCATAAGCCAAGGGATCTTCTGCAAGGCTCCCATCGTATAGAGTTTCCCGTACCACTTATACGTTGGGGTGTCGGTTAACAAACAACAGCATGTATATATATTGAAATTAACCTTTGATTTATAAACTTGCCCACACAAGCTTATAGACTAAGGGGTCGTTTTGAAGGTCCTAACGTATAAGCGTCCCATACCACTTATACTTTAGGCGTCAGGGTTAAATGAATCGATTATGCTATGACATGCAAGTGGGTATGATGAAACATGCATGTGCAACTCACACACCCGACTCTATGCACACAGACCTTTAGTTCCCCCTTTCGGAGTCGTTACCTCCCAGGATACCTCCGTAGTGGCAGACGGAAGCGGTGGGTTGGGCCTCACCCACCTCTAAACCAGTAAAGCACTACCGGTCAGACCTATCGTACGCCTCAATGCTTGGTGCACTAAGCGGACGCCTGCGTACTCTTGTCGGCTGGCACACCGGACTTCTGTTGGCTAAGTGCTAACCACACTTGCCGAGTCAGCGTATTGGCGTCGGTGCATAGACCCTCCAATACCGAAGACCCACCACCTTAATTTTCATTCCTTTTTATGCACATGCAAGTTTAATCGTAAACACACAAAAGCCGAGTCGAAGCTCCCCGGACCAAAACGTCCGAACTCCAAACCAACCGAGCCGAAGCTCCCCAGACCATCCCGTCCGTCTCTTATCCATCCGAGCCGAAGCGCTCATCAATCTTCCTGCGCCAATAGTTTTTGTGAAGAGTGCAGCCCTAGTTACTAAGTTACTCTTGTTGGTTTGTTATTACAGTTTACGTTAGCCCAGGACTGCCCCCGGTATTCCCCGTGAAGGGCTCTCAAGGGGCACTAGGAACCAAGACGGCGGCATTACGGCCCGAAGTTCCCTTTCGCAAGGCACTTATTGTTATTGGTTGATCTCCCTTAACCCGATTCCCTTCTAGTATTACGATAGACTATCCTAGGGTGATTTTAAACCTTCCACTCTTCGGGGAAGACGATCTTTCGTCGAACCCGAGCACCCCTTAACTCTAACTATCACCACTTCTCACTACTCTTCATATCATCCTATCGTGATATCATCCACAATTGTCCACCCAGACAAAATGATTAACTCCAATGTCTTCCTCAGATCATGTCATATTGCATATCACAAATTTGTTATATGCAGACCGACCTAGACTATATGTCGAACCGGCTATGCAATGATCCAATACTCATCCAAATGCCCTAAATTATTTACTGGAGACTGATCATGATATAACTAGCCTAAATCCAGAAAGTGGTAATTTTCCTAATTTATTTGATGATTAATTAATTTCCTCGAAAGACCCAAGGGTTACCGGTTTGAACATGAACTACTCTAAGTAATCATGCAAGATGTCCAAAAATTTTACTATAAATATTATGTTATCCCAATATGGTAAATCCAAGGTATCACAATTTTTCTATCATCAAAAGGGCACTAAAACTATTTTAGAAGTAATCTCTATCTTTTGTTATTTATGAATCAAGTATAGAAAATATCCATCCAAAAATTGTAAATTAATTATACGAAGTAGATAAGGCATTCAAAATAACATTGGCCAGGTTTCATAATTTTCCAACAAGTATATCATCCATAATTAATTTTTAAACCATAAAGCCCCTTTCTAACATCTGTGAATGAAGTACTAGAATTACTTAACTAAAAATCATACAAAAATTCAGGGGCAAATATTCTGACCTAAAACATTTACCTCGAAGATTTCATGAGGTTTCAATAAACAGAAATTTCTAAACAATTAAAAAATCATTTAAGGCCATGGCAAGCTTTACAAATGAAGTGCTAGCAATAATCAACATAAAATTCCAGAAAAATTGCTATAAGTTCCAGCTGATCCAAAACTCACTCTACCCGAATTTCACAGCTTTTAAGTAAGGTTTAGTGACTGGTTTTACCTATTTGATATTTTATCCTAAAACTAAGGTTAGGGTTTTAAGGTATCTACTTGTCTCCAAATTCTCCAAGATTCCATCCAGACGATTCTTATCAGGCCTTTGTCAACTCTACGGAGTTTCAAGGTAATACAAGAGCAATTGCCCCCATATCCTTCACAACCCTCAAAACCCTCCATCTAGGGTTTGAGTTTGGATCCTAGGGTAAACCAACCCTAAACCACACCATTTTTTCTAGTGGGTTATAATAACCCTTGCAAGTCAGTGGTCAAGATATCAGCCTCAGTAGAGGTGACTTGACCTTTCCAAACTCTTAGTGCAATTTTTACTAACAGATGTCTCACTAATGCCTAGTTAAGGGTAGAAGATTTCCTACCAAAAACTCCTCCAAACTATTTGGAATTTTGTACAGATCTAGGTTTTATAGCCAGGGACCACTCACCAAAATTTGGGAGGGTTTGGAGGTCATTTGACCACTTAAATAAATTTTTCTAACTTAATTAAATTAAAACAAAAACTTTAGGCAAAGTATCTCCAAAAATTCCCATTTTTGGTCTGCCTTTAGGTATAGCTAAGGTTAACCCCCTGCCCAAATTTCAGGTCATTTGGACACGGGACGAAGAGTGGGCATCCATTTTAATTTCTGCCCAACTCTAGGTACAGCCCCCACTAAAACGGGTGCTGCGGTCGAACCGCTTGCCCAGACGGGTTGAAATCAATTTTAAATTTAACTAGACTCAAAGGGATACAACTTTCATGACTGGTCTTTTTTCCTAAAGCGGCCTCTAAGTGCCTCGTTTTGCAGCATCAAAATGTGCTCATCTAATTATATTTTCCATACAAATTATTTACATAATTTATATATTATAAACAGCTTTTACTGTTCATCTTCTACAGAACCCGAAAAACCAGAACACAGAAACTCATATATCCTGTAGCTCTTTCGCGATCCGTCACCGGTCGTCCGATCACTTCCCTGGCCGGCCACCACCACCACCACCTCAGTTGAGGCGATGGCTAGCGGTCGGCGGTGGTTTGGCCGCTGGAGGTGGCGGTTTCTGGCAAACTCGAAAATACACTTTTCATGGTTTTCCATGAAAACGAGAGATAGGTCCGGCTCCGTTGAGCGCGAACTTCCTTTCTAAGAATCCTAAGATCTACCATGAAAGAAGAAGCAGAGGAGGACCTTGTTCGCGGTTTGGAGGCGAGATGAACGACGGGGTGCTATGGCGCGGTGGTGGCGTTGCTGAACTTCTCCTGCAGCAAGGTACAAAGATCTGAGTCTATTTGGTCAAGAGTGTAACCTTCTCATCTTACTCTAAGGGGTCTTTTATAAGTCAGCAAGTGGGGAGGTGAAAGGGTAAAGCCATAATGGTCATGAAGGCTCCCCTTAATAACCTTTCGGTTACAGTGAAGGGATAAGAAACGGTGGAAGATGGATAGGTGTTTGCCAGGTGGCGATTCCTATTGGACCAACACTTCCTCCTTTATTATATAATTATAGAAGGAAAAACGGCCCGTAATTACTCCTGGTGTAACTTCCCACACCAGCACTTATTACCACGCGTGTTAGAATAATTTCGGGCCTGAACCGTCGTTTCGGTCAATGTCACGGGCGAGACACATAGGTCACGGGCGTGACAGGCCTGGGTGGCCAATTTTGGGGGTCGACGATCGTCGAACTGAGATCGACGGTCGTCGAAGGGTGGTCACGCCCTAGGTCACGGGCGTGACACCTTGGTCACGGGCGTGACATGCCCGAATGGCAAATTCTGAGGTCGGCGATCATTGAACTGAGATCGACGGTCATCGAAGGGTGGTCATGCCCTAGGTCACGGGCGTGACACCTTGGTCACGGGCGTGACATGCCCCAATGGCAAATTCTGAGGCCGACGATCGTCGAACTGCGATCGATGGTCGTCGAAGGGTGGTCACGCCCTAGGTCACGGGCGTGACAGGGCCGGGTTGAAAATTCTGCCCCCGACGATCGTCTCCCTGAGATCGACGATCATCGAAGGAGTCACGCCCTAGGTCACGGGCGTGACGGGTCGGTCACGGTCGTGACCAACCCGTGACCCGAAATCTCGGTCGATTTATTTCAATTTTTGGGCTTCCTAAGGTTCTATCACGACCAACCGACTCCTAGGGGTCTAGCCGAAAATGGGATGTTACACTAAGAAACAGTTAAACTATCGCTGAGACAGAATCCAATCTCAGCTAAATAGCTGAGATAATTTTATATATAGCCGTTGAGATGGCATGATCCATTTTTTGCGGAAAGCTAATAAAGTAAAATAGATTTATTCATTCTTGGCCATGTAATGTCAAATCAGTCCAAGAGCTTTTGCAAATTGATGGAACATATATAAAGCATCTTCTTGGTCAAAAAAAGAAGGATTGTGTGCTTGATAGCGCCGACAAATTATTTCCACTGCTAAGTGCTGCTGCAAAGTTCTGAAAGTGTTGAGAGTGACAATAACCTTGTGCTTCCAGAAGTTGTTCTCAGATCTAAGGAGAACAAGTTTAGTCCATCAGGGATCAGTGGTTGATATTCTTCTTTCTACAAGGAGACAGGAGATCAAGGAGGAGCTAGGACACAAGCTGAAGAACAATATTTCAAGCCCTGCTCCACGACATCTCTCAGCTGTTCAATCTCAACAGAAGACCAAATTTGAAGGTGTATATCTTTTATTGTCTTCTGTTGTAATCTAAAAAAACCATCTTGTAAGAACATTTTGTTTTGAGTTAGTAGGGCTTTTATGCTTGAGTGTAAGGTTGTTGAGCATGAGTTTTAAGGCATGTGTTCTTGAGTTAGTAGGGTTCTCCTCCCAGCCTAAGTTGTAGGGCGTCTTAATAGGCCTGAGGTAGATGAACAGGAGGGTCATTGGGCTATTGGAATATAACTTACTCTGAATTATAGGGCAGTGGATTGAGGTAGGGTTTTGAAGAAACCTGAGAGATCTTGAGGGATCTATGTTGTAAGACCCCCCTCCCGGAACACAACACACGGCACGAGGGGAGTCTTATGCCCGAAATAGCCGCCTTGCGGTAGCACTAACACACGGGTTAGCCTTTACCACAAGACGCCTATTCCGCCAGCTACAATCTATATCACAACAATTATGCCAACCCAACCATAACAGAAATTGTAAAAGCAAAAGCAGTTCAGTTCACAGCTAAGTTTAAGTCCAAAAGTAGCGGAAGATAACAAGCACAACAGGCTTGTACAAAAGAACAAGAGTCTAGAAATGTTTTGCCAAACGGCTACATGAAAACACTCACGACTGTCACTGACGGTGCCGATGGCACCACCACCTCAGGTCCTATCATCCGGGCCTGGCTGTCCTGCTGCATAGTCCGTAGCTGCTCTACCTGCGGGGTTTCCTCCTAAAAAGGAAGACGTAGCAACCGTTAGTCATAAGACTAAGTGGCTTCACATCCGCTCCCCCGGCGACTCCTCGGCACCGGGCGGAGAAAGGAACAAAGTACAATATGTATATATATAAGCAAGTAAACAAGCAGGTGACTGTAAATATAGTGGAGTATAAACTATGCTACACAACTAGCAGTTCTACAAATATCTATATATATGACAGCAGGTATAAGTAATCAGAATAGTAACTCAACTTATAAGAGTGCCCATACAAACTTATAAGTTAAGGATCGGGTTAACAGTAAAGTAACTCATCGTATAGGAGTGCCCATACAAACTTATACGATGAGGATCTTGTGTATGCAATGAATGACATGATATGAATGTTATGCTATGACCGAATCATGCGCACGCACATGCAAGTTGCTATGTCGACACAGACTTGAAGTTCCCACTTTTCGAGCAGGTAGCTAACCTCTCAGGCGTCGTCCGTCGTGGCCAGACGGCGATAGTGGAGCGGGCGTCTCCACTACTAGGTGGTATCACACTACCTATCCTAGGCCCCCGTACGCCTCAACGCTAAGAACACAACAGCAGAGCTCACATGTGTACTACGGCTCAGAAGGGGTCTTGGGTAAATGTGCACCAAGAACACAGCCCAACCTGGCCTTTGATTTCGAACCGGATGGAACCTCGGAAACGCACGAGGTGCAAGCCCAACCGTTCTCATGGAGCGGAGGAGATCTCGGTTTATGGACACCAAGTATCTAACCCTACCGCCCAAGGTCTACCCATTGGCTCCCATCGGTGTGACGACTGGCGAACCCGTAGACCTGCCACAGTCATTATCTCAATATCGCGACACGATGAATCGTCGCACATTACATGCCCCAAAACAACTCACTCGATGCTACCCGTAGGGAGACTTCAACTCTAAGCATCGGTTGTTAATAAACCCCTTGGGCTCGGATTACGGTTACAACATACTCCACACATAGTGTTCATCATTTTCACGCCCACCTATTCAATAAATTCACCTCAACACTACGCACAATAGATATGTTCAACACCAAATTGTATAAGTATATCCTATACCGATCTCAACTCCTAATATCTAGCCTTCCCATCCAATCCATTTCTCTACCAATACATGGTTATACCTTATTACACAACCAAATGAGCAACCATGCTAAATTATAGTAACAACAACATTATAGATATATGGGAGCAAGACAACAAATGAGCAAATCACAACCATTGCAAGAGTGCTAGCATTATAAAATAACAAGTGCATTAACATAGGATAGCCTGATACTAAAACTGGGATTCCCGTAGCTACAGGAATCCGATCACAATGCACAACCCCTCGTTGGAAAGGTATTCGCGAGGGCTACGACTTTCGTGTTGAGTCGATCGCCCAGATCTGGTCGCAACATACCAGAAATTCAACTCGAATACGTACAGGAAACAGTTTCCTGTACAGGAATTTTCCGAACGCAGCGGACTCGAACCAGCTTTCCCGTGGCTACAGGTATCGCATGGAAACGAGCAACCACTCGTTGGAAAGGTAATTTCAAGGGCTACGACTTTCGTGTTGAGTCGATCACCCAGATCTGGCCAGAACACCTCCGAAATTGGCCACGAAGGTCGCTGCGTGCAGAAATCAGATTTCAGCACGCATCTTAAGGCGAGATGAACGGCATCCGTTCATCTTCTTCCTTGCGACGATCTCGCATAAACTTCTCCAGAAATCACACCCAACCTTATTTCTCCTTTCAAAGCCAAACCCTCAACGAAAACCCCTCTCATCTCCACTTGAATGATGAGAAGGTTGAGGGAGACTAAGCCTAGAAAACCTAGGCATGGCTTATCCTAAGAACTCTCCTCCTCACCATCAAGACTCTATGGAGTCGATGTCTCTCCTAAAATAGCTATAGATCTAGCACCAAGGGAGAGGGGAGGAAGCTCACCTCAAGTCCAGCGGTACCACCATGGCCGGCCATGAGCCTCGCACTCCTTCGCGGCGGCATTATTTTTCCCTTGACGGTGGCGGCGTTTTGATTCCTCCAAGGATGGCTCCGGCAAGCTCTTCCTCCTCCTCCAGCCAAGAACTCTCTCAGAAATTTCGGGGCAGAAGAAAGGGGAATGAATGCTAGGGTTTCACAACTTTTTCCCTTTTATACACCGCAGACACGGGTAGGCACACGGCCGTGTTCCTACCCGTGTGCAGGTGACACGGCCGTGTTGCCTGCCGTGTTCAAGGCCGTGTTCATCCCAGAACAACTTTCTGCCGGGTCGGGGTTGCGGCAAACGGGTAGAGACACAGCCGTGTCTCGACCCGTGTCCTTGGCACACGGCTAGGGACACGCCCGTGTCCCAATACCCGTGTACCTCTCTGACTGGTAAGCCTAATTTTATGAGGCACACGGGTATGGACACGGCCGTGTCCATACCCGTGTCAGCCAGAATTGCCATTTTGCCTTGTTTTCCTCATTTCTCGTACGTTTGCACCTGTTCCCCCACACCCCCATTGGGCTCACCACAGCCCCCTAGACTCAAATACGCAATCAAGGGGCCTAGCGCGAATTGGGACGTTACAAATCCTATAAACAAAATAAAAGATTTCGTCCCCGAAATCAGGGTAAGGCTATGGGAGTGAAACACAAAAAGGGAACTATGCTTTCAAATAAAATTCTTACCTGGAGTAAATAATTCCGGGTAGCGCCCTTGCATCAAATCCCTTGGCTCCCATGTGAACTCATCCTTCCCATGATTAGACCATAGCACTTTCACCAAGGGAACACTTTTGCGGCGCAAGGTTCTCGTCTCGTTATCAACGATCCGCACCGGCTCCTGTCGCACAGACCTATCAGACGCCACGGCACCATCCGCCGTGGGGATATATTGTTCAGGCCGCAACAAAGCCTTCCGAAGCGACGATACATGGAACACGTCGTGAAGGTTCTCCAGCTCCGGTGGTAACTCCAATCGATAGGCCAGAGGGCCAATCCTTTCCACTACGACATAGGGCCCGACATACCTTGGGCTGAGCTTCTTGACTCCACGTACCCGCGACACTCCGTGCATCGGTCGAATCTTCAGGAACACCTTATCACCCACTTGAAACTCCACCATACGGTGCCTTGTGTTGTAATATTTCGCCTGTCGGCTTTGAGCCTCTAGCATTTGATCCCAGATCAACCTAACCACTGCGTCCGTGTCATCAATATACTCATTTCCCAATGTCTTCGGATCCTCGTCTTGCACCCAGGACAAGGGTGTTCTACACCTCCTTCCATACAAAGCTTCATGAGGTGCCATTCCAATACTGGCTTGATGACTGTTATTATAAGAGAACTCCACGAGAGGTAAGAGTCTCTCCCATGGTTCTCCTTTATCTAGCACACACAACCGTAGAAGGTCCTCCAATGTTCGGATGGTCCATTCAGATTGCCCGTCCGTTTGAGGGTGAAAGGCCGTGCTAAAGGTGAGGCGCGAGCCCAAATAAGCCTGTACAGCCCTCCATTCTCTTGAAGTAAACCGACCATCCCGATCGGAGACGATCGTCTTCGGCACACCATGGTACCGCACAAATTGCTCCACAAAGAGACGCACTAGGACGCCCACCTGCGCCTCCTTCTTCATTGGGATAAATCGGGCTACTTTGGTCAACCAGTCAACTATCACCCACACAGAATCATTCCCCGAGCGCGAGCGAGGTAACCCGTGGACGAAGTCCATGGAGATGTCCTCAAATTTCCATTCGGGGATGGGCAACGACTGTAGCATTCCACCGGGGCTTCTGCACTCCGCCTTCACCATTTGACAGGCCACACAATGAGTAACAAAGTACTTGACATCCCTCTTCATGCCCGGCCAACACATTGTTTTTCTCAAATCGGTATACATCTTCGCGATCCCCGGGTGCACCGAGTACTTGGAGCAATGGGCCTCCTTCAGAATATCCTCCCGAATGTTGTCGCCTTCGGGGACGTAAAGCCGGCCACGAAAATGGACGAGGCCGTCTTTTAGGGAGTATTCTTCCGTATTCCCATCCTCCATTGACTTGAAAGCCGGGGTTAAATCCGCATCCTTCTTTTGTTCCGTCCGGATCCGGTCTCGTATGTTGCAAACTATACTCATCGCGGCCAAATATTCCGTATACTCTTCCGATTGATTCTTAAAGACCAAAGTGACTTCCATCTCTTGCAGTGTCTGGATTAACTCCATCCTCATCAAGTGGGATTCCGTGCTCGTTCCCGGTGCCTTTCGGCTCAAGGCATCAGCTACGGAATTAACCTTCCCGGGGTGGTAGTTCAAGGTGAATTCATAGTCGCACAAGAACTCCAACCACCGCCGCTGTCTCAAGTTTAACTCCTTTTGGGTGTGAACGTACTTCAGATTTTTGTGATCCGAGTAGATCTCGCAGTGGACGCCATATAAATAATGCCTCCACATCTTCAAGGCGAATACCACCGCTCCCAACTCTAGATCATGCACCGGGTAGCTGGCTTCATGCTTCTTCAACTGTCTTGAAGCATAAGCGATCACATGCCCATTCTGCATCAACACAGCTCCCATCCCTTGATACGACGCATCCGTGTAAACTTGAAAGCCCTCCTTCCCAGATGGAAGAGCTAGGATGGGTGCAGTCGTCAATCTGTCCTTCAGCTCTTGGAATGCAGCTTCGCACTGGGGTGTCCATTCAAACGGCACACCCTTCTTGGTCAGCGTAGTAAGGGGAAGGGCGATCTTCGAGAAGCCTTTCACGAACTTGCGATAGTACCCGGCAAGTCCAAGAAAGCTCCGTATGTCGGCCGCTGACTTCAATGGCGACCACTCCTTCACGGCCCGCACCTTGGCCGGATCTACTGCTAGCCCCGCCCCACTAATCACATGGCCCAAGAACGCGACCTCTCGAAGCCAAAACTCGCATTTGCTGAACTTGGCAAACAAAGTGTGCTCCTTTAGCTTCCTCAGCACTAAAGTTAGATGTTCGGTGTGTTCTGCTTCAGTCTTGGAGTAGACTAGGATATCATCGAGGAACACGATGACAAAGATGTCCAAATAAGGGCTGAACAGCTTGTTCATCAAGCTCATAAAGGCGGAAGGGGCGTTTGTGAGCCCAAATGGCATCCCGGTGAATTCATACAAACCATATCTCGAACTGAACGCCGTCTTCTGAATGTCATCTTCTTGTATCCTCAGCTGATAATATCCCGAACGCAGATCTAACTTGGAGAACCAATACGATCCCACCAATTGATCAAATAACTCATCAATGCGCGGTAGGGGATAGGTGTTCCGCACCGTTAACCGGTTCAACTCTCGATAATCAATACATAACCGCAGGGTGCCATCCTTCTTTTTGACGAACAAAACGGGCGCTCCCCAAGGCGACGAGCTTGGGCGAACGAACCCTGCTTCCACCAATTCCTGAAGCTGGACTCTAAACTCTGCAAGTTCCTTCGGAGCCATTCGGTATGGAGCTCGCGAGACGGGCTTGGCACCCGGAATTAGCTTGATTTGGAAGTCCACTTCCCTATGCGGGGGTAGTCCCGGCAATTTCTCGGGAAATACCTCGGGAAATTCTCGCACCACCCGCACATCCTTGACCTCTAATGTCAATTTCTTCAACTCGAAGCAGATTACATAGACCTCGTCCCCTTCCATATGAGATTTCATAACTTGGATTGAAGATAATAATTTACGGGGTGCGAATTTAATACCTTGGAAGATGACTTCCGAGTCTCCATGCCTCAACATAACTTGCTTCTCCGCACAATTGATCCTGGCGTGGTGCCAGTCCAACCACTTCATGCCCAGGATGAGGTCGAACTCCAGGATTCTTAACACTGTAGCCGGAGTTTCAAAGAACTTTCCTCCAATAAGGGTGTCGAAATCGCAACTTGCTGACGACGTCATCTCAGAGCCGTCCGGAAGGCGCACCCTTTGAGTAATGCCCGTGAAGTGTTGCACTCCCTCCAAGTCCTTCACGAAGTCCTCCGAAATGAACGAGTGAGACGCACCCGTGTCAAATAACATATAGGCGGGTCTCCCGCTAACCACGACAGTGCCTAGGTTCCAAAAGGGTAATCACTATTCAGAATAGCGCGTATCATTTGTATCATAAATCTAACAAGTCATATAATATTAATAAATTTTGCACGTACCGGTGATGACTTCCTGCGGATTTCTCTCCTGAGTCATATCCAATGCGAATACATGCTCCCGTGCATGTCCTTGATTTCTCCCTGGTGGTCCTCTTACTCGGCCACGCATGTGCCCTCGCCCCCGTGGAGCTACTGGAGGGGGAGCAATAGGAGCATCCCCGATCAATCGCGGGCAAATTCGTCGGACATGCCCCGGTTGGTTGCACTCAAAACATATCACCTCACGTCGGCCCCCAGGTTGTTGATAATATTGCTGCTGCGGTGGTGGAGGTAAAGCTAGTGGTTGCGGAATTGGGTACTCCACCCGATAGTTCCGGTTGACCCACCGACCGCCTCTGTGGTTTCCCCTTCCTCTGCCATGATCATTCCGCCTTCTATTACTAGGGCCGACTTCAATTACTCCTTCCGCCGGTCTCTTGCCACATCCCATGTGGTCCGCCTCCAGTCTCTTTGCCATGTCGACGATTTCTGCCAGGCTTCCATCGGCTATAAACAAAAGGGCCTGCCTCAGGGGGTCCCTCAACCCTTTGTAGAAGCGCTTTGCGTAGCCTCTATCGTCCAACTCATAGGAATCGGCAAACCTAGCGAGGTGTTGGAACTCCCTCTGGTACTCCGTTACCGATTTCGATCCCTGCTTCAGCTGCAGAAATTTTTCTTCAAGTCCATCCCGAGCAGAAGAAGGGATGAAGTGATCCAGAAAAGCCTCAGTGAACTCGTTCCAACTGATGTCCGTATACAACCGCCCTTGGAAGGTGGAGCCCATGAGGGACTTCCACCACCTTTTGGCGTGCAGCTCTAGCAGCGTCACTACCAATGTCACCGCCATGCTGTTCGGACATCTTATGCCAGCCATCAATTCCTGCACGGTATCAAGCCATTCCTCGGTGCGCACCGGCGATTCTGTCCCAAGATAGGCAGGAGGGGACAGGGCACGGAAGGTGCTCACCCAGTTGGAGCCTGGCGCTTGTTGTTGCACCGGAGCTTGCTGGGATTTAAATGCATCCAATATGGCTGACAGCATTTGTCCCAGTTCCGACTGCTGGAATTGTGAAGGGACGGAAGGGGTAGGAGTGCCCCCAACCGGCTCCACCTGCGCTGGCACCTATACGCAAGGTACAAACTAGGGTCAGGTTGGCTAAAACTAATGTCAAAGTTGGACAACTTAGTGTGAATTACATATGGGCACACCACTGCTTCCGCTAAGTCGGTTTGTCCCCAAACCGACTAATCGAATGGGAGTGGCCCATTGTTACCTGACTGCTGTAGGTGAAGATCGGCTAAGTCTGATACCATTTGTAAGACCCCCCTCCCGGAACACAACACACGGCACGAGGGGAGTCTTATGCCCGAAATAGCCGCCTTGCGGTAGCACTAACACACGGGTTAGCCTTTACCACAAGACGCCTATTCCGCCGGCTACAATCCATATCACAACAATTATGCCAACCCAACCATAATAGAAATTGTAAAAGCAAAAGCAGTTCAGTTCACAGCTAAGTTTAAGTCCAAAAGTAGCGGAAGATAACAAGCACAACAGGCTTGTACAAAAGAACAAGAGTCTAGAAATGTTTTGCCAAACGGCTACATGAAAACACTCATGACTGTCACTGACGGTGCCGATGGCACCACCACCTCAGGTCCTATCATCCGGGCCTGGCTGTCCTGCTGCATAGTCCGTAGCTGCTCTACCTGCGGGGTTTCCTCCTAAAAAGGAAGACGTAGCAACCGTTAGTCATAAGACTAAGTGGCTTCACATCCGCTCCCCCGGCGACTCCTCGGCACCGGGCGGAGAAAGGAACAAAGTACAATATGTATATATATATAAGCAAGTAAACAGCAGGTGACTGCAAATATAGTGGAGTATAAACTACGCTACACAACTAGCAGTTCTACAAATATCTATATATATGACAGCAGGTATAAGTAATCAGAATAGTAACTCAACTTATAAGAGTGCCCATACAAACTTATAAGTTAAGGATCGGGTTAACAGTAAAGTAACTCATCGTATAGGAGTGCCCATATAAACTTATACGATGAGGATCTTGTGTATGCAATGAATGACATGATATGAATGTTATGCTATGACCGAATCATGCGCACGCACATGCAAGTTGCTATGTCGACACAGACTTGAAGTTCCCACTTTTCGAGCAGGTAGCTAACCTCTCAGGCGTCGTCCGTCGTGGCCAGACGGCGACAGTGGAGCGGGCGTCTCCACTACTAGGTGGTATCACACTACCTATCCTAGGCCCCCGTACGCCTCAACGCTAAGAACACAACAGCGGAGCTCACATGCGTACTACGGCTCAGAAGGGGTCTTGGGTAAATGTGCACCAAGAACACAGCCCAACCTGGCCTTTGATTTCGAACCGGATGGAACCTCGGAAACGCACGAGGTGCAAGCCCAACCGTTCTCATGGCGCGGAGGAGATCTCGGTTTATGGACACCAAGTATCTAACCCTACCGCCCAAGGTCTACCCATTGGCTCCCATCGGTGTGACGACTGGCGAACCCGTAGACCTGCCACAGTCATTATCTCAATATCGCGACACGATGAATCGTCGCACATTACATGCCCCAAAACAACTCACTCGATGCTACCCGTAGGGAGACTTCAACTCTAAGCATCGGTTGTTAATAAACCCCTTGGGCTCGGATTACAGTTACAACATACTCCTCACATAGTGTTCATCATTTTCACGCCCACCTATTCAATAAATTCACCTCAACACTACGCACAATAGATATGTTCAACACCAAATTGTATAAGTATATCCTATACCGATCTCAACTCCTAATATCTAGCCTTCCCATCCAATCCATTTCTCTACCAATACATGGTTATACCTTATTACACAACCAAATGAGCAACCATGCTAAATTATAGTAACAACAACATTATAGATATATGGGAGCAAGACAACAAATGAGCAAATCACAACCATTGCAAGAGTGCTAGCATTATAAAATAACAAGTGCATTAACATAGGATAGCCTGATACTAAAACTGGTATTCCCGGAGCTACAGGAATCCGATCACAATGCACAACCCCTCGTTGGAAAGGTATTCGCGAGGGCTACGACTTTCGTGTTGAGTCGATCGCCCAGATCTGGTCGCAACATACCAGAAATTCAACTCGAATACGTATAGGAAACAGTTTCCTGTACAGGAATTTTCCGAACGCAGCGGACTCGAACCAGCTTTCCCGTGGCTACAGGTATCGTATGGAAACGAGCAACCACTCGTTGGAAAGGTAATTTCAAGGGCTACGACTTTCGTGTTGAGTCGATCACCCAGATCTGGCCAGAACACCTCCGAAATTGGCCACGAAGGTCGCTGCGTGCAGAAATCAGATTTCTGCACGCATCTTAAGGCGAGATGAACGGCATCCGTTCATCTTCTTCCATGCGACGACCTCGCATAAACTTCTCCAGAAATCACACCCAACCTTATTTCTCCTTTCAAAGCCAAACCCTCAACGAAAACCCCTCTCATCTCCACTTGAATGATGAGAAGGTTGAGGGAGACTAAGCCTAGAAAACCTAGGCATGGCTTATCCTAAGAACTCTCCTCCTCACCATCAAGACTCTATGGAGTCGATGTCTCTCCTAAAATAGCTATAGATCTAGCACCAAGGGAGAGGGGAGGAAGCTCACCTCAAGTCCAGCGGTACCACCATGGCCGGCCATGAGCCTCGCACTCCTTCGCGGCGGCATTGTTTTTCCCTTGACGGTGGCGGCGTTTTGATTCCTCCAAGGATGGCTACGGCAAGCTCTTCCTCCTCCTCCAGCCAAGAACTCTCTCAGAAATTTCGGGGCAGAAGAAAGGGGAATGAATGCTAGGGTTTCACAACTTTTTCCCTTTTATACACCGCAGACACGGGTAGGCACACGGCCGTGTTCCTACCCGTGTGCAGGTGACACGGCCGTGTTGCCTGCCGTGTTCAAGGCCGTGTTCATCCCAGAACAACTTTCTGCCGGGTCGGGGTTGCGGCACACGGGTAGAGACACGGCCGTGTCTCGACCCGTGTCCTTGGCACACGGCTAGGGACACGCCCGTGTCCCAATACCCGTGTACCTCTCTGACTGGTAAGCCTAATTTTATGAGGCACACGGGTATGGACACGGCCGTGTCCATACCCGTGTCAGCTAGAATTGCCATTTTGCCTTATTTTCCTCGTTTCTCGTACGTTCGCACCTGTTCCCCCACAGCCCCATTAGGCTCACCACAGCCCCCTAGACTCAAATACGCAATCAAGGGGCCTAGCGCGAATTGGGACGTTACATATGTTGTAAGCTCTTTGAGCTGAGTTTGGAGGAGGTTGCCTTGTTTAACACACTGCTAGAAAGGTGGTGAGGGAAAGTGGATGTACCCAGACCTTGTGGAACCACTATAAAATATTTGTGTCCTTTTTAATGGTTATTTGAGACTAAAATAGTTAACTAAAAATAAGAATAATATAAACAACCTATACCCCCTAGGTGATTTAGACTACTACCCAATTAACTATCAAGTGGTATCAAATTCATACAATAAGAGTTACAGTAATTCAAGAGGTGGAAGGTGTATATGTTGGTTCCAAAGCCACTTTGACATAATATAATTGGCACCAAGTGGGTTTACAGGAACAAGCTTGATGAGAATGGGACAGTCATCAAGAATAAGGCAAGGCTGGTAGCCAAAGTCTATAGGAAAGAAGAGAGAATAGACTTTGACAAAACCTTTGCCCAATTGCAAGGTTAGAGGTAATAAGGATGTTCCTTACCTATGCTGCACACAAGGGATTCAAAGTCTACCAAATGGATGTCAAGTCAGCATTCTTGAATGTTAATATCAAGGAAGAGATATATGTGGAGCAGCCCTCAGGTTTTGTACTTCCCACTTTAGTAAATCATATTTACAAATTATAGAAAGCTTTATATGGTTTAAAGCAAGCCCCTAGGGCTTGGTATGAAACCATATTTACATTTCTCATCAAGAACAAATTCTTGAGGATAAGATAGATAACACATTGTTTCTTAGGGAAACAAAGGGCAAGTGTGTCTTAGTCCAAATTTATGTGGATAACATAATATTTGAGTTTACTGATGATAACCTTTTACAGATGGATTGCAAACCTTATGCAGGGGGAGTTTGAGATGAATAGTATGGGAGATCTCAAATACTTCTTAGGCCTCCAAGTGAAAAAGTCTGATGAAGGGATTTTTATCTCTTAAACCAAGTACACTAGGGAGCTTATTAAGAAATTTGGGATGCAATCAGCTTCCACCTTGAAAACTACCATGGAGTCCAACATTTTCCTAGACAAGGATGAGAAGGGTAAGCCCGGTGATGAATCTATATACAGATGTATTATTGGATCCTTGTTTTATTTAACTGCTAGTAGGCCAGATATCATGTATGCAACATGTGTTTGTGCTAGGTACCAAGCTTTCCCTAAGGAATCTCACTACTCAACTACAAAGAGGATTTAGAGATATCTTAAGGGCAGCCAACACCTTAGCCTTTGGTACCCTCAAAATAATGATTTTGAAATGATTGGCTATTTAGATGCAGACTTTGCAGGTTGTAAGGAAGATTGGAAAAGCACAATTGGAATTTATCAATTCCTAGAGAGAAGATTGATCTCATGGAGTGGTTATATCCACTGTTGAGTCTGAGTACATCTCTATAGGAAGCTGTTTGCACAACTTCTATGGATACAACATCAGCTAGAAGACTACAACCTCAAGGTAAGTCATTATCCTTTGTATTATGACTCATCCAGTGTAATTTCTATTGCTAAGAATCATGTCTCATATAGAAGGACTAAGCATATAGAAATTAGATATCTCATTATTAAAGAACATGTAGAGAGTGAAGATATTTGCCTTGAATTTGTCTCCATTGACAATCAAGTTACTGATATCTTCACTAAGCCATTGGATGAGGCTAAGTTAAATTTCTTTAAAATTGAGTTAGGAATGCTTAATATTGAATGATTCATTGATATTAAGTGTTTCAATTGTAGATTAAATTATCTACATCTCCACTTTACCTTCATGTTTAAATAATTGTATTATGTTGGTAGATTGATAGCATTTAATCACCTTAACTAGCTAGTTTTAACAATTATTCTATAAGAATTTATTAGCTGCTAGCAAACCCTTAGTAACATGTTAGGTTAACAAACATTACCATAATTAATGTGATAAGATAGCTCAGTTAATTATTACTGCATGTCAAAATTTTTTCGACAATGTTCATTGAAAAACAGTGAGGTCATTTGAATCAGCTGGGAAAGGTTCAGCTAAACTGTTGGGACTGCTGAGAAAGTCTCAGTGGTTCACACAGGTATATGAATTACCCTATCCTAACGGCTTATTGATCTGTCTCAGTGCATCCGCTGAGACGGACTGATTAAAATTAAATAACCTCATATTTGTTAGGGTTTTTTATACGTCACAACACTTCTACGCAGTGGAATAGGGAAACACGAAAACCCCAAAATAAATAGATCTTGCGATGAACATTGATCACGAAGTAAAGTGCTGTGAATAAATTTGCCTTTGCGGGATTGAGTCACTACTCAACCGAGATGCTCCAAGAAATCCGGCAACCACTAGCGACGGGAGTTCTGAGTATAGAATAAAGTCCACGCCTCTACAAAAAATCCACACGAACGAGAGAACCCTTGGATTCTTTTCACACAAGATCTAGGTTGGAGGAAAGCACTCTGCGTCTTCACATACTGCTGGATCTGCTTTAGAAGAGGCGGTGGCGATGAGCACTGAAAATGAGCTGAGCGACAGTGATAGGATCGGGACTTTCGAAAACTATTTCCGTCGCCCTTTTCTTCTTGGGCTTACTATCATTTTTTGCTTTACGACTCACGACATTCTACTCAGTAAAACCCTAAGACATCTTCTATTTATACCCAAAGGAATAAATAGCAGAAAGTCATTGCTATCGGTAGACCCGTAATATATGGAATGTCAATTCGACGAATCAACACTTGCCTCAACGAATCGTTGAGTGGTCACAACTCACTCAACCCCTAGTAGTGGCCTCAGTATTTGACTTGATGAATTAACATTTGACTTGACGAATTGTCAAGTTAACTCAACACTCTCAACACCTCGATGAATCAATAGTTCACTCGACGAAGCATCGAGTGATCACCACGCTCTTAACGCCTCGATGAATAAACACTTGATTCGATGAAGTAGCAAGTGGACTCAATAAACTCAATGCTTGACTCGACAAATCAACATTTGACTCGACGAATCATCGAGTGGTCTCGATGCACATAAGGCTTAAGTCGACAAATCAACATTTTACTCGACGAATCATCGAGTGCTCTCGATGCATTCAACGCATGGCTTTGCTAAGTCTTTACACACTCAACGCCTTCCATTGCTTGGTCCTTCACTCATCACATGAGTAAGACCAACATAATCCATTCTTCCAATTTCTCCAAACGCTCTTATGTGCGACCATGTAGGCTCATATTGCGCTAGTAGAGAGAAAACTTGCTTTATCACTTCCAGATCACAATGGTAACACTAATAGTCTCCAACTTGATCTTGAAAGTATCAAATAAAAGCTTCACAAATAATGAGCGGCTTCTAGCATTGCGTCATTGCTCCCCAAGCAATAAGAGTTTAAAACTCAAAAGTCATTGTGACAAATGTATCAGCGTTGTCATGTCCCTTCGTCCCTTACATCCGGATAGAACTAGAGGTATAGACTGTGTCACCCTCATAATTATTCAATCTTAGTTTCCTGATCTAGAATGAATTTCCAAAAATCGGTGAGTCCAATATAATAAACTGACTCAACCAAGCATAGCCATGCATTTCTCAATCCCATTCCATCAGGGGACCCATGGATGCAACTCATGCCATATAGGAGGACAAATCTATTTATGTCCACATACAAACACCCAAATTATTTGTAACATACCTAATAACCACCTTTATCATCCAACTTTCTCAAGACTGGACTTTTGATAGCATCAAAGCACACTCTTACTCACTTGATGAATGCTGTGACTTCAGGTTAATGGACCACAAACACCATTGCCACTTGAGCCATACTTGTGATACATTCATATAGCAATCCATAAAGTATTCTCATGGTGGGTATGTACAGTATAACTTATTCACTAACAAGTACTATATGATGACCTGATATCACAATATCATGTCCTGTGAGAATCGATCATCAGTCAACGCATATGTTAGCCTTAACGCATCTTCATCGCCCTTAGTTTCTAAGATGACACGCTGACCGGGGACCATTTTAGAATGAAGCTTCTAAGAACATAGGCTCTCACATTCAAGACACCACTTGACTCATATGGAAGCAAACATTCTAAGGGAATTTATTACGCTAAATTAATCTATCACAATAGAAATAATTTTACATAATAAAAGAACTTGTCATAAATATAAATTGAAATATATAGTACTCAAATCATCGAATGAATAATTACAACCGAAAAACATACAACACACAAGACTCCTGTAAGAGTTGATCATTCAGGTATCTAATACCCATTGATCTAACATGACCATCATGCTTTTTCTATATGAGAGGCTTTTTTATTGGATCCACAATATTTTCCTCAGTCGGCACTTTGCAAATGTTCACATCTCCTCGATCGACAATCTCACGAATAAGATGGAATCGCCGAAGTATGTGCTTGGAGCGCTAATGAGATCTTGGTTTTGAAGCAAGTGCAATTGCACCTTTATTGTCACAGTATAGAACTACAGTACCAATAATGCTAGGAACTACATCTAACTTGTCGATGAATTTCCTAATCTATATAACCTCCTTCTCCGTATTTACAGCAGCAATATACTCGGCCTCAGTTGTAGAATCTGTAACTGTCTTCTGTTTGGAACTCTTCCAGCTAACAACTCCTCCATTTAGGCAAAACATAAACCCTAACTGAGACTTTGAGTCATCCCTATTAGTTTGAAAGTTAGCATCTATGTAACCCTTTACAATGAGCTCTTCCTCTTCGCCAAATACCAAGAATGTATCCTTAGTCCTTCTCAAGTACCTTAGGATATTCTTGACGGTTATATAGTTACTATCACTGAGATCATACTGATACATGCTAGTCATGCTCAAAGCATAAGAGACATCGGGTCAAGTACATATCATTGCATACATGATTGATCCAATTGCTGAAGCATATGGAATCAACTTCATGCGGTCTTTATCTTCACAAGATTTAGGTTACTGGTCCTTAGAGAGACTCACATCATGAGACATGGGTAAGAATCCTTTCTTGGACTCAAGCATATTGAATCGTTTCAACACCTTCTCAATGTATGTACTTTGGGTCAAACCCAGCAACTTCTTCGATCTATCTCTATAGATCTTAATACCAAGTATGTAAGTCGCTTTGCCCAAGTCTTTTATAGAAAAGCAATTCCCTAGGTTATTTTTAATAGCTTGTAGGGTCGGTTTGAGTATATCATCTACATACAATATTAAGAAGACAATAATGATCCCACTAATCCTCCTATAAACACACTGTTCATCCTCGTTCTTGATAAAACAAAATTCATTGATCTTTTCATCAAAACGAAGATTCCAACTTTGAGAAGCCTGTTTTAATCCATAAATGGGTCACTATAGCTTGCATATTTTAGTGGCCTCACCTGGAGATGCAAAACCCTCGGGTTGTATCATATACACTTCCTAAAGAGGGTTTCCATTTAGGAAAGCCATTTTGACATCCATCTGCCAGATCTCATAGTCATAATATGCAGCAATAGCAAGCAGAATTCTGATGGACTTAACTAAAGCAACATGGGAAAAGGTCACATCATAATCAACTCCATGAATTTTCTTGAAGCCTTTAGCCACTAGTCACCCTTTGAATTTTTGTACATTCCCATCCATCTCGGTCTTCTTCTTGAAGACTCACTTGTACCCTATGGGTCGTACCCCTTCAGGTTGTTTCACCAAGGTCCAAACTTTGTTTGCATACATGGATTCCATTTCAAATTTCATGGCCTCAATATGCTTCTCAGAGTCTGGTCCACACATAGCCTGTTGGTAGGTTGCAGACTCATCATCATGATTCATAAGAAACACATTACCTATTTGAGATACGAGAAATCCATATCTCTCAGGCTCAAACCTTGGTCCACAAGATCTATGTTGAGCTTGTGTTTATTGACCAGGTTCTCTAGCTAAAACATCGTGTAGTACTTGCTCGGGTTCTAATTCTGATTCATTCATTGTTTGTGATTCTTGAACTTCTTCAAGTTCTACCCTGGTAGTCTTTCTACTTAAAAACTCTTTCTCAAGAAAGACACTAGTCCTCACGACAAACACTTTGTCCTCAAACATTAGATAGAAATAGTACCATTTAGTTTCCTTAGAATACCCAGTAAGATAACATTTATCTAACTTTGTTTCCTTCTTGTTAGGCATTTGACGTCGCACGTATGTCTCACAACCCCAAATCTTACTAAAAGAAATACTAGGATGCTTCCCAGTCCATATCTCATATGGTGTCTTCAGAAACATTTTTGTTAGAGCACGATTTAGTGTAAAAGTAGCAGTCTCTAGAGCAAAACACCAAAAGTAAATAGGAAGATCTGCATGTCTCATCATCGATCGCACCATGTCTAACATAGCACGATTACTCGCTCAAACACACTATTATGATGTGGCATTCTGGGTTGATTGAGCTATAATATAATACCACACTCTTTCAGATTATCACAAAACTCATTGCTTAGGTATTCACCACCTCGATCAGATCGGGGTGCTTTAACCCACTTACCCAGCTTATTCTCTACTTCAATCTTAAACTCTTTGAACTTTTCAAAGGTTTAGGATTTGCACTTTATGAGATACACGTATCCGTATCTACTAAAATCATCAGTAAATGTAACAAAGTAGAAGTACCCACCTCTAGCCATAGAACTCATGGGTCCACATATATCACTATGTATTATACCTAAGAAATCATCAGCCCTCTCATTGAAACCAATGAAAGGAACTTTAGTCATCTTATCAAACAAATAGGATTCGTATCTCACAAATGATCCATAATCAAATGAGTCCAGTAGTCCATCTTTATGGAGCTTGGATATGTGTTTCTCATTTATATGGCCCAAACGACAATGCCAAAGGTATGTAGGATTTGAGTCATTTGTTTTTTTGGATTGTAGTATTTTCTATATTATAGATCTGATGGTCTAAGTTCAAAACATATAAACCATTAAACATTTGAGCTACACCATAACAAACATCATTCATAAAAATTGAACAACAATTGTTCTTAATTATAAACGAAAATCCTTTCATATCAAGACATGATATGGATATAATGTTTCTAGTTATGGAAAGAATATAATAATAATTATCAAGTTCTATTACAAGCCCACTAGGCAAAGAAAGACAGTAAACTCCTACGGCGATAGCAGCAACTCTTGCTTTATTGCCAACATGCAGGTCCACCTCTTCTTTACTCGGCATTCTTCTCATTCCCAGTTCCTGCACATTTATACAAATATGAGAACAACATCCGGTATGAAATACCTAGAATGTAGGAACAGAAAGGTTTATCTCTATAACATAAATATCTGAAGTGGAAGTCATACCTCCCTTCATCTTCTGCAAACCCTTAATATAAGAAGGAAAGTTCCTCCTCCAATAACCATCCTTGCCACAGTGGTGGCATTTCCCTTCCTTCATCATGCTTTTCTTCTTCAATGTTGATGACTTGGGCTCAAGAGATGAATTAGGTCCAACCTTAGTCTTCTTGAATCCTTTGGCCTTACCCTTGCCTTTATGCACCATCAGGATGGGTCTAGCAGGCTTGGCCTTCTTCATAATTATCTCGAGAGTTCTCTACATGCCTAGGAGCTCGGGCAGTGTCTAGTCAATTTCATTCATATTGTAGTTCAATACAAACTGCTCGTAACTGTCTGGCAATGATTGCAGGATCTGGTCTGTAGCAAACTCTTGGCCCAGAGTAAAACCTAGTCTTTAAAGTTCTTTATATACCTAATCATCTTAAGTATGTGAGTCCTTAATAGGTCTTGAGCTCCCATCTTACACTGAAACAATGCCTTGGTGATGTCAAATCTCTCTTGTCGAGCTTGCCCTTGAAATATTTTCTTAAGGTGCTCGTCAATCTCCTTACAACCCATGTTCTCATGTTGCTTCTGAAGATCATAGTTCATGGTGGCAAGCATGAGGCATTCGACATCCCAGGAGTCATCTTAATACTTCTTGTAAGCATATTTATCAGCTCGGGACACATTTCGGGTTGGCTCTTCAGGGGATTCCTCTTCCAAGACATAAAGCTTACGCTCTTGCTTGAGAACAATTCTCAGGTTCCTATACCAATACAAATAATATGTCCCGCTCAATTTCTTCTTCTGAAGGATGGCTCTGAGGGATAGGGTGGAGTGAGATCCACTTGCCATGGAAATTCTACAAGGATTTATGCAAAGAAAACTCAGAATTACATTTCAAAATACATTTTATTATTTCAATTAGGACTTTAATTAAAATTACTCTCACTATTTTTATCAAACTGATAACCCTCAATTTCAATTCTGAGAGTTTATGCGAGCTACTCTCTTAGCGAACAAGATCTATATTTCACCAACACCATAAGTCAGCTTTGTCTTTTCTCTCACAATGTAGATATTTAGGTAGGCAACGCTTGCGAATTGCATCATTATATAACTCTTATATGGTTGGTGAATAACTCTTTATTTGCATCCATCATATGGTGCTTGCCAACCCTATGCCTCTAGGCACTCAACCTTTGAGATCACCTAGTTAAGTTTGACCCGATGTCGATAGTGTGATATCACATTTATCCACTCGCACCCTTACCAAGATAGATTAATACACCTTGCTTTGGCAAGCCCACACTTCATCGATCGAGGCAGGAAGAGTGTCATCCATCGGAAGGCATCCAAATAATTAATATTACATTTGGGACTTTTAATATAATTGATTAACACTTAATCATGATCAAAAATTAACCAATGTGTACATTCACAATCCAAATGCATCCCAGATGTGCAAAAGAAAAATCATCAACACTTGACAAACTAGGCTAAATCTGAACATTTAGAACCCTTCTAAATCTTCAGATTTACATGCATTGGACATAAGCAACACAAACTCCATTTACACAATAGACAAGCTCATCTCTCTATGTGAAATTCAAAATCTAACACACTTGGTTTCACAAACAAACAAGAGTCACGGTTACTGTTAAGGATAATCAAGGATATTGTTGGTACCCTGGATGTGATTTGGCTTATGTAATCCCTTTCCGGCCCCTCTTGATCCATATAACTATATATGATCATGATTAGGCCTTGTTCAGTTTCCCTAGGACAGTTTATAACTGACCTAGAGCTTAGGCTAGATGTTGTAGATGTATTTTTTGGTTAAGGCATTTTCCGTTCGACCATCGTCGAACGAGGCCTCGCGATCGTCGATCTCCTGGTCAACGATAGCAGGGCTATAGAATCGTTGAAGTCAAGACAATTATCGTCGACCGATGGTCGACGATCTCAGAGCAAGTTACTTATGCTCTGAAGGTTGGTCGACGATCTGCCATCAGCAGTTCCACGATCGTATTCTTGCTTCACGATCTCTGTCTCGACAGATCTTTTGCCTTAGTCGTCGACATCATGAGATGTTCGACGTTTTCTGCTTCGATAGATTCTTTGTTGGTCGACAATATCTTGAGCTGGTCGACGATGTCTGGTCGACGATTTCTGTGTCGACAGATTTCTGCTTTCTGTCGACGATCTGTTAGCTAGGTCGACGATCATCGAACCCCAGTTCGACGTTTATTGTCTGCCTTTATTCTTTTTATATTCATTTTATTCCTTGGTTTATTTCCAAGTGTTTTAGCGTGTGGTTAGAAAGATTTTCTGAAGATTGTTTTTGCTAATGTATGGCTTAAATTCAAATGAATTAATTACCAAATATGTTAAGCATAAATTACGGGATTCAGTATTTTGATAAAGCATTTTTGTCCTATTATACAAAATATATTGCCAGGCTATATTCTAGCCGTTGGCACTGTGTGCTATTTCCAAGAATGGTAAGTCTTTATACTGAGATATTTTCCCACTTATTTAATTCCTCATTGGGACTGACAGCAAGCTAATAGGTCATTCTATTCCTATCGCTATATTCTATTTTGAGATAATCTGTTGCAGGGCTCGAGTATTCAAATCAATAGAGCCGTTCCAAAAAAAAAATGAGAAGACATATTTAAGAGAGATTCTTTGCTCAGAAAAATAAGAAGACACAGATACAGAGAGACTTTTCTTCTAAGTGCTGCTTTCTCTCAAGCATCTCTAGAGCAACTCTTCACCATCTCACAAAACGAAGAAGAAAAGCTTTCCTGAAGCAAAAGTCCAAAGCAATTTCTTTCATTCTCAAGTCTCCTGAGCATCTGCTTAGAGTTTTCAAGACTTCAGAAAGAGCTCCAGATCTGCTTCACGTGCTCCAGAATCTGAAGACCTGATAAAAATCAGTCTACAGATCTCTGAGGATTTAGTTTCAGTATATCTGAAACTCCTTCATCCTGAAGCAAAGGCTTTCCCTGGACTTTCACTGAGCCAGGGGGAGACTTTGATTCTTTAGAGAATCCACAAGTCTTCTCTAATCTGTATTAACAACAGAGAAGACAATCTAACCCTCTCAACCCCTCTGTAAAAGAGTTTTCACACCTCTTCAAAAGTGAACATTGGTGACAGGGCACCTTATCAACAACCTGTGGTTGAGCATCCTTATCAAAAGCTCAAAGGGTCTGTTTGATCTACCTGAATCAGATCATTGGTGACAGGGCACCTTAGCAAAAACCTGTAGTGGATTCCTACCAGGGTGGTAGAAGAGTGGAGTACCTATTAAGAGGGAACCACTATATATCCTGTGTCTCTCTGGCTGTTTTTTTGTTTAATTGTTTATTCTGTGGCTGTGATAGAACTACCTAGGATTGCTAGTTGCTGTGATAGGCTTATAGTTAAACTGAAATTTCAGTTAACTCTCTCACTTGCGCACGTCACTGTGTTAGGCTCTTAGGGTTCAAGTATCAGATTATTTTATTCCGCAAATAAACTCCAAGGGAGCTGACTAGTTATTCATAAAATTTGAATACTCTATTCACCCCCCTCTAGAGTAGTTTACAACTTATCCCCTCACTTTCAATTGGTATCAGAGGGAGGTTAGCTGTTCATACAGGCTAACACCTGAGTTAAAAGATCCTGTGATAAGTTGTTTCCTGATACCATTCACAAACACTTTCACACATGGCCCAGTCTAAGGATTATTCAAGCACCAGACCTCCTGTATGCAACTTGTCCAAGTTTGGCATATGGAAGGCCAGGATAAGACTATACATGAATTCTATTGATGAAGATATCTTTTCTTCTATTTTGACAGGACCACCTGCTAGGCCTGCTGCTGCTTCCACTTCTGCTGATCTCAGTGCTGTGCCACCACCTGACTACAATGAAACCTACAAGAAGGCAAAAGCAGCTGATGCAAAAGCAATGAACATTCTAGCTCAGACGATGTCTGATGAAATATTCCAGAAGCTTGCTGAATGTACCTCAGCCAAAGCTATGTGGGATTCCCTCAACCACATAGTTGCTGGCTCAGCTGATGAGAGGAAGGACAGGAGATCCAACCTCACTTCTCAGTATGAAAATTTCAAGAAGGATGATGCTGAAGACATTGACACAATGTACACAAGACTCAGTTCAATAATAAGTGAACTGAGGTCTTTGGACAAGGAGATAACTTTGTCGGAAGTCAATGACAAGATCCTGATGTGCCTTCCCATCTCTTGGGACTCAAGGATATGGCCCATCAAGGATGGAAGAAACACTGTGGAACTTTCCACAGAAGCTCTGTTGGGAAAGCTCAAGTCATATGAGCAAACTTTAAAGAGCAGAGCTGCTGCAACCGAAGTAAAAACTCCTACACCTACAAAGAAAGAGCACTCTCTAGCTCTTAAGGCTGCTGAGACTTCTGAAGGAAGTCAATCAAATGAGGAGTTACTGGCACTCATTGCCAAGAGGTTCTTCAACATGGGAAAAAGAGACCTCAGAAAGAAGTTCTCCAAGTATGAGGACAAACCAAGGTATGACAAGACTCCATCTAAAGAAATCATCTGTTATGTTTGCAGCAAGCCTGGACACATTGCTCCAGATTGTCCAGAGAAGAAACACAAGGAGAAGAAACATGAGAAAGAGTACAGGAAGCACCACTCCAAGTCCTCCTCACACAAATACAATAAGAAGGACAAGGGGTTTGTGGCTGCTACCTGGAGTGAAACAGAAGAGGATACCTGCTCCTCTAGCTCCAGTGATTCAGAAGAAGAAGAAGAGAAGAAGGCCAAAGAGGTCTGCCTCATGGCTATTGATGCCTGCAGCTCTTTGTCAGCTGCAGAGAATTCTGAAGAAGAAGGAGACAATGAAGAAGATTCCTCTATGGAAGACCAGGTAATCGACTCATTTGATTTCTCATCTCCTGAGTTCAAATTAAAATTTAAAACTCTATGTTTAGATTTACTATTGTCTGAAAAAGAAATTAAGTCACTTAGATTAAAGATAATAGAACTAGACATGGAAAGTACTGAAATAATTAGATTAGAAAAGGAATTAGAAAGCTCAAAAGAAGAAGTAACATTCCTAAAATTAGAACTAGCTAAATCTAAGAGATTAGAAGAACAATTAAATGGCAGAAGCCTTAAATTATCTGAAATAACTAGTATAGCAAACACTAGGGTTGGTAATGATAAACTAGGCTTAGGTGCTACATCTAGTGAACCCATCCTCCTCACAAAGGAGAGATTTAGCACTCCAGTAAAATTTATTTCTGAATCAGGAATAAAGAATACTGAGGAAATTGAAAAATGTAAGAAAATTCAGAATAAGATTAAGAAAGAGAACAGGAAGAAAAAATTTCTAGCTTTACAAAAATCGTCGAACATTAATCGACGATCGTCAAACCAATCGTCGAACGACCATCGACGATCGCTGAACACCCTCACCAAGTATGATATCTTCGGTGCAGGAGATCGACGATCTCATCTTGAGTCGTCGACCAGTGATCGACGATCGTTGAATCCAGAATATAGCACTACTACAAATGATCGACGATATGGCTTGCGATCGTCGACCGTGGATCGACGATCTGGACTTAAGCTGGAAAATAAATTTCAAACTTCCAGAATTGCAAATCCCAATCACTACCCTAGGTTGTTTAATCCTTCAACTGAATGGATTATCCCACCTAGGAGATCACACCCTTTAGGATATAAATCTAAGCCTGCAAGATCTTTTATATCTAGTTTTTCTTTTGTGAAGAATACTGGACCCAAGGTAACCTGGGTCCACAATGTATAACTGTTCTTTCTGCAGGTGAAGACCTATCCAGTCATACATGACAAATGGTATTTGGATAGTGGATGCTCAAAGCATATGACAGGAAAGAAGAAGAATCTGTCAGGGTTCAAAGCCAAGCTGGGACCAAAAGTTGTATTTGGGGATTCCAGCTGTGGACAGACTGAAGGGTATGGCAGCTTCACCATAGGAGCTGTAACATTCAAGAAGGTTGCTTATGTCTCAGGACTAAAGCATAACCTAATCTCTGTAAGCCAAATATGTGATGCTGGGTACAAGGTATGGTTTACTGACACTGCTTGTAATATTGCTTTAAATAATACTGTTGTGTTAGTAGGTATTAGAATTGGTAATGTTTATGTTGTAGATTTTAACTCATCCAAATCTGAAATATGCTTGTTTAATGAAGTAACCAGTAATAATACCCTTTGGCATAAGAGACTTAGTCATGTAAATTTGAAAAACATTTCTAGGCTGGCTAAATACAACCTTGTAAGAGGCTTACCTTCTTGCCCCTACAAGAAGGAAGGCCTTTGCAAAGCTTGTCAATTAGGTAAGCAAACAAGAAATAGCTTTAAATCAGTTAATAAAAGTGATTCTCCCAGGATTCTGTACTTGCTACATTTGGATTTATTTGGTCCTATTGCCGTACAGAGTCTTGGAGGAAAGTCTTACACTCTAGTAATTGTAGATGACTTCTCTAGGTTCACTTGGGTATTCTTCTTGAGAACTAAGGCTGATAACTTCAAGGTTCTTACAGATTTTCTAAAGTGTATACAGAGTGAGTATTCTACTCAGATTGCCTTGATCAGAAGTGATCATGGTACTGAGTTTGAGTCTCTTCTTATGCAAGAATTCTGTGAGAAGGAAGGTATCAAACATAGCTTCTCTGCTCCTAGAACTCCTCAACAAAATGGGGTAGTTGAAAGGAAAAACAGAACCCTAATTGAAGCTGCAAGTACATTGTTGGCAGATGCTAACATGCCTCTGTCCTTTTGGGCTGAAGCAGTTAGCACAGCTAATTATGTATTGAACAGAAGTCTAATACATAAACTTAAGGGTAAGACTCCCTATGAGTTACTTAAGCAAGTGAAACCTAAAATAGACTATTTTAGAGTATTTGGCTGTGTTGCTTTTGTTCATAACAATAACAAAGAATACCTTAGAAAATTTGAGGCAAAATCTTCAATGGGAGTTTTTCTAGGATACTCTCAAGTAAGCAAAGCCTATAGGGTCCTTAATAAATCCTCTCTTAAGATAGAAGAGTCTGCACACGTCTCTTTTGATGAGACAGTCATGTATTATAAGGTGAAGGACTCTTACTCTAATAGTACAGTGCAAGTCCTAGGAGTAAGTAAGGATTTGGAAGGTTTGAGACTCACACAGGAGAATCATCCCCAACAAACTCCTCAGGTTGCTTCTTCAGATTCTGAATCTGATGTAGAACTTCTTGAAGTTAAAGCACCTGCTCCAACGGTTGATCAAATTCCACATGAGGAATTAAATCCTGAAATTGTTGAAGATCAGATCATTGTTGAACCTACTAATCTTGTCACACTTAGAGATCACCCCATATCTCAAGTAATTGGAGACATTTCAGTAGGAGTCCAGACAAGACATCAACTCAACAAAGATGTGATGTTTGCTTGTTTCCTTTCTCAGGTTGAGCCCCTAACCATTAAAGATGCTGAGCTTGATCCACACTGGATTATAGCCATGCAAGAGGAACTTAACCAGTTTGAAAGATGTAAAGTTTGGACCTTGGTTCCAAGACCAAGAGGTCAACTGATCATAGGCACCAAGTGGGTGTTTAAAAACAAGCTTGATGCCCAAGGCATAGTAGTTAGGAATAAGGCTAGGCTAGTAGCTCAAGGCTATAGACAGGAGGAAGGCATAGATTATGATCAGACCTTTGCCCCTGTAGCTAGACTAGAAGCCATTAGGATTTTCCTAGCCTATGCTGCCTATAAGAAATTTAAGGTCTTCCAAATGGATGTGAAGAGTGCCTTCCTCAATGGAGATTTAAAGGAAGGAGTGTTTGTTGAACAACCACCAGGGTTTGTTTCATCAACCTTACCCACTCATGTGTTCAAACTCCAAAAGGCTCTATATGGACTTAAGCAAGCTCCTAGAGCTTGGTATGAGACCTTAGCAAATTTCCTTCTAGAACACAAGTTTGTGAGAGGTGTAGTAGATAGAACTCTATTTATTAGACATCATAAGGACTCACAACTGTTAGTTCAAATCTATGTAGATGACATTATATTTGGCTCCACTGATCCCAAACTTTGCAAGAGGTTCTCTGAACTAATGCACTCCAAGTTTGAGATGAGCAGCATGGGTGAGTTATCCTATTTCCTTGGTCTCCAAGTGAAACAGTGTGTTGATGGTATCTTCATTTCTCAATCAAAATATGCCAGAGAGCTGGTCAAAAGATTTGGAATGTCTGATGCTTCATCAATGAACACACCTATGGCCTCAAATGGAGTTATTGACTCTGATGTCAATGGCAAGTCTGTTGATCAAAAGAGCTTTAGAGCCATTGTTGGTTCCCTGCTGTATTTGACTGCAAGTAGGCCTGACATAATGTTTGCTACATGCCTATGTGCTAGGTTTCAGGTCAACCCAAAGGAATCTCACTTAACACTTCTCAAGAGGATCTTGAGATACCTTAAGGGATGCCCTAACTTAGGACTGTGGTACCCAGCTGAGTCAGGATTTGAATTGATTGGATATTCAGATGCTGATTATGCTGGTTGTAGAGTTGACAGGAAAAGCACCTCAGGGACCTATCAGTTCCTGGGAGAGAGACTTGTCTCTTGGTTTTGTAAGAAACAGGCATCTGTGTCTACTTCAACTGCTGAGGCTGAGTATATAGCAGCGGCTAGTTGTTGTTCACAGATCCTGTGGATTCAAAATCAGCTAGTGGATTATGGGTACACACACTCAAAAACAAAAATTCTGTGTGACAGTACCAGTGCAATATCAATTGCTCAAAATCCTGTGCACCATTCCAGGACCAAGCACATTGAGATTAGACATCATTTTCTGAGAGATAACGTGGAAAAGAACAAGATAGCAATGGAATTTATATCCACAGACCTGCAGAGAGGAGATATTTTCACTAAGCCCCTTGATGAACAAAGGCACTTGTTCTTCCTGAACCAGCTTGGTATGATTAATGGTTCAGAGTAGTGAAAATTTGGATAGATTTGTTTTCTGTCTAAAATCGTCGAACGACTGCTCGACGATCTTCGACCAGGTCAGAACTATCGTCGACCAACAGTCGACGACAGCTCGTTCGGTAGTAAGGCAAAAATCGTCGATCAACTGGTCAACGATCTCTCCTTAAGTATCTATCGTCGACCAATGGTCGACGACAGATTTTCTGTGCTATGTGGTAAATCGTCGACCAACATATATTGATCGACGATCGTGGTGATTGCTTGGAGTCGATCGGTGTTTAACGTTTAGTCAAATATTGACTATCGTCGGTCATTGTTCGACGACCGATTTTATTCCGGGTTCGACGATCACAGATTTATATCTGATAGTCGATTTAGGTCTGGAGATCGTCGTTCTTCCGCTCCGTCTTTTCATATTCCATCTTCTGGATTAGAATTCGCTCTTGAACTCTAATCCCGCGCGATTCTCTTCTCCCCTGCCTTGCATCTCGATTCTCCTTTCTCTCTTCAATCCTATGGCGATTCCTTCAGCAGTTCTATTCGGAATGAAGTTCGACACTGGATTCTGTGTCGTCTTCGATTCTTTCAGTCGATGTGATCAACCCTTCCAAGACATTCTGCAGTTGTGTGAAGATCAAGGGCTAAAGAAATTTATGTCATTCTCACCAAAGATTCATATACCAGAGATTCGAGAATGGGTATATACCTCGTCCTCCAGCAACGAAGCGATGACTGGAAAGATAAATGGAGAGGAGGTCATTCTGACTCCTGATGTTCTGACTGAGATGTTTGGTCTACCAACCGGTACTGAGGACTATGAGCAAAATTCAGAGGAATATGGCCGCATGCTAACTGTGATGGGCCATGCTGAGGGTATTCCAGCTAAGCTGCTGAAGATAAACCTGTCTCCAGAGTACAAGTTTCTGGCAGACCTAGTGGGCAAGGTCGTTTTGGGAAAGCACTCTGCTCACGACAACATCAACAGGCAACAATTTGCCTTAATGTCAGTTTTGGTGAATAAGACGCAGATAGCCTGGGGAAAAGTTCTGTTTGAACTAATAAGGAGAAAGAACAATCAGAAAGAAGTAAACCTTGCCAGGGTGTTGGGTGTGTTTCTATATGTGAAAGCACCCCTGCTGCTTGTTTCTGCACCCTCCGCAGTCAACGCCAGCAAGAGGTTGGACCCCTCTCTGTTCAAGAAATCTCAGAGAGTCATCAAGAAGTCAGCCAGGGTTGATCCTAACCCTCCATCAGACACAAGGGCTGATTCAGCCACTCTCCAGCTTGCTGGGGAAGGCTCAGCAATCCCTTCATCCTCCCTCTTTACCCCTGCATCCTCATCTCCTGCATTACCCTCCACACAATCTGCAGTGCCACCACAACATGCATCTTCCATCCTACATGCATCTCCACCCCAGTCACCCATACCACAACATCTGGCAGCCGCAGCCAGTGTTGACATGGTAACTGCTACAATCCTCACACACTTATCTCAACATGAATCCCGCACTCATGTTGATGTTCACCCATCTCCACATGATTCCTTTGATCATGTGGTAGATCATACTGCTTCCATTCCATCCACCTCCACATCCTCAGCATTTCAGATAACTCCTGAATTGCTTGCACAAATTGTAGAGCTCATCACTCCATCCATACAAAAAATGATTGAGGCTGCCAATGCCCCTCTCATTGCATCCATCAAAGCCCTTACTGAAGCCATCAAATCATTTCCACCCTCTGCTGAGCCCTCTTCAGTAAGATGCATGACTCCAGTCCCCACTGAAGTCATGCAGGGGGAGATGTCTGTTGAAGTGGTCTCAGGTGATGCCTTGACCCTTCAGGACAACTCTTCTCTTCCCCTTACAGAAATTGTAGAAGAACCTCAAGAGATTCCAGAGCAACCAGAAGGTAAAACACTTCCTCTAAAGGTTATAATCAGGACTTTAAATTGATATCTTTATCTAACAAAGACATTCACTCCCTAGTGACTCTAGCTTCTGATGAAGAACTCCCAGAGAAAAATAATGAGGAAGGCCTCATGGACTTGTGTGAAAAAGTTTCAATAAACACTACTGACTCAGAAGTAGTGGTTCAACAACTTCAGAATGCTACTGCTCAACTAGATGCTGCTGATGATCTTGCATCAGTGTTGCAAGTTGATGAGGCTATCTCCATTGACTCTGATAATGCTTTGGAATCCTTTCTCAATTCAGACTGTGAGTTCAAACTCACATCTCCTTTTGTTCCTCCTTCTCAAGAGAAAACGGTCCCTTATAGACCTGAGTACCTTGATGATCCCCTGGTCAAGGACTCTCTCTTCTTTTCCTGTATGGCACTCCTCTTGTGCCTTGCAGAGGTGTCTATCCCTGATGTCACTGAACATCTAGAAGGAATTATAACCTCCTTCCTAGATGCAAAGTGGTATCCTGTGTAGATCTCAGGTAACTCTATCAATTACCTGCTGTCGTTCACCTTGGGGGAATACTCTATTCCCACTTGGTTGTTAACTTATCTTTCTTTGTATGCAGACACAATCAACATCCCTGCTGCTGCTACTGCTGAAGAAGCTGAGGCTGTACAAGACTTACCAGAGAATGCCTCCAAAATGACTGAAAAGGAATCAAGCTCAGGTACTCTCAACCTTGAACAATTTATAGCCTTTGTGGCTGAGAATATTGCCTCTGAGTACATTGAAGGGTTGGCTAATTCTCATATGGATTCCCTAGTCATCTCTCTAGAGAAAGCATCTGCCCCTGCAGATACAGTCATCTTTTCTCCACCTATCCTTACCTATCCTCTACCCATTCCTTCTATTGCAGAACTGGTCCCAAGGATAGCTCCTGACTTGTATCCTGAATCGGAACTCTGGAAGAGATCTCCAAATGTTGATCTTGATGCCCTCCTTGTGCAAGATGCCATTGAGGAAGCAAAAGAAAAGGAAGATAGAGAGAAGCAGGAGAAAGAAAAGGCTGAACATGCTATAGCTGCCAAAGATATCTCAGAACAAGATTTTGATGATTATGCTGGCAGAACCTCATCCCACTCTTCTGATGATGATGATTCTGAGTATTCTGATAGTACCCAGAAGAAGAAAAAGGCTGTATCCAAGAAAAGAAAAGCATCTGCTCATCCTACTACTAATCCAGACAAGGATGTTCCCTATTTCATTCTGAAGGGAATTGATCCCAAGAGCAAGGAATTTCAACCATGGATGCGACTTTCAAAGAATCAGTCAAGAGAGAAGAAGAGAACAAAAAGATATGACACTCCTATTCAGAAATTCCCCCCCAGAGGTCCTCCTCCACCTCCTGGTGCTGGAGCCTCTGGAAGTCTCTCTTCTGCTCCATCTGCAAAATCAGCAAGTTCCAACACCTTTAAGTCTTACCAAAGAAGGAGTAACCAAAGCCAGGGAGGCCAAGATGTATCAGGACAAGGAAGGAAAAGAAATGAAAATGTTTCCATGGAACAAATAAAGGAAATGAAAGAAAAAAGAGTGGTCTATTCAGAGAAATCCCACAAGAAGTTCATTGAACTTGCACCTCCCAGATCTCTATATGCTGAAACTGATCTAAGAAGGCTGCACAGATTCCTCTTGACTCAAGCAAATTAGCCACAGCTCTTCAAAGGAACATGGAGATTGCAGCCCAAGCTGATACTGACAGACCACCCTCTCCATCAGACATGACTGAAACTGAAAGAATTGCCTCTATGGCAAGATTTAAGGAATCTATTGCTCTAAGCATGATGGAGAGAGCCAAAGCTCAAGGTCTAGACCCTACAGCATATACAACTATGTCTAAATTCAGAGAAAAGGAACTCAGCAAAATTCAAGTCAACTCTGAAATTTTTAATACTGAAGAATACATGAAGTTGGACCCTACTGCAGTTTTGCCAAGCTATGCTGAAAAGAAAATTATTGTTGAACATGATCTAATGCTATCCAAAAGGCAAGCAGCAAATCCAAACAGAGAAATTATTTTCAAACCAGCTGTAATCCCTAAGAACTCATCTGATGCCAAAACCTCTGATAAATCTACTTGATACTTTACAGTTCTGCTGATTTATGCTTTTATGTTTTTTTGTGGATTGCATGTGACTTAAATGTTTGGTTAATTTCTGCTTTTGATATTGTGTGCTTTAGTTTTAGATCGGATTGGATAACATAACCCAAATAGGGGGAGATTGTTGGTACCCTGGATGTGATTTGGCTTATGTAATCCCTTTCCGGCCCCTCTTGATCCATATAACTATATATGATCATGATTAGGCCTTGTTCAGTTTCCCTAGGACAGTTTATAACTGACCTAGAGCTTAGGCTAGATGTTCTAGATGTATTTTTTGGTTAAGGCATTTTCCGTTCGACCATCGTCGAACGAGGCCTCGCGATCGTCGATCTCCTGGTCGACGATAGCAGGGTTATAGAATCGTTGAAGTCAAGACAATTATCGTCGACCGATGGTCGACGATCTCAGAGCAAGTTACTTATGCTCTGAAGGTTGGTCGACGATCTGCCATCAGCAGTTCCACGATCGTATTCTTGCTTCATGATCTCTGTCTCGACAGATCTTTTGCCTTAGTCGTCGACATCATGAGATGTTCGACGTTTTCTGCTTCGACAGATTCTTTGTTGGTCGACGATATCTTGAGCTGGTCGACGATGTCTGGTCGACGATTTCTGTGTCGACAGATTTCTGCTTTCTGTCGACGATCTGTTAGCTAGGTCGACGATCATCGAACCCCAGTTCGACGTTTATTGTCTGCCTTTATTCTTTTTATATTCATTTTATTCCTTGGTTTATTTCCAAGTGTTTTAGCGTGTGGTTAGAAAGATTTTCTGAAGATTGTTTTTGCTAATGTATGGCTTAAATTCAAATGAATTAATTACCAAATATGTTAAGCATAAATTACGGGATTCAGTATTTTGATAAAGCATTTTTGTCCTATTATACAAAATATATTGCCAGGCTGTATTCTAGCCGTTGGCACTGTGTGCTATTTCCAAGAATGGTAAGTCTTTATACTGAGATATTTTCCCACTTATTTAATTCCTCATTGGGACTGACAGCAAGCTAATAGGTCATTCTATTCCTATTGCTATATTCTATTTTGAGATAATCTGTTGCAGGGCTCGAGTATTCAAATCAATAGAGCCGTTCCAAAAAAAAAATGAGAAGACATATTTAAGAGAGATTCTTTGCTCAGAAAAATAAGAAGACACAGATACAGAGAGACTTTTCTTCTAAGTGCTGCTTTCTCTCAAGCATCTCTAGAGCAACTCTTCACCATCTCACAAAACGAAGAAGAAAAGCTTTCCTGAAGCAAAAGTCCAAAGCAATTTCTTTCATTCTCAAGTCTCCTGAGCATCTGCTTAGAGTTTTCAAGACTTCAGAAAGAGCTCCAGATCTGCTTCACGTGCTCCGGAATCTGAAGACCTGATAAAAATCAGTCTACAGATCTCTGAGGATTTAGTTTCAGTATATCTGAAACTCCTTCATCCTGAAGCAAAGGCTTTCCCTGGACTTTCACTGAGCCAGGGGGAGACTTTGATTCTTTAGAGAATCCACAAGTCTTCTCTAATCTGTATTAACAACAGAGAAGACAATCTAACCCTCTCAACCCCTCTGTAAAAGAGTTTTCACACCTCTTCAAAAGTGAATATTGGTGACAGGGCACCTTATCAACAACCTGTGGTTGAGCATCCTTATCAAAAGCTCAAAGGGTCTGTTTGATCTACCTGAATCAGATCATTGGTGACAGGGCACCTTACCAAAAACCTGTAGTGGATTCCTACCAGGGTGGTAGAAGAGTGGAGTACATATTAAGAGGGAACCACTATATATCCTGTGTCTCTCTGGCTGTTTTTTTGTTTAATTGTTTATTCTGTGGCTGTGATAGAACTACCTAGGATTGCTAGTTGCTGTGATAGGCTTATAGTTAAACTGAAATTTCAGTTAACTCTCTCACTTGCGCACGTCACTGTGTTAGGCTCTTAGGGTTCAAGTATCAGATTATTTTATTTCGCAAATAAACTCCAAGGGAGCTGACTAGTTATTCATAAAATTTGAATACTCTATTCACCCCCCCGCTAGAGTAGTTTACAACTTATCCCCTCACTTTCAGATATCACAAAGAAATCACATACATTCTTGGAGGGGTTCCAAGAATAGATCTAGGCATTTAGAACACTTCTAAATTTCCATATCTACACATAATAGATTTTGCAACTTCTGAAAAAATGATCATCGCTCAACCTCCCTCTAATACCACTATTGGGTTTTTCTTTACGTCACAAAACTTGTGTGCAGTGGAATAGGGAAACAAGAAACCACAAAAGAAATAGATCTTGTGATGAACATTGACCAAGAAGTAAAGTACTATAAATAAATTTACCTTTGCGGAATTGAGTCACTACTCAACCGAGATGCTCCATGAAATCTGGTGGTGACTAGCGATGGGAGTTCCGAGCACATAATACTATCCACGCCTCTACAGGCGATCCACACAAATGGGAGAACCTTTAGACTATATTCATACAACATCTAGGTTGGAGGAAAGCACTTTACGTCTCCACCGACTGCTAGATCTGCTCCAGAAGACAACGGTGACGAGCACCAGAAACGGGCTGAGCGACGGCGATGAGATCAGGACTTTCAGAAATGACTTTCGTCGCCCTTTTCTTCTCGGGCATACTATCATTTTTTTACGACTCACGACATTACACTCAGTAAAACCCTAAGACATCTTTTATTTATACCCAAAGGAGTAAACAGCAGAAATTCATCGCTATCGGCAGACTCGTAACATATGGAATGTCGATTTGACAAATTAACACTTGACTCGACGAATCGTTGAGTGATCATGACGCACTCAACGTCTAGAAATGGCCTCAGTACTTGACTCGATGAATCAATATTTTACTCGATGAATCGTCTAGTGGACTCAACGCTCTCAATGCCTCGACGAATGAACAGTTGACTCGATAAAGCATCAAGTTGTCACGGCGCTCTCAACGCCTCGATGAATCAATACTTGATTCGACAAAGCATCAAGTGGACTCAACACACTCAACACCTAACTCGACGAATAAACATTTTATTCAACAAATCGTCAAGTTGTCTTGACGCACTCAATGCTTAACTCGACGAATCAAAATTTGACTCCACGAATCATCGAGTGGTCTCGACGCACTCAACGCCTGGTTGTGCTAGGTCTCAATACACTCAACTCCTGCCAGTGCTTGGTCCTTCACTCATCACATGAGTAAGACCAGCATAATCCATTCTTCCATTTTCTCCAAATGATCTTATGTGTGACCCTATAGGCTCATATTGTGTTGGCAGTGAGACTACTTGCTTGATCACTTTAAGATCACAACGATAACAAAAACAATTTTAACTATCAAATCAGTAGATATAATAATATAGGTCAACCCTTCAACCCCAAAACACTTCATATAAATAAAGGCTCAGTAAATCAAAATTCATTAAACCCTAATCTCTTTCCAAGCCATCAATGCCAAACCCGTCTCAGCGTATCATCTTCTAGCTTCAATGGCGCCAAAGTCTTCAAAAGATTTGTAGGAAGGCTATGAGATTGTCAGGAATGGATTCATACATGCGTTAGTGGAGATTAGAGAAGTCATCAGGATGTTGGATTCCCTAGGTTTAGAATATGTCCTCTCTGAACCTTCCTCCTTCCTGAGAGATGAGCTATTGGAATTTTTCTCCAATGTAAAGCTTTCCCTAGATAAGACATCACTGAAATCAAAAATTGTAGGGATGAGGATCAAGATTACTCCAAGGAAGTTGGTTAAGGCCCTTTAGTTACCCTCCCTTGACAGTGATGAAGAAGAGGACATTTCCAATAAGGACAGAGATAGCGCTTTGGACTTGTGTGAGTATAGTGATGCCAAGATTAGATCACTAAGAAGGAAAAAACTTCAATCAGAGAGGAAAATTACGTGCAAACATAGTTAAGAAAGCCATTCTATGCAAGCCTGGATCACATGACACCATATCCAAGCCCTTTATAAGATAATCATCAGGATTATACTACAGAAGAAGACCTTATGGACCAATATCATCTTTTAGAGGATAATTGATTGTCTGCGGGCTCCAAATTTAGGAAGAATCTTATCCCTTTATCTGATCAACTCCTATCCAGATAGCTTCAACAAGAAGCAAGGAGTAATAATTTACTACCTAAAAAGGATGTACATCAAGACATTTGAAAGATTCTCCAGAGTTCTTATTATGAGTCAACCCTCTGAGGGAAAGGACAAGTCAAAGGACAAAGGAAAGAAAGCTGTGGGGACTGTTTATTTTGAGACTAGTTCAGAATATGTTTCAAAATCTGCATCCCTAGCAGATGTTTGTCTTCAGGTTGATATTAATCAAAGTCATTCCTTTGCAAGTGTTCAAGCCAACAATAAATCAGTCAGAAATCCAGTTGGTGGAGAGCATGTTGATGAAATTGCTCTTGATTCTACACATATTCCTATAGAATGTGTTGCACAAGATGTGCACATGCTCCAGGTACTTCTGATAAGGAAGAGCCAATGGAACAAGCAAAGGATCTTGAAGATTATCTAGAATCATCTATACCAGAAGAGGTGAATGCACCTTCTGAGGAGCAAGGTTAATCTCATTGATGAGCATGCCTTCAAAGTACTTCAAGGTACAAGGATTGTACTACACCTTCCTCTATTGGACAAGAATATGCCAGAAGATTTTAATTTCCCTTCTCAAGCAAGAGTTGCACGAGATGCATAGCTTGCAGCCCGGAGAAAGAGAGAAGGAACTCTATTAGCTAAAGAGTTAATGGGAAGGAGGAGAGCTGAAAATGCAGATGATCCAAACTATGAATATCTTCGTGATGCCTAAGATACACAAATTATCAATGCTTGGCTAAGCCATGGATAGCTTCTTAAGATCATTGACAGCATGTACTCTTCTGAGGAATGGATCAAGCACCTGAAAAGGAATTCCTTAAGAGAAAGGATCTTTAAGGAGAATTTGGTCAGGAGGAGCAACCCTAAGAAGATGCCTCCTAAATACTTATCAAAAACTTTTCTCTAATTCACGAGACAGCACAACAAAACCCAAAATGTAAAGCTGATAGGTGTTGCTCAAGACGAAGGTTCAAGCTCTACAAATAAGAGGAAATCTGATTTTTAATTAAATCTCAGTTAACTAATATTGAATATTATATGATAACCTTCATATGTTAGCTCATTATATTAAATCGGAAAACTTTGAACAGTTATATATCTGTTAAACTATCATGTGATGGTTTAGGTTGATTCTGTTTGCTGAATGAAAAGTGTTATAGCTTATACCTATTAGCCATGTTTTTTTGTTGATTAATCATGTTATTAAGTTGTGCTTAAAATTATTAATATCTAACTGTTATGATGTTATCCTTAAATTAATCAAGTTGTTAAGCTTATGTTTAAATTTGGCTAAACATTTGTTTTCTGAAATATTATCATAATGTAGATGTATTACCTTTTCCAATTGATCATTATATGTTTTATGTGTGAAATGCATCTTATCATTTCTATGTGGTCTGACTTCTTTAAATAAGGGAGATTGTTGGGAATATTACCCTTGAATGTTCCTTAGATTTGAAGAGGCATCACCTTCAATGCTAAGTGCATAATGTATTTGATAAACCTTCTACTTCATTCATTTTACAGGTTTGAGTTATTCTAAAACATGTTTTACAAATGTTCTAGATGTTGTTGTATTTGTCTCAGCAGCTCTTGAGAAATTCATTGAGAGGACTGTCTGGTCTTAGCGGAACTGCTGAGACTCAGTTAATAGCCACTGAGACAGCAGCCTGTCTTAGCCCTGCTGAGAAATCAGTGTGTTCTCAGCGAAACTGTTGAGATGCAGTTAATATGACATTGAGACGGAAAACAAACTCAGTAAAATCGCTGAGACAATTTTAAATATTGTCGTTGAGATGGTGTGATCCATTTTAACGGAAGGCTAATAAAGTAAAATAGATTTATCCATTTTTAGCCATGTAATGTCAAATCAATCCAAGAGCCATTGCAAATTGATGAACCATATATAAAGCATCTTCTAGGTCAAAAAAATGAAGGATCGTGTGTTTGATAGTGTGGAGAAATTGTTGTCATTGTTAAGCGTTGCTGCAAAGTTCTAAAAGTGCTGAGAGTGCCACCAATCTTGTGCTTCCAGAAGTTTTTCTCAGATCTAAGGAGAGCAAGTTGAGTCCATCAGGGATCATTGGTTGATCTTCTTTTTTTATAAGGAGACAGAGATCAAGGAGGAGCTAAGCACAAGCTGAAGAACAATATTTCAAGCCATGCTACACGACAGCTCTCAACTGTTCAATCTCAACATAAGACTAAATCTAAAGGTCTACATCTTTTATTGTCTTTTGTTATAATCTAAACAAACAATCATATAATAATATTTTGTTCTGAGTTAGTAGGGTTTGTGTGCCTGAGTGTAAGGCTGTTGATCCTGAGTTTGTAGGGCCTGTGTGACTGAGTTAGTAGGGTTGTCCTCCCAGCCTAAGTGGTAGGGCTTCTTGATAGGCCTGAGGTAAGTGATCAGGAGGTTCACTGAGCTATTAGAGTGTAACTTACTCAGAATTGTAGGGTAGTGGCCTAAGGTAGGGTTTGGAGGAAACCTGAGAGGTCCTGAGGGATCTATGTTGTAAGCCATTTGAGCTGAGTTTGGCGGAGGATGCTTTATCTAACATACTGTTAGAAATGTGGTAGGGAAAGTTGATGTACCTAAACCTTGGGAAAAAACTATAAAATATTTATGTGCTTTCTGTAATTATTAATATAGACTAAAACAACTAAGTAAAAAAATAAGAATAATATAAACAACATATTCACCCCTCCCCCTCTAGCTGATTTAGACTACTACCCAATTATCTATCACTTTGTAGCTTTCTATTATGATGTACTAATTTTGGACATTTACTTTTGTGAATAATGACTTTTGTATTCTTCTCTTTTTTTGGGTTGGCATTGTGATATTGGAAATTTGCCAGTAGAATAGGCGACTTGCGGTAAATATTAGTCCGTGTACTGATGCTACTACAAGGTGGTTGTTCAGGGCATAAGACTACCTTCAGTCGTGTCTTATGTTCTGGGAGCGGGGTTTTAAAGCCACTATAAATTGTTGCATCCTTGTGATGCGTGTTTGACTGTATTGTTCTTTATCTTTTAACTCCGCAAATATTTTAAAAAAACACAAACACTTATTCACCCTCATCCCTCTAAATGTGTAGAATACTCCTTAATTTATAGAGTTGTCTGGGCGTGCCTCGCTCCCCAGGCATACCTCGCATGGCCTGTAACTCCCCAAGTTTATTGAGACAGGAAATGACTTCTGTGAGATATCGTCCTGCGGTAGGGTTAACGCTGGCGATAGCGAATCTATTTTATCAGAAGTACCTCTATACAAGGTACTGTATGGCGGTTGTGATACCGCACAGCGGTAACGTCATTGCGACGAGAGCGTCGTATTGACGCGATGCATCGTCTACCGCATGACGGTAGGTTATTTTCGCACAGAGGTAGCATGGCTGATTTATTTAGAAGAGCTCTCGGTGAGCTACCGCCCAGCCGTAGGGCTAATAGTAGCTGTGCTTCAGTCATTTCTGTGTCGGTTACGAGACGAACTAGATATTGCCCAACGATAATAAGATATCGAGGAGCGGTAGCAGAGCAGTTTTGATGCGGACACATGTCAGTGTGTGATTTGAGGTTTTGAATGGTGACTTACCATACAAGCTAATGCCTTAGCTACCGCGTAGCGATAAAATTCTGTCGCATGATGGTAAGTCTTATAAACCGAAATCTGGAGTAAATTGTCGTCGTTCGTCAGTTTTTAATAGAGATCTAATGGTGGGGTGTCATCCCAGACGGTATAAGACCTATTAGGGGGTTTCTTCTTCATTTGATCCCAAGGTTTTCTCTTTCTAAGGGTTAGAGAGAAGGGAGAGTGAAGGAAGAGGAAGGAGATCCCACATTATTGAAGCTTCGGAGCTCCGATTCACAAGCCGAGTTTGGATCTACGGAAGCAAGCCCGTTGCGGTCATTTCCAGAGACATGTTGTGTGAAGCCCATCTAGATGGGTTGGTCTTGATTAGTTATGATTATTTTATTCCAGAGAAGACTTTATGGTAGTGTATAAATTTCGGAGTCTCGGGGTGCACAGATGTAATGCCCCTGATTTTTTTCGAAGATTATTTTAGGTCCTTTAGTGGCATATTTTGACATCAGGGTGTTATGTTAACGCGTAGTTTATGGGTACTATTACTGGAGCGTGACTTTTGCTCAATTGTATATGAGGTTTTGACTTAGAATATTAGCATGGCTAATTTCTAGTCTGTTTTTGATCTATTCCTTGCGAGCTGGGTTTATTTGTGAACTCGGTGGAGCCTTTTTGGGATAGTTGGGTTTTTGGTCATCGGGATGTTTTTACCTGAGTTTGGTTGGTCAGATTTGGTTTTTGACTTCGTCGTTGGATTCGTAGCATCGATAATTAGCTTCGGTGCGAATTTTGTGAAAATCTTGGTTGTTTATATTTATCGGTTGTTTGGGCATTTATTATAATAATAATAATATAATATATTATTTATATATATATAGTCTTACGATAAGACGGAAACCCTATTCATGATCTTCTTCCCAAGCCGTCCGATTGTTTCATGGAAGAGAAAGTGGAAGACCTCGCAAAGCTTTCGGTCGTCGATTGTAGGAGCTCCGGTGCACAAAATCGTAGTCAGATGATAGATTCGGATAGCTCTCGCCGAGATCTACGTCTGTACGGTGAGTTTTTCCTGTTTCTTGAGTTTTTGGGGTGTTAGGTTGTTCTATTTTGACCCTTGTTTGCCCCAAAAAGTTTTAGGAATCGTTGTCTAGGTGTTCTTGCTTCCAGATCCTTGAGGAGGAGCGCTTGCATGGCCGGTTTTCGGGCGATTTGAGGCAAGTGGTGATTCCTTCCCATTGCCAAGTCTTTTTTCCGTGTGTTCATTGTTGTTTTTCTTCCCTCCTTAGGATTACGAGTAGAGTAGGGATCAGCCAAGATCAATCTGCTGGGTAGTGTAGGATTTCAAGCCAAGTAAAAGAAAAGATTCATCGTATATGACTGTTAGTCTAGGTTAACCCGTCGGGTGTATAATAGCTAGTCTAAGTAGGATTCATCGTGTATGAAAAGTAGCCTAAGTAAAATTCATTGAATATGGCCATTAGCTTAAGTTTAAATTTGTCGAGTATTCTCGACGAATTCGTCAAGTAACAGTCCTGGAGTTAAGTGAATGTGACTTGGCGTCGAGAGCATCAAGTGATCTATGAATCTAAGTAATATTCGTCGAGTAATCTCAATGAATTCGTTGAGTATCAGTACTGGCATTGAGTGAATATGACTTGGCGTCGAGAGAGTCGATTGATCTGTGAGTCTAAGTCAGATTCGTCGTGTAATCTCGGAGAATTCGTCGACTATTAGTCTCATTGTTGAGTGATTCTGCATTAGTTGAGTTTAGGGCATTGAGTTCGTCGAGTTATAGCTTGGAATTGAGTTCTATGGTTTTGGCGTCGAGAGCACCGAGTGTTGGTGAGGCTAAGACTAATTCATCGTGTAAACTTGACAAATTCATCGAGTATTGTCAGTTGGCATCAAAAGCGTTGAGTGCAGCCATTGGCATTGAATGTATCCTCTGGCATTGAGTGTAGCCTTTGGTGTTGAGTGTAGCCTTTGGCATTGAGTGTGTTGACTGAATCAGTCTTAGCATTGAGTGCGCTGAGTGGACTCAGCTAGGAGTCGAGTGAAATCGTTGAGTGAAGTAAAACAATGGAGATAAGTCTAGGCATCGAGTGAAACTTCCTTTGGCGTCGAGCATGCTGAGTGAACTCGGCTATTCGTCGAGTATACTCGACGAATTTTCGTGGACTTGGGTTATTTTCACTGATTCGTCATGTATCAAGTTAACTAATTTTGCTAAGTAAATTTCTTCGAGTGTCTACTGTATAATTCGAGTATACTCAATGAATCAGTGTCGACTTAGTTTTTCCTCCCGAATTGAGTCCAATTCGGCGAGTATGGCCTTAGGGTGATGTTTTTTTGGATTTCTTCTTCCTTTTTGCCTTTGGAGTAATCCCATGTTTTCAATAGGATTTATTTGTGTTTATGGATGTTATTTTGGTGTGGCCAATTTTTTGCAGTGGATAAAGGACCACCAACCTAAGGCAAGCTTATGGATCTTTGCCTTGGTGGGTTTACCCGGGTGGGTTGATGACTGATGGTGTGTTGTGTAGGTTCCCACCAACTCAGGTGCCGGTTTTCCCCCGATCGTGGGTGTGTCAATAAATAGGAGCACCTTTCCTTGGATCCTTGTGAAGTCCTTACTATTGATGTGTGGAGGAGGAGACCACCACCGCAGGTGCCGGATTTTTTCGGTGTTTATACTCATTCTATGATAAGCTTGCTACTTCTATATATGTACTTACTTGTTTATATGTTTTTAATGCTTTGATCTTTATTTCACTTGGTGCAACTCGGGATGTCTAACCCTTGTGAGTTCTTTCTTACTGTTTACCTTATGGTTGGTGTTTTCAATTTAGCTATTTATGTTTGGGTTGGTAACCCTTTGACTCCTATATTTTCATTTGAAACTAATCTTTCCTTGCCACTTGTATATTATTGCTGAGGTGTTCATTTTTTTAATGCCTCAGGTTTAAAGCAATAGCCAGTTGAGCGGCTAGGGTTGGTGGTTGCTGGTGTTCTGCAGTTGTTGCAGTCACCTTTTCCTCACTTTTGTGGGGTAGTGTTGTTTTGTTGTTGTTTAGTTCAGACATACATGTTTCTTTTTGGAGGGTTCGTGTCAGGTTGTTAACGCCCACTGAAGTTATTATTTTGTTAAGTTACTTGCTAGCTTCTTAGTCTCTTCTTGATGACTGGTTTATTTTACTTGCTCTCAAGGAAGGTTTTAAGCTAGGATTGCATGTTAGTTATTTTTAAGGTATAAAAGTATCATTTTAACTATCTCATTCATAGCATGGTTTTAAACCAACGTCACTATATTTTAACGAACGTAAAAGTTATTTCTATACTTATATTAAACTAGAGGTATACATATCATGAGTTGTCTTATTTGGAAGTTTATGCTCATGTAGGATGTCAATCAATATAAGCAAAGTATTTTCCACAGTGTATATTCAATTTTTCACGTGTAGACTAGTTGATCCACTGATTCAAGGGATACTGCCACAAAAACTTAACTTAAATTACAGTTTTCTTCATAATAAACTTAAGGATTTCATATGAAGTGTTAGGTTTGGGTTCTTGCCTGAGCACCTGTAATTATCCCCTGCACGGCATGACATCATGACACGTGTGTTCTCTTACTCGGATATATCATTTAAATGCGGAGAAAATGCGTGTGGTGACAGTTGGTATCAGATGGATAAGTTGTTTGACAATGTGTCAAACAACTATCTCTAGTTAGTAATAGATTGTCTTATTCCATTTCATACACCCACCGATGTTGTTGGATCCATTGATCCCAATAGCCCTGATTTGATGATGTCAAAATGTCAATGAGATGGACATAGTTGTATTTGATGTATGTTTAAGTTCATGCATATAGGTTAGTCTCTATCATAATTATTGAATAGCTTGTTCAAGAGACAATGACAGGTGGACTCAAGGTGATAGGCTGGAAATTTAGAAAAATGCCTAAGTCCAAAAGCATTGAGTGAAGCAAGCTCACTCAACGCCATTCAGCTAATAGCGCTGAGAGAAGGCAGGCAGTCAAAGCTGATAGAATTGCAAAGGCAGAAATCTGGATAAGTCCAAAAGCATTGAGTGAGCTCAAGTCACTCAACGCCATATGGCTAGAACCATTGAGACAAGGTTATCCTGTCAAAGTATAAGTAGTGGAAGCCAGAATTTTTACTAAGTCCAAAAGCATTAAGTGAAGCTTCATCACTCAATGCTATGTTAAGCCTGTCAACACCAATGCTTAAGGAGACAGAAAGTTCAACTAAGTGAAGTACCATTGAGTGAAGCTCACTCACTCAACGCCAAGTGAAATGGCTCTGAGTTTAGCCTTACTGTGAAGAATCCATAAAATCAGCTAAGTCCAGAATCGTTGAGGGAGGTCAGCCCACTCAACGCCATCAGGAAGATATCTGAAGAATGGGCTAAAGGGAAAATAGCATTGTGTGAGGTAAACACACTCAATGCTCTCAATGCCATCTAGCAAGAGCTGAAGAAATTTCAAAGTCCAGAACCACTGAGACTACCATTCGTTGAGTTGAGCTTAGCTTACGTTGAATGCAATTCATATTTCGTGGAACGAAGTTCAGAATCGTCGAACCCAATTTTTTAGCTGTAAGAAGAAGATTTCGTTGAACACAGCTTTTTTGCTATAAGGAGAAGATTTCGTCGAACTCAGCTTTCACCTGAAGGAAGAACTCAGCTGAGAGAATTCGTCGATCTCAGCTTCACTTTTTCGTTGAGCTGAGCTCAGGTTTCGTTGAACTGAGTTCAGATTTCGTCGAACGCAGAATTTCAGAAATGTTAGTTGATTTTGGCGAAGTCCAGAAGGATGCGGACTCAGCAAAGTAAACAAAGTTAAGATTCGATGCAAATCGACATTAACATCACCATTAGTTTACAGTGGATCTCAAGTTAATAAAGTTAAGGTTTTAACCACCGTTAAAACTGAGACACGTGTCGATCATCTCGTTATTTTGATGGGATTATAAATAGAAGGAGTAATCAAGATTTGATAAAAATAGTTCAGTTTCGAATTAAGTTTTCTAATTAATTTTCTGAAAAAACTTAAAGTAGAGTTGTTGTCTTCATCCGCCATTATTGCAGAAGCAAAGAATTTTAAGTTCAAATTTGAAGGGCTTCTGAGTAATCTGTTGCAATCATCATCTTCTACAGCAAGTTCAGAGTAATTCTCTGAGGAAGACAAATCAGCCTAGGCATGCCCTAGCTGAAGTTATCTTCTCAATCCAAGTCGAGCCAGATCTGAAGATCATTCTACTGGATAAAAGAAGAAGGAAGGTGCTGATAATAGCTCAGTCCAAATCGGGAGACATTCCTGAAGGAGAAGCAGATTGATCTGCTAGTCAATTCCAGAACAAGGCGGGCTACAAATTCAAGATCGTTGTATCATCTTGTTGCTGGGAAGACAAAGTTAGGGCTGAAATCTGCTCAGTCCAAGTAGACAGACACAGAGACTTTCCTCAGTTGTATGTAATTCAATTTTATTGATCAATCCTGTGTAAGATTCATTTTGAATCTGAGTGGTAAGGCTAAGGCCTGAGGTTTAAGCCTGCTGTTATAAAGGCTAAGGTAGGGCAGGGATTGCCTGAGTTGTAAGCCTAGTTATAAAGGGTTAGGTAGGGCAGGATTTCCTGAGCTGTAGGAGTGTGGATTCACTCTAAGGTAGAGTTCTTGGGATGAACTTGAGTTGTAGGATCTTGGAGATCTTAGTGTTAGGGCTTGCGCTTGAGTTGTAGGAGCCAGTTGGGCTCTGAGCTATAAGATCTTATGATCTGAGAAAGTGGAAGGAAGTTTGGCCGAATCTAGCTTATTGCTAGATAGGCGAAGGGGGAAAGTGGATGTACCCTTCAATTGGGGAACCACTATAAATCATTGTGTACTATGTTGTGTGTGTTGTGATTGCTGTGTGTGCTGTGATTGTTGTGTGTGTTGTGATTGCTATGTTCAGATAATCAATAAGCTACCAAGAATTTTTTTAATTGGACATATTACCCCCCCCCCCCTCTCTAAGTGTTTAGTTATTCTTGAAATCAAGACTTTCATGTGGTATCAGAGGGAGGTTGCTCAATAATAGACTTAACAGCCTGAGTTGATCTCCAGGGCAGCTATCAGAAGGCCAAATTAGGTTCAGGTGAAAATCACAAAGAACTTGGATCCATGAAACTTCCTCTCTGCATGAAGGGGACTTTTGGCATCTGGAAAGAAAGGGTCAAACTTTTCATGGAAGAATCTGATCCTAGGATATACATCACAGTACAAGAAGGACCCTTCATTCCAATGAAGACATCAGTCCTTGATGCAAAGCTGCAGACTCCAAAGAAGTATTCTGAGATGAATAAAGATGAAATAATCTTAGCTACATTGGATAAGAGGGCACAAAACATTATTGTTAGTGCCATAGATGACTCAAAATTCCAAAACCAAGTCCACTGCAAGACATCTAAGGAGATGTGGGACACACTAGTTGTCTACATGGAGGGGACTGAAGAAGTGAGGGAGGACAGGAAGTCCATGCTCAATCAGGAGTATGAAAGCTTTAGGCAGAATAATTCAGATGGCATAGCTGAGTGCTATGAGAAGTTTTTCAGAATTGTTAATAAGCTGGTGACATATGGCAGAGTCTTTAGCACTTATGAATTGAATGACAAGTTCCTTAGGTCTTTAAATAAAGACTGGGATACAAAAATTTGTGCCATCAGAGAAGTGGCGAGACTTGCAGACAGTCCACCACCAACCCTGTTTGGAAAGCTGATGTCTTATGAAATGCAGCTGACTTCCAAAAAGAAGGAGGAGAAAATCAGTAAGCTTACAGTCAAAGATAAGTCAGTGGCCTTCAAAGCTGAAGCCACAAGGAAGAGCAGGAGAAAGACTCCTTCTCCACCAAGGAGAGATGCTGAATTTGACTCAGAAAGCTCATAACCAGCACATCAGACTGCCACATTTCTGATGAAGACTTTGCTGCCTTCTCTAGGCAATTTCAGAAGTTTATGATGAAGAAGCATTGGAGAAGCAGTCCATCCTCTTCTTCTTATCCCAAGGAAGATTACTACAAGGGCAAGAAGAAATTCTCTAAAGAGGTAGGTATGGCTCTAAACTAAGTAAACATGCTTCTTCAAGTTGTATGTTATTGTTGCAGCAAGCCAGGGCATGTCATAGCCGACTGCCCTGTTAAAAGAAAAGGTGTTGGAGAAAAGAATGATCATCGCAGAAGGGCAACAAGGAGAAATTTTTTATTGCTAAGAAGCAAAAGAGGTAGACTGACTCCTCTTCATCAGAGTAAGAAAAAGAAGATGAAGCTGAAGCCTACACTAGGCTGTTTTCTACTGAAGTAGAATCTGTAGAAGCAGACTTCTTAGAGATGTTGGCAGCTATTACTGGAGAAGCTGATGATGTTTCCAGATCTGAAGAAGGAGAAGAAGTCAGCCATTGCCTTGGGTTGATGTCTTTGACTGAGGAAGGACCCAGCCAGGAGCATCCTGGCCCTAGTAAGGTACATTTTACACCTTCTGTATAAGATTATGTAACTAGTCTAGAGTCAGAAGCATCTACATCAAGAGATTAAGATGGATCTAAATCTGAAGGAGATGTCAATCAATTGATTGATGATTATGGCGAACTCCAGCAAGCACTAAAGAGAAGAAGGCTCCTTGCAAAAAAACAAGCTGAGGAGATTGCCTCTCTGAAGTTGGCTATTTTAGACTCAGCAAACATGCTGAACCTGAAGATAAATGAAGTCAGCAAGCTGAAAAACATCACTGTTATTCAGATGGACACAATCACCTTCAAAAATAACCACATTAGGAATCTTGAAGGTAAACTCCAAAAGGAGAAGGAGCTAATGGCTAAGTTTTCAAAACCATGTTCAGTATTGCCTTTGATTGATTCCTTCTCCTCCCAAAGGGTAAGAATGGGTTAGGCTTCAAAGGGAGAACTAGAGCTGCCTATTCCAAAAAGAAGGGAAAAGCTCCAGTGCAGCCACTAGACTCCAAGCCTCAAATTCTTTTCAGGAAAGTGGTACTACCATCTAACAAGTATGACCATGAGAGCCTTCATGGTCACTTAGAGTATGGTGTTAGGAATGGAAAGGGTGCTAGTGCCTATAAGGAAGCCCATGAAGAAATCCAAATGGCCCATCCTGGATCATTTGTGTTTGGTGTAACAGCCCCAACACTCAAAAATAAGTCTGCAACCCATTCTTAAAGTCTGTCAATCCACAATCAGACTAAAGGAAAGTTTGACAGCACACTATACTTGGGTATATCTGAAGCCATCAGGAGCTTGCACTCTGAAAAGAAGGCAGCTGTTGATAGGGTCCAAGATATCCCCAGTACCTCTACTACTAGACATATCCCAAATAAAGTTGTGGCTGGAAGACTTAAGAAAAAGGCTGTTGTACTAGCTAGACTGAGATTTGTTGACAGTAATACTGTTAACCCACCCCTTAAAAGAAGGTATAATATTTATGAGTGTTGGTGTTGTGGTAAAGTGGGCCACTATACTATTGATTGCTGACACAATTAGAGTGTCTAGAGAGATAGGGCTAGTTTACCTGTTAAAAGAACTGCAGGTAGGCATGTTCAATTTCAGTTTAACCTGCACGTAGGACCCAAAAAAATTGGGGTCCTAAGGAAAGATGATTTATTTGTTGCAGGTAAGTTCAAGTGGTCATACCCCTATATGGCACTTGGATAGTGGATATTCCAAGCACATGACTGGAACAAGGAGCATGCTGAAGGAGTACACTCTAGTTGAAAATGGACCCAATGTCATCTTTGGTAGTTCAGAAAAAGGAGTAACCAAAGGGTTTTGTAAGATATCTAATGTCATAATCATTATCACTCAAGTATCTTATTTGAAAGGTTTGTAACATAACCTGATAAGCATAAGCCAACTATGTGATCTTGGCTATGACATTTCTTTCCTCAAGGATGAGTGCCAAATTAGGAGGTCAAGTGACCAAGTGGTCATCTTGACAGGCACTAGGAGAGGAAATGTCTACTGTCTCAATTTTGTTTGTGAGAGTAAGAACTCTCCTATATGCCTAGTTACAGATGAGAAAGCTTCACATTGAATCAAATGGCATAAGAGGCTAGCTCATCTGAATTACAAGACCATAGGCAAACTCTTTAGTGAAGAGTTAGTGAGAAATGGTCCTAAGGTGAAGTGCATAAGGAGGGTATCTGCTCAGCATGCCAAAAGGGAAAGTAGACCAGGACCTCCTTCCAGGGCCTTGATACCAAAAACTAAGTGAGGTGTTTATACCTCCTGCATATGGATCTATTTGGTCATATGCTAGTTCATAGTATAGGTAGGAAAGTCTACACCCTTGTGGTTGTTGATGACTTTTCCAGATTTGCTTGGGTGTTCTTTCTAAGGAAGAAATCTAAAACCCCTGATGTCTTCCAGACATTTATTAGGCAAATTAAGAATGAACTTAACAGTACTATGGTCAAAATCAGAAGTGACCATGGGATTGAGTTTCAGTCAGAATGCATGACAAGATTCTGTGAAGAGCTTGGGATTCATTAAGAGTTCTCCTCTTCTAGAACACCCCAGCAAAAATGAACTGCTGAGAGGAAAAATAGAACTTTCATAGAGGATGGTAGAACCTTGTTAAGTGACACATCTCTCCAAGAATATTTCTTGACTGAGGCATTAAACACTACATGTCATGTCCTTAACAGGGCTTCCATCACCAAAATCCACAAGAAGACTCCCTATGAGATTCTGAAAGGCAAAAACCAAACTTATCCTACTTCAGGATTTTTGGTAGCAAGTGTTTTGTTCTAAACAATGGTAAGTCGTATATGACTAAGTTTGTTGTCAAGTCCCAAGAAGGGATATTTGTTGGGTACAGCAATAATAGTAGGGGATATAGGATCTATAACTTGACTACTCAAGTTGTAGAAGAATCAGTATATGTTGTCTTTGATGAGTCAAACCTAATTAACTGTGAGCTGCCAAGCACCTCTTCTAGTTCTACAGGTTTAAAGGATGTGATGGACAAGCTTACCTTCAGGAAAATGGATCCAGCAGAAAAAGATAAGGAAGAATATGGGTGCTATCCAGCGGGAGCTCAAGACTCACAAGCTGAGGATGAAGAATAGTCAGCTGAAAATAATGCAGTACAGCTAGCTGAAGACATTGAAGTTCAGCCAGCTGAGAACAACGCAGAATAGCATGCTGAAGAAAGGATGCCTCCAGCTGAGAGAAATCTGAGAGACCATACAGCACACCAAATCAATGGTGATGCAATATATGGTGTCCAGACAAGGATAAAGAGCATCAACACAACTCTATGTTCAAGCTTCCTATCACAAATAGAGCCCAAGAAGCTTGAAGAGGCTATCAAAGACTCTTACAGGATTGGAGCTATGCAGGAAGAGCTGAACCAGTCCAAAAGGTGTAAAGTCTGAAAGTTGGTTTCCAGACCAAAGGGACATAATGTCATAGTAACAAAGTGGATCTATAGGAACAAGCTAGATGAGAATGAAAATTTTGTCAAAAACAAGGCCAGATTGGTGGCAAAATGATATAGGCAAGAAGAAGGAATTGATTTTGATCAGACCTTTTCCCTAGTAGCAAGGCTGGAAGCAATAAGGTATTTCTTTGCTTCTGCTTCCTATCAAGGATTCAAAGTCTTCTAGATGGATGTGAAGTCAGCATTCCTGAATGAAGACTTAAAAAAGGAAGTATATGTGGATAAGCCACCAGGTTTTATAGATCCTCACTTTCTTGATTATGTTTATAGGCTTAAGAAAGCTCTATATGGGTTGAAGCAAGCCCCTAGAGCATGGTATGAGATATTGTTTACTTTCCTCATTGAGAACAAATTTTCAAAGGGGAAAATAGACAAGACCCTATTCCTAAGGGAATCTAAGGACAAGATCATCCTAATCCAGATATATGTCGATTACATTATCTTTGGATCTACTGAAAAAAACCTTTGCAGGAAGTTTGCCAAACTTATTCAAGGGAATTTGAGATGAGCAGCATGGGTGAGCTAAAATTCTTCTTGGGACTCCAAGTAAGACAGACTAATGATGGCTTGTCCATATCCCATTCTAAGTTCACAAGGGAGTTAATTAAGAAATATGGTATGGAGAATGCCTCCACCATGAGAACTCCAATGGAGTCAATTATGCATGTAGGCAAAGATGTGGCAAGGAAACCTGTTGATGAGTCTTTATATAGAGGGATAATTGGTTCCCTTCTATACTTGACTGCTAATAGGCCTGACATCATGTATGTTGCATGTGTCTGTGCTAGGTATCAGGCATGCCCTAAAGAATCTCATAATTCTGCTGCAAAGAGAATTTTAAGGTATCTTAAGGGGACACCAGATCTTGGTCTATGGTACCCTAGGAATAGAGATTTTGAGCTAACTGGATTTTTAGATACAGATTTTGCAGGCTGCAAGGAAGACAGGAAAAGTACCACTATTATATGTCAATTCTTAGGTGGAAGACTGGTGTCATGGAGAAGCAAGAAGCAGACTAGTTATTGGGTATTGTATCCATAATATACCTGATTTGAAGAAGCCCCTGAACAAGCTAAGTTGAATTGACAATATATTTGAGTATTTTCTATCAAGTTGTGCTTGCAGCTATTCCATGCTAAGTACACACCAATGTCAGGGTGCAGTGGGTCAATATACATGGGTCTTCGCAACATAATCCCTCGTTGAGCAGATCAGTGTGTTGACTCATGTGTGCTCTCTCAATTGGAGTGTACTTATTTTTCAAGTACAGGGTTAAGGCAGATCAAGAGCAAAAGATGGAGTAAAGATGGGTCAAAGACTAAGTTCATAGGAAGGAAGATAAAAATCGTCTAAGTCAAAATCGACGGGAATCACTAAGTCATTCCCACCGACTTCGACTGGAGTCACTTGTGATTCTCGCCGATTCGACGAGAATCAGTCTGCATTCCCGCTGACTTCTTTCAGCTATTAGGTTTCCAAATAGAAATTCTGCCAAGGCAGAATCGACGAGAATCACTAAGTGATTCTCGCCGACTTCGATGGGAATCGTTAGTGATTCCCGCCGATTCGACGAGAATCAATCTGCATTACCGCTGATTTCGTCCGGCTGATAAGGTTTCCAATTAAAATTCGGCCAAGGCAGAATCGACGGGAATCGTGAGTAAATCCTGCTGACTTCGACGGGAATCACCAACAATTCTCACCGATTTTGCCTTAGGAAATTTTCGTCTGTTCGCTGGACCGAACTTAGAGACCGTGCGCTGTTTTGGCCGGGGCAAGGGCTTTTCCTTGTGTGCCCCATAATGGTCTTTTAGGGTTAGATCAGGGTATATATACATGCGTATTTCGAACTTCTACAGCAACTATTCATGCGAAATCAATAAGCCAACGCCGTGCCCTAGCAAATCGCGGAAAATTGCCAATTGCTGACGCCGCTCGCAAGCTCGTCGCCGCCGCTGATCTCAGAGCTTCTTTGATCTTCCGACGATAGTACCGAGGCTAGCAGTGCGTCTCACGCATCTCTCTTGAGATCTCTTGTCTCTCGATTCATTGAACGAGGTTAGTTCTTCATTCCGAATCGATTGAGACGACTAATCCGACTGAGATCGTTCGTAGACCTTGCTTGCTTCGTTAAGAAGTTTGGATCTATAAAGTATCGCCGCAACAATCACTTTTCGCCGCCGATCTTTACAAGATCCTCTCCAAGAGAGAACTCTGGTTGTGGACTCTTCGTATCTTTCAAGAAAGCTTCAACGAACAAAGGAGGACATCGGAATCTACAAAAGCCTTGTTTGTATTTTCTTATACATTCAATTTTTATTTTGTTGTAAATGAATTTTTATTCCTAGTTGTAAGGGTTGGGTGCAACCCGTGGTGGTGGAGTGGTGACTCCTGTGTTGGAAGGGTTCCTTCCGTAGTGTGAGGATTGGATTTCAATCCATTTGGAGAAGTGACCGAGTCGTCCCTTGGTGGGAGAAAGGTCGAAGGGGGAAAGTGGACGTACCCAAATCGGGGAACCACTATAATTTTTTGTGTGTTTTCTGTGCTGTGTTTGTTAATTTGTGCATGTAAATTTTATTCCGCAAAAGACTGCACGACACCTATTCCCCCCCCCCCCTAGGTAGATTTAGTCGACACTAGATACTTTCAAGTGGTATCAGAGGGAGGTTACTCATCAATAAGGTTAACACCTTTATTAAGATCCTATGTCTAGTGTCAAGAGGAAAGAATATCTCGGGAATGGATGGACTCAAGTATTCCGGAAAGATCCCAGTGTGCACAAAGCTGAACTTTCCCATCTGGAAGGAAAGGATCAGGTTCTACATGGAAGCAGTCGACCCTCGACTCTTTATGGTAGTGGAGGAGGGACCTTATATCCCCACTAAGGCCTCCACCATTGATCCGACCAAGATGGTGCGGAAGAAGCTCTCTGAAATGGATAAGGATGAGATGGTGCTAGTCGGTCTAGATAAGAAGGCTCAAAACATTCTTGTCAGCGCCGTCGATGACTCCATGATGCAGAACTTTAGCAACTACAGGACTGCCATGGACATATGGCACTGCTTGATCATTCTGATGGAAGGCACAGATGAAGTAAGGGATGATCAAAGATCCCTTCTGAACCAGAAGTATGAGGCCTTCAGGCAAGGTCCCGAGGAAGAAATCGGAGTGAATTTCGAGAACTTCCTGAAGATCGTCAATACCCTGAAGGGTTATGGCAGAGTGTTCATCGATGGTGAATTAAATGACAAATTCCTTAGATCCTTTACTAAGGAATAGGACACCAAGATCTGCGCCATAAGAGAATTTGGCAGGCTGGCAGAAACTGATCCCCAGATTCTGTTTAGGAAGCTTATGTCCTATGAGCTTCAGCTGAACACCAGAAAAGCTGAAGAAGAAGCCGATAAAGCCGCTGCCAGAGAAAAGACTGTAGCCCTGAAAGCCAATCACTCAAGGAAAGGCAAGGGTGCAGCCTTGTCCCGCTCTTGGAAAAAGGATGAGGAAGAAGACTCTGAGCCATGCTCTTCCGGCTCAGAGCTATCTGAAGAAGAATTCTCCCTCATCACTCGAGAGTTCAAGAAGTTCCTCAAGATGAGGAATCAAAGAAAGAGAGACGGCTCCTCCTCCAGACATCAGAAGAAGAATTACTCTTCTGACAGGTATGAACCTAAACAGAACAAACATCGCTCTACTGACATTATTTGGTTTGGATGCAATAAGCCAGGCCACATTGTTGCTGACTGCCACCAAAGCAAGAGAGATAAGGGGAAGGGAGAGGAGCACAAGTCCTCTAGAGATAATAAGAAGGAGAGGAGCTACATTGCCAAAAAGCAAAAGGCACTGAGTGAATCTGATTCGTAAGACTCCAGTGATGATGAGGAAGCCTACTTCGGGCTAATGGGTCGCTCTGACTCAGAAGGAGACTGCCCCCATTTACTGGGAAGGTAAAAGATTGTACCCCCCTCTCTGACTCTTACTCTGAGTCTCCTGATGATGATCTCGAGGACAGCCCATCTGCCCGTGAAGCTGAGCTCCTCGAAAAGTATGAGCTTCTGCTCAATACCCTTGAGGAATGTCGTAAGAGGTTGAGGGATCAGAAAAAGGAAGTCAAATTCCTTAAGGCTGAGGGTGTGTCCCTAAGAGAAGAGATCACTAGCTTGATTTCTCTCCGACAGGAACACCTGGACCTTACTTCTTAGCACTAAGAGTCTCTAAGGCTCCTTGACCAAAAACAGGAAGAAATCAACAAGTTGGAAGAACAGCTTGCGGTAGAAAGGAAGATTGTCAAAATCTTCTTCATGCCCAAGACCAGTTTTCCTCTGGTTGATGAATTCTCTGCTCAGGCTAAGGGAGCCGGCTTAGGGCATGTGGGTGTGCCTGGTAAATCATCCAGGAGAAACAGAAAATAGAGGAAAAAAAGGCTGCTAAGAAGGCCTCTACTGTAGAAAAGGGAAAGGCCCCACTCGATCCTGTGTCATTCAGAAAGCCTGGCTTTCCTTGCAATGATCAGGACTTTGAGTCAACCTATAGCCACTTCTTCCGGCCCTCGGTTGAAAAGCCCAAGAGCCGGTATGATGGTTGGACCTTCCCCCGAAACTACGGTGAGAGTGTCTTCAAGGAACCTTATGAGGAAATCCAAGTGAAAAATTATGGCCACTTCTCAAGCGGCCATAATAGGAAGCAGGCACCGAAAGCCAAGCCTGTTATACTGAAGGAACAGGAAGTGAAGAAATCGTGTGACTGCTGTCATCATGATACCTCCACCTCCAGATCCAAGGCCACGGCTGGACCCACCGTTCCAAGGGTGAAGCAGGAGCCTAGGAAACGGTACAATAGGTTTGACTGTTGGTGCTGTAGCAAAGTTGGTCACTTTGCCGTGGATTGCTGGTTTAATCCAAGATTCAACGAGACTCCTCATGTTAGCAATGCGAGGCCGACCACTCGTAGGGTTAACCACCTGAGGTGGAGTGTGCTAACAAGGAATCTAGGACCCAAGTTCAATTTGGTTCCTAAGGGAAACTAATTCTGTTTTCCAGGTATGTCCAAAGGCCACCAAAACGCCTATCTGGTACTTGGACAGTGGATGTTCCCGGCATATGACCGGGACAAGAATCCTGTTGCGTGATTACTCCCCAGTCGAAAATTGACCCAAAGTCATCTTTGGAGGATCTGATCGAGGAGTCACCAGAGGTTATGGTATGATTTCCAACGGTGTATTCTCTATCACTGACGTTGCCTATGTTGAAGGGTTAAACCATAACCTTATCAGTGTAAGCCAGTTGTGTGATAAAGGATACGACGTTAAGTTCTGCAAGGATAAGTACTTTATAATATCGTGTTCCTCTTCGGAGACGGTATTAACTGGCATTAAGAGCAGAAATATCTTTTGCTTAGATTTTCTTAGCTTAGACTCTTCTACCCCAGTGTGCCTAGTAGCAAAAGGCAGTGCATCTCTTTGTGAACAATGGCACAAGATATTAACACATATTAATTTCAAGAAAATTAATATGTTGTTTTCCAAGAATTTAGTAAGGGATACCCCTACTATTAAGTGCATCAAAGATAACCCTTGTCCTGCATGCCAGAAGGGAAAACAGACTCGGGCTACCTTTAAGGGCATTGTAAGAAAAAGACTCCTCAGATGTCTTTATCTTCTGCATATGGACTTGTTCGGTCCAGTGCAAGTTCATAGCTTAGGAGGCAAATCGTATATGCTAGTGATTGTTGATGATCACTCTTGGTTTACGTGGGTGTTCTTCTTGAAACGAAAGTCAGATACGTTTGACATCTTCACTAATTTTATCAAGCAGATTCAGAACGAACTTAACTGATCCATGGTAAAAATTAGAAGTGACCATGAAACAGAATTTGTGTCTGGTGCTATGATAGAATTCTGTGAAGAACATGGTATCTTTCATGAGTTTTCCTCCCCGCGTACTCATCAGCAGAACGGAGTTGCGGAGAGGAGAAATAGAACGCTCATTGAAGCATGTACGACAATGTTGAATGACGCTTCTCTTCCAGAGTACTTCTGGGCAGAGGCTGTCAATACGGCTTGTCATGTGCAGAACCGAGCTTTGATCAACAAGAATCATCGTAAGATGCCTTATGAGCTATTGAAGGGCAGGAAACCGACCATGTCCTATTTAAGGATTTTTGGCTGCAGATGCAATGTACTCAATAATGGGAAGTACCCACGTACTAAATTCGGAGAAAAATGCTTTGAAGGCATCTTCATGGGCTATAGTAGCAGTAGTCGGGCATATAGGGTCTTCAACAAGAACACCCTAGTGGTAGGGGAGTCCATTAATGTTGTTTTTGATGAAGGAAGCTTGCTTCATAGCAATTCTTCCAGTGGCATTCTTGAAGATGCAGGTGCAAGGCTTGAACAGTTAAGTCTCGATGAGACTGCTAAAGGTACAACTCCCAAGTACCTCAAGGTTTCCACCTCAACGCCAACTGGAGAAGATGACGATCAGGATGGAGAAGATCTCCCAGAAGAGGGAGGAGCCCGCGAAGCTGTTCGAGCTCTAGATGCCAGACTCTTAGAGCTCCGACACGTGAGGGATCATCCTAGAGATCAGATCATAGGAGATCCTCGTGATGGTGTCAGAACTCACAGAGGTACAATTAACGAGATTCTGCACCTTTGTTTTCTGTCACAGGTTGAGCCAAAGAAGTTCGACGAAGCGAACAACGATGCATCATGGATATTGGCAATGCAAGATGAACTGCATAAATTCGAACAATGCAACGTCTGGATGCTTGTTCCCAGACCAAAGAAACAGAATGTGATCGGCACCAAGTGGATCTTCAGAAACAAACTAGATGAACACGGTGTCATCATCAAGAACAAGGCCAGACTGATTGCACAAGGTTACAGATAGGAGGAGGGGATTTACTTCGACCAAACCTTTGCACCAGTTGCAAGGCTGGAGGCGATCAGATTGTTCCTGGCATATGCCTCTCACAAAGGATTCACTGTCTATCAGATGGACGTGAAATCTACGTTTCTAAATGGAAATTTGAAAAAGGAAGTATATGTCGCGCAACCCCCAGGTTTTGTTAATCCCTCATTCCCTAATCATGTTTACTTTCTTAATAAAGCATTATATGGCTTAAAACAAGCTCCTCGAGCTTGGTATGAGAATCTGTCTAGTTTTCTTCATAAGAACAAGTTCTCAAGAGGAAAAATAGATAAGACATTGTTTCTTAGGGAAGTCAAAGGCAAGATTCTGTTGGTGCAAATCTATGTCGATGACATAATATTCGGCTCAACGGACAACAATCTTTGCAAGAAGTTTTCTAAACTTATGCAAGGAAAGTTTCAAATGAGCAGCATGGGAGAGCTAAAGTATTTCTTGGGACTTCAAGTGAAACAGTCTGAGGATGGAATTTTCATTTCTCAGACGAAGTTCACAAATGAACTCCTCAAGAAATTCGGAATGGAGAATGCAACCTCTATGAGGACTCCAATGGGATCCACTATGTCTCTGGACAAGGATGAGAATTGGAAACCTTTTGATGAAACCAAATACAAAAGCATAATTGGATCCCTACTCTACCTTACTGCGAGTAGACCGGATATTATGTTTTCCACATGCGTTTGTGCAAGATATAAGGTGAACACTAAGGAATCTCATTATGTTGCTACAAAGCGAATTCTTAGATACTTTAAAGGTACACCAAATCTTGGCTTGTAGTACCCAAGAAACAATGATGTCGAGCTGATAGGATTTTCAGATGCTGACTTTGCAGGAAGCAGGGATGATAGGAAAAGCACTTCCAGGATGTGCCAATTCCTCGGAAGAAGGCTTATTTCATGGAACAGTAAAAAGAAGAACTGTATCGCAACCTCTACGGCGGAATCTGAGTACATCTCAGCAGGCAGCTGTTGCGCACAACTTCTATGGATCAAAAATTAACTCGAAGATTATGACTTACAGTTCAGAGAAGTTCCTATGTATTGCGACTCCTCGAGTGCAATAGCAATTACGAACAATCCAGTGTCGCACAGCAGAACAAAGCATATTGAAGTACGCTACCACTTCATTCGGGAGCATGTGGAAAACAAAGATATATCTCTCTGTTATGTCCCCACGGATAAGCAGGTTGCAGATATCTCCACAAAGCCCCTAGACGAGGCCAAGTTCAGTCTCTTCAAAACATAACTTGGCATGCTGAACTATGAAGATTGAAGACTGAAGGGCTCAAGGCTCTTGGATCAAGGGGGAGCATCAGCAAGGAACTCAAGCTCGAGCACGGATGCAAGAACTGAGGGGGAGCATTTGGCTCCAAGTGAAGTCCCAGATTTGCAGAAGTCGAAAAGGGGGAGATTACCCACTCAGCTAAGGCTAAGGTGGCTGCCAATGTTAAGTATGCTCTCAGGAAAATGGTAATGAATTTCACTCTCAACTGAATTTTTTGTTTATGATTTTCATTCCCATCTGTTCTATTCACCTTAGCTTGTAGGATTTAGGCTTCTTCAAATAGGGGGAGATTGTTGGGTACTCTATCCACAATGTACCTGATTTGAAGAAGCCCATGAACAAGCTAAGTTGAATTGACAATGTATTTGATGATTTTATATCAAGTTGTGCTTGCAGCTATTCCATGCTAAGTACACACCAATGTAAGGGTGCAGTGGGTCAATATACGCGGGTCTGCGCAACGTATTCCCTCGTTGAGCAGATCAGTGTGTTGACTCATGTGTGCTCTCTCTATTGGAGTGTACTTATTTTCAAGTACAGGGTTAAGGTAGATCAAGAGCAGAAGAAGGAGAAAAGATGGGTCAAAGACCAAGTTCATAGGATGGAAGAGAAAAATCATCTAAGTCAAAATTGATGGGAATCACTAAGTCATTCCCGCCGACTTCGACGGGAGTCACTTGTGATTCTCGCCGATTCGACGAGAATAAGTCTGCATTCCCGCCGCCTTCTTCCAGCTATCAGTTTTCCAAACAGAAATTCTGCCAAGGAAGAATCGACGGGAATCACTAAGTGATTATCGCCGACTTTGACGGGAATCGTTAGTGATTCCCGTCGATTTGACGAGAATAAATCTGCATTCCCATCGATTTACTCCGGCTGCCAAGGTTTCCAACTGAAATTCGGCCAAGGAAGAATCGACGGGAATCGTGAGTGATTCCTGCCGACTTCGACGGGAATCACCAATGATTCTCGCCGATTTTGCCTTAGGCAATTTTCGTCTGTTCGCTGAACCGAAAAAGATACCGTGCGCTGTTTCGGCCGGGGCTAGGGCTTTTCCTTGTGGGCCCCACAACGGTCTTTTAAGGTATGATCAGGGTATATATACATGTGTATTTCAAACTTCTATAGCAACTATTCACGCGAAATCAAAAAGCCGACGTCGTGCCCTAGCAGATCGCAGAAAATCGCCGATCGCTGACGCCGCTCGCAAGCTCGTCATCGCCACTGATCTCAGGGCTTCATTGATCTTCCGACGACAGTACCGAGGCTAGCAGTGCATATCACGCATCTCTCTTGAGATCTCTTGTCTCTCGATTCGTTGAACGAGGTTTGTTATTCATTCTTAATCGATTGAAATGACTGAACCGACTGAGATCGTTCGTAGACCTTGCTTGCTTCGTCAAGAAGTTTGGATCTACAAAGTATCGCCGCCGCAATCACTTGCCGCCGCCGATCTTGACAAGATCCTCTCCAAGATAGAACTCCGGCTGTGGACTCTTCGTATCTTTCAAGAAAGCTTCAACGAATGAAGGAGGACATCGGAATCTCCAAAAGCCTTGTTTTTTTTTTATACATTCAATTTTTGTTTTCTTGTAAAGGAATTTTTATTCCTAGTTATAAGGGTTTGGTGCAACCCGTGGTGGTGGAGTGGTGACTCCTTTGTTGGAAGGGTTCCTTCCGTAGTGTGAGGATTGGATTTCAATCCGTTTGGAGAAGTGACCGAGTCGTCCCTTGGTGGGAGATAGGTCGAAGGGGGAAAGTGGACGTACCCAAATCGGGGAACCACTATAATTTCTTGTGTGTTTTCTGTGCTGTGTTTGTTAATTTGTGCAGGTAAATTTTATTCCGCAAAAGACTGCACGACACCTATTCCCCCCCCCCCATAGGTGGATTTAGTCGACACTAGATACTTTCACTAGTGTTGTTATCTTCACTACAGAGTCAGAGTACATTGCAGCAGTTAGTTGATGTGCTCAATTGCTGTAGATACAACATCAGCTTGAAGATTATAACATTAAGATAAGTAGAACTCCTCTATATTGTGATTCTACTATTGTAATTTCTTTTGCTAGGAATCATGTTTCACATAGCAGGACTAAGTACATAGAAATTAAGTATCATTTTATTAGGGAGCATGTTGAGAAAGAAGACATTTGCCCCGAGTTTGTCTCCACTAACAAGCAAGTGGCTGATATCTTCACTAAGTCACTAGATGAAGCCAAGTTCAACACCTTCAAAATTGATTTGGATATGTAGAACTTAGAATAGCTTCAGGTACTCCCTAAGGTATTATGTTTGGTATAGGTTTGTTCTTTTTGCAGGTGATGTAGATCTTGTGGAGAATAAGATGAGAGCATGTGCTCCTATTAAGGGGGAGAAAGTCTAGCAGCTAAAGAAATAAAGGCTTTCAAGCTGAGAGCAGATGCTTCTTATCAAGAGGTATCAGTAGCTGCAGGACTAGAGACTTGCAAATTGACTTTTCAAGTGGTATCATGAGTGGTGTAGAGACTTTCAATAATACTGAATTTCAAGTGTTGTCAAGTGTTATCAAGTGGTATCAAGACAACCCTTTATAAGGGGCAAGTTGGCAGCTGCACTCCTGGATTCCTCTACATTAGCTAGAGGGAGAACATAAGGGGAGAGACAGACCTTTTGCTCTTTCCTGACTTTCTGAAGAGGTCAAAAAGGGGGAGAGATGAGACTTATCAAGCTCAAAGGGGAGAGATAAAAGATGACTCTCTGAAAAGATCAAGCTCTTTCATGGCAGAAACATAAGGGGAGAAAGTCATGGAGAGAAAAGGTTGATCAAGCAAGAAAAGGTCAAGCTGAGAGGAAATCCTCTAAGGTATCTCACCCTGCAGCAATCCAGGGGGAGTAGGTAAAATTCAAGCTCACTAAATTTAATACAAGTTTTTATTGCCTATATAATGTGTATCTCATTGACTAAGGAAATTGATCAATGGTTTTGACATCTTCAAATAGGGGGAGATTGTTGGGTCCATTGATCCCAATGGACCTGATTTGATGATATCAAACATGTCAATGAGATAAACATAGTTGTATTTGATGTATATTTAAGTTCATGTATACAGGTTAGTCTCTGCCATAATGATTGGACAACTTTTGCAAGAGACAATGATAGGTGGACTCAAGGTGATAGGCTGGAAAGTCAGAAAAATGCCCAAGTCCAAAAGCATTTAGTGAAGCAAGCTCACTCAACGCCATTCAGCTCATAGCGCTGAGAGAATGCAGGCTGAAAGATGGGGGTTAGACCTGATTTACTCTAGAGGGGGGTGAATAGAGTAATTAAAACTTTGGCTTTTTTTAAGATATATATCTGAGTAAAAATAGGTGATACTAATAATATAGAAAGAAAATAAAAACCAGGTTAAACTAAACTATCTATCACAGCACAGCAAGAACAGAAAGAAAATGAACATACGCAGACAACACAACAATTTTATAGTGGTTCCCCAACCTGGGTACATCCAGTCTTCTACCACCATGGTTGGAATCCACTATCATGTTTTGATCAGGTGACTGCCACCACAAGATCTATTTCTAGGGAGATCTCACAACCCTTTAGGCTTTTGATCAGGTGCCCAAAAACCATGAATAAACTTTTGAAGGGAGTTAATAAACCCTTTATACAGGAGGTGAGAGGAGGCGATGATGTCTTCTCTTTTCTCTATACAACAGAGAAGACTAGTGGATTTGTTATTATCAAGACTCCTTCTGAGATGTTGAGATGGTTCAGAAAGTTCGAGCCTTACTCAGGGTGTAGGTATTCAGCCTTGTCTGAATAAATCCTGGAACTTTCTGACTGATTCAGGATGTTGTCCTTGAATGTTCCTGGAAGAGAAGGTTGAAGAAGACTCTTAATAGTGATGGATGTTCTTCTTCAGTCTTCAGAATGGACAAGAAAGAAAACAGAATGTTTTCTGCACTGGGAGAGAGTTCTGAATGTTCAGTATATGTCTCTCAATATTCTTGTGTGCTATATATTCTCTTCTAATGTCTGGCTGAGTGTGTATCCCACTTAAAAGAGAAAATTTCTTTTTTTATATTCTATAGTCAATAATTTCTCCTTTGAAATTTAAATTGATGGCATTAATTGATGATTGCCCTGGAGAAAGAAACGGCTGGAATATTGACTTAAATGAGTTTTCCCAACTATTCCTAATAAATTAAGCAAGTAATTAACCTTATGAAGACCATAATTAATTATGCCAATAATGGCTATATTCAGGGGAATATGAGCATTAATTACTCAGGAATATTACTGTTAAATAATATAGAAAGTAAGGGACAGAAGTAAGGAAAAATTCTCATTCTAGACCAGGACAGAATTCGTCGACCTCTGAACGGAATACATCGACCGGAGTTCTAAGTTCGTCGACCTGAGAATTCCTGTTCGTCGACCTGAGCTCTGTAAACTACATACTGAGAATCACTTGCCAATTTTGTGCTCTGAGTTCGTTGAGCTGAGAATCTATCTGAAAGAATCGATCGTCGAGCTCAACTCAGAGAAATAACTCTGGGTTCGTCGATCTGAGATCGATGATTGTCGAGCTGAGTTCGAAGAACTTCGAACTGATCAGTTTGATCTCTGAATTTTCTAAGTCTTGAATCTACTAGGTCCTCTGATGGCTGGTCCATGAAGGTTGAACCCAAAGATTAGCCTAAACTCTAGGACTACTAGATTTGACCCTGGCTATACAATGTGGGTCAAACTCAACCTAATTTAGTGAACCTAGCCCAAATCCAACTAGGGATCCAACAAAAGCAGTCAAAGCTGACAGAATTACAAAGGCAAAAATCTGGCTAAGTCAAAAAGTGTTGAGTGAGCTCAACTCACTCAACGCCTTATGGACAGAACCGTTAAGACAAGGTTATCCTATCAAAGCATAAGCAATGGAAGCAAAAATTTTTGACTAAGTCCAGAACCGTTGAGTGAAACTTAATCACTCAATGCCATGCTAAGCCTTTCAACGGCAAAGCTTAAGGAGACAGAAAGTTCAACTAAGTAAAGTAGCGTTGAGTGAAGCTCACTCACTCAACGCCAAGTGAAATGGCTCTGAGTCTATCCATACTGTGAATAATCCAAAAAATTGGCTAAGTCCAGAATCATTGAGTGACGTCAACTCACTCAATGCCATCAGGCAGATAGCTGAAGAATGGGCTAAAGGGAAAATATCATTGAGTGAGTTCGTCACACTCAAAGCTCTCAACACCATCTAGCAAGAGCTGAAGAAATTTCAAAGTCCAGAACTGCTGAGACTACCATTCGTCGAGCTGAGCTTAACTTTTGTCGAACGCAATTCAGATTTTGTGGAACGGAGTTCAGAATCGTCAAACCCAGTTTTTTAGTTATAAGAAGAATATTTCGTCGAACACAGCTTTTTTTTATAAGTAGAAGATTTCGTCGAACTCAGCTTTCACCTGAAGGAAGAACTCAGCTGAGAGAATTTGTTGATCTCAGCTTCACTATTTCGTCGAGCAGAGCTCAGGTTTCATCGAACTGAGTTCAGATTTTGTCGAACGCAGAATTTCAGAAATGTTAGTTGATTTTGGCTAAGTCCAGAAGGATGCTGACTCAACAAAGTCAATAAGTCAACAAATTTAAGATTCGATGCAAATCAACATTAACGTCACTGTCAATCTATAGTGGATCTCAAGTTAATAAAGCTTAGGGTTTAACCAGCGTTAAAATTGAGATACGTGTCGATCATCTCGTTATTTTGACGCGATTATAAATAGAAGGAGTAATATGTAAGACCCCCTTTTTTTTTCTTTTTCAACCACCGGGGTCTTAGCCCAGAATTGCCGCTTTGCGGTGGCACCGACTCACGGGAAGGCAACCACTACAAAACGCCAATTCTGCCGGCCCTTTTCGATCACAAGAGAGAGAAGTATTTATACATAAATGTAAACAAGTCCACAGAAACATGTAAATAAAAGTGAGATCATAACCAGTCCATCAATAGATAATAACAGGAAAATAGATAAATGGGCTCGAGCCCAGTACATCAGAGTCCTCACTACAAGTCACTCATCGCGGAAGCTAAGAAAATACTAATCACTCACGGAGCTGGTTGCAGGTGCACCGGTGCTAGACTGTCCCACCTCCATGCGCACCGTACTCCGCTGGTGCTGGTCCCTGTCTCCCATCCGGAGCTCTTGTAATGTTTGGTTCGAAAACCATTAGTCATAAAGACTAAGCCCTATCGTCCCCTACCCCTCCCACCACGGTTCCTAAGCACCGGGCGGAGAGGAGGAAAGGGAAGCTACAAAAGTGGAGAATAATCAAGCAGGTGACAGGGAACTAATCTAGTAGTTATTTAGAATGAATTAGATCTAACAATCCTACGACAGTAAGTAATAAGGAGAGCAGTTAATAAGTAGCAATTTGTATAAAAAGACAGCTAGAGAACAGTAAGTAAACAAGCAAGTAAATAAGTATGTAACCTTAACTTATATGAATGCCCATACAAACTTATAAGTTAAGGGGTCTTCTGCAAGGCTCCCATCGTATAAAAAGTCTCATACCAATTTATACGTTGGGGTGTCGGTTGTATGCAAATATGAGTGTAGTGATATGCTATGTCATGATTCATGCAAGTGCAACACACGCACACGACTCTATGCGCACAGACCTTTAGTTCCCCCTGTTCGGGCAGCTAGCTTCACTCCCAGGAACCTCCGTAGTGGCAAACGGAGACAGTGGGTCGGGCCCCCCACTCCTAGGCAGGCATCCACACTACCAGGCCTAGCCCTTCCGTACGCCCCTAGAAGAACACAACCTAGAGTATCCGCGTACTACTGCTGGCTGTACCCACCAGACTTTCTTTGGCTAAGTGTCCCACACCGCCGAGTCAGCATACCGATGTCGGTGTGAACGACAATCAGATACCGAAGACCCACCACTTTTATTCTGTACTCCAACACTCGAGCCCTCGGCCCCCCGGACAGTCCGTCCGTGCATCTACCTTCAGAGCTACTGTCTGAATGGCAACCAATCCTATAATCCTACTTTCCTAGCTATCGGGGAGTGTAAATGTGCAACCCTAGTTATACTAGTTGCTCTTTTAATTCATTATTCCTATGGTTTACGTCAGCCCAGGACTGCCCCCGGTATACCCCGTGAAGGGCTCTCAAGGGGCACGAGGAACCAAGACGGCGGCATTACGGCCCGAAGTTCCCTTTCGCAAGACACTTATTATTATTGGTTGATCTCCCTTAACCCGATCCTCTTTTAGTTACTTTAGTTCTAACCCTAGAGTATTAAGACTCTTCCTCTTCTTCCCGGGATGGACGATCTTTCGTCGTTCCCGTACTCCCTTATCCTAACCAGTCTCACACTCTAATTATCCTGACTTCCAATGATGAACTCAATCTTAGCTTGCCCTACCAACCATCAACTACCAGAATTCCGTGGTTTTACTATATGCAGACCATCCTAAGCTATATGAGGTACACAAGGGGAGGTACTCCAAATTGTCTTCCAAATCTCCTATAAAATTTACTGGAGGTCTATTATGACATAATTAGCTTAAATCCAGAAATTTATAATTTTCCTAATTAATCTGATATTTATTTAATTTTTCCCAAAGATTGGCCATGGGTAATTTTAAACATGAACTACATGATATTCTTAAGTAATGGCCACCCAAAAATTATGATCATTTAAATAACAGCAAGATAACCTCAAATTCAAATTTCCAGAATTTTACAGAAAGTATTTAGCCTCTAAATAATTTATCCAGTATAATCACGTTAATTCTATGTAATGAAGGAAGTACTGAAATTACTCATCGGAAAATTATAGAAAAATTACTAATCAGTAGTATGGTATAAAAAAGATCTTTGTGCAAAGAATCATAATTTTACCAGCTTGCTAAACACCACTAAAGATTTTATCAAATAATCAAGGTAAAACATACTTAATGAAGCAAGCCTTAGAATTAAACTTCCAAAAATCCCATAAAAATTCACAGAGATTTAAAACCATAATAAACGTTCTCTGCCTAAACTTCATCAATTTCCAGGAAGTGTGTATTTCATAATAAATTTTCTAAGCAAATCATACAAGCTACTAAATCGTTAATGAAGTATCCAAAGTAATAATCTTAAAATTCATAGTAAAATATCCAGAGCTTGTACCATCCCTATAATTCAGTTTACCCAAATCTCAACACTTTTCAATGTGTTTTAGTGTAATTTCCTATCTCTACAATTTTTGCACCCTAAACTAGGGTTAGATTTTTAGGTATCTCAACGGTCTCCAAATCTACTAAGATTTCATCCAGAGAACTATATTGACCCTATGGTTCTCTTCACCCAATTTCGGGTCAATCCAAGGTCATTTGACCACATGACCTTCACAAACCACCAAGATCCATCCTTAGGGTTTGGCCTTGGTTCTTAGGGCAAACTTACCCCGATCCACCTCAAACTCTATGAGGGGGTGCTAGAGAATATTACTTGCCAGTGGTAAAAATCTCAGCCTCTGTTGAGGTGATCTGACCACTCAAATCTCAAAAGTGCCCTTTTAACCTAAGACCCCTTATTAGGGCAAAACTTAGGGTTGATCATTTCTAATCCAAACCATCTCCAAATGAGATGAAAAATTACACAGAACCTTATGGTGAACCCAGGGACCACTCACAAAAATTTGGGAGGGTTTGGAAATTATTTAACCATCTAAATAAATTCGGCTAGGATTATTGATTTTTCCTAAAAACTATAGAAAAATATTTCCCAAAAATCCTAAATTTTGGATAGCATCCAAATATAGATAATATCAGGCCACACCCCAAATTTCAAGTCATTTTGATGACTGGATTGGAGTGGGGAATTTTTCTAAGGTCAAGACAGCCCTCTGGATAGACCTCACTAAAAAGGGTTCTGTGGTCTAACCAGGATTCCAAATCAAGTGAAATTAATTTTAAATTAAACTAGACCTCAAGGGCTACATTTTCTATGTTGACCACTTTTCCTGTAGGAGCCTCTAGATATTTTTCCCAAATCATTTAAAGTGACAGATATTTTCATTCAAAAATTGCTTCACACATAAAATCTAATTAAATGGCACTGTTCATCTTCTTCTACAGCCCGAAACCAGAGCCCTGAAAACCTAATTTCCTGTAGCTTTTCCAAACTATTTCCCGGCCATCCAGCCATCTCCCTGGCCGGCCACCACCACCACCACCTCTGTTGAGGTGAGAGCTATCGTCGGGCGGCGGCACGGCCGCCGGAGAGGCGGTTTCCGGCGAACCCGCCACCATGAAATTTTCGGAAAAACCACGAATACGCTCACCCGATCTGGCTCTTTTGAGCCCGATATCTCTCCTAACGATTTCTAAGATCAATCCACAGAAGAAGAGGGAGGGGAGGACCTTGTTCGCGGGCTGGAGGCATGCAGTGCGTCGGGAAGCCATTGGCGCGGTGGTGGCGTCGCCGGAAATTCTTCAACAGCAAGGGGGAAATCTGAAACAGTTTGATGGAGAGTGTAACCTTTTCCCCTTGCTCTTAGGAGTCTTTTATAGATCAGCAAGTGGGGAGGGGAAAGGATGAAACGTTCATGGCTCTTATTATTTCCCTTAATGACGTTTCGGTTATGACGAATGGCAGTTGAAACGCTGGAGATAAAGAGGCGTTTGCCAGGTGGCGATTTCCTATTGGACCCACTTTTTCTTAATTATTAACATAATTAAAGTAGGAAATGACCCATAAATACTCTTGGTTTTCATTCCCATAGTCAGAATTTATTATGGCGTTGATTACGGAAATTTCCAGTCTGGCTGATGTTTCGGCCTTGGTCACGGGCGTGACACATAGGTCACGGGCGTGACAGGCCCGGTTAGCCAATTCTGGGTCGACGATCGTCGAATTGGGATCAACGATCGTCGAGCGTGGTCACGCCCTATGTCACGGGCGTGACATTGCGGGTCACGGGCGTGACATGCCTTGTGACTAACTCTGGGTCGACGACCGTCGAACTGAAATCGACGATCGTCGAACGTGGTCACGCCCTATGTCACGGGCGTGACATTGTGTGTCACGGGCGTGACATGTCTGGTGACTAATTCTGGGCCGACGACCGTCGAACTGAACTCGACGATCGTCGACCGTGGTCACGCCCTATGTCACGGGCGTGACTCTGTGAGTCATGGACGTGATAGGCCATAAGGCGAATTCTGCGCCCGACGATCGTCTACCTAAGATCGACGATCGTCGAAGGAGTCACGCCCCAGGTCACGGGCGTGACACCTGGGTCACGGGCGTGACAGGGCCGGGTGGAAAATTCTGTGCCCGACGATCATCTACCTGAGATCGACGATCGTCGAAGGAGTCACGCCCCAGGTCACGGGCGTGACGGGTCGATCACGGGCGTGACCAACCCGTGACCCGAAATCTTGGTCGATTTATTTAAACTTTTTGGCTCCCTAGGGTTCTACCACAACCAACCGACTCCTAAGGGTCTAGCCGAAAATGGGATGTTACAAATCCCAATAAACAAAACAAAGATTTCGTCCCCGAAATCAAGGTTAAGCCTACGGGACTCTAATCGGGAAGAGAAGCTTGTAACATCCCATGAGAATTAAAGAAATTACATCTCTACGTTATGTTTGTTTTATGCGGTTTCAAATGTAAGATTAATTCACCCACTTAACTAGGTATATACACCCCAATAAACAAAAGATTAGCCCCTATTCTTGAAGTTTCTGTCCCATTGATTTAAAATAGGAAGGCAAATTAATTGTCCAGAGGGGTTGTGAGGTATACCTGACGAAAAAGTTCCGGGTATTTTTGCCGCATCAAGTCCTGTGGCTCCCATGTATGCTCCTCCTGCCCATGATTATTCCACAGAACCTTGACTAACGGAACCTTCTTCCGTCGCAAGACACGCACTGTTGTGTCATCAATCCTGATAGGCTCCAAGTCGACTGACCGATCTGAGGCCATTGGGCCATCTGCCGAGGAAATCAGCTCCTCAGGGCGTAGCAGAGCTCTCCGAAGTGAGGAGACGTGGAAGACGTCATGCAATCCCGCTAACTCCGGCGGTAGCTCCAGTCTATAGGCTAAGGGGCCGATGCGCTCCAGGATCCTATAGGGCCCCATATATCTTGGACTGAGCTTCTTCCGCCCGCGAACCTGCGAGACTCCGTGCATCGACCGTATCTTCAAGAAAACCCGGTCTCCTACCTAGAACTCTACTTGACGATGCCTCGCATCGTAGTATTTCGCCTGTCTGCTCTGGGCTTCCAACATCCTGTCTCGGATTAATCTAATCTGAGCATCTGTATCTCCCACGAACTCCGAGCCTAGTGCCTGCGGATCCTCATCCTGAACCCATGATAGTGGGGTTCTGCACCTCCTTCCGTACAACGCTTCGTATGGAGCCATGCCTATGCTGGACTGATGAGCGTTGTTGTACGAAAACTCGACCAGTGGCAGCAATCTCTCCCAAGGCTCGCTACGGTCCAAAATACATAGTCGCAACAGATCCTCCAGTGTACGGTTGGTGCGCTCTGTCTGTCCATCGGTCTGATGGTGAAAAGCTGTGCTGAATGTCAACCGAGAACCCAGATGGGCCTGGACTGACCTCCATTTCCTGGATGTAAACCGCCCATTCCGATCCGAAACGATAGTCTTGGGCACCCCATGATAACGCACAAACTGCTCAATGAACCTCCGTACTAATACACTGACTGGTGCGCCCTTTGCCACTGGAATGAATCTGGCCACCTTTGTTAGCCTGTCCACTATCACCCAGATCGAGTCATTCCCCGCACAGGATCGAGGTAGCCCATGTATGAAGTCCATGGCTATATCCTCAAACTTCCATTCCGGCACCAGAAACGGCTGCAGCAAACCTGCCGGGTTCCTACATTCCGCCTTCACGAGCTGGCAGGCCTCACAATGCGTCACAAAATACGTAATATCTTTCTTCATACCCGGACAGTACATCGTCCTCTTTAAATCCTTTACCATCTTGGTGATCCCTGGGTGTACCGAATACTGGCTGCAGTGAGCTTCCGTCAAAATATCCTCCCGGATCCGTCCTCCTGCTGGTATGTAGACTCTGCCCCGGAAACACAGGAGCCCATCCCTCAAAGAGTAATCTCCTGTCGTGCCTTCCTCTAAGGCTCGGAATATCGGCTCAGCTCTCTCATCCAGCATCTGCCCATCTCTGATGCGGTCTCGAATGTCATCAGTAGTAGCCATTGACCCCAGGTACTCCACGTACAGCTCCGGGTCATCCTCAGACACTAGCGAAATCTGCATCTCCTCGAATGATCTAATCAACTCCAAGGCCATCAGCTGCGGGCCTACTCCTGTCGTACTCGCTCTCCGGCTTAGAGCATCTGCGACCACGTTCGCCTTCCCCGGATGGTAGTGCATGGTATACTGGTAGTCCGACAGAAACTCCACCCAGCGTCTCTGCCTGATGTTTAACTCCTTCTGGGTGTCGACGTACTTCAGATTCTTGTGGTCGGAGAAGATATCACAATGTACCCCGTAGAGATAGTGCCGCCAGATCTTAAGAGCAAAAATGACTGCCCCCATCTCTAAATCGTGCACGGGGTAGTTCTGCTCGTGTTGCTTCAACTGACGGGAGGCATAGGCTATTACGTGCCCGTTCTGCATCAGAACGGCACCCATCCCCTGATAGGAAGCATCTGTATACACCTGGAATCCCTCCTTCCCTGATGGAAGAGCAAGGATGGGAGCCGAGGTGAGACGATCCTTTAGCTCCTGGAAGGCAGATTCGCATCGAGGCGTCCATATAAAAGGGGACTCCTTCTTCGTCAGAGACGTAAGAGGGAGGGCAATCTGAGAGAACCCCTCGACGAACTTCCGGTAGTAACCGGCAAGTCCCAAGAAACTTCGAACATCCGTGGCCGACTTTAGCGATGGCCAATCCCGTACTGCCTGGATCTTTGCAGGATCCACTGCCAGACCTGCTCCACTTATGACATATCCCAGAAAGGCCACCTCCTTTAGCCAGAACTGGCACTTGCTGTACTTGGCATACATCTCATGCTCACGCAGCTTCCCCAAGGTCAAGGCCAGATGTCTCGCGTGCTCCTCCTCCGTCCTTGAATAGATGAGAATGTCGTCGATGAATACAATGACAAAGATGTCCAGATACTCCTCGAACACCCGATTCATCAAAGTCATGAATGCGGAGGGTGCATTCGTGAGCCCGAAGGGCATCACGGTAAACTCGTACAAGCCATATCTGCTGCTGAAGGCCGTCTTCGGGATGTCCTCCTCCCGAATACGAAGCTGGTAGTACCCTGACCTCAGATCCAGCTTTGAGAACCAATGGGCTCCCTCCAGCTGGTCAAAAAGCTCGTCTATCCTTGGTAAGGGATACGTGTTCCGGACTGTCAACCTGTTCAGAGCCCGGTAATTTATGCACAATCGAAGGGTCCCGTCCTTCTTCTTAACGAACAGCACCAGAGCTCCCCATAGTGAAGAGCTAGGCCGAACGAACCCGGCCTCCACTAACTCCTGAAGCTGGCTTCGGAATTCCACCAACTCCTTTGGGGCCATTCGATAGGGAGCTCTGGATACCGGCTTAGCCCCCGGTACGAGCTGAATCTGAAAGTCCTTCTCTCGGTGCGGGGGTAACCCTGGTAGCTTCTCTGGAAACACGTCGGCGAAGTCCCGCACTACTGGAATATCTGCAATGGAGTCCTTGGCTACGACCGCCTCAAAGAGGACCTGATAAACTTCTTCCCCCTGCAGGTGGGCCTTAACGGCCTGCACAGACGATAGTAAGGTACGGGGTGCTGGTATAATACCTTCGATAACAATGAAGGAGTCGCCGTGCCTCACGGTGATCCTCTTCGCCATGCAATCGATCTGGGCATGGTTCCTATACAGCCAAGTCATGCCCAGAATCAGATCGTAATCTGGCATCTTCAGAACCGTTGCTGGTGCCTCAAACGCCTTTCCGCCGATCCTCGCTTCCATATTACAATGAGCAGAGGTCAATATCTCTGATCCATCGGGTAGGCGCACCCTCATCATCTTCCCAGTGAATGGCTCTACTCCTGCCAGTCCTTTCACAAAATCCTCCGACAAGAATGATTGCGACGCACCAGTGTCGAAGAGGGTGTGAGCGGGCTTGCCGCTCATGAAGACTATGCCTGGGGTAATTAAATGTCTTAGTATTCTTATTGTAGTTTATCTTCTCTTAATTTCTAACCAGGTTATGTTTAAAATAGTAGTTTATATGAAGAAAATTTACAAGTACTGCCATACCTATGATAACCTGCTCCGGGTTCCGGGGCTGTGTCAGGTCTAGAGCATACACCTGTTCCCTCTCTGGCCTGCGGCCACGATCCTGAAATCCTCGTCCTCGGTCCTGCCCTCGTCCGCCAAACTGTCGGGGAGGTGGAGCGCCCTGATGTGCTGGTGGGGGTGCTCGCCTCACAGGGCAGTTCCTCTTGATATGCCCCGGCTGGTTGCACTGAAAGCATATCGGTGGCTGCTCTGCCGTCCTTGGCATTTCCAGCATTTGTATAGGCTGGGGAGCCAATACCCCCTGACTCCTCTACTCCTGCCCAAACTCTTGACGAGGCTGATCCCCGTTCCTTCTCTCTCCAATAACCTGGCCTCGAGGACGGTCTCTACGTCCTCCAATCACTGTATCAACAGCCGGTCTCTTCCGGCTCCTCACTATAAGCTGATCCGCCTCTCTCTTCTTAGCCATCTCCAGAATCCTGGCCAAACTCCCCTCTGAGACGAAAAGGAGGGCCTACCTCATGTCATCTTGCAGCCCCTTATAAAACCTCCGGGCATACCCAGCATCGTCTAACTGGTAAGCGTCCGCATAACGGGCCAGGTGAGTGAACTCCTGATAGTACTCCACCACAGTCTTGTTCCCCTGCCTCAACCGCAGGAACCTATCCTCCAGGTCATCTCTCGCCGACTAAGGTACAAAATGTCCCAAGAGCGCTGCTCTGAACTCCTCCCAAGTAATATCAGCACAGTCCATCCCTGCAAAGGTGGTGTCCAGCTGAGATTTCCACCATCTCTTTCCGTGTGACTCTAAGCAGGAGATTGCCAAAGCGACTGCCTCCTCCGTGGGGCATCGAATCCCTGCCAGCATCTCGTAAATGGTGTCCAACCACTCCTCCGTACGTACTGCAGACTCCGTCCCCTGGTAGGATGGAGGGGAAAGTCCTCGGAAGACCGTCATCCAATTGGCCCCAGGGTTTGGCTGTGGGGCCGGGGCTTGCTGAGCTATGAAGGCCTCCAGGATGGCCGTCAGTGTTTGCCCCATCTCCGTCTGCTGGAACGGAACTGGTGCTGGCGGAGGCGGGGCCTCATTCTGAGCCTGGGGTGTCCCCTGCTACGATATAGGGTTCGTCGCAGGCTACAAGTAAAAATTCCATTTGTTAGAGTCCGAATGAATGGAATTTAAGGAGAGTTAGGATGGACTTTCACATGTGATTTCCCTTATGGGTACACCACTGCTTCCGCTGCTAGTTTGTCCGCAAACTAAGCTCGCACGGGGGTGGCCCAAGGTTTTGTGGACTACTTCTCTTCCTATCGAGGTTTCCCACTGATACCACTTGTAAGACCCCCTTTTTTTTATTTTTCAACCACCGGGGTCTTAGCCCAGAATTGCCGCTTTGCGGTGGCACCGACTCACGGGAAGGCAACCACTACAAAACGCCAATTCTGTCGGCCCTTTTCGATCACAAGAGAGAGAAGTATTTATACATAAATGTAAACAAGTCCACAGAAACATGTAAATAAAAGTGAGATCATAACCAGTCCATCAATAGATAATAACAGGAAAATAGATAAATGGGCTCGAGCCCAGTACATCAGAGTCCTCACTATAAGTCACTCATCGCGGAAGCTAAGAAAATACTAATCACTCACAGAGCTGGTCGCAGGTGCACCGGTGCTAGACTGTCCCACCTCCATGCGCACCGTACTCTGCTGGTGCTGGTCCCGGGACTGCTGGTCCCTGTCTCCCATCTGGAGCTCCTGTAATGTTTGGTTCGAAAACCATTAGTCATAAAGACTAAGCCCTATCGTCCCCTACCCCTCCCACCACGGTTCCTAAGCACCGGGCGGAGAGGAGGAAAGGGAAGCTACAAAAGTGGAGAATAATCAAGCAGGTGATAGGGAACTAATCTAGTAGTTATTTAGAATGAATTAGATCTAACAATCCTACGACAGTAAGTAATAAGGAGAGCAGTTAATAAGTAGCAATTTGTATAAAAAGACAGCTAGAGAACAGTAAGTAAACAAGCAAGTAAATAAGTATGTAACCTTAACTTATATGAATGCCCATACAAACTTATAAGTTAAGGGGTCTTCTGCAAGGCTCCCATCATATAAAAAGTCCCATACCAATTTATACGTTGGGGTGTCGGTTGTATGCAAATATGAGTGTAGTTATATGCTATGTCATGATTCATGCAAGTGCAACACACGCACACGACTCTACGCGCACAGACCTTTAGTTCCCCCTGTTCGGGCAGCTAGCTTCACTCCCAGGAACCTCCGTAGTGGCAAACGGAGACAGTGGGTCGGGCCCCCCACTCCTAGGCGGGCATCCACACTACCAGGCCTAGCCCTTCCGTACGCCCCTAGAAGAACACAACCTAGAGTATCCGCGTACTACTGCTGGCTGTACCCACCAGACTTTCTTTGGCTAAGTGTCCCACACCGCCGAGTCAGCATACCGATGTCGGTGTGAACGACAATCAGATACCGAAGACCCATCACCTTTATTCTGTACTCCAACCCTCGAGCCCTCGGCCCCCCGGACAGTCCGTCCGTACATCTACCTTCAGAGCTACTGTATGAATGGCAACCAATCCTATAATCCTACTTTCCTAGCTATCGGGGAGTGTAAATGTGCAACCCTAGTTATACTAGTTGCTCTTTTAATTCATTATTCCTATGGTTTACGTTAGCCCAGGACTGCCCCCGGTATACCCCGTGAAGGGCTCTCAAGGGGCACTAGGAACCAAGATGGCGGCATTACGGCCCGAAGTTCCCTTTCGCAAGGCACTTATTATTATTGGTTGATCTCCCTTAACCCGATCCTCTTTTAGTTACTTTAGTTCTAACCCTAGAGTATTAAGACTCTTCCTCTTCTTCCCGGGATGGACGATCTTTCGTCGTTCCCGTACTCCCTTATCCTAACTAGTCTCACACTCTAATTATCCTGACTTCCAATGATGAACTCAATCTTAGCTTGCCATACCAACCATCAACTACCAGAATTCCGTGGTTTTACTATATGCAGACCATCCTAAGCTATATGAGGTACACAAGGGGAGGTACTCCAAATTGTATTCCAAATCTCCTATAAAATTTACTGGAGGTCTATTATGACATAATTAGCTTAAATCCAGAAATTTATAATTTTCCTAATTAATCTGATATTTATTAAATTTTTCTCAAAGATTGGCCATTGGTAATTTTAAACATGAACTACATGATATTCTTAAGTAATGGCCACCCAAAAATTATGATCATTTAAATAACAGCAAGATAACCTCAAATTCAAATTTCCAGAATTTTACAGAAAGTATTTAGCCTCTAAATAATTTATCCAGTATAATCACGTTAATTCTATGTAATGAAGGAAGTACTGAAATTACTCATCGGAAAATTATAGAAAAATTACTAATCAGTAGTATGGTATAAAAAAGATCTTTGTGCAAAGAATCATAATTTTACCAGCTTGCTAAACACCACTAAAGATTTTATCAAATAATCAAGGTAAAACATACTTAATGAAGCAAGCCTTAAAATTAAACTTCCAAAAATCCCATAAAAATTCAAAGAGATATAAAACCATAATAAATGTTCTCTGCCTAAATTTCATCAATTTCCAGGAAGTGTGTATTCCATAATAAATTTTCTAAGCAAATCATACAAGCTACTAAATCGTTAATGAAGTATCCAAAGTAATAATCTTAAAATTCATAGTAAAATATCTAGAGCTTGTACCATCCCTATAATTCAGTCTACCCAAATTTCAACACTTTTCAATGTGTTTTAGTGTCATTTCCTATCTCTACAAGTTTTGCACCCTAAACTAGGGTTAGATTTTTAGGTATCCCAACGGTCTCCAAATCTACTAAGATTTCTTCCAGAGAACTATATTGGCCATATGGTTCTCTTCACCCAATTTCGGGTCAATCCAAGGTCATTTGACCACATGACCTTCACAAACCACCAAGATCCATCCTTAGGGTTTGGCCTTGGTTCTTAGGGCAAACTTACCCCGATCCACCTCAAACTCTATGAGGGGGTGCTAGAGAATATTACTTGTCAGTGGTAAAAATCCCAGCCTCTGTTGAGGTGATCTGACTACTCAAATCTCAAAAGTGCACTTTTAACCTAAGACCCCTTATTAGGGCAAAACTTAGGGTTGATCATTTCTAATCCAAACCATCTCCAAATGAGATGAAAAATTATACAGAACCTTATGGTGAAACCAGGGACCACTCACCAAAATTTGGGAGGGTTTGGAAATTATTTAACCATCTAAATAAATTCGGCTAGGATTATTGAATTTTTCTAAAAACTATAGAAAAATATTTCCCAAAAATCCTAAATTTTGGACAGCATCCAAATATAGAAAATATCAGGCCACACCCCAAATTTCAAGTCATTTTGATGACTGGATTGGAGTGGGGAATTTTTCTAAGGTCAAGACAGCCCTCTGGATAGACCTCACCAAAAAGGGTTCTGTGGTCTAACCAGGATTCCAAATCAAGTGAAATTAATTTTAAATTAAACTAGACCTCAAGGGCTACATTTGCTATGTTGACCACTTTTCCTGTAGGATCCTCTAGATATTTTTCCCAAATCATTTAAAGTGACAGATATTTTCATTCAGAAATTGCTTCACACATAAAATCTAATTAAATGGCACTGTTCATCTTCTTCTACAGCCCGAAACCAGAGCCCTGAAAACCTAATTTCCTGTAGCTTTTCCAAACTATTTCCCGGCCATCCAGCCATCTCCCTGGCAGGCCACCACCACCACCACCTCTGTTGAGGTGAGAGCTATCGTCGGGCGGCGGCACGGCCGCCGGAGAGGCGGTTTCCGGCGAACCCGCCACCATGAAATTTTCGGAAAAACCACGAATACGCTCACCCGATCTGGCTCTTTTGAGCCCGATATCTCTCCTAACAATTTCTAAGATCAATCCGCAGAAGAAGAGGGAGGGGAGGACCTTGTTCGCGGGCTGGAGGCGTGCAGAGCGTCGGGAAGCCATTGGCGCGGTGGTGGCATCGCCGGAAATTCTTCAACAGCAAGGGGGAAATCTGAAACAGTTTGATGGAGAGTGTAACCTTTTCCCCTTGCTCTTAGGAGTCTTTTATAGATTATCAAGTGGGGAGGGGAAAGGATGAAACGTTCATGGCTCTTAATATTTCCCTTAATGACGTTTCGGTTATGACGAATGGCAGTTGAAACGCTGGAGATGAAGAGGCGTTTGCCAGGTTGCGATTTCCTATTGGACCCACTTTTCCTTAATTATTAACATAATTAAAGTAGGAAACGACCCATAAATACTCTTGGTTTTCATTCCCATAGTCAGAATTTATTATGGCGTCGATTACGGAAATTTCCAGTCTGGCTGACGTTTCGGCCTTGGTCACGGGCATGAAACATAGGTCACGGGCGTGACAGGCCCAGTTAGCCAATTCTGGGTCGACGATCGTCGAATTGGGATCGACGATCGTCGAGCGTGGTCATGCCCTATGTCACGGGCATGACATTGCGGGTCACGGGCGTGACATGCCTGGTGACTAACTCTGGGTCGACGACCGTCGAACTGAAATCGACGATCATCGAACGTGGTCACGCCCTATGTCACGGGCATGACATTGTGGGTCACGGGCGTGACATGTCTGGTGACTAATTCTGGGCCAACGACCGTCGAACTGAACTCGACGATCGTCGACCGTGGTCACGCCCTATGTCACGGGCGTGACTCTGTGAGTCACGGGCATGACAGGCCATGAGGCGAATTCTGCGCCCGACGATCGTCTGCCTGAGATCGACGATCGTCGAAGGAGTCACGCCCCAGGTCACGGGCGTGACACCTGGGTCACGGGCGTGACAGGGCCGGGTGGAAAATTCTGCGCCCGACGATCGTCTACCTGAGATCGACGATCGTCGAAGGAGTCATGCCCCCGGTCACGGGCGTGACGGGTCGGTCACGGGCGTGACCAACCCGTGACCCGAAATCTTGGTCGATTTATTTCAACTTTTGGGCTCCCTAGGGTTCTACCACAACCAACCGACTCCTAAGGGTCTAGCCGGAAATGGGATGTTATATAATCGACATCTGATAAAAATAGTTCAGTTTCAAATTAAGTTTTCTAATTAATTTTCTGAAAAAATGAAAAGCGGAGTTGTCTTCTTCATCCGCTAGTATTGTAGAATCCAAGAACTTCAAGTTCAAATCAGAAGGGATTCTGAGTAAGCTGTTGCGATCATCATCTTCTACAGCAAGTTCAGAGTAATTCTCTGAGGAATGCGAATCATCCTAGGCGTGCCCTAGCTGAAGTTATCTTCTCAATCTAAGCCGAGCCAGATCTGAAGATCATTCTGACGGATCAAAGAAGAAGAAGGAAGGGTTAATAACGGTTCAGTCAAGATCGGGAGACATTCTTGAAGGAGAAGCAGATTGATCTGATAGCCGATTACAGAACAAGCTGGGCTACAAATTCAAGATCGTTGTATCATCTTGTTGCTGGGAAGACAAAGTTAGGGCTAAAATTTGCTCAGTGCAGGTAGACAGACATAAAGACTTTCCTTTGTAGTTTGCAATTCAATTTTATTGATTAATTCTGTGTAACATTCATTTTGAATCTGAGTGGTAAGGCTAAGGCCTGAGGTGTAAGCCTGTTGTTATTAAGGCTGAGGTAGGACAGGGATTGCCTGAGTTGTAAGCCTGGTTATAAAGGCTAAGATAGGGCAAGATTGCCTGAGCTGTAGGAGTGTGGATTCACTCTGAGGTAGAGTTCTTGGGAAGAACTTATGTTGTAGGATCTTGGAGATTTGAGTGGTAGGGCTTGCGCCTGATTTGTAGGAGCGAGTTGGGCTCTGAGCTGTGATTTGGGGATTTGAGAAAGTGGAAGGAAGTTTGGTTGAATCTAGCTTATTACTGGATAGGCAAAGGGGGAAAGTGGATGTACCCATCAATTGGGGAACCACTATAAATCACTGTGTACTTTGATGTGTGTGTTGTGATTGCTATGTTTAGATAATCAATAACCTGCCAAATTTTTTTTAAATTGGACCTATTCACCCCCCCCCCCTCTAGGTGTTTAGTTGTTTTTGAAATCAAGAATTTCAGATGTTTCATCAGTACGTCTTGGATAAATCATGAACACTACACTCATAAGCATGATAAGAAGTATATGGGGGTACATTATGTAGTATGTGATGTATAATATGTGTTTTTATATGGATCCTCATAGGAAGAAACATGTGACTGTTATGTAGTATGGGATGCATAACAATCATCACATGAATGCACATTAGATTTTTTTTCTTTTCATTACATGCGATATTATGTAGTATGGGATGCATAATATTTCTTGTGTACGCCACTCATAACATGCATTAAGACTTTTATTAGAATGCATAGCACAACATACATGTGATAACATAACATTAGCACACATGCCAAGCTAAAGATCTACATGATGACATACGTACGCACATGGTTTTAAAGCAAGAGAATTAGAGTTCATGCATTCATGGTTTATGCACATGAGTCAATAGGATGATAGTATATCATCCTAAGTTAAGCATGATATCATTTAGAAATCCCAGAGCAAGTTAGCAGCATGAGCAAGTGCCTATACATATATGGTCTGAACTAAGTGTTGTAGTTCTAGCGGTTAAACTAGGTTTTGATTAGTTGTTCATTGTATTCTTAGGATGCTGCCTAAGCATGTTGCATTGAGGTCGACTCCCCAGTCTGAGAGCAAGTTGTCTGGTGTGTAGAGTGAGGCTGTGATTGAGGGACTGCGGCAGAGCAATAAGGCATTGTCTAGGCTGATGATCGAGATGCAATCGCAGATCCAGGCGCTGTTGACAGTCGTTTCAGGACAGCAATGTGGATTGTAGGACCCTGCTGTGGGTCAAGCTGTTCCCATTCATCCTGCTCCTTAAATGACTCCAGTTTTGCTGTCAATAAAGATGAATTTCATTTCGCATTTTCCAATGAATAGGACCTCCTACCTATGACGGTAGATCTGATTTCATGGTATTGGATGATTGGATTATCGCTATCGAGGATATGCTCTCATATTCAGGAATTTTTGCTCACCAGAGGGTGATGGTTGTCGCTTACCAGCTAAAGTGTCTTGTAAAGAACTAGTGGTTGAGAGAGAAGGAGACCCTTATAGATAGATGCTTGTGGAAAGTGTTTAAGGATTTATTGTTGAAGAAATTTTTGTCGTCAGTCAAGCGAGATCGCTTAATGAACAACTTCCTGCATCTGAAGCAAAGACAACTCACAGTCAGTGAGTATGAGATAGAGTTCAGCAAGTTGAGCCGGTTTGCCCCAGATTTGGTAACCTTTGAAGCTTGCAGAGTGAAGCATTTTCTGGGTGGTCTTAAGAGAGACATCCAGTAGTTGGCCAGTGCTTATGGATCTGGGAACTATGCTGAGGCAGTAAAATCTATTCTCAAGGTTGAATCTATCGATAATGCCAAGAATCGAGGCATGCAAATGAGAAAATACAAGAGGAAGTCAAATGATAGTAAGAACTCTCGGGAATCTGGTCCCACTTCAAAGAAAAGAAGCAAGGAGATGTGTAGTATTTGTGGTCGGTCAGGCCATCCGTTCGAGATATATTTCAAGAGGCTGGGAGCTCAAAAGTAGCAACAAGTGCATGCAATTCAGAGCGCTCCCAAAGGAGATCTGGTTTGTGCTTCGTATAAGCGGAAGGGGCATGATGTTGCCCATTTTTGGGGTAAGGTGAAGGTCTGCTTTAGGTATAGACAAAAGGGACATTTCAAGTAAAAGTGCCTGCAGTCTCAGCCCCAGCTGCAGCCAGTTACACATCAAGCATTTCCTCCGCAGTAACTTTTCGATAAAGGAAAAGGCAAGTTAAATGTGATGACTATGGAGGAAGTGCATACGTCCACCTAAGTGATCTCAGGTTAGATTCTAATCGAATTCCTAGCTTTTAGCTTTAGTTTCGATGATTGTTCGTCTAGTTACGTATCTGACTTTATAGGGAGATTTAAGGTAAAGAACCGTTGGGCACGCGTTCTTATCGATTCTGTTGCTACCCACTCGTTTGTGGCTAGGACTTTCATACAGTGCCATCATCTGACTCTCGATCTAGGTTGACATTCATTTTGCATTAAGTTTTCTTTTGGTGATTTGGTGGTGTCAGATCAAGGTATCCAGAGTTGTCCGATCCTTTTAGGTAATTTTGTAGCTTTTGCTGATTTGAAGGTGATAGACCTAGAGGACTTTGATGTGATCTTGGGCATGGACTAGTTGTCCAGATATGATGTGGTTATCTTATGCAAGGTTAAGCGTTTGGACTTCAAGATGGACAATGGCCACCCTAGGAGTGTTTATGGTTTTTCGCGCCAGGATTCCCCGATTATTTTTGTGGTATGTGCTCAGAAAGTTTTGAATTTCGGTTGTTTTGCTTATTTGGTTTCTATTTTGGAAACCGTTTGTAGTTTGTCATGGGTCGAGGAGGTTCCTATGGTGCGAGAGTTTCCTGATTTCTTCCCAGATAGTCTTTCGCCTAAGAGAGATGTGGAGTTTGTAATAGATTTGGAGCCAGGTACTCGTCCTATTGCTAAAGCACTGTACCGTATGGCCCTGCGTGTGATGGAAGAGTTGCGTACCCACATGGATGAGTTATTGCAGTGTGGATTCATTAGGCCAAGTTCTTTGCCTTGGGGTGCTCCCGTGTTGTTTGTAAAGAAGATGGATGGATCTATGAGGTTGTGCATAGATTAGAGGGAATTGAACAAGGTAAATATCAAGAACAGGTATCCCTTGCCCAAAATAGATGATTTGTTTGATCATTTTTGTGGTGGTACAGTGTTGTCGAATATTGACCTTCACTCAGGCTTCCATAAGTTGAGAATCTGTGAGTCAGATGTTCCGCGAACTGCCTTCCGTTCTCGGCATGGGCATTTTGAGTTCTTAGTGATGTCGTTTGAATTGACGAATGCACCCTCTGCCTTCATGGACATGATGAACAGAGTGTTTAAAGATTTTCTGGACCGTTTTGTGGTTGTTTTTATTGATTATACCCTGGTTTATTCCCGGAGTGCTGAGGAGCATGCTCAGCACTTGTGGTTAATTCTATCTGCTTTGAGAGAACATAAGTTGTATGCAAAGTTGAGTAAGTGCGAGTTTTTGCTATCTCAAGTTTTCTTTTTGGGTTATGTTGTGAATAAGGATGGAATTTCTTTTTATCCTGAAAAGATAGCTGTCGTATTGGATTGTAAAAGACCCACTACACCCAATGGGATTAGAATCTTCCTAGGGATGGCAGCTATTATAGAAGGTTTGTGGAAGGATTTTCTACATTGTCTGTGCCACTGACTAAGCTTACGGAGAATAACGCAGCATTTGTGTTGAGCGATAAGTGCGATGAAGCTTTTTAGGAATTGAAAAAGAGATTGTGCACTGCTCCAGTTTTGACTTTGCCTACCGAAGGATTTGAGTATGTTGTTTATATGGATGCATCACACGTCGGGCTTGGATGTGTCTTGATGCAAGAAGGCAAGGTAATTGCATATGGTTCTAGGCAATTAAATATACATGAAAGGAACTACCCTACTCATGATTTTGAGTTTGTGGCAGTGATTTAGGCCTTGAAGTTGTGGAGACATCGGTTGTATGGCACGTTGTGCAAGATTTACACGGACCATTAGAGCTTGAAGTATCTCTTCACTCAGAAGGAATTAAATTTGCGTCGGCATAGATGGTTAGAATATGTCGTGGATTACGATGTCAAGACCCAATAACATCCAAGCAAAGCTAATGTGGTAGTCGATGCCTTGAGTAGAAAGACCGTGCAGATCTTTGGGCTTTCGGTGGAATCCTTGGTGGAAGAGTTTCTGTTAATGGGTATCTCGGTCAGAAGTAGTGACTCGCCAAGAAGTTTGGAAGTTACAGAGCCTTCATGGATTACTCTTACGAGGCTACATCAAAAGGACGATCCTGATTTGCAGCACCTTCATAGCAGAACTGAGAAAGGATAATTACTAGACTTTTCTATTGATGATGCAGGTACTTTGAAGTATCGTGGTAGGAATTGCATTCCCACTGTTGAGGGTTTTCGAGCAAAGTTGTGCAGTGAGGCGCATGGTTCTAGTGTTGCCTACAACCCTGGTTCTACCAAGATGTATAAAGATCTGAAGCAGACCGTTTGGTGGTATGAAATGAAAAATGATATAGCCAAGTTTGTGTCTGAATGCTTCACCTGCAAGCGGGTTAAGGCAAATCATGGAAGGCCTGGTGGTAAGCTGACGCCTTTAGATATTCCAAGTTGGAAGTGGGAGAGTATTTCTATGGACTTTATTACTGGTTTGCCGAGATCTCCCCGGGGAAATGATTCAGTGTGGGTCATAGTTGACAGATTGACGAAGTGTGCTCACTTCGTGCCGTTTAAGATTGATTACTCCATGAAGAAAATAGCAGAGTTATTTTTAGATGAGGACATCAGACTACATAGAGTACCTGTTAGTATTGTGTCAGATCAAGATTCCAGGTTTACTTCTCATTTTTGGAAAAGATTACAGGAAGGGTTGGGTACCGACCTCAGATTTTCAACTGCTTATCATACACAGACCAATGGTCAGACAGAGAGAGTAAATTAGATTGTGGAAGACATGATAAGTTGTTGCATCTTGGAAAACCGAGGAGCGTGGGATGCATGGCTGAGATTGATGGAATTTGCAAATAATAATAGTTATCAGGAAAGTTTGCAGATTGCACCGTTTTAGGATTTGAATGGGAGACGTTGCAGAACTCCCTTATTTTGGGCCGAAGTTGGTCAAGTACCATTGTTGGGTCTGGAAGCCTTAGAAGAAATGAATACTTCTGTAACGCATATTCGAGAGAAGCTTCGAATAGCTCAGGAGCGTTATGAGAAGAACGCTAATCAGAGAAGGATTGATCTGGAATTTTCATATGGGGACATGGTTTTTCTCAAGGTTTCTCTTATGTTCGGTGTTTAGAGGTTTGGAAAGAACCACAAGTTAGATCCCAGGTACGTGGGACCTTTCCAAGTTATTGAATGCATCAGAGTGTAAGCTTATAGGATAGATTTGCTCGCTAATTTTCCTGGTATGCACGATGTGTTTAATGTGAGCCAGTTGAGGAAATGTGTGCTTAGTGACTGACATGTTATCGATTAATTGCCCTAGTTATAGCCTAACCTTTCTTATGTTGAGATGTCTGTTCGTATTTTGGATACTTAAGATCGGGTGTTGTGAAGGATGACAATACCCATGGTCAAAGTTTTGTGGCGAAACCAAGATGTGGAGAGTGCGACTTGGGAGTTGGAGTCATCTTTAAGGGAGGATCATCCTCATATGTTCTCCTACTTTCTTTTAGTAAGTATTTTTTGCGATAACCCTTGGTTGCTTTCTTTCTTTAGTGGAATCAGTTGTGTATTAAGTTTTGGGACGAAACTTCCTTTTAGGGGGAGTGGCTATAACACCCTTGATTTTTTTTCGATGTTTATTTTAATTCCTTTAGTGGCATATTTTGACATCATGGCGTTACATTGACGCATATTTGACTGGTACCATTACTGGAGTGTGAATTTTGCTCATTGGTATCAGAGGTGTTGACTTAGAATATTAGCATGGCTAATTTCTAGTGTATTTTTTAGCTATCCCTTGTGAGCCGGTTTTGTTTTGGAACTCGGTGGAGCCTTTTTGGGATAGTTGGTGTTTTGGTCATCAGGAAGTTTTTACCCGAGTTTGGTTTATCGGATTTTGATTTCGACTTCGCTGTTGGATTCGTAGCATCGATAATTAGCTTCGGTGCAAATTTCATGAAAATCCGGGTTGTTTAGATTTATCGGTAGTTTGGGCGTTTATTATAATAATAATAATATAATATATTACTTATATATATAGTCATACGATAAGACGGAAACCCTATTCATCGTCTTCTTCCCAAACCGTCCGACCGTTTCGCGAAAGAGAGAAAGCGGCGAACCTCACAAAGCTTTCGTCTGTCGATTATAGGAGCTCTGGTGCACGAAATCGTCATCGGAGGGTAGATTCAGATAGTTCTCATTAAGATCTATGTCTGTACGGTGAGGTTTTCCAGTTTCTTGAATTTTTTGGGTGTTTGGTTATTCGATTTTGACCCTTGTTTGCCCTCAAAAAGTTTTAGGAATCGTTGCCTAGGTGTTCTTACGGCCAGATCCTTGAGGAGGAGCGCTTGCGTGGCCTGTTTTCGGGCGATTTGAGGCAAGTGGTGATTTCTTCCCTCCTTAGGGTTAGGAGTAGGTATTCATCGACCAAGATCAATCAGCTGGGTAGTGTAGGATTCCAAGACAAGTAAAAGAAAAGGTTCGTCGTATATGACTGTTAGTCTAGGTTAACCCATTGGGTGAATGACAGCTAGTCAAAGTACGATTCGTCGTATATGACAGTTAGCCTAAGTAAAATTCGTTAAATATGGCCATTAGCTTACGTTTAAATTCGTCGAGTATTCTCGATGAATTTCGTCGAGTATTCTCGACGAATTTGTCGAGTATTCTCGACGAATTCTTCGAGTATTCTCGACGAATTCGTCGAGTAACAGTCCTGTCATTGAGTGAATGTGACTTGGCATCGAGAGCATCGAGTGATCTGTGCGTCTAAGTCAGATTCGTCGAGTAATCCCGACGATTTCATCGAGTATCAGTCCTAGCATTGAGTGAATGTGACTTGGCGTCGAGAGCGTCGAGTGATCTATGAGTCTAGGTAAGATTCATCAGGTAATCTCAACAAATTCGTCGAGTATCAGTCTCAGCGTTTAGTAATTCTGCATTAGTTGAGTTTAGGGAGTTGAGTTATAGGCTTGGCGTTGAGTGTTATGGTTTTGGCGTCGAGAGCATCGAGTGCCGGTGAGGCTAAGTCTAAACTCAACTAATGCAGAATTACTAGGCTGAGACTGATACTCGACCAATTTGTCGAGTATTGTCAGTTGGCATCAAAAGCGTTAAGTGCAGCCTTTGGCATTGAGTGTTGCCTTTGGCGTTGAGTGTAGCCTTTGGAGTTGAGTGTAGCCTTTGGCGTTGAGTGCGTTGACTGAATCAATTTTAGCGTCGAGTGCGCTCAGTGGACTAAGCTAGGCATCGAGTGAAGGCATTGAGTGAAGTAAAACTGTGGAGTTAAGTCCATGCATCGAGTGAGACTGCCTTTGTCGCTGAGCGTGCTGAGTGAACTCGACTATTCGTCCAATATACTCGACGAATTTTCGTGGATTTGGGTTATTTTTGCCGATTCGTTGTGTATCAAGTTAACTAATTTTGCTAAGTATATTTGGTCGAGTGTCTACTGTATTAGTCGAGTAATACTCGATGAATCTGTGTGGATTTAGATTTTCCTCCCAAATTGAGTCCAATTCGGCGAGTATGTCCTTAGGGTGATGATTTTTTGGGGGATTTATTCTTCCTTTTTTCGTTGGAGTAATCTCGTGTTTTCAATGGGGTTTTATTGGTGTTTATGGATGTTATTTTGGTGTGGCACCTGGTTGGCAGTGGATAAAGGACCACCAACCTAAGGCCAGCTTATGGATCTTTGCCCTAGTGGGTTTACCTGGGTGGGTTTGTGACTGATGGTGTGTTGGGTAGGTTCCCACCACCTCAGGTGTCTGTTTTTCCCCGGGCGTTGGTATGTCAATAAATAGGACCACCTTTCTTTGGATCCTTATGAAGTCCTTACAGTTGATGTGTGGAGGAGGGGACCACCACCTTAGGTGCCGAATTTTGCCGGTGTTTATACTCATTCTATGATGATCTTGCTACTTCTATATATGTACTTACTTGTGTATATGTTTTTAAATCTAAGATCTTTATCGCACATGGTGCAGCTTGAGATGTCTAACCCTTGTGAGTTCTTTCTTACTATTTACCTTATGGTTGGTGTTTTTTAGTTCAACTATTATTGTTTGGGTTGGTAACCCTTTGACTCCTGTATTTCCATTTGAAACTGATCTTTCCTTGCAACTTGTATATTCTTGCTGAGGTGTTATTTTTTTTTATGTCACAAGTTTGGAGTAGTAGCCATTTGAGCGGCTAGGGTTGGTGGTTGCTGGTGTTCTACAGCTGTTGCTGTCATCTTTTCCTCACATGTATGGGGTAGTGTTGTTGTCATTTTGTTATTTAGTTCAGACATACATGTTTCTTTTTGGTGAGTACGTGTCAGGTTGTTGACGCCCACTAGAGTTATTATTTTATTAAGTTACTTGCTAGCTTCTTAATCTCTTCTTGATGACTGGTTGGTTTTACTTGCTCTCTGGGAAGGTTTTACGGTCGGATTGTATGTTAGATTTTTTTAAAGGTATAAAAGTATCATTTTAACTATCTCATTCATAGCATGGTTTTAAACCAAAGTCGCTATATTTTAATGAACGTAAAGCTATTTCTATACTTATATTAAATCTAGAGGTATGCATATCATGAGTTGTCCTATTTGGATGTTTATGCTCATGTGGGATGTCAATCAATATCAGCAAAGTATTTTCCACAACGTATATTCATATTTTCACTTGTGGACTAGTTGATCCACTGAGCCAAGGGATACGAACATCAAAACTTAACTTAAATTACAGTTTTCTTCATAATAAACTTGAGGATTTCATATAAAATGTTACTTACAGGTTCTTGCCTGAGCGCCTGTAGTTATCGCCTACATGGCATGGCATCATGACGCGTGTTTTCTCTTACTCTGATACATCATTTAAATGCGGAGAAAATGCGGGTTGTGACAATAGATGGCTGTAGTCAGAGTATTGGAGTAGGTCTCTAGGAAAACACTCATTCAGGGGAAGAAATGATAGTTTGTCCCCTACTGTGCGGCGGTAGCTTTACCGCCGATGATAGCTCCTAATGAGCACTATTTTGTGAGGCATGTCTTATGGAGAACTGGGGGCTATTGTTGTGAGGCCTGTCTCGTGGAGACCTGGGGGCCATTGTTTGAGAGGACTATCTCTTTGAGACTTGGGGTCTATTTTGTGTATTTGTCTTATTATTCTTATTTTGTTTAGTGGGCATTCAAATGATTGGGTTCTAAGCAATTAATTTACTTCCGCTAGAATGCACTCTGAGTTAGGATACACGTTTATGGTTTAAATAAGTAACACCACTAACTGTTCGTAGAATATGGCTTGGGGACCCGGCCAGACCTTCTGTTATATCCTATGTGACGGATGGGGGTGATGCGTCGGCAAGTGCACCGGTCATTGTCAAGTAATAATTATGGGAAAAGTTTCCCCAAATGTCGATCTCGAGGGAATGCAAGTTGGGTATCGTGATAACATCGTAGAAAGATCATTACTCAGAGTTAAATGAAACAACAGAGGTTGGATTTTCATTCCTAATGCTAAAAATACAAAAAGAAAACTAATGCGGGTCGTAAGCACTACTTCGCTTGGTGGATGGAACTAGTGAAGGCTGCTATGCCTTGCTTCGTGACGTGAATGGATGGAGAGAAAGCGGATTGAATAACCACACATGCAGAGAGTGAGGGTCATAATCGCCTCTTCAACCACCAAAACTAGCCTATGCTAGAGTTATTCTAGTGCGCGAGTGGAGTGGATGTGAATGGAGGCGAGTGCATCACAGCTAACAAAAGAGGATGTAACTAACCCAAACAAACTTCATTTATAGACAAATAAAAGAAAGTTCAGGTTCATTACAAGCTTTAGAATACAGTCTACTATGGAGAAGAGGTAGAATAAACCGAAAGGGGGAAAGCCTAGCTGTGGTTCTTGGCCGGAATGGTGGGTTGTCAGTCCACTTCTCGACTACGACCGTGGTTGATTCCGGAGGTAAATGGGTTATCAATCCACTTATCTTCCTCCATCTTCTTCCTTTTCCTTCAGTCTTCTCTCCCTTTTTTTCCCAAATGAGTAGTACCGAAAGATCTCTGTTGCGCACTGCTGGTGGCCGGGAACTCTCCTAAGGGTTGAAGATGACTTCAGATCACCGGAGAAGGCTTTCCGGAGGGTGGAGATGAGTGGAAGACCTGTGGGGGAGAGAAATGGCGCTTCGCGCGCAGCAGCGAGACGAAAAATTAATTGTCGTGCCCTAATTCGCGGGGGCACTAGATTAAATACAGTCAGCAGAAAATCATAGTGCATGATTAGTGGCGCACAACTAGTCTTTGTGCATACTGATGGTCGATGATCGTGTGCTCTGCTCCAGAGAAACCTGTAGCTGGACAAAAAAAATTAATATATATATGCACGATCAGTGGCACACGACAAGAGGTCGTGCGCACTGGATCCCATGATCGTGGGATTAGAAATGACAGAACTCCAGAAAAATGGGATAAATGCGCACGAGCAGTGGCGAACGATCTGTAACATCCCATTTCCAATTAGGCCCCCCCCTAAGAATAACTTTGGGCTTGCCTGGGCCATGGCAAGACCATAGGGAACCAAATAGACCAAATGGGCTTAGGAGTCTAGTAGAGACTCATTTTGGGCTGCAAATAGCAAGTTTCCAAAACACTGAGTTTGGGTGACCTAGTGAGTTCAAACTGACTCTAGGGCATTTCTAGACCCAATGTGGGGCCAATGAGTCACCATAGACTCAATGGGGTCAATACTAGTGGCCAAATTAACCCAAGCCAACCCTAACCCTAAAATGGTCAAAGTGCCCTTCCTAAGGGCCATGTGACCTCCAGGGGGCCAACTCAACTCCAACTAACCCTACCTAGGCCTTAGGGGAGTCCAATGGGTCACCAAAGACCCATTGATGTGGACCCAAAGAGTCAAGATAACCAAGTCAACATTTAACCCAAGTCAAGTCAACTTGACCTAATTGGGCTAACCCAACTTCAAGTCACCCCCCTCTTGGGCTAAGCCTAATGACAAGAATAATGTGAGATATTAGGGCTGCCAATAACCTAGTTCCTTGACCAGTCAACTAGGTGACTAGGAGAGAGAAAGAGAAGCCTAAATTTGAGAAATAAAAGAGGAGAGAGAAATGATAAAAGAAGTATTCATGGTGGACCACCCCCCCTCCCATGTTTTCATTTGGGATTTAATGAATGGGCTGCCAATAGGTTTTGGGAGGAAGACATTTCAGTTTGGAGGGTGACTAGGAGAGAGAGGATGAGAGAGAGAGAGAAGGAATTTTAAAGGAGGAGAGAGAAATTATTCAAAAATGGTGGAGGAGTTTTGGAAGACCAAGGAGTGTGGGGTTCGGCCATTAAGGGCTGAGAGGGGACTTTATGGAGGGGGCATTAAATTCCAGACGTTTCCCCAGCCACCCAAGAGGCGGTTACAGCCCCCCTCCTCCACCATGGCCGAAATTCAACATTTAGGGCCATTAATGGCCACTTCAAGCCATGACCCTCCCCCTCCCCTCTCTACCTTTTTAAACCCCCATCAGTGAGCCAAGGAGAGGCTTTCGAATCCCTAACAGAAGAGCAAGTGGTGGCCGGAGCTTGAGAAGAAGGAAAACGCCGCCGCCGCCGTCGCCATGGCCCCTCGTCGATCTACACGTTGCATGGCCGCCGGGAAGGTCCTCCCTCACTCCTTTTTCCATGCTTAGATCCTAGGGATGTTTAGAAGGGGCTTTCATGATCAAACTATTCGGATCCAAGTTTTAAATTTAGAAAAATCTGCCATTGTTTTTGGGTTTTTGGAGCTCTCGGGTAGGGCGGCGCCGCCACCTCCGGCCGCCCTAGCTCCGGCCAAGGGGAGCCCCCACCACCGGGAACACATAGGAGGTGTTTCCCGGCGGTGGCGCCGCCTCTGGCCGCCGGGTTGTGGCCCGTGAAACACCTCCTCCACGGCCTAAAATTAGGTTAATTCGGGGAAGATGAGCAGCAGGCGTCGGATACGCTTTAAGATCCGTGCAGATCAATCAAACATTATATTTCTATTTTTCTGATTTCTGTATTCTGTTTTAAAACAGTTTTACTGTAGTTGGATTTTAGGCCCCTTAAGGGCACCTTATGGAAAAACATGTAACATGAAAATTGTAGGTATTTAAAATACCTACAATTTGATATGTGTTATGAAAAATTTGGAGGAAAACTGAGCCCTGTAGGGCCATTTGAATAAGGGTGTGTCCTAATCATTAGGGCAGATCTTTGTAAAATTATTTTAGGCCCTTTAGAGGCATGATCAACAAATATGACCAACATGAAAGTTGTAGGTATTTTCAATACCTACAGTTTGATAGGTTATAGGAAAAATTTGGATGAGTAGGCTGACCTGTAGAGTCTTTTTCGTGAAGCCTATACCCTACAAGTTAGGGCAGATCACTGTAGGAGAAATTTAGGGCACCCCTAGGGATTTTCAGGGGGTGTGACCTTCAGAGAAGTTGTAGGTATTTTGAATACCTACAGTTTGATATGTGATGGGTAAAATGTGGATGAGTGGTCTGCCCTGTAGAGTCATTTTAGTGAGGGCTATACCCTACAAGTTAGGGCAGATCACTGTAGGAGAATTTTAGGGCACCCCTAGGGATTTTCAGGGGATGTAACCAGCAGATAAGTTGTAGGTATTTCAAATACCTACAGTTTGATATGTAATGGAAAAATATAGGACAAGCCTACAGACCTGTAGGGCCATTTTCCTAGGGTAGGTCCTATATGTAGGGCAGATTTTAGGATGGATCCCCACACTTAACCCTTGGTCCAAATCCTCTGAATTTTGGACAGGGGCTTAACCTAACATAAACCTAGCTCCTGTAAATATTGGAGGCAATTTGGGATAAGGTAGCTTAGGGTTTTGCCCTAAACCTAGAAAAGTTAGGGTTAGAACATTGAAGGGTCAAATGACCTCCATACCCTTCCAATTTTTGGTGAGGTGTCCCTGGTGTATATATCTAGGCCTGGTTCAAATTTCAACTCATTTGGTTGAGTTTTGAATAGGAAACCACCAAGCCCTAGTTTGGTCCTAGGGAAGGGTGATATGGGAAAAAGGGGACTTGTGGCAATTTGGTGGTCAACTCACCTCAACAGAGGTTGAAGTTGTGACCAATGGGTTAGGATGATCCTAAGAACCCTTGGGGAGCAAAGGAGATGTGTTAGGGTGGATTTACCCTAGGGCCCAGGTACAAACCCAAAGTGAGGACTTTTGGGGGTTTGTGAAGGACATAGGGGCAAATGCTCTTGTATGGCCTTGATATTTGGTGGAGAGGTGGTTAATGAATATTTAACCCTCTGGTTATAATCTTAGAGAATTTTAAGGTAGCTAGGTACCTCAAATCCTAAACCCTAGTTTTAGGGTAGAAGGGCCTTTAGGGTCAAAACAGTAATTTAACTCATCTAAAAGCCATGAAACTTGGGTAGTGTACTTCTTGGGTTTAGGGAAGTCTTTGGGAAGTAATATTGAGAGCCTTGGGATTCAATACATAATAGTTCCTTCATATCTCACAAAAATAGGCTTTTGGGTATGTTAATTAATTTGATTTCTATGGTTGATTAATGGATATGAAATTTTGGCAGAGAGCTTTTTAGGTTCTTATACATATGCTTGAATTTTTCTGGAATTATTAACTGATTATTTTAAGTACTTCATTCACAAGCCATTGATTTTCTAAAGATAGTCAAATAATTATTATGGGTTGTTCCCTCACTGAAATCTGGTGTAACTTAGGCAAATGAGTTTTTATGACCTCTTACATCTCTGGTAATTATTGTAGAATTTTTGGATCTATAATCATAGGGGTTGATTCACAAGGCTTGCAATTTGTAGAATTTATAAATGATTTTTAAATAATATTTTTAGGCCTTGAAAAATTATAATTTTTGGTCAGTGAACATTTATGGACATTGTAGAGCCCTGGTAATTTTCTTATAATTTTATGATGAATGAATGTAGTACCTCATGCTCAAAATCACTCATGGCTTTAATTTCTGGATAATTAAATAAATATTAAATTATTTAGGAAAAATTTGGAAGTGCTGGATTTTAAGTTATAAAAGTCATGATAGGCCCTTAGTAATTATCTTAGGGTGCTTGGATGAGAAATTGATGCACTTCTTATCATACATGTTGTTAGCTCATGTTGGTCTGCATATAGTGAAATCATAGAAATGGTAATACCATGGTCATAGGGCGACAAATCATGTGTAAATGCCGTGGCAAGATGATTCGGAGGTTATCAATGAAATTGGGTGTGGGATAGTGGTTAGGTTGACTAAGGATGGGTGGAGCTCGGGTTCGACGGAACATCGTCTTTCCTGGGAGCGGGTGAAGGAGTTAAAACACATTAGGGTTAGAACCAGAGTAACATTAAGAGTTTGGGAACGGGGTATAAACCAACAATAATAAGTGCCTTGCGAAAGGGAACTTCGGGCCGTAATGCACCGTCTTGGTTCCTAGTGCCCCTTGAGAGCCCTTCACGGGGTATACCGGGGGCAGTCCTGGGCTAACGTAAACTGTAATAACAAACCGACAAGAGTAACTTAGTAACTAGGGCTGCACTTTTCACAACACTGTTGGCACAGGAAGGTTGATGAGAGCTTCGACTCGGTTGATTTGGAAACGGACGGGATGGTCCGGGGAGCTTCGGCTCGGTGTTGTGTGCTTACGGTTTAACTTGCATGTGCATAAAAATAGGAAAGTTAAGGTGGTGGGTCCTTCGATATCGGGGAGTTCGATTGCACCGACACCGATATCGTTGACTCGGCGGGGTGATTAGCACTCCGCCAACAGAAGTCCGGTGCGCCAGCCGGCAAGAGTACGCAGGCGTCCGCTTTGTGCACCAAGCGTTGAGGCGTACGATAGGTCAGACCAGTGTGCTTTACTGGTTTTGGAGGTGGGCGAGGCCCAACCCACCGCTTCCGTTTGCCACTACGGAGGTATCCTGGGAGGTAACGGCTCCGAAAGGGGGAACTAAAGGTCTGTGTGCACAGAGTCGGGTGTGTGAGTTGCACTGCATGACATAACATACCCACCATATAGTTGCATATCATATCGTTCATAACAACCTTGACACCTAAAGTATAAGTGGAATGGGACGCTTATACTTTAGGACTTGCAAAACGACCCCTTGGTCTATAAGCTTGTGTGGGCAAGTTTATAAATCAAAGGTTAATTTCAATATATATATGTTGCTGTTTGATAACCGACACCCCAACGTATAAGTGGTATGGGACACTTTATACGATGGGAGCCTTGCAAAAGATCCCTTGGCTTATGTGTACTCACATAAGTGAAGGTTTAAAATTACCTTACTTATTTTCCTTCTTGTTTGACCTATTACAACACTTAAGTTTTATATTGCTCCCCTGTTATAACTTGCTAGTTAGGTCCACCGTCATCTGCTTTTGACTACTCTCCACTTTCATGTCCTCCCCTTTCTTCCTCTCCGCCCGGTGCCTTAGAGCGTGGGGGAAGGGGTGGGGGATGATAGGACTTAGTCTTTTAGACTAACGGTTTTCGAACCATATCATTTTAGGGGATCGTGGAGCCCAGCATGGAGGAGCAGCCCCAGAGATCGGTGCGCCTAGAGGTGGGGCAGTCTAGCTCCGGAGTTCACACCGCCGGGACCGTGAGTCTCGATCCTTGAGTAGTTTCTGATTTGCTTCCGCATGAGAGACTTGTAGTGAGGACATTTTGTACCGGGCATAAGCCCGTAATTATATTACTCTGATGTTTCTGTGGACACTCCCTTCGTGGAGTTTTATTATATATATATGTGATTTTTATTATTGTGGACTGCATTGCTTTTACTTCAATAATTGTGCTACTTCTGTGATCGAATTTGGCCGGCAGAATCGGCGCCTTGTGGTGATGACCCTTCGGGACGTGAAGGAGTCACCGCAAAGCGGCGGTTCTGGGCCTAAGACCCCGGTAGTTGAAAAAGAAAAAAAAAAGGGGGTCTTACACGATCAGAGGTCGTGCGCACTATGTCCAATGGTCGTGCGATTGCCCCAGACAAAAGTTGGAAAAATGGAGAATAGTGTGCACGATCAGTGGCTCATAAGCTGTGGTCGTGCGCTATAGATCCAATGATCGTGTGCAGTGTTCCTGTACCGTTTGGGGTTCGATGAAGTAACCGCGCATGACCAGCGATCGTGCGCTAAAGAGTCCACGGACTGTACGCGTGTAAAAACGCACGATCAGTGGCCCCTAGGAAAAAAAACATTCCCAAACAATCCTGAAACACTCACACGACCTTTGTACCTACAGTAAAAACTGAAGAGCCACCGAAATGGGAATTCCACATTCTCCGGACAAAGAAAAACACCAAGAATAGGGCAAAAGTACAATAACTATGAAATTACACTGAAAACGGCCCTAAAGTGCACTTAACAAGCAATGGACGTAGTAACAAATATGAACAATTATGGCTCTCAAGTGTAGTGCATCATCGAGAAAACTAGCCAAGATGAGTCCAAAAATATGTATATAACTTGGACTCATCACACCCCCAGACTTAAACATTTATTCGTCCCGAGCAAATCATCACTCCGTGGACTAGAGAATATTTAGCTGGCTTAGAAATTTCCAAATAAAGTATTGAGAGAAATAAAATATATCATGGGCATAGAAAATATAATAGACAAACTTTTTAATTATACTACAGAATTTATACTTTTCGAAAGGCATAAATAAATATTGTATCTACTCAAAATTTGGAATTCTAGAGAAACGTTCGGCCATATGTAGGTAGAAAGTAGACAGGCCACTCAGGTGAGCATTGCCAAAGACCGGTGCTCAGGATCACCTCCAAAGAAATCCATCAATGTCGGGAACCATACGCTTGCCCGTTCACACTCTCTCCACGGTACTAGTTCGACTTAAGCGTGAATCCGTAGGACTTTAGGATAATCATGGGGCTTGGGTGTATACATAGGTAAGGATGCACAAGGAATAAAAAATGATGGCTAAGCATAACCCAAATGAGCTCGTACAAGAATTATCCTCAAACCAACAAAAATTATAGGTGCACCACACCACCACTCTTGAACTTAACTATAGGTGTGTGTGCAACGCCTACCACTATAGCAATAACACAAATGGAATTTATTTTTCACTATCTTATTTCTCAACAAACAACATTTTTCTTTCTCTTTTTTTTACTTTTATAACCACATTCTGCACATATTATCATGAAAACTCCAACTCACAATCACATAACAACACCATAGCAACAACCCCAAATGCAAGAAGTGACATACTAATAGCTCAAGATAAGGGCATGCTACTGGGAAAGGCTTTTAGGTTTTGGTGAACACATAGTAGGGCTGCATCAATAGGAGGGATAGGAACAACATTGGATAACAAGGATTAACGTTAGGATGGGGTACAAAGCTCAACCGGGCCAAAATGATGGCCTACATCACAGTCACACTTGATTAACCATGCACCAATGCTTCGAGAGTAGCTTGGGGCAAGTTCTTAGCCACTGAGAAAGATGATCCTTCCTCCCGACTCGAGCAAAACGAGTCTAGTGACGGTTACACACATCCCTACACTACTGTTCGATTTCACCAGATTCAACATTTTTTTGAGTAGTACAAGCAATATTTACATATGCAGAAAAAGTATAAATCTACGAGCATAAAGAAAAATTAAATCTATACTATTTCTACACAGACCATGAGTACTTGATTAGGAGCACTGCACGAGTTTCGCACTACTCTATCCTAAAATCCTAAGACAACACCACTATTTTAAAGTTTACACAAGCAATACATTTGACTCGAGCCGCGTGCATGGATAAGATCGCGCTCAAGTGGGTGATTCAGTGAGTGCTACAGTGATTTTGAAATAAATAAATAACAAACTGGTATGCTATAAAATGTTTTCTCGTGTAGTTACCACAGACATGCTCTCACCCCAGACTTGAATGCAACAACTCGTAAAACTAAACATTCCAAATAATATAAAGAGCTACGGTAAGAAGTACCTATGCTCAAAACTGAGCATACCAGTCGTGCTGCGAGGTTGTCCGTTAGCGGCTGGTTTGCCGCACTTCAAAAATTTCCAGCACCTGGGAATTAGAGATCCCACGCAAAACAAGAAAATAGAAATACACATATAAAAGAAACACAACACACAAAACAGGACCAAGTGGTCCTACTTGGGTTTTCTCCCAAGAGCCCTTTTGTTTACCATCCTTAAGGTGGCCTGAATACCTGTATTTAGCACGATATAGAGTTTTATGTCCACAACAAACTAAATTAAAAAAAAAAGCTACACAAGTCCACCAAGCAGTTGCTAACATAAACTATCCAACTAACTATCAACTAAACGCCGATTTATGATATAGCTCCCCACAAGAGTGAGAAAGGCTAAGGTTTGAAGCTTTAGGATTCAAGTTGGTTTTACCCAACCGGCCCCAATCCCCTTGTTTCTCTCTCTAGAGAGCAACAAAACGAGCGGATCGCAAAAACGTTCATTTTTCTTCTTCTCCACAGTGGGGGAATGCCACCTAGCATAATCAACTGTCTCTCCATCCAAGGTTTTAGGTTTCATAATCTCCGACGCCATAGTGTCAACCGAATTCGCCTACAAAACCTTACGATAAAACTTTTTATCCATAAATTATGCATGAGGAGTTGGAGAATCATGCTCCCATACAGATCTATACTTTGGAATTTCATCAGCAACCTCCTCACAAACCAACAGCTCCTTCTCTTCCTCATCACCATGCTCTTCTTCAGAGGTACTTCTTCACTCCTTCTGCTTCCACATGTCATGTTTATCTCTGTGATCCACATTACTACAAAATTCATCAGTGATAAAAATAGGAGGGGGGGACATAGGTTCAGTCATGTTACCAGGAAGCACGCCGATTTCACCATATTTTGTATAACCACCTGCCCCTTGGTAAATTCCAAGGTGGCGTTGCTTTCCCTCAAAAATGGGACTCCGAAGATTGGGATCGAAGTATTTTCGATTGGCCCAAATACTTGAAAATCCGCTACATCCATGGTTCCGTCCACCGTAACTTTAAACTCTTTCACCTCTCCTTCAGTCTCCACCAGAACTCCGTTAGCTAAAACAAGAGAGGTACGATCATCCGGATTTAATTTTAAATTAAACTTCTCGACGTCTTGTAAAGCAAAAACATTTCTAGAAAATCCGGAATCACAAAGGGCAGAGGTCTCGATGTTGTTGATCATACAAGCGATCACTAGATCCCTGCACACCCCCTCTTCCTTCTCAGCAAGACTCCACCCCTGATCTACGGGGTTCTTTTCTGTGGTGCTTGGAAGAGTGCCTTAGGGACGCTCAGCTAGCACCTGGGCCAATTATCCCAGTTGCACTTCCAGATTCCGCATAGATGCGGTCTGATTAGCCATATTCGATTAAATAACCTCAACAAACTTCTCCATCATTTATTCCAAGTTACTCTTCCTATGTGCCAAAGGGGTCTGATTTTAACTCGGATTTTGTGGCCTCGGTTTGCTCCCAGAGGCTGAAGCATCAAATTGATGCTGACCTGGTTGCCATCGTTGGCCACTGGCATTTTGGTTCCACGAAAAGTTGGGGTGATTTCTAGCCCCTAGGTTATACCCATTTCCATACGGAACACCCCTATTTTGGTTAGCAATGAAACTCACAGATTCGATCATATTTAGATTATATAGCTTACCAGACAGTTCGTCTCCTAGGCAATCATATGTGTGATGGCCGTCCCCGCCGCATCCTTGGCAAAGGATTGCCATGACAGGTGTTGAAGTGGGTACAGCAGATCCAAAAGCGAATATTCCATGATTGTTCCTTTGGGTATTTTTCCCAGCAGTCCAATATATGTTGTGTGAGGCTGTATATTGCAGAAGCCTTGGGGCTACCTCAGGTGTAAGGTTCATCAATGAACCTCCTGCAGTGGCGTAAATCATAGCCCTATAATTAGGCTCAATTGCAAAGTAGAACTGGCGAACCAAGTTCCAAGGCTGGAACTCATGGTTTGGGCATTTTTGCAGCAAGTCATTGAAGCATTCCCACGCCTCCGCCAGGCTCTCCTTATTGAATTGGAGGAAGTTACCTATCTCCCGACACAGGTTCACAATCTTGTCTACCTGATTGAACTTCTCCAAGAAACGCGCGGTTAAGGCATCCCACGTTGTGGCAATTCTCAGAGGTAAGTCGTGCAGTCATGCCTTGGCTTTATCATGCAGTGAAACTGGGAATAGCTTCATCTTCATCGTTTCATTGGGTATTCCACCATAACTAAAGGTCCCACATATCTCAGAAAAATCTGAGAGATGCATGTGTGGGTCCTCGCTCGATAACCTGGAGAACTGAGTGTTGCTGCGTATCATGTTCAAAATGGCCGGTTTCATTTCAAACTACAGGTTAGGGATGATCGGCCAAAAAGCTAGATACACACTCCCAACAGTGGGGGTAGTGTAGTCTCTCATCGTGCGAGGCCTAAGCCTATGTACCTCATTCTTATCAAAATACTTCCCTCACGCAGCAGCTCCATTCCCTCTCGGACCAACCCTATGCATCGGTTGTCCCTACCGGTTTCCAATGTTCTCATTAGTGTTTGGCCCTAAGATGGGCTCTTACCCTCTTCCATTGCCTCCAACCTGAATTAGATTGTGATCCATCTCTACCAAAGCATTTGCGGTACGCCTCCGTGCTTGAGCGATCCTCTCTATTTCAGGATCATAGACAAGCAACTCTCTAGATCCTTGCCTCTGGATACACCAAAGATGAAACAAAACAAAAAATAAAAAACAACAACTCTTGAGTAACTACCTTAGACAACCCAGATCACTTACGCCTGCATTCCCCGGAAACGGCGACAAAAACTTGATGCGTCGGCAAGGGCACCGGTCGCTGTCAAGTAATAATTTTGGGAATAGCTTCCCCGAATGTCAATCTCGAGGGAATGCAGGTTGGGTATCGTGATAGCATTGTAGAAAGATTGTTACTAAGAGTTAAACAAAACAACAGAGGTTGGATATTGATTCCTAATGCTAGGTGGCCTGAATACACCAAAGAAAATAGAAATAAAGCACCTGGGAATTAGAGATCCCACGCAAAATAAGAAAATAGAAATACACATATAAAAAGAAACACAACACACAAAACAAGACCAAGTGGTCCTACTTGGGTTGTCTCCCAAGAGCCCTTTTGTTTACCGTCCTTAAGGTGGCATGAATACCTGTATTAAGCATGATATAGAGTTTTATGTCCACAACAAACTAAATTAAAAAAAACTACACAAGTCCACCAAGCAGTTACTAACATAAACTATCCAACTAACTATGAACTAAACGCCGATTTATGATATAGCTCCCCACAAGAGTGAGAAAGGCCAAGGTTTGAAGCTTTAGGATTTAAGTTGGTTTTACCCAACCGGCCCCAAGCCCCTTGCTTCTCTCTCTAGAGAGCAACAAAACGAGCGGATCGCAAAAAACGTTCATTTTTCTTTATTTCCACTATGGGGGAATGCCACCTAGCATAATCAACTGACCCTCCATCTAATTTTTAGGTTTCAACATCTCCGACGCCATAGTGGCAACCAGATCCGCCCACAAAACCTTACAATAAAACTTTTTATTCATAAATTATGCATGAGGAGGTGGAGAATCATGCTCCCATACAGATCTAAACACTGGAATTTCATCAACAGCCTCCTCACAAACCAACAGCTCCTTCTCTTCCTCATCACCATGCTCTTCTTCAGAGGTACTTCTTCACTCCTTCTGCTTCCATGTCTCATTTTTATCTCTGTGATCCACATTACTAAAAAATTCGTCAGTGATAAAAATAGGAGGGGGGTACATAGGTTCAGTCATGGTGCCAGGAAAGCACGCCGGTTTCACCATATTTGGTACAAATACCTTCCCCTTGGAAAATTTCAAGGTGGCGTTGCTTTCCCTCAAAAATGGGACTCCCAAGATTGGGATCAAAGTATTTTCGATAGGCCCCAATACTTGAAAATCCGCTACATCCATGGTTCCGTCCACCGTAACTTCAAACTCTTTCACCTCTCCTTCAGTCTCCACAAGAACTCCGTTAGCAAGAACAAGAGAGGTACGATCATCCGAATTTAATTTTAAATTAAACTTCTCGACGTCTTGCAAAGCAAGAACATTTCTAAAAAATCCGGAATCACAAAGGGCGGAGGTCTCGATGTTGTTGATCGTACAAGCAATCACTAGATCCCTACACACCCCCTCTTCCTTCTCAGCAAGACTCCTCCCCTGATCTACGGGGTTCTTTTTTGTGTTGCTTGGAAGAGTCCCTTAGGGATGCTCAGCTAGCACTTGGGCCAATTATCCCAGTTGCACTTCTATATTCTGCATATATGCGGTTTGATTAGACATATTCGATTAAGAGACCTTAACAAACTTCTCCATCATTTCTTCCAAGTTACTCTTCCTAGGTGCCAAAGGGGTCTGATTATAACCTAGATTAGGTGGCCTCGGTTGGCTCCCAGAGGCTGAAGCATCAAATTGATGCTGCCCTGGTTGCCATCATTGGCCACTGGCATTTTGTTTCCACGAGAAGTTGGGGTGATTTCTCAACCCTGGGTTATACCCATTCCCATACAGCACACCCCTATTTTGGTTAGCAATGAAATTCACAGATTCGATCATATTTAGATTATACAACTCACCAGACAGTTCGTCTCCTGGGCATTCATATGTGTGATGGTTGTCCCCACCGCATCCTTGGTAAGAGATTGCCATGACAGGTGTTGTAGTGGGTACAACAGATCCAAGAGCGAATATTCCACGAGTGTTCCTTTGGGTATTTCTCCAAGCAGTCCAATATATGTTGTCTGAGGCTGTATATTGTAGAAGCCTCGGGGCTAACTCAGGTGTAAGGTTCATCATTGAACCTACTGCAGTGGCGTCAATCATAGCCCTATAATTAGGCTCGATGGCAAAGTAGAACTAGCCCACCAAGTTCCAAGGCTGTAACTCATGGTTTGGGCATTTCCACAACAAGTCATTGAAGCATTCCCACGCCTCCGCCAGGCTATCCTAATTTAACTGGCAGAAGTTACCTATCTCCCGGCACAGGTTCACAATCTTGTCTACCTGATTGAACTTCTCCAGGAAATGCGCGGTTAAGGCATCCCACATTGTGGCAATTCCTGAAGGTAAGCTATGCAGCCACGCCTTGGCTTTATCATGCAGTGAAACCGGGAATAGCTTCATCTTCATCGTTTCATCGGGTATTCCAGCATAATGGAAGGTCCCGCATATCTCAAAAAAATCCGAGAGATGCATGTGTGGGTCCTCGCTCGGCAACCCGGAGAACTGAGTGTTGTTGCGTATCATGTTCAAAATGGTCGGTTTCATTTCAAACTGCAGGTTAGGGATGGTCGGTTTCATTTCAAACTGCAGGTTAGGGATGGTCGGCCCAAAAGCTAGATACACACTCCCACATTGGGGGTAGTGTAGTCTATCATCATGCGAGGCCTCGGCCTTTTTACCTCATTCTCATTAACATGCTGCACTCTAGTAGCAGATCCATTCCCTCTCAGACCAGCCCTATGCATCGGCTGTCCCTATCGGTTTCCAATGTTCTCATCAGTGTTTAGCCCTAAGATGGGATATTCCCCTCTTCCATTGCCTCTAACCTGAATTATATTGTGATCCATCTCTACCAAAGCATTTGCGGTACGCCTCCGTGCTCAAGCGATCCTCTCTATTTCAGGATCATAGACAAGAAACTCTCCAGATCCTTGCCTCTGGATACACCAAAGATGAAACAAAACAAAAAATCTAAAACAACAACTCTTAAGTAACTACCTTAGACAACCCAGATCACTTACGCCTGCATTTCCCGTAAACAGCGCCAAAAACTTGATGCGTTGGCAAGTGCATCGGTCGCTGTCAAGTAATAATTTTTGGAATAGCTTCCCCGAATGTCGATCTCGAGGGAATGCAGGTTGGGTATCCTTATAGCATTGTAGAAAGATTGTTACTAAGAGTTAAATGAAACAACAGAGGTTGGATATTGATTCCTAATGCTAAAAAGAGAAAAAGAAAACTAATGCGGGTCGTAAGCACTGCTTCGCTTTGTGGATGGAACTAGTGCAGGCCTCTGTGTAGTGCTTTGTGAGGCAAATGGACGGAGAGCAAGCGGATGGCATGACCACATGTTCAGAGAATGAGGGTCATAATCACCTCTTAAACCACCAACATTAGCCTTGCTAGAGTGGTTCTACTGCGTGAGTGGACTGGATGTGAATGGAGGTGAGTGCATCACAACTAACAAAAGAGTATGTAACTAACCCAAGCAAACTTCATTCACAGACAAATAAAAGTAAGTTTAGGTTCATTACAAGCTTTAGAATACAATTCACTATGGAGAACAGGTAGAATAAATCAAAAGGGGGAAAGCCTAGCCGGAGTTCTTGGCCGGAATGGTGGGTTGTCAGTCCACTTCTCGACTCAGACCGTGGTTGCTTCCGGAGGTAAATGGGTTGTCAATCCACTTATCTTCCTTGGTCTTCTTCCCTTTCCTTCAGTATTTTCTCCCTTTTTCCCAAATGAGTAGAACCGAAAGATCTCTATTGCACACTGCTTGTGGCCGGGAACTCTTCAAAGGGTTAAAGATAACTTCGGATCGCCGGAGAAGGCTTCTTGGAGGGTGGAGATTAGTTGAGGACCTATGGGGAGAGAAATGGTGCTTCGCGCGCAGAAGCGGGCTGGAAAATGAAATGGCGTGCCCTATTTCGCGGAACACGGTCTTAAATACGGTCAACAGAAAATCAGAGTGCACGATCAGTGGCGCACGACAGTTGGTCGTGCACACTGACGGTTGATGATCGTGCGCTCTGCTCCAGAGAAACCTGTAGCTGGACAGAAAAAATTAATATATATGCGCACGATCAGTGGCACACGACCAGAGGTCATGCGCACTAGATCCCATGATCATGCGATTAGAAATGGCAGAGCTCAAGAAAAATGGGATAAAAGTGCACGAGTAGTGGTGCACGACCAGAGGTCGTGCGCACTATGTCCAATGGTCGTGCGATTGCCCCAAACAGAACTTGGAAAAATGTAGAATAGTGCGCACGATCAGTGGCTCATAATCAGTGGTCGTGCGCTATAGATCCAATGATCGTGTGCAGTGTTCCTATACCATTTAGGGTTCGATGAACTGACCGCACACGACCAGCGGTCGCGCGCTAAGGAGTCCACCGACCGTGTGTGTGTAAAAACGCATGATGAGTGGCCCCAAGGCAAAAAAAAACATTCCCAAACAATCCTGGAACACTCACATGACCTTTATACCTGCAGTAAAAACTTAAGAGCCACCGAAATGGGCATTCCACATTCTCCAGACACAGAAAAACACCAAAAATAGGGCAAAAGTACAATAACTACGAAATCACACTAAAAATGGCCCTAAAGTGCACTTAACAAGGAATGTACATAGTAACAAATCTGAACAGTTATGTATCTCAAGTGTAGTGCAGCATCGAGAAAACTGGCCCAGATAAGTCCAAAAATATGTATATAACTTGGACTCATCATGAATATTTATGCTCAAAACCCTGATTCCAGTAGTCATTTATTTGGTACCCCCCAAGGGGTAGGAACCGGCATTCTAACTCTTCTTGGGGGATTCCATCCTCAAACGCAAAGTTTATGGCTAATCGATATTGCTCATCATCATTTAGCTATTGCATTACTTTTTATCATTGCTGGCCATATGTATAGAACTAACTTCGAGATTGGGCATAGTATCAAAGATCTTTTAGAAGCACATATTCCTCCGGGGTTCGATTAGGACGTGGGCATAGGGGTCATTTAGGAAGTGGTTAGGATACGCATTTATGGTTTCAATAAGTAACTCCACTAACTGTCCGTAGAATATGGATTGGTGCCCCGTCCTGACCTTCTGTTATATCCTATGTGACGGATGGGGGTGTCATAATTTTGTATCAGATTCTGGTGCCGGTCTTTCTTATTTGAATTCTAGGGCGAAATCTTTTAAGGGGTGGGGAGCACATGTATGTGCATTACCGTTATAACATAAAAGAACCCATGAATATCCACTTAGGAATGAAAATACACAGGTTTGAGGAACCTGCATGTTCCTATAATTGCTTTTTGGCAATATGTTTGGTCACCTAATTGAGTGTTTTGTGATTATAGGTGACTAGGAGTGGTGTAGAGAAGTCTCAATGTCAACACTCTGCGGAGAGTTGTGTGCATAATGACGTGTATACGACCCCTCTTTCTATTGAAACCATATGTTGGGTAGCTGAAGCAGTGTTCGCCATTATTAATGCTCAGCCAGGGAGGCAAGTGCAACCCCCTGCTCCTAAGTTAGGTCAAGTACCGCTTGGTGTAGCTGAACCTATAGTGGTGTATCGGGTAGCGACAGAGCCCGTAGTATAAATAAAAGCAACTAAAAAGCAGCTCAAGCATGTGATGATCTTTAACCCTCTAGTGTTAATGGGTACTGGAATCCCAGCGCAAGCTGATGACTAGCTCTCTCAGGTTAAGAGAGTCATGTTGGCAATGGAGATTGAGGACTGGCAAAAGGTCACTATAGCCACATTCCTTTTGGACGACAAAGCATGGTTGTGGTTGGAAGAGTTAGAGCTACATCAATTTATTGCTAGACAACTCACCAATATTTTCATGGAGGAGTTCTTGAGGTTATTTCTAGCGCGAAATATCAAATCAGCACAAGAAAATAGCTATAAAAAATCAGTTTTAGAGATTGACTCAGGGTGCGAGTAGTTTGGATGACTACCTATATGAGTTTATGATATTGGGGCGATATGAAGGCTCTACTTTTACTGATGAGGAGCGCAAGACCAACCGGTTCTATGAAGTACTGCGCGACGATCTAAGGTTTCTGCTCTCAAGTACAATGACGTAGGGTTTTCTAAACCTTTTAAATACAACCCGATCTCTAGAGCAGGATCTGAAGAGGGTCCAAAGTAAGAAGGACTTGGCTGTGAAGAGGTTTTAATTTAAATTTCCAAGTTCATCGAAGTTTGGGCATCGAAAGTGGAATAAGAAGCCCAAAACTTTTTGACTGACTTCTTCATCAGTTACTACTAAAGCGTCGTCTGGGCGAGGAGGCCCATTTCATTGTTATATCTGTGGCAAACTGGGTCATATATTCTGCGACTATTAGAGTGGCATGTCAAAGAAGAAGGCAGGAGCATCTTATGCTGAGAAAGGGAAGGTAGTGGAGTCAACTTCATCCCATCATGCTCCAGCCTAACCCAAAGTTTGTAACCTGGGCCAGCAGGAGGACATTAAGCAAGGCGATGTGGTTACAGGTATGTGTTATATTTTAGCTTTAATGCTTTCTATACCTTAAGCCTTATGCATCGATCGTATGATTGTCGTGGTTTAGGCTTTGTCTTGATCTTGGACTGTCAGGCAAGAGCACTGTTTTATCTAGGAGCTTCGCTGTAACGCCCATGGTTTTTTGATGTTTATTTTAATTCCTTTAGTGGCGTATTTTTTACTTCAAGGCATTACGTTGACGCATAGTTGACGGGTACAGTTGTTGTAGCATGACTTTTGCTCAATTGTATACGAGGTTTTGACTTAGAATATTAGCATGGCTAATTTCTAATGTGTTTTTGAGCTATCCCTGGCGAGTCGGGTTTGTTTTGGAACTCGGTGGAGCCTTATTGGGATAGTTGGTGTTTTGGTCATTAGGAAGTTTTTACCTGAGTTTTGTTTCTCGGATTTTTATTTTGCCTTCACCGTTGGATTCGTTGCATCGATATTTAGCTTCGGTGTGAATTTCATGAAAATCTGAGTTGTTTAGATTTATCGATTGTTTGGGCGTTTATTATAATAATTATATATTATATTATTTATATATATATATATATATAGTCTTACGATAAGACAAAAACCCTATTCATCGTCTTCTTTCCAAGCCATCCGACCGTTTCACGGAAGAGAGAAAGCGTCGAACCTTGCAAAGCTTTTGGCCATCGATTATAGGAGCTCTGGTGCATGAAATCGTCGTCGGAGGGTAGATTCGGTTAGCTCTCACTGAGATATATGTCTGTACGGTGAGATTTTCCAATTTCTTGAATTTTTTGGCGTTAGGTTGTTCGATTTTTTCCCTCGTTTGCCCTGAAATTTTTCAGGAATCGTTGCCTAGTTGTTCTTGCGGCCAGATCCTTGAGGAGGAGTGCTTGAGTGGCCGGTTTTCGGGCGATTCTAGGCAAGTGGTGATTCCTTCACCTTGCCAAGTTTTTCTTTTCTGTGTGTTTATTGTTATTTTTCTTCCCTCCATAGAATTAGGAGTAGAGTAGGGATCAACCAAGGTCAATCTGGTGGGTAATGTAGGATTCCCAATCAAGTAAAAGAAAGGATTCGTCGTATATGACTGTTAGTCTAGGTTAACCCGTCGAGTGTATGACAGTTATCCTAAGTAAAATTCGTTGAATATGGCCATTAGCTTAAGTTTAAATACGTCAGGTATTGTGGGGTCAGTTTGAGTGAAATTCATCAAATATGAGTTTTGAACTATGGAAAATTCGTCGAGTATTCTCGACGAACTCGTCGAGTATTCTCGACGAACTTGTCGAGTAACTGTCCTGGCATTGAGTTAATGTGACTTGGCATTGAAAGCATCGAGTGATCTATGAGTCTAAGTCAGATTTGTCGAGTAATCTTGACGAATTCGTCGAGTATCAGTCTCGGTGTTGAGTGATTCTTCAATAGTTTAGTTTTAGGCATTGAGTTCTTCGAGTTATAGGCTTGGCGTTGACTGATATAATTTTGGTGTCGAGAGCATCGAGTGTAGGTAAAGCTAAGTATAATTCGGCGTGTAAACTCGACGAATTTGTTTAGTATTGTCAGTTGGCATCGAAAGCGTTGAGTGTAGCCTTTGGCATTGCGTGTGTTGGTTGAATCAGTCTTAGCGTCAAGTGCACTGAGTAGACTCAGCTAGGCGTCGAGTGAAAGAGTTGAGTGAAGTAAAACTGTGGAGTTAAATCCCGGTGTCAAGTGAGACTTCCTTTGGAGTCGAGTGCGCTGATTGAACTCGGCTGGGCGTCGAGTATACTTGACGAATTTCCGTGGACTTGGGTTATTTTTGCCGATTTGTCATGTAACAAGTTAACTAATTTTGCTAAGTATATTTCGCCGAGTGTCTACTGTATTAGTCTAGTATACTCAACGAATCAGCGTGGACTTAGTTTTTCCTCCTAAATTGAGTCCAATTCGGCGAGTATGGCCCTAGGGTGATGTTCTTTTGGGGATTTCTTCATCCTTTTTGTCGTTGGAGTAATCTTGTGTTTTCAATGGTGTTTTATTGGTGTTTATGGATGTTATTTTGGTGTGGCCATTGTTGGCAGTGGATAAAGGACCCCCAACTTAAGGCCAGCTTATGGATCTTTGCCCTGGTGGGTTTACCCGTATGGGTTTGTGACTGATGGTGAGTTGGGTAGGTTCCAACCACTTTAGGTGTTGGTTTTTCCCCGATTATGGTTATGTCAATAAATAGGACCACCTTTCCTTGGACCCTTATGAAGTCTTTACAGTTGGTGTGTTGGGTAGGTTCCTACCACCGCAGTTGCCGAATTTTGTCGGTGTTTATGCTCATTCTATGATGAGCTTGCTACTTATATATATATAATTGCTTATGTATATGTTTTTAAAGCTTAGATCATTATCGCACTTGGTGCAATTTGGGATGTCTAACCCTTATGAGTTCTTGCTTACTATTTACCTTATGGTTGGTGTTTTTCATTTCAGCTATTCCTATTTGGAGTGTAACCCTTCGAATCCTTTATTTTCATTTGAAACTGATCTTTCCTTGCCACTTGTATATTCTTATTGAGGTGTTCTTTTCTTGGGAATGCCTCAGGTTTGGAGTAGTAGCCGGTTGAGCGGCTAGTGTTGGGTCCATTATTCCCAATGTCCCTGATTTGTGAAAAGTCAAATAGGTCAATGACACACACATCAACTGTATTTGATGTGCATTTGAGGTGTTGAGTGCAAGTATTCCATATCATATTGATTGGACATGTGTACACACTAAGTGGTTGCTAAACATACCAAAAATTGCCTAAGTCCACAGGCGTTGAGTGGAGCAAGCTCACTCAACGCCAGAGGTATGGACTCAATAATTTCTAGTAGAAATTTGGCTAAGTACACAGGCGTTAAGTGTTGTCTACTCAGTCAATACCATACAGCAAAAAGGCTGTGAGTAAGGCTAAGTCAGTCTAAGCCTAGAGAAATTGGCAAAAAATATGGTCAAGTCCACAAGCGTTGAGTGTGGTATACTCACTCAACGCCATACAACTTTTAGCATTGAGGGTTGCTGTGCCAGTCAACTCCACAGAAAAGTTGGGCAAAATTTTCACTAAATCTACAGGTGTTGAGTGTAGCTTACTCACTCAATGCCAGACAATAGAAAATTCTGTTAAGTAGTTTGGCATTGAGTGGAGTTTACTCTCTCAACACCAAGGCGCAGAAATATTTGCTAAGGCAAATAGCGTTGAGTGAGGTAAGCTCACTCAACGCTCTCGATGCTCTCAACGCCTTGCAGCAGAAATTTTGCTAAGTCCAAAAGCATGGACTGCTTGACTTTCATCGAGCTTAGCTTCGTTGAACTGAGCTCGACAATCGTCGTGCTAAGCCAAATTATTCAGTTTAGCCTGGAGTTCATCGAACTCAGTTCATCCTTTTGTCTAACTAATTCCACAGTTCAAACTGAACTTATACCTTCATCAATCTGAACTCGACGCTCATCGAACTCAGTTCAGTCATTTGTCGAACTGAGTCTGAAGTTCGTCGAACTGAGTTTTGTATTTCATCGATCTAAGATTGCAGTTCGTCAAACTGAACTTTTGCATTCGTCGAGCTGAGCTCGATGTTCATCGAACGGAGCTCAGCTTTCGTCGAGGTCAATACTTAGATAGACAGAATTTTATCTAAGTGTTGTGTCGTTGAGTGATACCTACTCACTCAACGCCTTTGGTTATGATGATTGAATTTTGTCTAAGTCCAGAGATGTTGTGTCATGCTGATGTCAGCAAAGTAGAATTGTCAACCAAAATTCAAATGGTGCGGTATTGCTGCCAAAGACATTGGCAGCCAACTGTCATCATCTTCTGCATTTTCTATGGAATATTTCCATCATAAAATGTTTAGGCCCACACATAACAAGGATCCGTTGAATCAAATTTAAACAGAAGGGATGCGATGGATGTCTTAATCTTAGTCATCAATCCTGGTGGGGGGCCTACTGCTCGATTTGCCTTCAGAATATAAAAGGAAGCAATCGTCCAGAGCAAAAAAAACCAACATAACTAAGAGAACAATCGATTCCTCGTCTAGGTTTTCTTAAAACGAGAAGAAGGGCGGGAGAACATCATCTTCTTCCTCGCCATTTTTGTCGAGCCTGAAGAAGAAGTTCTCCATAGAGAAACTTGCTTGGAAGGAGATAGCTGGAGCAATTACAATTCGCAACAACAGGATCAGAATTCATTCTGAGGGAGCAGATCTACAAGTTATGCAGAAGGAAGATTAGCTGTTTGAAGATAGAATCTACTACCTACATCATTGTCTTCAACAACAAAAGGTTGGGCTGATATCTGCTCAGTCCAGGAAGAAGATGACACAGAGTTCTTGATCTAGTGTCTAATAATATAATCTTTTTCTATTTCTTTCTTGTGTAAAGATTCCTGGTGAATATGGAGTTGTAAGTCTATTTTATAAAGGCTAAGGTATTTGTGACCTATGTTTGGCTTTATGTTGGGTGTAAGGTCGTTGTGACCTGAGGGTTGGCTTAGTTCCTAATTGTTAGGTCTGTGTGACCTGTGTGGTCATGCGGGATTTGTGTTGTAAGCTATTAAGTAGCTGAGTTTTGGAGGGAGAGCTGAATCTAACACACTGTTAGATAGGCGCAGAGGGACAGTGGATGTACCCAAGATTGGAGAACCACTATAAAATTACTGTATCGTCTGTGAATGTTCTTGAAAGCTGATAACTAACCTAATCACAGGCACATCAATCTTATGACAAATTAGAAAAGGTAAAATAAAGACAAAAACCTATTCACCTACCCCCCTCTAGGTGTTTAGCTAACTTTGAAAATATGACTTTCAAGTGGTATGAGAGGGATGTTACTTTTTAAAGGACTTAACACTCTGAGTAGACCTCTAAGGTTAGCAAGAAGTCTGTCTTCTTGGGTTCAGGAATGACCAATAGGGAGTTGAGTGTTGTGAGACTTCCAATCTGTAGGAAGGAAGATTTTGGCATCTATAAAGCAAGGGTGAGGCGTTTCATGGAAGCTGCAGACCCTAAAATGTACATTACAGTTTAAGAAGGACCTTTCATCCCAATGAAAGTCTCTACACTAGATGCTAATGTCAAAACCCTCAAGACATATGATGAGATGACCAAGGATGAGTTGGCCTTGCCTCAATAGACAAGAGGGAAAAGAATATCATCATGGGTGTTATTGATGATTCTACACTTCAGAACCTGATCCATTGTACAACAGCAAAGGAAATGTGGGAAATACTTGTGATTTACTTGGAGGGGACAGATGAGGTTAGAGATGATAGGAAGTCCATGCTCAACCAAGAGTATGAGGCTTTCAGACAATCCAAGGGGGAAAACATAACCACCTATTATGAAAAGTTCTTCAGGATTGGGAATGAGCTAAAGAATTATGGAAGAGTGTTTAGTCACTATGAACTGAATGACAAGTTCCTTATATCTCTCTCTAGAGAGTGGGACACAAAAATCTGTGCCATCAGAGAAGTGGCAAAGTTGGGTGACACTACTCCTCACACACTCTTTGGGAAGCTGTTGTCATATGAGATGCAGCTGGCAGCAAGGAAAGATGAGGAGAACAACAACAAGTCTCAGGCAAGAGACAAAACTGTAGCTTTTAAAGCTGAAGACACCAGCAAAAGCAGAAGAAAGTCTCCCTCTCCACCAAGGAGAGATGCTGAATCTGATTCAGGAAGATCAGTGGAAAGTGCATAAGACTGTCAATGGTCTGATGAATATTTTGCTGCCTTCACTAGGCAATTCCAGAAGTTCTTAAGGAAGAAGCACTAGAGAGAAAGGACTTCCACCTCCTCTCATCCCAAGGATGACTACTATAAAGTAAGAAGAAAGTCCTCTAAGGAGGACAGGTATAGTTCCAAAATTTGTAAACAGGTTTCCTCTAACATAACTTGTTATCATTGAAGAAAACCTGGACATATGATAGCTGACTGCCCAGTCAAAAGGAAGGAACACAGTGAGAAAAGGACCACTAGCAAAAGGCAAGAAGTAGAAATCCCTCAATGCCAAAAAAGCAAAGACCTGGACTGACACCTCCACACCAGAGTCAGAAGAAGAAGAAGCCTACATTGGGCTGTACTCTACGGAAGATGGAGCTATAGAAGCAGACTGTATCAAAAGGCTGGCTGCTGTACAGGAAGAAGTTGAGAAGGTTTATCCTACTACCAGGATTGAAGATGGGGCCCCTCTATCATAATCTTATAGTGATTTAGAGGTGGATTCTAAATATAACAGCTGCTGCCTTGGGCTTATGGATAAGTCAGATGAAGAAATCAGCCAGGATCAGCCTGGTCCAAGCAAGGTAATTTTTTTTACTAGCTCTGCATATTCATATTATGAATCAGTTCTAGAGTCTTGTGCATCTGCATCAAGTGATGATGATGGCTCAGAATCTGAGGGAGACATCAATCAATTGATTGATAAATGTGGTGAACTTCTGCAGGCTCTAAAGAAGAGCAAGCTCCTTGCCAAACAGCAGGCTCATGAAATTGTCTCTTTAAAGCTTGTTGCTTCAGAATCAGCAAAATTGCTGGATCTGAAGATGCATGAAGTTATCAAACTGAAGAATGTTACAATCTGTTGGGTCTTGTTTCCACAATGACCTTAATTTGAAGAAGTCCTCCTAACATAAAACTAAGGTGAATTGCAGTTGTATTTGATGTTGTGTTTAAGTTGTGTATGCAGGACCCTACTGCCAAGTGTGAACCAATGTCAGTCTATAGTGGGTCACCAAACACAGGACCATACGATGTAATCCCTCATTGTGTGATTCAAAGTGTTGACTCATGTATAGCCTCTCTATTGGGGCACACTTCTTCTACATGCACTTGGACTACTGGACCATGGAGTGATGAAGTTCATCTAAGGAATTTTGACTAAGTCCAAATACTCGAGTACCTCCCTTAATATACTCGAGTACTTTATTTCAATATACTCGAGTAAGTGTTTGGGTACTCGAGTAGAGCCTTAATAATACTCGAGTATCTCCCTTAATATACTCGAGTAGTTTCTAGTTATACTCGAGTAAGTCTAGCTGTTCAGACTAAAATTTCTCTAAGTCCACATACCTGAGTAACTTTGCTCTTATACTCGAGTAAGTGGCTTAGTACTCGAGTAGTTTTCATTTCAGTATACTCGAGTGGTCTGAACTAGTACTCGAGTAGGTTATTGTTGGGTACATTGGAAAATGTGTACCTGATTTGAAGAAGCCCAACTTAGCTCAATGATATACATCAAGGTGTATTTGATGTTGTTTTAAGTTGACATGTGCAGGTGAAGAAGTGTTAAAGAATGCAGAAAAATATTCTAAGTCCATGTGTCGACACCTGAAGAAATAGTGTCGACACTTCAGAATATTTGTGTCGACACTTGAAGGAAGCTGTGTCGACATAGAGGAAGATAGTCGACCACATTTTTGTCGACACTGGGAAGCAGTGTCGACTCACAGGAAGATAGTCGACCACATTTGTGTCGACACTGGGAAGTAGTGTCGACTCACAGGAAGATAGTCGACCACATTTGTGTCGACACTGGGAAGCAGTGTCGACTCACAGGAAGATAGTCGACCACATTTGTGTCGACACTGGGAGGCTGTGTCGACACAATGAGACAGAGTCGACACACATTGGCAGAAGTCGACAATACTTGTGTCGACACCAGAAGACTAAGTCAACACATACTGAGTTCTGAATCTACAACAACTGTGTCGACACACAGGACTTGTGTCGACACACTGCAAAGTCAAGACCAAGTTATTCTCTGAAGAAGCTGTGTTGACTTAAAGGCAAACTTGTCGACATCATCAAAGGCTGTGTCGACACCAAAGTTACTTGTGTCGACACATACAGACAGTTGGTCTCGACACTTCCTGACAGTATGTCTCAACACATTGCTGACCAAGACTAAGGCACAGGATCTGTTTGAAGACTTGACAGCTGTGGGTTGTAGCCAGTTAACTGATGTTGTCAGACTTGTCAGAAGACAGTTATAAACCGGATCAGCCGGTTACCATTAAGAAGATCTATAAATAGACAGATTCAGAGAGAAGTGTAATGAAATGAGAAGATTGAACTTTGGCAATCAAATTGAGAAATCAAATCAAGAAGGGGTAATACACAAAAGAAGATCTTCATCAGAAGATCTAAGAAAACGATCTCAGGATCGATCTAAGAAGAGTTCTAACAAGAATTCAGAAGTATCATAAAAGGTGTTGGATAGAGAGGGATCCACCCATTTTGAAGAAGAAGAAGGAAGCCATCAGTGGTTTCTCAAGAAGCTGTTTGGAAATCAACTCAGCTAAGTTCAGATTCAAGAAGCTTTGAAGAAAGCTCAGATTCAGTTGATTTCCTCAGCCGATCAAGAATTGTCTTGTCCTCTTCTCTCTCAACAAAGGCAAGACATTAAAACTTCTTTTCTAAATTTCTGTAGGATCTGTTTTACACAGATCTGAGTTGTAAGCCTGTGATATAAAGGCTGAGTGTAGGAGAGTTGATCTCTGAGTGGTAGGGCTGTTTGCCTGAGTGTAGGAGAAGGTTCTTCTCTGAGTTGTAGGCCTTGTGGCAAGGCTGAGGTAGGGCTGTTGTGTCTGAGTTGTAGGAACCTATCCAGGTTCTGAGCTGTAGGATCTGAGGATCTGAGAATAGTGGAAGTTTGGCCGAATCTAGCATACTGCTAGATAGGTGAAGGGGGGAAAGTGGATGTACCCAGACCTTGGGGAACCACTATAAAACATTGTGCAATCTGTGATGATTAAATGTCTGTGAATGCTGTGCTGGATGTTTTAATTTTTGTAATTGAATTCTGCCTAAAAATTTGAACAAGCAATTAGAACCTATTCACCCCCCCCCCCTCTAGGTGTTTAGGTTGTCTTGAAAGTAAAACTATCAAGTGGTATCAGAGAGAGGTTCCTCAAAAAGGACTTAACAGTCTGAGGTAGATCTGAAAGGCAGAATCAAGATTCAAGAAGATGGTTTCTGGAGAGAATCATAAGGAGCTAGGGTCTATGAAATTACCCATATGCAAGAAGGAAATCTTTGGAATTTGGAAAGAAAGAGTCAGGTTGTTTATGGAGGCATCTGACCCAAGAATATACATCACAGTTCAGGAAGGACCCTTCATTCCAATGAAGGTATCAGTTCTTGATGCTAATATTCAAACTCCGAAGAGTTATTCTGAAATGACCAAGGATGAAATCATTTTGGCAACCATGGATAAAAGAGCACAGAACATTATTGTAAGTGCCATAGATGATTCAACATTTCAGAATCTGATTCACTGCAAGACCTCCAAAGAAATGTGGGACACATTGATTGTCTACATGGAGGGATCAGAAGAAGTAAGACAGGACAGGAAATCTATGCTCAATCAGGAATATGAAAGTTTTAGACAAGGAAAATCTGATAGCATAACTGAGTGCTATAAGAAATTCTATAGAATTGTGAATGAGCTAATGTCCTATGGAAGAGTCTTCAGTACTTATGAACTGAATGACAAATTCTTGAGATCCTTAACAAAGGATTGGGACACAAAGATCTGTGCCATAAGAGAAGTGGCTAAATTGGCAGAGATCTCTCCTCCCACCTTGTTTGGAAAGCTGATATCCTATGAAATGCAACTTTTGGTGAGGAAGGAGGAGGAAAAGAATTCAAGAGGAGAGCAAAGAGAAAATACTGTGGCATTCAATGCAGAATCCATCAGAAAGAATAGGAGGATATCACCATCCCATCCTAAGGAAATTGCAGAAGTCAGTTCAGAAAATTCAGATAATCAGGGTTCAGAAAGCTGTGATTCAGATGCAGACTTTGCTGCATTCACAAGGCAATTCCAGAGGTTCTTGAAGAAGAAACAGTGGAAGTCTAAGACCTCTACTTCACAGCAAGTTGATGACTATTATCAGAAGAAAAAGTCATCAAGGAAAGAAAAGAGCAGATCAAAGCCCAGCAAGGCTACTACTTTAAAGATTGTCTGCTATTGTTGCAATAGACTTGGACATGTAGTGGCTGACTGTCCTGATAAGAGAAAGGAGTCTTCAGACAAGAATAAGACTCATAAAAAGGGCAAGAAGGAGAAATCCTTTGTTGCAAAGAAGGATAAGAGCCTAACAGATCAGTCAACTTCAGAGTCAGAATCTGAAGCATAAGCATATATTGGACTATGTGCTGTATCTGAAGAAGAGGACTTTCTGCAGTTGCTAGACTCCATCTATGATCAAGAGGATCATCAGTGCATGGGACTAATGGCAGGATCAGAAGAGGACATATGCCAGAATCAGTCTGGTCCTAATAAGGTACAATGTCCTTTTATGAAATCTGTTTGTAGTACAAGTACAGAATCAGCTACATCTGCATCAAGTGATGTAGATGCATCTGAATCTGAAGGAGATGTCTATCAATTGATAGATAAGTATGGGGACTTATTACAGGCCCTTAAGAAAAGCAAGACCTGGTTAAATCTCAGGCTCATGAAATTGCTGAACTAAGGGTAGCTGCAACTGAGTTAGAGAAAGTAATTGATCAAAAGTTAAATGAAATTGCCAAGCTGAAGAATATAACTATTATTCAGATGGGCACAATTAATTATACCAATGATCAAGTGAAGAGTCTGGAGGCCAGACTAAGAATTGAAAAAGATTTAGTGGCTAGTTACTCTAAGCCAAAGTCTGTCTTACCCTTGATTGATGAATTTGTGAATCAAAAGGGTAAGGCAGGATTAGGATTCAAAGGTAACTCCAGGGCTGGCCAATTCAAGAGGAAAGGCAAAGCTCCTGTCAAGCCACTGAACTTTTCAGTCCCTATTAAGTTTAGAAAGGTGGAAGTGCCTTCTAACCTATATGATCATGAAAATATTCATGGTCATATTAAATCTAATGTTCTGAAAAACAAGGGTGTAAATGCCAACAGGCCTACCCATGTTCATAAACCCAATGGTTATAAAAAATCAGTGGGTGAAGCTGTTGCAGCACCAGCAATGGACAGAAATTCTTTTGTCAAGGATGTATCTAGAACTAGATACAATAGGTTTGAATGTTAGTGCTGTGGCAAGAGAGGCCATTTTGCACTAGAATGCTGGTATAACACAAGTGTTAGAAAGAACAATAGTCTACCTGTTAGAAGAAATAATGGTAGCTTTGTTAATGCTAACTTGAACCAAGGACCCAAGACTTGCTTGGGTTCTAAGGATAAGTAAATCTGTGTTGCAGGTGAATCCAAGTAACCATGCCCCTATATGGTACTTGGATAGTGGTTGTTCCAGGCACATGACTGGAATAAAGGGGCTGCTGAAGGAGTATTCATCTGTCAAAGATAGACCTAAAGTGATCTTTGGTGGATCTGAAAAAGGAGTCATCAAAGGGTTTGGTAACATTTCTTCTAACCTAATTACTATCACCCAAGTGGCTTATGTAAAAGGTTTGAAACATAATCTAATAAGCATAAGCCAGCTGAGTGATTTAGGATATGACATTTCATTTGTTAAGGATGGATGTCATATCAAAAGGTCAAGTGATCAAGAGATCATTTTGACTGGGTATAGGAAGAGAAATGTATATTGTCTTAATTTTGTATGTAAGAATAAAGCTTCTCCCATCTGTCTTGTAGCTGATGACAATGCTTCTCATTGTGTTAAGTGGCACAAGAGATTGGCTCATCTTAACTACAAGACAATTGGCCAACTCTTTATCAAAGAGTTAGTGAGGAATGGTCCTCAAGTTAAGTGTATGAAGGAAGGGATATGCTCAGCTTGTCAAAAGGGCAAGCAGACAAAATCCTCCTTTCAAAGCCTTGAAAACAAGGATTCTGTGAGGTGCTTATACCTCTTGCATATGGATCGTTTTGGTCCTATGCCAGTTCATAGTCTAGGTAGGAAGGTCTACACTTTTGTGGTTGTAGATGACTATTCTAGATTTACATGGGTGTTCTTTCTGAGACAGAAATCTGAAACCCCAAGTGTCTTACTTAATTTTGTAAAGCAAATTCAGAATGAACTGAATAGTACAGTGGTCAAAATCAGAAGTGACCATGGTACTGAGTTTCAATCTGAAAGCATGACAAAGTTATGTGAAGACTTTGGGATTTTCCAAGAGTTCTCCTCACCAAGAACACCTCAGCAAAATGGAATTGCTGAAAGAAAGAATAGAACATTAATTGAAGCTGGTAGAACTCTATTGAGTGACACCTCTCTACCAGAATATTTCTGGGCTGAGGCAGTAAACACTGCTTGTCATGTGATCAATAGGGCTTCTATCACCAAGAGCCACAAAAAGACTCCCTATGAGATTATGAAAGGTAGAAAACCAAATCTATCCTACTTCAGAATCTTTGGTTGCAAATGCTATATACTTAACAATGGTAAGTCATATTTGACTAAGTTTGCTGCCAAATCCCAGGATGGGATATTTGTTGGGTACATCACAAATAGTAAGGCCTATAGAATCTTCAACTTGACTACTCAAGTTGTTGAAGAATCTGTGCATGTTGTGTTTGATGAAACAAGATTAATCAACTGTGAGTTGTCTTGTAGATCAAATGACTCAACAGGTATAAGCAAAGGAATGGACAAGCTCTCCATTGCTGAAGCTTCAAGGGAAGATGGAGTATTGAAAAATGAAGGATATTGTCCAGGGGGAGTACAAGACACAATAGAAGATGAAAAAAACCAAGAGGTTCAGCATAATGAAGGAGCTGGAGATGTTCAACCAGAAGGGAATCTTCCTCCAGCTACAAGACATTTAAGAGACCATCCAACTGATCAGATAATAGGTGATCCAAGACAGGGAGTGCAGACTAGAAGCAGAAGTCAAAGCACAGTTCTGCATTCAAGTTTCCTATCACAAATGGAGCCTAAGAAGTTTGAAGAAGCCATCCAAGACCTGCACTGGACTGATGCTATGCAAGAGGAGCTGAATCAATTCAGAAGGTGCAATGTCTGGGAGCTTGTTCCTAAACCAAGAGGCCACAATATAATTGGGACAAAATGGATCTACAGGAACAAGTTGGATGAGAATGGAGTAATAGTGAAAAATAAAGCAAGATTGGTTGCTAAAGGATACAGGCAGGAAGAAGGGATTGACTTTGATCAAACCTTTGCCCCAGTAGCAAGGCTGGAGGCAATCAGAATGTTCCTTGCCTATGCAGCCTATCAAGACTTCAAGGTATACCAGATGGATGTGAAGTCAGCATTTCTGATTGGTGATCTTAAAGAAGAAGTATATGTAGAGCAGCCATCAGGTTTTGTAGATCCTCTTAAACCTGATTATGTTTATAAGCTTAGAAAAGCTTTGTATGGGTTAAAGCAAGCCCCAAGGGCTTGGTATGAAACCCTGTCTACTTTCCTTATTGAGAATAAATTCTCAAGAGGAAAAATTGACAAAACTCTATTCCTTAGGGAATCCAAAGGCAAGATCATCCTAATTCAGATCTATGTTGATGATATAATCTTTGGATCTACTGAAAACAACCTTTGTAAAAAGTTTGCCAAACTTATGCAAGGGAAGTTTGAGATGAGCAGTATGGGGGAACTGAAGTTCTTCTTGGGACTCCAAGTAAGACAGACTGATGATGGCTTGACCATATCCCAGTCAAAGTTTACTAAAGAATTAATCAAAAAGTATGGTATGGAGTCATCCTCCATCATAAGAACTCCTATGGGGGACAAGTATGCCTATATGCAAAGATGATGCAGGTAAACCTGTTGATGAGACTTTGTATAGAGGAATAGTTGGTTCTCTACTATATCTCACAGCTAGTAGACCAGATATTATATTTGCTACATGTGTCTATGCTAGGTACCAAGCCTGCCCTAAAGAGTCTTATTATACTGCAGTCAAAAGGATTCTGAGATATCTTAAGGGCACACCTAATCTAGGCCTTTGGTACCCTAGGAATAGAGATTTTCTACTAATAGGTTATTCAGATGCAGACATTGCAGGCTGTAGAGAGGATAGGAAGAGTACAACAAGTACTTGTCAATTCTTGGGAGGAAGATTGATATCTTGGAGTAGTAAGAAGCAGACCAGTGTGGCTATATCTACAGCTGAGTCAGAATATGTTGCTGCTGGCAGCTGCTGTGCACAACTATTGTGGATACAGCATCAGCTTAAAGATTATGGTATTCAAGTAAGTAGAACACCTCTTTTGTGTGATTCTAAGAGTAATTTCTATTGCTAATAATCCTGTTTCTCATAGTAGAACTAAGCATATAGAAATTAAATACCATTTTCTTAGAGATCATGTAGAAAGAGAAGACATCACATTGGAATTTGTTAAAACAGATTATCAAATAACAGATGTATTCACTAAGCCTCTGGATGAAACAAAATTCAATAAATTTAAAATTGAATTAGGCATGCTGACCATTGATTAGATTATCAACAAACTTACAAATAACATATTAGATTATCAAATGGTCTTAAGTGGTGTAGACAGAAACAGAAATTGGCTAAGTAAAATAGTGTCGACACATTCAGTGATAATGTGTCGACTCAGTGAAGTAATGTCGACAAGTCAGAAATATTATGTCGACACAGAGAATATGTGTCGACACTTAAGAATTAAATTGTCGACTTATCCAGGAATGTAGTGTCGACTTCACCAGAATAGTGATGTCGACACTTACAAATTTTGTGTCGACACTTATCCTAAGAGTCGACACAGATTTTCTGATACTCTACTATATCTCTCAGGTGTCGACATATCCACATTTGGTGTCGACACTTAGTAGACAGATTTGTTGTCGAGACAATAGAAGTTTGTGTCGACACATTCCATCTGTGTCGACACATATAGACTATTTTTGCCCGCCTTTTGATCTTCTTTCAATAGAAGGTATAAATTGGTCAAGAATTTATTCAGTCGACACGCTTACAAGGTTTTCGAGACTGAAACCCTGTGTCAACTTTCTCTCTCTCTCTCTCTTCTCTCAAGCTTTCTCACCTGAACAATGGCGCCGAAGATTGAAGACAACGTCAATGAAGGTTATGAGTTAGTAAGGAATGCCTTTGCCGAAGCCCCAACAGATGTTCAACGAGTTATCTCTCTTATTTCCGAATCCGGATTAGAGTTCATAGTTTCTGAACCTTCCAAGATATGGAAGAAGGAGGTGCATGAATTCTTTAACTCTGCATCAATAGGTTCAAATGTTCTCAAGATAAAGTCCACTATGCATGGGTTGACAGTGAAGATTACCCCAAGAAGTCTAAGGAAGATTCTACATTTACCAATAATTGAGAATGAAGAAGAAGTCCCTGCTTTTAAGTTAAGGGAGGCTATCCAATGGTGCGGATTGGATCCCACTCTGAAGATTGGAGCTGCTTTCAACAGGAAAGGGATGAATCAGCAAGGGAAATTTCTGTCTGAAGTAGTTGGCAAGGTGATTCTGTGCAAACCAGGGGGACATGATAGGATTTCAGCCTCTATGTTCAGCCTCATGACCAGAATTGTGTTTATAATTCCAACTGATTGGTCAGCTGTAATCTTTGAAAAGATCAAGGAAGGAATAAAGAAGCCAAATCTGGCTAGAATTATAAGTTTATATCTGAATGGAGTGATCCCTGAGGTAATGCAACACCTGCCAGGAACAAAGATCAATCACATGAGAAAGATAGACATAAGATTGTTTTCTAGGTGGGATAGGGTGCTGTCTAAGGATGTGCCTGATGAGAGCAGGCATGACACCCCAGTGAAATCCTCTTCTCCTGCTCAAGATACTGAGCAGCTTCAAGAAGAACAAGAGAGGAAGCAGGATGAAGATCACCCTGTGTCTACTTTAGCCCAGCAAGACACTATACCTGCACAGATGCAGGGGGAGCAAGCTCATTCACCTGCCCAGATTGTAACTACTCCTGACCAGGTACAGTTGCAGGGGGAGCTGGTGTATTTCCTTACTAAAGACATTTCTAATATTTCTATTTCTGCACAGGTGTAGGGGGAGCAAGTATACTCACCTGCCCAAGTCATTACCAATACTGAACAAGTATAGGGGGAGAAGATATCTGACCCAGTGCAAGAGGCAGTCCAAATTGATATCTCCAAAGATCTGAATATAGAAGAACTAATTGATACATCTTATGTTCAAGCTCAGAAGGAATATACTCTAGATGAGTTATTCCCTAATGTTGATATGGCTACTGATAGAGTAGAAGAGGGGCAAGAGATTGAAAAGGCCCTTGATATGGAGATAGAAATTGAGAAGGAGCAAATAGTTGAGGGGGAGTCTGTGCATGTTGAGGCTGAACAACATGGCACTGAGACAGATATTCCTCCTCCTCCTCAAGAAAGAGTTCAAGTTGATAGTTCATCTGAATCTGAGACTAAAGAAGCCAGAATGGCTAAGAAGAGAAAACTTGTAGTCTTCAAGAGAAGGAGCAAAGGTTATAAGCAGGCTCTACAGACTACAACTCAACCATCCCATTCTGAATTTAATTATAACAAGTTTATGGTTGATTTGCAAGTTAAGTTAGATGACCATAGAGTGGCAGTTGAAAAATATGTTGATGAGAGCAATAAGGCCCTTCAATTTGACTTGGCTCAGGATATAAAGTCAATTCGATTTGAAGTCAATATGCATAAGAAGGAGATGACAGATTGATTCCATAAGGGAGGTAATGCTGTGGTGTATTTGGCAAAACAACAGCAGTCCATCATCCCTAAAGTGGATGATATTACTTTAAAGCAAAGCTATGTTTTGGAGAATCAGCTAAGGATGAATGACAATTTAACTGAATCTCATCAAGAGATTATTGATGAATTGAAAAAGACTACTCCAGGCCTGCCTGCAGCTAGAGTAAAGGAGATGGAAGAATTTGATAAGAAATTTCAAGCTGCTATTGAATCTGTTAAAACTGCTATCACTACCTCTCAAAAGGACATATCTGACAAGCTTCAAAAGTTAAAACCATTTTTTAAAGAGGGTGTGAATTATCTGGATGGACAGATCAGATTTCAGAAGGAAGATCTAAGAGATCATATTACCAGAGAAGCCATAAAGGGGGAGAGGTTGTTAGTTCATGCAGGCTCAGAGCACACCAAATGGGTGACCAATAGTATTCGAGCCACATTGGGATATCCACCTTTGTGTGATGATGCTATGGTGGCTGAGTCAGGAATACAAACAGGTCTACTTGAAGGCAATCAACCTGAGATTGCCCAAGTCATTTACCCTACTCCAGATTTTGATATGATTGATCAGCAAGTTCAAGAAATGTATAGTCCTCCAAAGGAGGTTAACAGGTTTGTTATTGAGAAAGTGGATAAGCCTGAGGCCACTTTGAAAGAACAGCAAGATGCTCTACTATCTAAGAAGAGATTTAGAGAGCAGGCTGAACTTAAGCCAGATTTTGAGCAGTGGAGCCCTACTTCAAGAAATATTATACTCACTGTATGGAAGGCTGTGAAAGACCAAGTTCATAAAAGAGGAAAGTGGTATAATGAAATAGAATGGCAAAAGCATGAAGCTAGGCAGGAGGCAATAGTACAGTTCAGAAGAAAAGCCAAGCTGGGTAGGCTGCCACCAGATGCTCAGGAGCCGAGCAAGTACTTTCCAAAGCCCCTTCATTACTTTGAAAGGCAAAGGCTCAAGGAAGAAGCAAAGAAGAAGGCTGATCAAAAAGGCAAGAAGCCAGCTGAAGATGCTGAAGCTCCTGTGAAGGCTCAAATCCAATCTGGCAAAGGGATTGTCATAAGAGAGCCTGATCAGTCTTAATTTTAAGTTCTTTCAAAAGTATTTTGTAATGTTTTGATTAAATCATTCAATGTAAAACTCTGTAATCAAACATTATCAAGTTATAAACAATATTTTGTTTGGAATCATATAATGTTCACTCTGTGATGGATTGTTCATATTTTGTTTATATTAAGTATTCCTGTTATGTCATATATCATCATATTATACTTTTTATAAATGGTCTATATCATTGGGTATAAGGGTTATGACTTCTCCAAATAGGGAGAGATTGTTGGGTACATTGGAAAATGTGTACCTGATTTGAAGAAGCCCAACTTAGCTCAATGATATACATCAAGGTGTATTTGATGTTGTTTTAAGTTGACATGTGTAGGTGAAGAAGTGTTAATGAATGCAGAAAAATATTCTAAGTCCATGTGTCGACACCTGAAGAAACAGTGTCGACACTTCAGAATATTTGTGTCGACACTTGAAGGAAGCTGTGTCGACACAGAGGAAGATAGTCGACCACATTTGTGTCGACACTGGGAAGCAGTGTCGACTCACAGGAAGATAGTCGACCACATTTGTGTCGACACTGGGAAGCAGTGTCGACTCACAGGAAGATAGTCGACCACATTTGTGTCGACACTGGGAAGCAGTGTCGACTCACAGGAAGATAGTCGACCACATTTGTGTCGACACTGGGAGGCTGTGTCGACACAATGAGACAGAGTCGACACACATTGGCAGAAGTCGACAATACTTGTGTCGACACCAGAAGACTAAGTCAACACATACTGAGTTCTGAATCTACAACAACTATGTCGACACACAGGACTTGTGTTGACACACAGCAAAGTCAAGACCAAGTTATTCTCTGAAGAAGCTGTGTCGACTTAAAGGCAAACTTGTCGACATCATCAAAGGCTGTGTCGACACCAAAGTTACTTGTGTCGACACATACAGACAGTTGGTCTCGACACTTCCTGACAGTCTGTCTCAACACATTGCTGACCAAGACTAAGGCACAGGATCTGTTTGAAGACTTGACAGCTGTGGGTTGCAGCCAGTTAACTGATGTTTTCAGACTTGTCAGAAGACAGTTATAAACCGGATCAGCCGGTTACCATTAAGAAGATCTATAAATAGACAGATTCAGAGAGAAGTGTAATGAAATGAGAAGATTGAACTTTAGCAATCAAATTGAGAAATCAAATCAAGAAGGGGTAATACACAAAAGAAGATCTTCATCAGAAGATCTAAGAAGATGATCTCAGGATCGATCTAAGAAGAGTTCTAACAAGAATTCAGAAGTATCATAAAAGGTGTTGGATAGAGAGGGATCCACCCATTTTGAAGAAGAAGAAGGAAGCCATCAGTGGTTTCTCAAGAAGCTGTTTGGAAATCAACTCAGCTAAGTTCAAATTCAAGAAGCTTTGAAGAAAGCTCAGATTCAGTTGATTTCATCAGCTGATCAAGAATTGTCTTGTCCTCTTCTCTCTCAACAAAGGCAAGACATTAAAACTTCTTTTCTAAATTTCTGTAGGATCTGTTTTACACAGATCTGAGTTGTAAGCCTGTGATATAAAGGCTGAGTGTAGGAGAGATGATCTCTGAGTGGTAGGGCTGTTTGCCTGAGTGTAGGTGAAGGTTCTTCTCTGAGTTGTAGGCCTTGTGGCAAGGCTGAGGTAGGGCTGTTGTGTCTGAGTTGTAGGAACCTATCCAGGTTCTGAGCTGTAGGATCTGAGGATCTGAGAATAGTGGAAGTTTGGCCGAATCTAGCATACTGCTAGATAGGTGAAGGGGGGAAAGTGGATGTACCCAGACCTTGGGGAACCACTATAAAACATTGTGCAATCTGTGATGATTAAATGTTTGTGAATACTGTGCTGGATGTTTTAATTTTTGTAATTGAATTCTGCCTAAAAATTTGAACAAGCAATTAGAACCTATTCACCCCCCCCCCCTCTAGGTGTTTAGGTTGTCTTGAAAGTAAAACTATCAGTTATTCTTGTACTCGAATAGATCCTACCTTACTCGAGTAGATCCTTTCTAATACTCGAATAGTTTGGTTTTGTACTCGAGTAGCCGCTTTCACTTACTCGAGTAGTTTGTCTAGTTTGTAACTCGGGTAGTTTCCCCAAGGTACTCGAGTAGCTCAACCCTTACTCGAGTAGATCAACTCAATACTCGAGTAGCTCACCCGAGTAGCTCACCTATATACTCGAGTAGGTTGATTCTGCCTTCAGAAAGAATTTTTCTAAGTTCTGATTTTTCGGGCTAATTCAAATCCTCTATTTTGATTGGTCCACGTGTACTTGTTTAAGTATTGACCGTTACAGAAGTCCTATAAATAGGTCTTATCAAATCGACAAACCCTAACAACAAGAAAGAAAAAGAATTCTGAATCTATTTTTATAGCCGACATCGGGAAGCTGACAAGTTCACGCCGACAAAATACTGTTCATCTTCTTCGTCGCCGGTCTTCTCCGATACAGAGATTCAGCCAAGAAGTTTCAGAAGATCATGCTACTCTCAATCGATAGATCCCGTGCTTGATCACGCTGATTCCAGGTTTCCAGATCCAAGGGTTTTCACCTCTGTCTTCCTCGATTTATTTCCGCCGATCTCTAAAAGCTGAAGAAGGAAGAAAGATTTGAAGATCCAGATCTGATCGGTTCTGTTTGTATATTTCTTTATACAACCTTTTATTCTTGTAGGAGTCTTGACTCCGAGTTCTGTAGATCCCGTTGTGATCGAGATTTGTAGGAAGGTTTTCTTCCGAGTGTAGATCCGTTTGGATCGAGATTTGTAGGAACGTTGTTCCGAGTTGTAGGATCGTTTTGATCTGAGATAGTGGAGTAGCCAAGTCTAGTGGTTTACTAGATTGGTGAGGTGAAAGTGGATGTACCCAAGATTGGGGAACCACTATAAATCTCTTATCGTCTGTGTGATTGCTTGATCTTTGCTGTGTTAATTTTTATTCCGCATTTGACACGCACTTCACCTATTCACCCCCCTCTAGGTGATTTAGGTAGACAACTTAGTTTTCTCACAATCATTCAGATAAGCACCATAACCTTCAAGAATAATCAAATCAAGAATCTTGAGGGAAAGTTCCAAAAGGAGAGGGAACTAGTGGCTAGCTACTCCAAGCCTAGCATAGTTTTGCCCTTGATAGACTCATTCTCCTCCTAAAAGGGAAATAAAGGGTTATGATTCAAGGAAAGGACAAGTGCTTCTAATCCCAAGGGAAAGGGCAAAGCTCAAGTGGAGCAACTACACTAGCCTCTAAGCCTCCTGTAAAATTTGTTAGAGTGGAATTTCCTTCCAACAGCCATGACCATATGAGTATTTATGGTCACTGGAATCATGCTAGACCATCTTGTATGAACAAAGATGTTCCACAATATGGTGGAAGTTACAGGAAAGGTGCAAGTACCTGTGAGAAAATACAAATGGCCCATCCTGGACCTTTGGTGTTTGGTGCAACAGCCCCTTTAGTCAAGGATAAAGCTACTGACTGTTCTAAAATTCCTCCAGCCCACTCTAAGACAAAGGGGAAGGCTATCAGTAGACCTGACCTGGGCATCTCTGAGGCCATAATGGGTATTCTTTCTGAAAAGAAAGCTGCTGTTAGAAGGGCTCAAGATATCCCAAGCACTTTTATTGCCAGACCCACCACTTGTTAGACCGGGGCTGGAAAATCATGGAACAAGACTACTACTACTCCTTCTAGACCCAGAGCTATTATTAAAACAACAACTAGACCTGCTCCAAAAAAAGGTACAACATCCATGAGCATTGGTGTTGTGGCAAAGTATGCCACTTTGTTGTTGATCGCTGGCACAATCATAGTGTGCAAAGAGCAAATGTCAGCTTGCCTGTCAGAAAAGCTACAGGCAGGAAGAATTATTTTCAGTCTAACAAGCACCAAGGATCCAATAAAAATTGGGGTCCTATGGTTATTTGATGTGTTTTTGTAGGATAGTTTAAGTGCTCATACCCCTATATGGTACTTGGACAGTGGATGTTCCAGGAACATGACTGGAACAAGGAGCATGCTGAAGGATTATGCTACAGTAAGGAATAGACCAAAGGTTATCTTTGGTGGATCTAAAAAAGGAGTGACTAGAGGTTATGGAAAGCTCTCTAATGGAATAGTCACTATCACTAGATTAGCCTATGTGGAAGGGTTGCAACAAAACCTGATAAGCATTAGCCAACTCTGTGATCTTGGCTATGACATAATATTCCACAAGGATGAGTGCCAAATTAGGAGGTTAAGTGACCAAGAGGTCATCTTAACAGGCACTAGGAGTGGAAATGTGTACTGTTTAGATTTCCTATATTCTAGTAAAGACTCACCTGTATGCCTTGTTGCAGATGAGAAAGCCTCTTCCTGTGTCCAGTGTCACGAGAGGCTAGCCCATCTAAATTATAGGACCATAGGCAAGTTGTTCAGCAATGAGCTGGTTAGGAATGAGCCTAAGTCAATATGCACTAAGGAGGGTATCTGCTCTCCATGACAAAAGGGCAAATAGACTAAGACCTCCTTGAAGAGCATTGGCACCAAAGACTCAGTGAGATTCTTATACCTCTTGCATATGGATCTGCTTGGTCCTATGCTAATTCAAAGTCTAGGTAGGAAAGTCTACACCCTTGTGGTTGTTGATGACTTTTCCAGATTTGCCTAGGTGTTCTTTCTAAGGAATAAATCTGAAACCTCTGATGTCTTTCAGACATTTATCAAGCAAATTCAGAATGAATTCAATAGCACTGTGGTCAAAATCAGAAGTGACCATGGAACTGAGTTTTAGTTTGAGTGCATGACAAGGTTCTGTAAAGAGCTAGGGATTCATCAAGAGTTTTCATCTCCTAGAACACCCCAGAAAAATGCAATTGCTGAGAGGAAAAATAGGAATCTTATAGAGGCTGGTAGAACCTTATAAAGTGACTCATCCCTCCCAGAATACTTCTGGGCTGAGGCAGTTAACATTGTATGCTATGTCCTTAATAGGGCTTCAATCACGAAGAGCCACAAGAAGACTCCCTATGAGATCTTGAAGGGTAGAAAACCAAACCTGAGCTATTTCAGGATCTTTGGTTACAAGTGTTATATGCTCAATAATGGAAAAGTCCATTTAATTAAGTTCGTTGCAAAGTCCCATGAATGGATCTTTGTTGGGTACAACACTCATAGTAAGGCATATAGAGTCTATAACTTAACTACCCAAGTTGTAGAAGAGTCAATGCATGTTGTATTTGATGAATACAACATGGTTAACTGTGAGCTGCCAAGCTCCTCCTCTTATAGTATTGCAGGTACAGAGCAGTTGATGGACAAGCTGACCAACAAGGAAGCTACCCCCATAGTCCAAGAAAATGATGATGGACTGCCTACTCCAAGAGAAGGAGACAACATACCTAAAGAAAGTGAAGACCAGCTAGCTGAAAACCCTTATGATCAGCAAGCTGTAGCTAGATTGCCTCCAGCTACTAGGCATCTAAGGGACCATCCAGTACACCAAATTATTGGGGATGCAAATCATGGAGTCCAGACTAGAAGCAGGTGCATGAATACAGCTCTCTACTCAAGCTTCCTATCTCAAGTAGATCAAAAGAAGTTTGAAGAATCAATCAAGGACCAGTTCTTAATTGGAGCAATGCAAGAAGAACTGGACCACTTTAAGATATGTAAGGTCTGGAAGTTGGTCCCCAGACCACAAGGACAAAATTTCATAGGGACTAAGTGGATCTACAGGAACTAGTTGGATCAAGATGGCATTATTGTCAAAAATAAGGCTAGACTAGTGGCTAAAGGCTACATGCAAGAAGAGGGCATAGATTTTGACCAGACCTTTGCCCTAGTAGCTAGAATGGAATCCATAAGGATATTCCTTACATTTGCAGCCCATCAGGGATTCAGAGTCTACCAGATGGATGTCAAGTCAGCATTCCTGAATGGAGACCTAAAAGAGGTAGTATATGTGGACCAGCCACCAGGTTTTGTAGATCCTAACTCTCCCAATTTTGTTTATAAGCTTAGGAAATCTTTATATGGGCTAAAGCAAGCTCCTAGGGATTGGTATGAAACCTTGTCCAGCTTCCTAATTGAGAACAAATTCATAAGGGGGAAGATAGACAAGACCCTATTCCTAAAGGAATCAAAGGGCAAGCTTATCCTAGTCCAGATATATGTTGATGACATTATCTTTAGATCTAATGATGACAACCTTTGCAGGAAGTTTGCTAAACTTATGCAAGGGAAGTTTGAAATGAGCAGCATGGGTGAGCTTAAGTTCTTCTTGGGACTCCAAGTAAGATAGACTGACGATGGCTTGTCCATATCCCAGTCCAAGTTCACTAGGGAGCTAATCAAAAATATGGTATGGAGAATGCCTCCACCATGAGAACTCCCATAGGATAAGGTATGCCAATAGGCAAAGATGAGACAAGGAAACATGTTGATGAGTCTTTGTATAGAGGGATAATTTTCTCCCTTCTATACCTGACTTCTAGTAGGCCTGACATCATGTGTGCCACATGTGTATGTATTAGGTATCAGGCCTTCCCTAAAGAATCTCATTACTCTGTAGTAAAGTGAATCTTAAGTTATCTTAAGGGCACACATAATCTTGGCCTATGGTACCTTAGAAATAGGGATTTTGATCTAATTGGATTTTCAGATGCAGATTTTGTAGGTTGCATAGAAGACAGGAAAAGAACTACTAGAATCTACCAGTTCTTAGGTAAAAGGCTAGTTTCTTGGAGCAACAAGAAGCAAACTAGTGTGGTTATATCCACTACTGAGTCAGAATATATATCAGCAGGTAGCTGCTATGCTCAGCTACTGTGGATCCAACATGAGCTCCAGGATTACAACCTTCAAGTAAGTAGAACTCCTTTCTACCGTGATTCTATAAGTGCTCTTTCTATTGCTGGGAGTCCTGTCTCACATAGCAGGACTAAGCATATAAAAATAAGATATCATTTTATTAGGGATCATGTGGAGAAGAAAGACATCAGTCTCTAGTTTGTCCCCACAGACAAGCAAGTTGATGATATCTTCACTAAGCCATTAGATGGAGCAAAGTTCAACACCCTAAAATTTGAGTTGGGTATATTGAACTTGGCATAGCTTCAGGCACTCCCTTTTGCATTTTTGTGTGTGCAGGTATTGTTCCTCTTACTGGACATATAGACAAGCAAGTAGTATCAGTTCACTGACGCTTCTACTAAGGGGGAGTAAGTTCCTCTTGAGAGAAGAGAAAAGGTCAGCCAATTGAAGGGCCAGCCACCATATGCCTATTCTGCAGAAGTCAAAAAGGGGGAGAGAAGAGACATAGCAGAGCAAGGGGGAGACATAGCAGAGCAAGGGGGAGACATAGCAGAGCAAGGGGGAGACATAGCCATACATGCAGGAGATTGCAAAGGGGAAAGAAAGACATGTGGCACTCAAGTAAGGACAACAACCTTGCAGCAAAATAGGGAGAGTAAGTGAGATACATTTACTTATATCTTATCAGAATTTTTATTTTGATTTTGATGTATAGGTTGTGTGTATCATTGACCAAGGAAAGAAAACCTTTTTGATAAGGGTTGATAAGGGTTTCGACTTCTTCAAATAGGGGGAGATTGTTGGGTCCATTGTTCCCAATGTCCCTGATTTGTGAGAAGTCAAACAGGTCAATGACACACACATCTACTGTATTTGATGTACATTTGAGGTCTTGAGTGCAGGTAGTCCATATCATATTGATTGGATATGTGTACACACTAAGTGGTTGCTGGACATAACAAAAATCTCCTAAGTCCATAAGAGTTGAGTGGAGTAAGCTCACTCAACGCCAGAGGTATGGACTTAATAATATCTAGTAGAAATTTCGCTAAGTATACAAGCTTTGAGTGTAGTCTAATCACTCAACGCCATACAACAAAAAGGATGTGAGTCAGGCTAAGTCAGTCTAAGCCTAGAGAAATTGGCTGAAAATGTGGCCAAGACCACAAGCATTGAGTGTGGTCTACTCACTCAATGCCATGCAGCTTTTAGCGTTGAGTGTTGCTGTGCCAGTTAACTCCACAGAAAAGTTGGGCAAAATTTTCACTAAGTCCACAGGCATTGTGTGTAGCTTACTCACTGAACGCCAGATAATAGAAAATTCTGTTAAGTAGTATGGCGTTGAATGGAGCTTACTCTCTCAACGCCAAGGCGCAGAAATATTTGCTAAGGTAAATAGCATTGAGTGAGGTAAGCTCACTCAACGCTTTCGACGCTCTCAACGCCTTGAAGCATAAATTTGGATATGTCTAAAAGCATGGACTGCTTGACTTTCGTCGAGCTCAGCTTCGTCGAATTGAGCTCGGTAATCGTCGAGCTGAGCTAAATTACTCAGTTTAGCCTAGAGTTCATCAAACTCAGTTCAGCCTTTCATCGAACTAAGTCCACAATTCAAATTGAACTTATACCTTCGTCGAGCTGAGCTCGACGTTCGTCGAACTCAATTCAGCCGTTTGTCGAACTGAGACTGATGTTTGTCAAACTGAGTTTGGCCTTTCATCGATCTAAGTTTGCAGTTCGTCGAACTGAACTTTTGCATTCATCGAGCTGAGCTCGACGTTCGTCGAACAGAGCTCAGCTTTTGTCGAGCTCAATACTTAGACAGATAGAATTTTGTCTAAGTGGTGCGGCGTTGAGTGATACCTACTCACTCAACGCCTTTGGTTATGATGATTGAATTTCGTCTAAGTCCAGAGATGTTGGGTCATGCTGACATCAGCAAAGTCAAATTGTTAACCAAAATTCAAATGGTGTGGAATTGCTGCCAGAGACATTGGCGGCCATCTATCATCATCTTCTGTACTTTCCAAGGAATATTTTCATCATAAAGTGTTGGGGCCAATATATAGCAAGGATCTGTAAAATCAAAATTAAACGGAAGGGATGCGCTGGATGGCTGAATCTCAGCCATCAATCCTGCTGGTGGGGCCACTACTCTATTGGCCTTCAGAGTATAAAAGGAAGCAATCGGCCAGAGCAAAAAACAACTAACACAACCAAGAGAACAATCGATTCCTCGTCTAGGTTTTCTGAAAACGAGATGAAGGGTGGGAGAACATCATCTTCTTTCTCGCCATTTTCCCTGAGCCTAAAGAAGGAGTTCTCCACAGAGAACCTTGCTGGGAAGGATATAGTTGGAGTAATTACCATTCACAATAGCAGGATCAGAATTCATTCTATGGGAGCTGATCTACAAGTTCTGCAGAAGGAAGGTTAGCTATTTAAAGACAGAATCTACTGCCTACATCATTGGCTGATATCTGCTCAGTCTAAGAAGAAGATGACACAGAGTTCTTGATCTGGTGTCTAATAATATAATCTTTCTCTATTTCTTTCTTGTGTAAAGATTCTTGGTGAATCTGGAGTTGTAAGCCTATTTTATAAAGGCTAAGGTCTTTGTGACCTGTGTTTGGCTTTGTGCCAGGTGAAAGGTCGTTGTGACCTGAGAGTTGGCTTAGTGCCTAATTGTTAGGTCTGTGTGACCTGTGTGGTCCTGCGAGATCTGTGTTGTAAGCTATTATGTAGCTTAGTTTTGGAGGGATAGCCGAATCTAACACACTGTTAGATAGGCACAGAGGGACTGTGGATGTACCCAAGATTGGGGAACCACTATAAAATTATTGTGTCATCTGTGAATGTTCTTGAAAGCTGATAACTAACCTAATAACAAGCATAGAAATCTGATAACAAATTAGAAAAGGTAAAATAAAGAAAAAAACCTATTCACCCCCCTCTAGGTGTTTAGCTAACCTTGAAAACAAGACTTTCTGCTAGGGTTGGTGATTGCTGGTGATCTGCAGCTGTTGCATTCGTCTTTTCCTCACCTTATGAGGTAGTGTTGTTGTTGTGTTGTTTAGTTCAGAAATGTTTCTTTTTGGTGGGTTCGTGTCAGGTTGTTGACGCCCACTTGAGTTATTATTCTGTTAAGTTACTTTGCTAGTTGCTTAGTCTTTTCTTGATGACTGATTGGTTTTACTTGCTCTCTGGGATGGTTTTATGTTAGGGTTGCATGTTGGTTATTTTAATTATAAAAAGTATCTTTATGACTACCTCATTCATAGCATTGTTTTAAACCAAATTCACCATATTTTAACGAACGTTAAAACTATTTCTATACTTATATTAAATCTACAGGTATTCATACCATGAGTTGTCCTGTTAGGATGTTTATGCTCATGTAGTATGTTAATCTATATAAGCAAAGTATTTTCCGTAGCGTATATTCATATTTTCATTTGTGTACTAGTTGATCTACTGAGCCGAGGGATACGGCCATCAAAACTTAACTTAATTTACAGTTTTCTTCGTAATAAACTTGAGGATTTCATAGAAAGTGTTAGGTTCGGGTTCTTGCCTTAGCACCTGCAGTTATCCCCTACACGGCGTAGCATCATGAAGCATGTTTTCTCTTACTCTGATACATCATTTAAATGTGGACAAAATGCGGGTTTTGACAGTTGGTATCAGAGGAATAGGTTTTTTGACAATTTGTCGAACGACTATCTCTGGATAGTTTTAGATTGTCTTGTTCCATTTCATACACGCACTGATGTGTAATCGGTACGTCTTGACTAAAGCATGAATATTAAACTCATAAGCATGACAAGAAGTATACGTGGCATATTATATAGTATGGGGTGCATGATATGTGTTTGTATAAGGATCCTCATAGGAAGCAACATGTGACTGTTATGTAGTATGGGATGCATAACAATCATCATATGAATGCACATTAGATTTTTATTTTCGTTACATGCGATATTATATAGTATGGGATGCATAATATTTAATGTGTAAGCTTCTCATAACATGCATTAAGGCCTTTGTTCGAATGCATATCACAAAATACATGACATAACATAGCATTAGCACACATGCCAAGCTAAAGATCTACACGATGACATACGTACACACATGGTTTTAAAGCAAGAGAATAAGAATTCATGCATTCATGGTTTATGTACATGAGTCAATAGGATGATGGTATATCATCCTAAGTTAAGCATGACATCATTAATGAAAATCCCAGAGTAATATAGTAGCTTGAGCAAGTATCTATACATGTATGGTCTTAACTAATTTGTGTAGTTCTAGCGGTTAAGCTAGGTTTTGATTAGTCCTTCATTGTATTCTTAGGATGTCGCCTAAGCGTGTTGCGACGAGGTTGACTCCTGAGTCTGAGGGCAAGTTGTTTGGTGCGCAGAGTGAGGCTATGATTTAGGGACTGCGATAGAGCAATGAGGCTCTGTCTAAGAAGATGGTGGAGATAAAATCGCAGTTCCAGGCGCTGTTGATTGTCATTTTAGGACAACAATATAAAGTGCAGGACCCTGCCAGGGGTCAAGCTGTTCCAGTTCCTCCTACTCCTTTGGGGCCTCCAGTTTTACAGTCACCAGAGATGAATTTCATTTCGCATTTCCAGTGATTAGGACCACCTACCTATGACGATATAGCTGATTTCATGGTATTAGATGATTGGATTATCGCTATCGAGGAGATGTTCTCGTATTCAGGAATTTCTGCTGACAAGAGAGTGATGGTCGCTGCTTACCAGCTTAAGGGTCTTGCAAAGAGCTGGTGGTTGAGAGAGAACGAGACCCTTAAGGATGGATGTTCGTGGGAATTGTTTAAGGAGTTGTTGCTGAAGAAATTTCTTTCGTCGATCGAGTGAGACCGCTTAATAAATAGCTTTCTGCATCTGAAGCAAAGACAACTCATGGTCAGTGAGTATGAGATAGAGTTCAGCAAGTTGAGCTAGTTTTCCACAGATTTGGTAACCTCTGAAGCTTGCAAAGTGAAGAATTTTTTGGGTGGTCTTAGGAGTGACATCCAACAGTTAGCTAGTTCTTATGGATCTGAGAACTATACATAGGCAGTAGAAGCTGCTCTCAAGGTTGAAGCTATTGATAATGCCAGGAATCGAGACATACAAATGAGAAAAGACAAGAGGAAGTCAGATGATGGTAAGAACTCTCGAGAATCTAGTCCCGCTTCGAAGAAAAAAAGCAAGGAGGTGTGCAGTTTCTGTGGTCGGTCAGGCAATTCGTTGGAGAAATGTTTCAAGAGGCTGGGAGCTCAAAAGTAGCACCAAGTGTATGCAATTCAGAGTGCTCCCAAAGGAGATCTGGTTTGTACTTCGTGCAAGTGGAAGGGGCACGATGCCGCCCATTGTTGGGGTAAGGAGAAGGTCTACTTCTAGTGTGGACAGAAGGGACATTTCAAGTCAAAGTCTCCACAGTCTCAGCCCCCGCTATAGCTAGTTCCACTTCAAGCATTGCCGCCACGGCAGCTTTTTGATAAAGGGAAGGGCAAGTTAAATGTGATGACTATAGAGGAAGCGTAGACATCCACCCAAATAATCTCAGGTTAGATTCTAACCTAGTTCCTAGCTTTTAGCTTTAGTTTCGATGTTTGTTCGTCTAGTAACATATGCAACTTTATAGGGAGATTTAAGGTAAAAAAACCATTGGGCACGCATTTTTTTCGATTCTAGTGCTACCCACTCGTTCGTGGCTAGGACTTTTGTAGAGCATCATCGTCTGACTCTCGATCTAGTTGGCGATTCGTTTTGCATTAAGTTTCCTTCTGGTGATTCAGTGGTGTCGGACCAAGGTATTCAGAGTTGTCTGATCCTTTTAGGTGATTTCATAGCTTTTGCTAATCTGAAGGTGCTATACCTAGAGGACTTTGATGTGTTCTTGAGCATGGACTGGTTGTTCAGGTGTGATGCAGTTATCCAATACAAGGTTAAGCATTTGGACTTCAAGATGGACAATGGCTGTAACACCCTTATCCGTCCCATGGCATATAGTAGTAGGACCGGTCGGGGCCCGACGCCATATACTACGGACAGACCGGTTGGTTACTTATTGAAACCAATCAACCAATCACAACGTCCTACACAGAGCACCTAGTAGAATTAAATTATTAGGTTGCAAGATAAAAGAACCCAGCCACAGCATGAATGTCCACTACAATAGTCCCATTGGAATGTACGATACACATAAATAATGGCCTTAAGGCCTTACAACAGTTTGCTTAAATAGAAGTGTTTTCCAAACCTCGGCACGCAGGCCGGTCACAAATGAGTAAATAAGAAAACACTCAAAAGTTTAGACCTTCGAGGGCCGGCGCAGCAACTTGGGCTTTAGCCCGCTATTTATCGCTCGGCTCCGCAGCACCTGCAAGCAACAATCCACCGTACAGTGGTAAACAAAAGCAACAGTCAGCTATGCTAACAAAATTATAACGACCCCGCCCCCAAAACGGGGCGGCGATGCTCTTTCCCTGCACTTTAATAGTATAACCAAGCAGTATAGTGTAAACACACTTCATCACAGGCGTAGGCACACACGGCCATACACCCCGTGCACTCATGGCACATTCACGGCGAACGGGCCAACGTCACATCAATTTAAGCCATAGATGTTCCCGTCCAGCCACCGCCCCTTGGACGACCAACCTTATGAGCATTTTGTCTTCCTGGCATTGGTCACGACAATTTAAGCCATAGACCGCCAGAGACCCTCATCTATGCCAATGGTTCCACCGAACGACATAGATCGGGTACGGTTCCGCCTTACCCGTGCTCATACCGCAACGACAGTTAAAGCCATATGCGCAGGTCAAGACTCCCCGAGTCCCGTTTCCACCACAAAATTCACATAACCCGGTTATGTTCAAGTTGGCTCCCCGGCCACCATGTTGGCAACATCCCGCGTTTGCCTTGTTTTCCGGGTGCACCTTGGAGTTAGTCTCCAAGGCTCATTGTTGCAATCTACCTCGTAGAAACCCGAAAAACAACCAATCCTACGGAGTCTTCTCCAGTTATTATGCAATGCAACATCACCGATCCAGACCAACTTGTCTGTATAGGCTTCACACATCATGCCTATGTCCGATCTCGCATACGGACTCTAAACAAGGGGGACTTTACATATCTACCCCAAGGAACGCCTCAACTCATCGCACACTCGCGTGAGAGGGCTTCCTATGCAAAGGAAAAAAGAGGACTTCACATGTCCTAGGATGAGAATCGTTATGCTAGCATTCTTTCTTGGCGCCATGGAAATCTATGCGGATGGAAAGCACCGCAATCTCCTTGCCTCCGCGGATCCGAAGTCGGCTCGCGATTTGGAGCTCCGAACCTCCGCTGGTGACCGGATCTTGCCTTCCTCCTCCTCCTTGCTCTCCCCTCTCTCTAGCCTTTAGAAAGAGAATCAAGGGGATGAAATGAGGGATTGCAAACCCTATTTCCGGGTTTAAACTGCCAGCACCAACCCCCATCCATCGGATCCCATCATAATAAAACGAACGTCCACGATCGGGGCCTAAAATATCAAAAATGGGTCGAACACGGCCTGCGACATGCCCGTGTCCAGGGTCGTGTCGCCCATTCATCGTCTCGCCCGATGTCCCGACCAGCACACGGCCTCCGACACGCCCGTGTCATATGTGACACGGTCGTGTCAAGACCCATGTCACGCCCCGTGTGCAACTTCCAGGATTTCCCCGAGAAGGACACGGCCTGTGACACGGAACCCGACACGCCTGTATCACAAGTGACACGCCCGTGTCTGTGCCCGTGGCATGGCCCGTGTGCATAACTCAGAAATCTCCCTAGCGTGACACGCCCTGGGACACGCCCGTGTCCCAGGACGTCTCAACTCGACGATCGCCGATCGCAAAAACGTCGACCACGCGACCCGTGGCCGAACACGCCTGTGTCACGCCCGTGACACGCCCGTGTCACCTGCTCCAAGTCCCATACTTGGCTTAAAACGTCACCCATCTTTCTTTTGAGTTTCGGGGTGTTACAACTCTCCCCCTCTTAAAAGAATTTCGCCCACGAAATTACTAAAGGAAAGAAAATGGAAAACTTTAAGCTGTACTTGAGCGGAATAACTCTGAGTACTTCTCCAGCATAGCTTGCTCTCACTCCCAAGAGAGCTCCTCCCGACCACAATTGTCCCATTGGACACTGACCATCCGGATCTCCTTGTTACGGAGTCGCTTAATTTCAAATTCTTCAATACGAACGGGCTTGACCTTAGTCTTCAACCCTTCGTCCACCGGTACTTGATCGACTGCGATCACCTGCGAAGGTTCTTGCACCGCCTTCTTCAACATAGAGATGTGGAATACATCGTGTAGTCCACTCAATTCCACCAATAGCCTCAAACAATAAGCCGCTTCGCCGACCCGCTCCAGAATCTCGAAGGGTCCAAGGTATTGTGGGCTCAGCTTCTTCAAGCGTCGCACTCGCAAAACACCCTTGAATGGCTTTATCTTCAAGTACACCCAATCGTCGACCCCGAACTCCACGTTCCGGTGCTTGGCATTGTAGTACTTAACTAGCCTTTCCTGAGCGATCAGCAAACGCTCTCGAATGATCCGCACCAAAGAAGTAGCATTCTCCACCTCCTGCTTCTTGTACAACCATGCCTCACCCATTTCCAGCCACGATAACGGCGTGCGACACTTCCTACCATATAGGGCCTCGAAGGGCTCCATTAGAATACTCGCCTGGTAGCTATTTTTGTACGCAAACTCCACCAAATACAGGTGGTCTTCCCAATGCTTCCCGAATTTTAGAACACACATGCGGAGTATGTCCTCCAACGTTCTGTTGACTCTCTCGGTTTGCCCATCCTTCTGCGGATGGAAGGCTGTGCTGAACTTCAATTTAGTCCCCAACATCTGTTGCACCAACCTCCAATCATTGGACATAAAATGCCCATCCCGATCACTCACGATGCTGCGCGGCACACCGTGTAATCTGACTATATTATCCACATATTGCTTCGCCAGTCTCTCCACTGAATCATCCTTCCTATGTAGAATAAAGTGCGACACCTTCGTTAACCGGTCTACGATCACCCAGATGGCGTCGTTCCCCCTCTACGACCTTGGCAAACCATGCACAAAGTCCATCAATATGTCATCAAACTTCCACTCCGGAATAGGCAAGGATTTCAAGAATCCTCCAGGCTTTTGACACTCTGCCTTTACCAAGGCGCAGGTTTGACACTTAGCCACGAACAGTGCCACATCCTTCTTGATCCCTGGCCACCAAAAAAGCTTCTTTAGGTCTTGGTATATCTTCGTGCTCCCTAGGTGGATTGAGTACTTGGTATTATGAGCCTCATACATCAACTCCGCCCGTAGATTTCCCCCGCTTGAGACACACAAACGATGGCCCTTCCTTAGGAGCCCATCCTCAACCGAAAACTGGGAATTTGACCCATCCAATGCTGCATCCATAAGCTCCTCCATGCTAACATCCAACTCCAACGCCTGCCGAACGCGATCAGCCAGGTCATACTGAACTTCCGTCCAGTTCAACAATGCTTTGGCGCTCATCTGCTTGTCAATGCAACAGATCTCCAACGCATCCAACTCCCGTTTAAGCCTCTCATCATGAACAAACAACCAGTTGGCCATGGCGGGAGCCCTGCGACTCAACGCATCCGCAACTGCATTGCCCTTCCCAGGTACATAATGAATCTTGAACGTGTAGTCCCCCAGGAACTCCATCAATCTCTGTTGCCTCATGTTGAGATCCTTCTGATCTAACAGGTACTTCAGGCTCTTGTGGTCGGTATAAATATCGACCTTTACGCCATACAAGTAGTGTATCCACAGCTTAAGCGCAAATATCACGGCCGCCAACTCCAAGTCGTGGACCGTATAATTCCTTTCGTGCACTTTTAGCTGACGCGATCCATATTCTATTATGCTCCCATGCTGCAGCAGCACGCAGCCCAAACCACTACCTGAGGCATCACTATAAATTTTGAAGCCCTTGGTCCCACTCAGCGAACTTAACCCCGACGCCATGGTCAACCGCCCCTTCAGCTCCACGAAGTGCCTGTAATAGCCGGCAAGCCCAAGAAAACTCCGGACTTCCGCTACCGAAGACAACACAGGCCACTCCCGTATTGCAACAATCTTTGCCGGATCCACCGCTATACCTTACCCACTAACAATGTGACCAAGGAATGCTACTGAGGGTAGCCAGAACTCACATTTGGAGAATTTAGTATAGAGTTCATTCCTCCTCAGAGTCTCCAACACCAGATGCAAGTGCTTGAAGTGATCTTCTTCGCACTGCGAGTACACCAATATATCGTCAATAAAGACGATCACAAAGCGGTCCAGGTAATCTCTGAACGTCTTGTTCATTAGATCCATAAACACTGATGGTGCATTCCTCAGTCCAAACGGCATGACAGTGAACTCGAAATGCCCATACCTTGTGCTGAACGCCGTCTTCGGGATATAAAACTCCCTTATTCTTAGCTGATAGTACCCAGACTTCAGATCCAACTTTGAATATACCAACGACCCGACTAACTATCGAACAGATCAACAATCCTTAGGATTAGGTATTTATTCTTCTCCGTTAGCTTGTTCAACTCCCCATAGTCGATACACAGCCGCAAACTCCTGTCCTTCTTCTTAACAAAGAGGACCGATGCGCTCCAAGACGATGAGCTTGGACGCATATACCCTTGCTCCAACAACTCTTCTAGTTGAACCTTCAACTCTGCCATCTCCTTAGGTGCCAACTTATAAGGAGAACATGACACAGGTTTGGCCCCTGGCACGAGCTCGATCGTGAAGTCGATCTCTCGCTGCGGTGGGGCTTCGGGAAGATTATCCGGGAAAACATCGGGGTATTCACAAACCACGGGGATACTATCCAAAGTGGACTTTGGCTCTACAGCCCCCACTATCGCGAAGAACAGCTCTGCGCTAGCACGAACTGCTTTTACCACCTGAAGAGCAGACATCAGCGTCCTGCTCAACCCCTTCAGTCCCGTGAATGATGTCTCTCGTCCAACACCCAGCTTGACCTCCTTACCATTGCAATCAATATAGGCCTTCTGCTCCAAAAGCCAATCCATCCCAAAGATAACGTCGAACTCTACTAGCGGCAGCAATGACGCTAGCAAGTCGAACTCTTGGTTTCCAATAAGAACTTTTACGGTGCACTCTCTGTCCGCACGCATCGAACACCTATTTGGTAGCAGCACATCCAATTTGTCCTTCGCCATCGAAGAAGGTACTCCGATGCACGATACAAAGCTTTCGGACAAAAAGGAGTGTGAAGCTCCCGTATTGAATAGTGCTCGTGTCGGACTATCGTCAATAAGAATAAAGCCTACACAAACAGTATTAAGCTAACAAGCACTAGGTAATAGTATTTAAAGATAACTTGCTATAAATTAAACCATACCTGTCACCACGTCGGCCTGCTTGATGGCCTCTTGCTGGCCCAAGTTGTAGACTCTCGGCTGAGTTGGAGCATAATGGGACGCGGCTGACTCCACCGCCTTCCCCTTTTCTTCATAAGTAGCTCCTTGCTTTCTCTCGGAATTCGGACGTCCGCTCCAACAATCGCGGGCAAAGTGCCCCGACTTTCCTCAGGTAAAACAAGAGCCCGGGGTTCGGTTGGTATTCTTCCCCGAGGCACCTGAAGAAGGGGCTAGACCCGACGTCCTAGCCTTCTTATAGAACCTGCGATAACCCGACTTCGAAGTAGTCGGCGCTTTGAACTCCGATTTCTTGCCACCAGATTCCTTCTTCGCTTGGACGTTCTTCATGTCCTTTTCCAAGGATCGGGCCGTGTTGACCAAGGTAAGGAAACCCTACGCCATAGGCCCCGAGAGTAGCAACCTCAGCTCATCTCTTAACCCTTCATAGAAGCGGTTCGTCTTGCGCTCCTCGTCGGCAAAGGTAGCACTAGCGTATCGTCCCAAATGAGTGAACTCGTAAAGATACTCGTCTACGGTGTTGTCTCCTTGCACTAACTTTTGAAATTCATTTTCCAATGCAATCCTCTGGGCTGAGGGGAGGTATCGAGCCATAAATAGCCTCGAGAATTCCCCCATAGAGAAATCTGTCAACTGTCTTCCCCTCAGGTGGTGTAGCTCCAGCCCTTCCCACCATAACCTCGCGTCTCCGTTCAATATGAAAGTTGCAATCGTGGTCTTCTACCAATCTTCAGTCTCTGTTACTGTCAGCACTCTATTGAATCTCGATAGCCAATCCTCTACCTGAGTCGGGGTTCCTGTTCCCAAGAACACTGGTGGATGGAAGCCCATCACATGTTTAAGTTGTTTCTCAGTTGCTCTCCGAGGCAACTCCGGCTCAATAATCACCTGTTCCACCCTTTTAGGCTCTGCCGCTTGGAGCAGCACCTGCTCCACAGTAGGAGCAGGCTGTTGCACCTGCCTTGCAGGCTGCGCATTGATCATTATAAAGACAGCTTCTGCCACCAATCAAATGGTCTCGGCTGACGGAGGTGTTGCAGGCTCATCATTAGGTGCGTTGCTTGCCTCAAAACCTGTCCATTCCGACGGTCCAGCACCACTTCTGGTCACCTATAATCATGTAAAACACTGATAAGCTACCCAACAATATTACAAACAGCAATTATAGGAACACACAGGTTCCTCAAACATGTGTATTTTCATTCCTAAGTGGACATTCATGGGTTCTTTTCATGTTATAACGATGACGCACACACATGTGCTCACCACCCCTTAAAGTGAATTCGCCCACGAATTCATTTAAGCTTGACCGAAACCGGTAGTCTAATACCAATTTGTAACACCCCTATCCATCACATGGCATATAGCAGTAGGTCCGGCCGGGGCCCGACGCCATATACTACGGACAGACCGATTGGTTACTTATTGAAACCAATCAACCAATCACAACGTCCTACACAGAGCACCTAGCAGAAGTAAATTATTAGGTTGCAAGATAAAAGAACCCAGCCACAGCATGAATGTCCACTACAATAGTCCCATAGGAATGTACGATACACATAAATAATGGCCTAAAGGCCTTACAATAGTTTTCTTAAATAGAAGTGTTTTCCAAACCTCGGCACGCAGGCCGGTCACACAGAAGTAAATAAGAAAACACTCAAAAGTTTAGGCCTTCGAGGGCCGGCGTAGCAACTTGGGATTTAGCCCGCTATTTACCGCTCGGCTCCGCAGCACCTGCAAGCAACAATCCACCCCACGGTGGTAAACAAAAGCAACGGTCAGCTATGCTGACCAAATTATAACGACCCCGCCCCCAAAACGGGTCGGCGATGCTCTTTCCCTGCACTTTAATAGTATAACCAAGCAGTATAGTGTAAACAAACTTCATCACAGTGGTAGGCACACACGACCATACACCTCGTGCACTCATGGCATATTCACGGCGAACCGGCCAACGTCACGTCAATTTAAGCCATAGACGTTCCCGTCCCGCCACTGCCCCTTGGACGGCCAACCTTATGAGCATTTTGTCTTCCTGGCATTGGTCACGATAATTTAAGCCATAGACCGCCGGAGACCCTCATCTATGCAATTGGTTCCACCGAACGACATAGATCGGGTACGGTTCCGCCTGACCCGTGCTCATACCGCAACGATAGTTTAAGCCATATGCGCTGGTCAAGACTCCCTGAGTCCCGTTTCCACCACAAAATTCACATAACCCAGTTATGTTCAAGTTGAATCCCCGACCACCTTGTTGGCAACATCCCGCATTTGCCTAGTTTTCCGGGTGCACCTTGGAGTTAGTCTCCAAGGCTCCCTGTTGCAATCTACCTCGTAGAAACCCGAAAAACAACCAATCACACGGAGTCTTCTCCGATTATTATGCAATGCAACATCACCGATCCTGACCAACTTGTCCGGATAAGCTTCACATATCATGCCTATGTCCGATCTCGCATACGGACTCTAAACAAGGGGGACTTTACGTATCTACCCCAAGGAACGCCTCAACTCATCGCACACTTGCGTTAGAGGGCTTCCTATGCAAAGTAAAAAGAGGACTTTACATGTCCTAGGATGAAAATCGTTACCCTAACATTCCTTCTTGGCTCCATGGAAATATATGCAGATGGAAAGCACCGCAATCTCCTTGCCTTTGCGGATCCAAAGTCGGCTCGCGATTTGGAGCTCCGAAGCTCCGCCAGTGACCGGATCTTTCCTTCCTCCTCCTCCTTGCTCTCCCCTCTCTTTAGCCTTTAGAAAGAGAATCAAGGGGATGAAATGAGGGATTGCAAACCCTATTTCCGGGTTTAAACCGCCAGCACCAACCCCCGGCCGTCGGATCCCATCATAAGAAAACGAACGGCCACGATCGGGGCCTAAAATATCAAAACTGGGCCGAACACGACCTGTGACACGCCCGTGTCTAGGGCCATGTCTCCCATTCATCGTCTCGCCTGACGTCCCGACCAACACACGGCCTTCGACACGGCCTCCGACACGCCCGTGTCACATGTGACACGGACGTGTTAAGACCTGTGTCATGCCCCATATGTAACTTCCAGGATTTCCCCGAGAAGGACACGGCCTGCGACACAGCACCCGACACGCCCATGTCACAATTGACTCGCCCGTGTCTGTTCTTGTGTCATGGACTGTGTGCATAACTCAGAAATCTCCCTAGCGTGACATGCCCTGGGACACGCCCGTGTCCCAGGCCGTGTGCCTCAACTCGATGATCGCCGATCGCCAAAACATCGACCACGCGACCCGTGGCCGAACACGCCCGTGACACGCCCGTGTCATGCCCGTGACACGCCCGTGTCACGCCCGTGACACGCCCGTGTCACGCCCGTGACACGCCCGTGTCACCTGCTCAAAGTCCCAGACTTGTCTTAAAACGTCACCCGTCCCTCTTTTGAGTTTCGGGGTATTACAACAGCCACCCCAGGAGTGTTTATGGTTCTCTGCGCTAAGATTCCCCGATTATTTTTGCGGTATGTGCTCGGAAACTTTTGAATTCCAGTTATTTTGCTTTTTTGGTTTCTATTTTGGAAACTATTAGTAGTTTGTTGTGCGTTTGGGAGGTTTCTGTGGTACGAGAGTTTCCTAATGTCTTCCCAGATATTCTTCCTGGTCTTCCGCTAGAGAGAGATGTGGAGTTTGTTATAGATTTGGAGACGGGTACTCGCCCTATTGCTTAAGCACTGTACCGTATTGCCCCGCATGAGCTGGAAGAGTTGCATGCCTAGCTGGATGAGTTGTTGCAGTGTGGATTCATTAGTCCATGTTTTTCACCTTGTAGTGCTCTCATTTTGTTTATAAAGAAGAAGGAACAAGGTAACTATCAAGAAGATTTACCTTTGTTCAGGCTACCATCAATTGAGAATCCGTGAGTCGGATGTTCTGCGGACTGCCTTCTATTCTCAGCATGGGCATTTTGAGTTCTTGGTGATGTCGTTTGGATTAACGAATGCACCCTCTGCCTTCATGGACATGATGAACAAAGTGTTAAAAGATTTTCTGGACCATTTTTTGGTCGTTTTTATTAATGATGTCCTGGTTTATTCCTGGAGGGCTGAGGAGCATGCCCAACACTTCCGGTTAGTTATATTTGCTTTGAGAGAACATAAGTTATATGCAAAGTTGAGTAAGAGTGAGTTTTTGCTACCTTAGGTTTCTTTTTTGGGTCATGTTGTGAATAAGGACGGAATTTCTATTGATCCTAAAAAGATAGTTGTCGTAATGGATTGGAAAAGACCCACCACACCCAAAGTGATTAGAATCTTCCTAGGGCTAGCAGCTATTATAGAAGGTTTGTGGAAGGATTTTCTATGTTGTTTGCACCACTGACTAAGCATACGTAGAATAATGCAGCGTTTGTGTGGAGCGATAAGTGCGATGAAGCTTTTCAAGAATTGAAAAAGAGATTGTGCACTTCTCCAGTGTTGACTTTGTCTACCGAAAGATTGGAGTATGTTGTTTATGTGGATGCATCGCACGTCGGGCATGGAAGTTTATTGATGCAAGAAGGCAAGGTAATTGCGTATGGGTCGAGGCAATTAAAGACACATGAAAGGAACTACCCTACTCATGATTTGTAGTTTGTGGTTATAATTTATTCCTTGAAGTTGTGGGGACATCTGTTGTATGGCGCGTTGTGCAAGATTTACACGGACCTTAAGAGCTTGAAGTATGTCTTCACTCAGAAGGAATTAAATTTACGCCAGCATAGATGGTTAGAATATATCGCGGATTACGATGTCGAGATCCAATATCATTCGAGCAAAGTTAATGTGGTAGCGGATTCCTTGAGTAGAAAGACCGCACAGATCTTTTGGCTTTCGGTGGAATCTTTAGTGGAAGAGTTTCGATTAATGGGTATCTCGATCGGAAGTAGTGACTCGCCAAGCAGTTTGGAAGTAGCAGATCCTTCATGGATTATGTTTACGAGGCTACATCAAAAGGACAATCCTTATTTACAGCACCTTTGTAGCAGAACTGAGAAAGGAGAATTACCAAACTTTTATATTGATGACGCGGGTACTTTGAAGTACCACGGTAGGTATTTCATTCCCGTTGTATAGGGTATTCAAGCTAAGTTATGCAGTGAGGTGCATGGTTCTAGTGTTTCCTACCACCCTGGTTCTACCAAGATTTATAAAGATCTGAAGCAGATCGTTTGGTGGTATGGAATGAAAAATGATATAGCCAAGTTTATGTCTGAATGCTTCACCTGCAAGCATGTTAAGGTAGATCATGGAAGGCATGGTGGCAAGCTGACGCCTTTGGAGATTCCAAGTTGGAAGTGGGAGAGTATTTCTATGGACTTTATTACTATTTTGCTGAGATCTCCCCGAGGACATGATTCAGTATTGGTCATAGTTGACAGACTGACAAAGTGTGCTCACTTTGTGTCGTTTAAGATTGATTACTCCATGAAAAAAATAGCTGAGTAATATTTGGATGAGGTAATCAGACTATATGGAGTACCTGTTAGTATTGTGTCAGATCGAGAATCCAGTTTTACATCTCATTTTTGGAAAAGTTTACAGGAAGGGTTGGGTACCGACCTTAGATATTCAACCGCTTATCATCCGCAGACCAATGGTCAAACAGAGAGATTAAATAAGATTGTGGAAGATATGTTAATATGTTACATCTTAGACCATGGAGGAGCGTGGGAAGAGCGGCTAAGACTGATGGAATTTGCCTCTAATAACAGTTATCAGGAAAGTTTGCATATGGCCCCGTTTGAGGCTTTGTATGAGAGACGTTGCAGAACTTCCTTGTTTTGGACCGAAGTTGGTGAAGGACCGTTGTTGGGTCGGGAAGCCTTAGAAGAAATGAATACTTTTGTGACGCATATTCGAGAGAAGCTTCAAATAGCATAGGAGCATTATGAGAAGAACGCTAATCGGAGAAGGATTGATCTGGAATTTGCAGTTAGGGATATGGTTTTTCACAAGGTTTCTCTGATGCCTGGTGTTAAGAAGTTTGGAAAGAACCACAAATTGGATCCAAGGTACGTGGGACCTTTCGATGTTATTAAATGCATCAGAGTGTCAGCTTATAGGCTAGATTTTCCCGTTAATTTTCCTGGTGTGCATGATGTGTTTCATGTGAGCTAGTTGCGGAAATGTGTGCTTAGCGACTAACATGTTCTTGATTCGGTGCCCCAGTTTTAGACTAATCTTTCTTATGTTGAGATGCCTGTTTGCATTTTGGATACTCAAGATCGGGTGCTGCGAAGGTTGACAATACCCGTGGTCAAAGTTTTGTGGCGAAACCAAGACGTGGAGAGCGTGACTTGGGAGTTGGAGTCAGCTATGAGGGAGGCTCATCCTCATCTGTTCTTATAGTTTCTTTTGGCAAGTATTTCTTTGTGATAACCCTTAGTTATTTTCCCTCTTTAGTAGATTTAGTTGTTTTTTAAGTTTCAGGACGAAATTTCCTTTTAGGGGGAGTGGCTGTAACGCCACTGATTTTTGGCTGTTTATTTTAATTCCTTTAGTAGCATATTTTTGACATCAGGGCATTACGTTGATGCGTAGTTGACGGGTACATTTGCTGGCGCATGACTTTTGCTCATTGGTATCCGAGGTTTTGACTTAGAATATTAGCATTGCTAATTTTTAATGTGGTTTTGAGCTATACCTGGCGAGCAGGGTTTGTTTTAGAACTCGGTGGAGCCTTTATGGGACAATTGGTGTTTTGGTCATCGAGAAGTTTGTACCCGGGTTTGGTTTGTCAGATTTTTATTTTTACCTTGTCGTGGGATTCGTAGCATAGATTTTTAGCTTCGGTATGAATTTCCTGAAAATCGAAGTTGTTTAAATTTATCAGTAGTTTGGGCATTTATTATAATAATATTATATTATATTATTTATATATATAGTCTTACGATAGGACAGAAGCCCTATTCATTATTTTCTTCCCAAGCCGTCCGATCGTTTTGCTGGAGAGAGAATGCGGCGAACCTAAAAAAGATTTTAGCCATCAATTCTAGGAGCTCTAGTACACGAAATCATCGTCAGAGGGTATATTCGAATAGCGCTCAACGAGATCTACGTCTGTACGGTGAGTTTTCACATTTCTTGAATTTTTGGGCATTAGGTTGTTCGATTTTGAACCTTGTTTTCCCCAAAAAGTTTCAGGAATCATTGCCTAGGTGTTCTTGCGGCCAGATCCTTGAGGAGGAGCGCCTACGTGGGGTGTTTTCGGGCGATTTGAGACAAGTGATGATTCCTTCCCCTTGCTAAGTTTTTTTTTCGTGTGTTCATTGTTGTTTTTCTTCCCTCCTTAGAATTAGGAGTAGAGTAAGGATCAGCCAAGATTGATCTGGTGGGTAGTATAGGATTCCCAGCCAAATAATAGAAAGGATTCATCGTATATGACTGTTAGTCTAGGTTAACCCTCCAAGTGTATGACAGTTAACCTAAGTAAAATTCGTTGAACATGGCCATTAGCTTAAGTTTAAATTCGTCAGGTATGGTGGGGTCAGTTTGAGTGAAATTTGTCAAATATGAGTTTTCGACTAAGGAAAATTCTTCGAGTATTCTCGACGAACTCGTTGAGTAATAGTACTCGTATTGAGTGAATGTGACTTGGCGTCGAGAGCGTCGAGTGGTTTGTGAGTCTAAGTCAGATTTTTCGAGTAATCTCGACGAATTCGTCGAGTATCAGTCTCAACATTGAGTAATTCTGCATTATTTGAGTTTTAGGCATTGAGTTCGTCGAGTTATAGGATTGGCGTTGAGTGTTATGATTTTGGCATCAAGAGCGTCGAGTGCTGGTGAGGCTAAGTGAAATTCGTCGTGTAAACTCTATGAATTCGTCGAGTATTGTCAATTGGCTTTGAAAGCGTTGAGTATAGCCTTTGGCATTGAGTGTAGCCTTTGGCGTTAAGTATAGCCTTTAGCGTTGAGTGTGTTGGCTGAATCACCCTTTGCGTCAAGTGTGCTTAGTAGACTCAACTAGGCATCGGGTGAAGGCGTTGAGTGAATTAAAACCGTGGAGTTAAGTCCAAGCGTCGAGTGATACTGCCTTTGGCGTCGAGTGAGTTTGCCTTTGGCATCGAGTGAGCAGAGTGAACTCGGTTAGGCATCGAGTATACTCGACGAATTTCCATGTACTTGGGTTATTTTTTCTGATTCGTCATGTATCAAGTTAACTAATTTTGCTAAGTATATTTCGTCGAGTGTCTACTTTATTAGTCGAGTATACTCGACGAATCAGTGTGGACTTTGTTTTTCTTCTCGAATTGAGTCCAATTGGGCGAGTATGGTCTTAGGGTGAAGTTTTTTTGGGGATTTCTTCTTCCTTTTCCATTGGAGTAATCCTATGTTTTCAATGGGGTTTTATTTATGTTTATGGATGTTATTTTTGTGTGGCCCATGGTTTGAAGTGGATAAAGGACCACCAACCTAAGGTTAGCTTTTGAATCTTTGCCCTAGTGGATTTACCCGGGTGGGTTTATGACACATGGTGTGTTGGGTAGGTTCCTACCACCTCAGGTGCAGGTTTTTCCCCGGTTATGGGTGTGTCAATAAATAGGACCACCTTTCCTTGGATCCTTGTGAAGTCTTTACTGTTGGCATGTTGGGTAGGTTCCCACCACCGTAAGTGCCAAATTTTTTCGGTGTTTATGCTCATTCTATGATGAGCTTGCTACTTCTATATACGTACTTACTTTTGTATATGTTTTTAAATCTTAGATCATTATCGCACTTGGTGAAATTTGGGATGTCTAACCCTTGTGAGTTCTTTCTTACTGTTTACCTTATGGTTGGTGTTTTTCATTTCAGCTATTCCTGTTTGGGTTGGTAACCCTTTGACTCCTTTTTTTCATTTGAAACAGATCTTTCCTTGCCACTTGTATATTCTTGCCGAGGTGTTCTTTTCTTTGGAATGCCTTAGGTTTGGAGCAGTAGCTGGTTGAGCGGCTAGGGTTGGTGGTTGCTGGTGTTCTGCAGCTATTACAGTCATCTTTTCCTCACCTTGTGACGTAGTGTTGTTGTTTTGTTGTTTAGTTCAGACATACATGTTTCTTTTTGGTGGGTTCGTGTCAGGTTGTTGACACCCACTAGAGTTATTATTCTGTTAAGTTACTTGCTAACTGTTAAGTCTCTTCTTAATGACTGATTGATTTTATTTGCTCTCTGGTAAGGTTTTATGTTAGGGTTGCATGTTAGTTATTTTAAGTATAAAAAGTATCTTTATGACTACCTAATTCATAGCATTGTTTTAAACCAAAGTCACCATATTTTAATGAATGTAAAAGCTATTTCTATACTTATATTAAATCTAGAGGTATGCATACCATGAGTTATCCTTTTTGGATATTTATGCTCATGTAGGATGTTAATCTATATAAGCAAAGAATTTTCTGCAGCGTATATTCATATTTTCACTTATGGAATAGTTGATCCACTGAGCTGAGGGATATGACCATAAAAACTTAACGTAATTTATAGTTTTATTCATAATAAACTTGAGGATTTCATATAAAGTGATATATTAAGGGTTCTTGCCTGAGCGCCTGCAGTTATCCCCTACACGGCGTGGCATCATGGCATGTGTTTTCTCTTACTCTATTACATCATCTAAATGCAGAGAAAATATAGGTTGTGACATTCGCACTCCTTTCTATCCGAAGAATTCACAACACGTATCAGAGTGCCTTCCTCCGTGGAGATGGATAGACTAGATGAGTTGCTGCCTAATGGGCATTCGATGCACGTGGATAGAGTCTGTTGCATTAAGATACTGATAGGAAGTCAAGAGTTTCACTTGGAAGCATAACTACTACCGATAGTAGAGTTTGATGTGATCTTTGGCATGGATTGGCTCTCGGAGCAACATGCATACATCGACTGTAGTCTAAAGACAATCAAACTGGGGCTGAATACAAATCATGAAAATACTTTCTTTGGTATGAAGGGATCAGGAAAGATGCTGATGTCTGCTCTCCAATTAGTCAAAGCAGTTCTTGAGGGTGCGAAATTATTCTTCACTCTACTAGAGGCTAAGAAGCTCAAGCCCGATTTGGTCAGTATTCCTATGGTGTCAGAGTTTTCTGAAGTTTTCCCTAAAGATCTCCTTAGAGCTAGTGCCAGGTGCCAAACCTATGTCGCGATCTCCGTGTCGCTTAGCATCGTGGAAAATGGTAGAGTTGAAGGTATAGCTTCAGGAACTGTTAGAGAAAGGGTATGTGCGTCCAAGTTTGTCACCCTGGAGCGCACCGGTCCTCTTTGTGAAGAAAAAGGATTGTAGTCTGCGTCTGTGTATCAACTATCGGGAATTGAATAAGCTGACAGAGAAGAATAAGTACCCGATCTCGAGGATCGATAATCTGTTCAACCAGCTTATTGGATTGGCTGTGTACTCAAAACTTGATCTGAAATCTGGTAATTATCACTTGAGAATCAGGGAAAGTGATATTCCCAAAATGATGTTTAGTACATGCTATGGGCATTATGAGTTCACTTTCAAGCTGTTTGGGCTGACGATTGTACAGTCCGTGTTTAGGACGTTCAGGGAATATTTTGACCAATTCTTGATAGTATTTATTGATGATATCCTGGTGTATTCTCAGTCTGATGATGATCATGTAGAGCATTTACACATCGTTCTAGAGACCCTGATGAGTAGTCAGTTGTACGCCAAGTTATCTAAGTGTGAGTTTTAGATGTCTTTGGTAGCATTCCTTTGTCATATTGTTAGTGGAGAGGGAATCGCGGTAGATCCGACAAAGATTGTTGCGATATAGGAGTGGCCAGTATTGTCTTTTATGGCGGAATTTCGGAGTTTTTTGGGGCTTGTAGACTACTATAGGCGCTTCATAAAGAACTTATCGCAGATAGCGTTACCCCTCATGACCTTGACGAGGAAGGATCAGAAGTTAATTTAGTCGCTTAAGTGCGCGCAAGCTTTTGAAGCGTTGAAAAGTCATCTGACCACGACGCCCATTATGTGCTCACCATGTTGTTCAGAAGGCTATGAGATCTACAATGATGCCTTAGGGAGCGGCATAGGCTGCATTTATCTACAACATGGTAAGGTGATAGCATATGGCTCGTGCCAGTTGAAAGTACACGAGAGGAACTTTCCAGTCCATGATCTAGAGATGGCGGCTATGATATTCGCTCTTAAGTTATGGAGACACTACTTGTATGGCATGAAGGTCAATATTTATATAGACCTTAAGAGCTTGAAGTATCTTTTAGATCAAAAGGATTTGAATATGCACTAGCGGAGGTGGATTGTGTTCCTTGGTGACTACACCTTCAAGATTCATTACGTTCCTCGCAAGGGTAACGCTGTTGTGGAAGCGTTAAGTCGTAAGGTTCCCGCACAGGACAATTGGATACAGATGTACGATGAGCATCTTATTCGAGATTTGGAGGCCTTGGAGAGATCTCTTGTGTTGATAGGAGGTCTATTGCTGAATCACACTTGAACTGGACTGAAGTGCAGTGTAACCTCGCTGACCGGATTCGGCAGGCGATGGAGCTAGATGATAGTATGAAACGATACATAATATAGTATTTGGATGGGTCAAATGCCCAGTTTACCACTGATGATGGCCTATTATGGAGGAACAGACGGTTGTGTGTCCCAAATTTTGGTAAATTACGGGAAGAGTTGATGCACGAGGCACATTTAACCAAGTACTCGATTCACCCAGGGAGCATGAAAATGTTTAAAGACATGAAAAAGCTATTTTAATGGCCAAGGTTAAAGAAAGACGTAGCTTTATATGTGGCGAAGTGTCGGACATGTGCCTTAGTGAAGATCGAATGTCAGAAGCCCGGTGGATTTTTGAAGTCTTTGCCTATACCAGAATGGTTATTCGACAACATATCTATAGATTTTGTCCATGGTTTTCTGAGATTGCAAAAGGGGAACGAGACCATCTGGGTGATCGTTGATCGATTAACAAAGGTATCACAGTTCATTCCGAATAGGAAGGACGATTAAGTGGAAAAATTGGCAAGTATTCAAATGGAGCCCTTCGAGGCACTTTATGGTAGGAAGTGTCGTACTCCCTTATTGTTGTTGGAGACGGGCGAATCAAAGCTATTTATGTGGAAGGAAGTAGAAGATGCGACTTCAATTATTCTTATAATTCGGGAGCGGTTGTTGATTGCTCAGGATAAGCATGCTAAGTATTATAACGCCAAGCATAGAAATGTCGAGTTCTCCATGGGAGATTGGGTGTATTTGAATATCAAACCGTTCAAGGGCGTATCAAGGATTAAATCATTTAAAAAGGTAAGTCTGAGATACCTTGGGCCGTTTGAGATATTGGAGCGCATTGGTTAAGTCGCCTATCGAGTGAAGCTTTCAAAATAACTTAGTGGTATGCACGACGTATTCCACATATCGGTATTGTGAAAGGTAGTGTTTGAGCCTACGCCGGTCGTTTCTGTTGATCAGGTGTTGGTTGATGGAGGGTTGACAATGGAGGTCAAGCCCATTCATATCGAAAACACGGAAGTCAAGCAACTTTGGAATAGTCTATTAGGATGGTCAAGGTCCGTTGGATTGTGGTTGTCATGAACTATCCTGGGAGCACGAGCAAACCATTAGTGACGACTTTCCCGAACTATTTTTATGAGGTATACTTTTGTAGTATTGTTACTCATGTGTTTCCTGCCATATGTAATTTTGGGGAGATTCTTTCAGAGGGGGAGATTTGTAACGCCCCAAGTTTACTGAGGCGAGAAATGGCTTCTGTGAGATTCCGCTCGACGGTAGGGTTAACTTCGGCTATTGCGAAGCTATTTTATCGGAGGAACCTCTCTGCAAGGCACCGCATTTCGGTAGCGATACCGCACAGCGGTAACGTCAATACGTCGAGAGCTTCGTGTTAATGCGACACATCGTCTACCGTGATGGTAGGTTGTTTTCGCGCGTTGGTAGCAGGGCTGATTTATTTGGCAAAGCTCTCGGTGAGCTACCGCCTAGCGATAGGGATAGCGCTGGTGGTAGCTATGCTTCTTTCATTTCTGTGCCGGTTACGATACGAACCAGCTATCGCCCGGCGATTGATAATACGTTTTGTAGCCTAAACTATTATCTTATTTTTTGTTTTATGATGTACAAATTTTGTTTCTTAAGCTTTATTTTTATCTTTATTATGTTAATTTTATTTCCCTTAAGTGTTTCCTCTCTTTCTGCAGGTATTGAGAAAATAGGTCAAAATTGTCCTGACACGCCCCCTATCACGCCCTCCCCGAGCGTGACCTAGGGCGTGTCATCTTTTCCAGAGGATCCCAGAAGATAGAGGAAAATAATAGGAAAAATGGCTGTCACACCCCCTGACACGCCCTCCCCGAGCGTGTCTCCGGGCGTGACCCGGGGCGTGTCGCCCTCTGCCCGAAGCCTGCCGCCGCATTAAATGCATTTTCATCTCAGCAGGCCAATAGTACTGTCATGCCCCCCATCATAGGCGTTACACAGGGCGTGACCCCTCCTTTTCCGATGACTGATGGATTTCAGACCAATGATTTCGATGCGATATGCGTGTCACGCCCCACCTACACTGGCGTGACCAAGAGCGTGTCCACCGACGTACAGAAGCAATCATCCTTCCATCCAGACTCCAGAGCCCGAGGTCAAACCCGTACCTGTCACGCCCCGTGACATGCCCCCTTAGGGCGTGTCGAAGGGCGTGACCAACCCGTGAGCTTTTCCTATAAATTCAGACCCCCCCTTCCCGTTTCAAAAAAGCTTTGGGTTGAGAGGGGAGGTGCTGCCCCTTGGTTTCTTGCTTCCTTTTCTTATTTTTTTATTCTTTTCTCTCCAACTCTCTCTCTTTCTCATTTTAGTTTTTCTTAATCATAGTTTAGTTTTAGATTTTGTAATAACTTTTATAGTAATCTTTGCTCTTGCTTAGTGCTAATGGTAGGGCTAGAATAGGATTTTCATTTCATGTAAATGTAATTTTCATTTCCTAAGTGTAGCTCTCTTGATTATTAATAAAAGTGTTGTTTTTTTCTCCTCGTTTACTTTGTGTTATCATGCTCTTCTACTCATCTCTCCCCCTCCACTTCACCATGAGTAACTAATCCTCCTTGTACTCGATCTTGATGATCCGATGTTCGAGCGATTAAGTTATGATGCTTTGAATTTATCTTTTCTTTTTAGGGTTTAGGCCTTGGATTACTCTTGATTTTTCATGGGTTGGAGGTATATTATCGATATATACTCTCCACCTTTGCTTTCATTCTGGGCTAGCCGAGAGGCCGATAGAATGAAGTGAGCATTCAAAAGTAAAGGGAGTTGTACGCACCCCTCGAGAGAGGCAGACGTTCCAAATCTCCCGGATTGGAGTAAAATCCAATAGTGGGGTTCATCGCGTAAAGCGAGCTTTAGGCCTCCGATTTAGACGAGAGTCGGTCGGACCTCCCTAAACTCAGTTGGGCACGACATCGAGAGAAGCGTGTTCAAGCTTTAGGAACCTCCACGGTCAAGGACCTTTACCTTATTAAGTTTAGGTTTTTATCATATTTTCTTAGTCGTCTTTGGCTGAGGTTATTTTTGATCGAGTGCATTTCCATTTCATAGTTTCAGCCCTTTGTTATAATCGCTTCTAATAGCTCTTTAATTAATTGTAGTTATTCTCTTTCTAGCATAGCTTTATTTCTTCAAATTGCACTTAGTTTCTCAAACCCTAGTTTTTTCGTCGATAAAATAATAGCCTTCGTGTGAGTAAGTTTATTCAACAGTTCCCGGATTTCAATACGATACTTGTGTCCCCTAGCTACAGTTCGATAGCTATACTTACCTCATTTGATTGCTAGTTCGGTTGCTTTTATGTTCTTCGAGTCTTAGCGACCACCAAGTTTTTGGCACCGTTGCCGGGGACCAACTTTCGTTGATATATTGAAAACACAAACCTATTAATTTTATCTCTTCTCTTCCTTTCCCTCCTTCTAAAAAATTTTTTAAAAATCAAAAAAATTTTATTACCGCTCTTAATATTAACCAACTTCACAATTTTTCTACGCCACCTAATTCTCTCGAAAAGGGAAAAGTGGCTTTAAGTCCCGCTATCTTGTCTAGTACCTTGCGAACCCTTCACCAGGTAGTCCTTGGGAAGTTTGGGAGTTAATCTATTAAAAAAAAATCTATTTCAAAAAAAAATCGAGCTTTTCTTTCTAGTTTATTTTATTTCTCTTTCTTCTCTTCTCTTCTTTTAGTGCATGACCCGCGGGAGTCCGTCGGTTATTTTGGACTTGGACCACAAAATTGAGCGTACTCTTCGGAGAAGATCGCGATTTCAACGCCCTACTTCCCAAATACCGGTTGAGGACTCCGAGTCATTCTCTACTCTAAGAATGGAAGAACCAAAGATAGAGGAAGCCGTGCAAAGACCTATGTCTTATTATGCACGACCGAATCTAGAGGGAACAGAATCTAGCATAGTTCGCCCTGCTATAGCAAATAATAAAAATTAAAGCCTAGCATAATTCAAATGGTGCAGTAGTATGTGCAATTTGACGGACTTCAAGATAAAGATCCGATCGCACATATAGCAAGCTTTCTTGAAATTTGTGACACCTTCAAGATAAATGGTGTCACAAATGATGCAATCAGGCTAAGACTCTTCCCCTTCTCTTTAAGAACTAAAGCTAAGCAGTGGCTGAACACTCTACCTAAGAATAGCATAACCACCTGGAATAAATTAACTGAAAAAATTTTGGCGAAGTATTTTCCGCCAGCTAAAACTGCAAAACTTAGGAACGACATCTCTGCCTTTGGACAAATAGACTCTGAAACCCTATATGAAACTTGGGAGAGATTTAAAGAATTATTAAGATGATGCCCACATCACGCACTGCCTGTATGGTTACAAGTGCAGACATTCTATAACGGGCTAAATCAAAGCACAAAGCAAATGATAGACGCAGCGTCTGGCAGTACTTTAAATCATAAGACCCCGGAAGTAGCTCTTGAGCTTTTTGAGGACATGGCCATGAATACTTATCAGTGGAATGTGCCTAGGTCCCGCCTGAACAAGCCTGCAGGTATCTATGAAGTGGACAACGTCTCCCAACTCGCTCTGCAAGTAGAAATCCTAAGCAAAAAGATAACGGAGATGACTGCTGCCTCCGCCCCTCAGGTATGGGAATCTGCAACTCCTGCCCCAGAACAATTAGATTTTGTTAACAATATGCCTAGAAATGCTTTTAATAATTTTTCTGCTGCAAATTTTCATCCTCCTGGTTTTAATTTTCTGAATAGTTATAATCTTGCCTTAAGAAATCATCCGAATTTTTCATGGAGTAATCCATCGAATGCTATGCGCCCGCCACCACAAAATGATTTTTCTACACCACCACCACCTCTTCAAAATTATCCAAAACCTCCAAGCTTGGAGGAGTTACTTTCCAAATATGTCGCCACAAATGACGCTACGATAAGAACCTTAACTGGAAGCATAAAAAGTCTACAAAATCAAGTAGGACAGCTTGCTAAAATTATTTCTGAGCGACCCGCAGGGTCTCTTCCTTCAAATACCGAGCCCAACCTGAGAGAGCAAGCAAAAGCTATAACTCTTCGGAGTGGGAAGCATGTTCTCGGTATGGTTAGTGAAGAGCCCGAGTAAAGCTCCGCTTCCGCTTTAAAAAATCAAAGCTCTGCCCCCGTTTTAAAAATTTCACCCTCTGCTGAAGAAGTAATCACCCCCATTTTAGAAAATGATCTCACTCCACCGCTCATCTTTAAAAATAATCCAAATCTGCCTTACCCTTCCGAACTTAATAAACAATGTCAGGATGATCAGTACTCTCGTTTCTTAGAAATGTTCAAGCAAATCCACATAAATCTGCCTTTCCATGAAGCGATTTCACAGATGCCAAAGTATGCCAAGTACCTTAAGGACCTCCTGACCAACAAGAAGAAGTTAGAGAACCTTTTGCATGTTACATTAAACGTCGAGTGCTCCGCGGTATTGACAAGCAGCTTACCAAAGAAAATCAGTGACCCGGGTAGTTTTTCTATTCTGTGTGTCTTTGGTAATCTTTTTGTCAAGGATGCATTAGCTGACTTAGGTGCGAGTATTAACCAGATTCCCCTCTCGTTGTTTAAAAAGTTAGGAATTGGTAACCTCGACCCTACACGCATGATCATCCAGCTCGTCGACAGATCCGTTAAGTACCCGTTAGGAATAGTGGAGGATGTCTTAGTAAAAGTCGACAAGTTCATCTTATCGGTGGACTTTGTCATTTTAGACATCGAAGAAGACGTCGAGGTTCCCCTGATCCTTGGCCGACCCTTCCTTGCCACCTCCCGAGCTATCATTGACATTTGCAATGGTAAGCTCTTCCTTCGAGTAGGCGATGACGAAGTCACTTTCTCTATCACGCCTTCGATGAAAAACACCTTAGCAAATGATGACTCCTGCTTTTTTCGTAGATGTCGTGAGTGATGAATCCTCCTATTGCCTATCTGATTTTGAAAAAGAATTTTCTGCTTTTTGTTCCTCCTCTTCTCTTCCAACTGAATCGCTACACCTAAGTGAAGAGAGTGTAGAATCCTCTTATCTTTTATCTAATTTTGAAAAAGAATTTTCTGATTTTTGTTTCTCTTCTACTCTTCCAACTGATTCGCTACAAGAAGCCGCCTTGGCCACCAGCTCCACCCCTTTTAATTTTCTGTCTAAAAAATCTACGAAGATATAGTATTTGAAAAAGAAAGAATTTCTCAAACCTCTTATGAAGAACCCCCTACCCTAGAACTTAAAGAACTTCCTGAACATCTCCAGTACGCCTTCTTAGAAAAGAACTCCAAGCTGCCAGTTATAGTTTCGACCTACCTTACGGATGTCCAATATGAAAAACTCCTTTTAGTTTTACGTAAACATCGTCGAGCTATTGCTTGGCAGATATCTGATATCAAGGGCATAAGCCCATCCTTCTGCACTCATAAAATTTTAATGGAAGATAATTCGTGTAACTCCATTCAACCTCAGCGCCGTATAAACCCGAACATGAAAGAAGTAGTTAAGGGCGAGGTTATGAAATTATTAGATGCAGGAATTATCTACCCTATATCAGATAGTAAGTGGGTTATCCATGTTCAGGTAGTATAAAAGAAGGGAGAGATAACGGTAGTTAGTAAAGAAAATAACGAATTAATCCCGACACCGACGGTGACAGGTTGGCGTATGTGTATAGATTATAGGAAGCTGAATGATGCCACCCGCAAGGACCACTTTCCTTTGCCGTTTATCGACCAGATTTTAGAACGATTATCCGGCCATAGCTTTTATTATTTTCTCGATGGCCTCTCGGGGTATTTTCAAATCCCCATCTCTCCCGAGGACCAAGACAAAACTACGTTTACTTGTCCCTTCGGCACCTTCGCCTACCGAAATATGCTGTTTGGATTGTGCAATGCGCCAGCAACATTCCAGCGATGTATGCTAGCTATCTTTGACAAATACGTAGAAAGTATTATGGAGGTATTTATGGACGATTTCTTTATGTTCGGCGATTCCTTTGATAGATGTTTAGAAAACCTCGAGAAAGTCTTAGAACGATGCGAAGAGACTAACCTTTCCCTAAATTTGCAAAAATGCCATTTTATGGTGAGGAAAGGGTTAGTTTTGGGTCACAAAGTTTCTACGAGAGGTATATAGGTAGATATTGTGAAGATAGAAGTTATCGAGAAGCTGCCGCCGCCTACGAATATAAAAGCTATAAGAAGTTTTTTAGGTCACGTTGGTTTCTACCGTCGCTTCATAAAGGACTTTTCCAAGATCACTAAGCCCCTTACCCATCTTCTAGAAAAATACACCCATTCATTTTTGATGACTCTTGTATTTCTGCCTTCGAATTGATTAAAGAAAAGTTAACTAACGCACCGATTATGATAGCTCCGGTGTGGGACCTTCCATTTGAGATATTGTGCGATGCGAGTAGTTTCGTAGTGGGAGCCGTATTAGGTCAACGCGTATCTAAAAACGTCCACCCTATCTATTATGCTAGTAAAACGCTCACATCTGCACAGGAAAATTACACCACGACCGAGAAGGAGCTCCTCACTGTAGTATTCACTTTTGATAAATTCTGTCCTTATATTACACTTTCAAAAATCATCGTTTTTACGGATCACTTGGCCCTCAAATATCTTCTTGCCAAAATGGATGCCAAGCCGCGCTTGATTCGCTGGGTCTTACTCCTCCAGGAGTTTGACATAGAGATCCGTGATAAGCGAGGAGCCGAGAACTTGGCCGCCGACCATCTCTCCAGATTAGACAATCCCTTTATAGAAAAAATAAATGAAAAATCTTTTAATGATTATTTTCCTGATGAGAAGCTGCTTTCAATTAACACATCTACTTCTCCTTGGTTCGCATAAATCGCCAACTATTTAGTGGCCTAGGTGCTCCCAAAAGAGTTCTCCTCTCAGCAAAAGAAGAAATTCTTTTCTGAGCGGAAGAACTATTTTTAGGAAGACCCGCATCTTTTAAGAATCTGTGCGGATCAAGTGATAAGGAGATGTGTTTCTTATGAAGAATGAGTTGATATTTTAAAACACTTACATGAAGGTCCGACAGATGGGCACTATCAAGCTGCTCGCACCGCTCACAAGGTGCTTTGCGCGGGTTTTTATTGGCCTAGCCTGTTTAAAGACGTGCAAGCCTTTGTGAGTAGGTGTGATAGTTTCCAACTGTCGGGCAACATTTCAAATAAAAATGAAATGCCGTAAAATTATTTCCTTGAGTGCGAAATTTTCTACCTCTGGAGAATCGATTTTGTTGGCCCCCTTCCTTCTAGCTTCGGAAACAAGTATATTTTAGTTGTCGTTGATTATGTTTCACGATGGGCTGAAGCCCAAGATTTTCCTTCGAACGACTCCCGAGTTGTAGTTACCTTTTTGAAAAAATTATTTTCTAAATTCGGTACGCCGCGCGCCATCATTAGCGATAGGGGTTCCCATTTTTGTAACGCACAATTTTCAAAAATCCTTACCAAATATGGCGTTACGCATAAGCTTTCAACTGCCTACCACCCCCAAACTAACGGACAAGTCAAAGTAGTAAATAGAGAAATAAAAATAATTTTAGAAAAGACTGTTTCAACTTCTAGGAAAGATTGGTCAGCTAAATTAGACGATGCTCTATGGGCCTACCGAACTGCATACAAAACCTCCTCGGATGTACGCCGTATCGGTTGGTCTATGGAAAACCATGTCATTTACCCGTAGAACTCGAACACCGCGCTTTTTGGGCCTTAAGATTTTTAAACTTCGATCCTCATTCTGTCGGTGACCTTAGAAAATTTCAACTTAATGAACTCGACGAGTGGCGCTCTTACGCTTACGGAAATAAAAAACTTTATAAAGAACGGACGAAGCGTTTACACGATAAGCACTTAAGGCATCCGAAAACCTTTAAGCCGGGCGACCAGGTTCTTATTTTTAATTCTCGATTACGTTTATTTCCGAGCAAATTAAAATCTCGGTGGTCGGGGCCCTTTTCTGTTATGCAAGTCTTTCCTTATGAAACTGTTTTAATTTCGCACCCTGATAAGGGTAATTTCAAAGTGAATGGTCAGTGTCTTAAACTTTACTTCTCTTGTGATGATGATGTCAGTCCAAACATTATTAAGTATCTGTTGCACGAACTCTAGCTTTGAACTTTTATTTTTTGTTAAAAACTATTTTATTTCTGGACAACAATATTTTTTGGACAATATTATTTTTTTGATGCGTCGAGCTCAACGACGTTTTAAATAAAGGGCGCTCTTGGGAGGCAATCCAAGTTATCTTTTTTTTCTGTTTTTTTTATTTTACAATTTTTGCCCCGGACGGCTCCGACAAGTTGAACCTTCTGCGATCGCCTGCTCCAACGTTGTTGAATCCATCACGAAGTCCAAAGAAGACATTTGGGGGAGCGGCATCACTCAGCTTTCGCAGTAAATAAATCCGAGGAAGTACCTGTTTTCAATTCTGTTTTTCGATTCTGTACTTTAATTTTCTCTCCTTCTTCAATCCCCTTCTTTTGCCATTGAGACAATGTCGATTTTAAGCTTGGGGGAGGACTTCCTCCTTCTTTTTGGCTTAGTGAAGATATTTTCTCTTTTTGTGTATATTTTTTTTCAAAAAAGCCAAAAAAATAAATACCTTAAAATTCCTAAAAAAAGAAGAAAATATTTCCAAAATCCAAAAAAAAAAAAGAATATTTCATAAATTAAAGAAAAAAATATATATATATATATATGCTTTTGGTTTTTGCCTTAATATTTAGACAATTTGGTATTTCAATAGTACCCCTAGTTTTTGTTATGGTTTTACTCAAAATTTTCTATAAATAACGTAGTTAATTATAGTATTTCTAATCGTCCGTTTTAATTATGTTTCATAAGTAAACTGTTGGCCATGTTGTATTTCTAATTCACGGTAGCATGTTAAGGTGAAATTTTTCTCTAAAACTCGCATTTCTATTATGGTTTTTCGTTCTTTATTTCCTTTACTTTCTCAAAAATTCATCATCCACTATTTGCCTTTTCGTTTTTGGATAATTTTTATAAGGTCAACCTTTGAAAAGCGTAGTAGATGTGAACGATCCAAGTCACCTATTATTTTTATTTTCAAGATAATTTCATCAATCTTCTTTTATTATCTAGGACTCGCTTTTTGAAATTTTTTAAACCTTTGTTTTAAATAAATTTAAAAGCGTGAAAATGATTTAGGACGTTTTTGTTTTCGTTTGAGCTTTCCTGCCAACCTAAAAACATTTACCACTAGTTAGCCGCTTTTGAGCCTTTTTCAAAATTCATTTGATAGCTACTCTTTTCATATCATTTTCACCAAGGCCAAAATTTCCAACCTATCTAATCACACTAGCCTTTTTGAGTTTTATAAAATTTTTCAATGATTTTGATAGGTTATTTTGTGATTTTCGTGGGAGAAGGTTTTTGAAAAATGTATGCTCAAAAGATATGTTTGTTTTGTTTGGCCAATTCAAAATGAAAATAATATTATTTATGGCCTTTGTTTTGAAAAAAGAAAAAAAATGGAAAAGAAAGAAAAAGAAATAAAATATATATATTTTTTTATTTTAAATGAAAATTTTGAAACTCTTTGTTTTGGGTTTAGTGTTATTTTAAGCCTTCACGTTTATCTTTGAATTCCACTCCTAATCATATTCCTAAACCAAACATTTCTGTCCCATTTAAGTCCTTTTGATTCACGCCTTTTGAATTTTATTAAATAACTAAGAAAAGAAGAAAAGTAAATCAGTTTTAGTTTTGGATTTAAACTTAGATTTTTGATATTTAATTGATATAATTATAATGCGTTGCTTGGATCTAGTAACAACTCAATGCGTTTTTTTCATTTTCGTTGCTTTGCTTAAATCTATTTAAAGAATTTTGTCAAAATTTTGGATGATTTATTTTTGTTAAGTAAAGTTTATAAAAGTTTTACCATACCTAAATAATTGTTTTAGATTTACGTTTCACCTTTTCCCTACTTAGAATTTCGCATGGTACTTGTGTTAGCATAATTAGAACTTTCTTATTTGTTCTTTTTTATGATTATCTAGTTTTTATATTTTTGCTTGGGCACAAGAAAAGCTTAAGCTTGGGGGAATTTAATAATACGTTTTATAGCCTAAACTAATATCGTATTTTCTATTTTATAATGTACAAATCTTGTTTCTTAAGCTTTATTTTTATCTTTATTATGTTAATTTTATTTTCCTTAAGTGTTTCCTCTCTTTCTGCAGGTTTTGTGAAAATAGGTCAAAATTGGCCTGACATGCCCCCCCTGTCACGCCCTCCCTGGGCATGACCTAGGGCATGTCACCTTTTCTAGAGGATCCTAGAAGATAGAGGAAAATAACAGGAAAAATGGATGTCACGCCCCCTGACATGCCCTCCCTGGGCGTGTCCCCGGGCGTGACCCGGGGCGTGTCACCCTCTGCCTGAAGCCTGTCGCCGCATTAAATGCCATTTCGTCACAGCACGCCGACAGTACTGTCACGCCCCCCATCATGGGCGCGACATAGGGCGTGACCCCTCCTTTTCCGATGACTGACGGATTTCCGACAAATGATTTTGACGCGACGTGTGTGTCACGCCCCCCTACACGGGCGTGACCAAGGGCATATCCACCGATGTACAGAAGCAATCATCCATCCCGCCAGAATCACGAGCCCGAGGTCAAACCAGTACCTATCATGCCCCCTGACACGCCCCTCTAGGGCGTGTCGAAGGGCGTGACCAACCCGTGAGCTTTTCCTATAAATTCAGACCCCCCTTCCCATTTCAAAAAAGCTTTGGGTTGAGAGGGGGAGTGCTGCCCCTTGGTTTCTTGCTTCCTTTTCTTATTTTTTTATGCTTTTCTCTCCCTCTCTCTCTCTTTCTCATTTTAGTTTTTCTTAATCCTAGTTTAGTTTTAGATTTTGTAATAGATTTTATTATAATCTTTGCTCTTGCTTAGTGCTAATGGTAGGGCTAGAATAGGATTTTCATTTCATGCAAATGTAATTTTTATTTCCTAAGTGTAGCTCTCTTGATTATTAATAAAAGTGTTGTTTTTCTCCTTGTTTACTTTGTGTTATCATGCTCTTCTACTCATCTCTCCCCCTCCACTTCGCCATGAGTAACTAATCCTCCTTGTACTCGATCTTAATGATCCGAGGTTCGAGCGATTAAGTTATGATGCTTTTAATTTACCTTTTCTTTTTAGGTTTTATGCCTTGGATTACTCTTGATTTTTCATGGGTTGGAGGTATATTATCGATATATACTCTCCACCTTTGCTTTCATTCTGGGCTAGCTGAGAGGCTGATAGAATGAAGTGAGCATTCAAGAGTAAAGGGAGTTGTACGTACCCCTCGAGAGAGGCAGACGTTCCAAATCTCCCGGATTGGAGTAAAATCCAATAGTGGGGTTCATCACGTAAAGCGAGCTTTAGGCCTTCGATTTAGATGAGAGTCGGTCGGACCTCCCTAAACTCAGTTTGGCACGACTTCAAGAGAAGCGTGTTCAAGCTTTAGGAACCTCCACGGTCAAGGACCTTTACCCTATTAGGTTTAGGTTTTTATCGCATTTTCTTAGTCGTCTTTAGCCGAGGTGATTCTTGATCGAGTGCATTTCCATTTCATAGTTTCATCCCTTCGTTATAATCGCTTCTAATAGCTCTTTAATTAATTACAGTTGTTCTCTTTCTAGTATAGCTTTATTTCTTCAAATTGCACTTAGTTTCTCAAACCCTAGTTTTTCCGTCGATAAAATAATAGCCTACGTGTGAGTATGTTTTTTGAACAGTTCTCGGATTTCAATACGACACTTGTGTCCCCTAGCTATAGTTCGATAGGTATACTGCCTCATTGGATTGCTTGTTCGGTGCTTTTATTTTCTTCGAGCCTTAGCGACCACCAGCGATAGTAACATATTGCGGAGCGGTAGCAGAGTAATTATGACGTGCATATGTGTTAGCGTGTGATTGGAGGTTTTGAACGGTGGCTTGCGGAATAAGTGAAAGTATTTGATTACAAGTGTAGCTAATCACCTAGAGGGGGGGTGAATAGGTTATTGTAGTCTTTTATAATTCTTTAAAATCTTCTGACTTATGTCCTACTGTGTATACATAATTCAGCTTTCAAGAACACAATACTCAGCACAGTAAAACACAAGAAATAGCACACCAGTTTCATAGTGGTTCCCCAGTGTATGGGTACATCCACTGTCCCCTCCTCCATTCTAACAGTATATTATACAAGGCTCTTCTCCAAAAACAATGGCTCTGCGGAGATTACAGCATGATCCCACCAGATCATTCAGTCTCCACTGATACTTACAACACAGGCTCACAACCCTCCACTCAATAATCTCCTGACTACCAAACTTAGGCACAACTACCCTTAACATAGGCTAGAGAAACAGCCCCACAAAGATCCACACAAGGATCTAATCACAGGCCCACGGCCCAAACACAAATCAAACAGATCCTTCTCATAGCCATTATAATTTAGGCTTTACAATAAGATCACACACAGCTTAATCAATCTAGGCCTCAACACAGATCAATCAGATCAATCACAGATCCACAGATTTTGAAAGTGGAATGTTGATTTGACTCAAAAGAAATTGCTCCCTGAGTCTATTTCTTCTGGGCTAAGAAAATCTCATCCCTATCTGCTTCCAGAATCAAGAAAATTGATCTTCAATGGTCTGCGGCTTGTGCTGGAAAATTCAAAATCTTGATTTTGTTCTTGTGATGAAAGAGGGGAAGACAATTTTAAACAGCTAACCTGTAAGGAAGATTGCAATTCCTCTGCTTATAATTCTGTCCAGGAACCTGGCACATATATCTTCTTCGATTCGAGTTCTAGATTGGTGATTGAATCGTGAAGCAATTAGTATAGTATTTAGAATATGAAGATCTTCCCAGAGAGATCCTCTCATTGCATTATAGCTTGATTGCTTGAGCAAACTGTTGAAAACCCTATCTAATTTTAGCTTTTTTATGAAATCGGCTCTGTAAAAGCGGATCGAAATGATGAACTCCCTCACGTTTCAGAATCTTA